>OY998260.1:71845000-73045000 GCA_963922045.1 Persicaria maculosa
GAATGTTTAGACTTTGTGATTGGTTAAAGGTCTAGAGGTGTGGTGGTGGAATTGAATTTACATCAATCTACTTTATGTAATTTATCCTTATATTTTACATTTAAAATTGTTGTCACTAAATTATACTCCGTATTAAACAAATAACGAGTATAATAGTAATTCCAATGATACAACTGTAAATGTAAATCTCAATCCAACAAGTGTCAATTGAACCTATGAACTTACAGTGCTCCTTATTGCTATAAATTATTTATTAAAAAGTTTGCTTTGGGTGTTTGGGATTACTCTGCCTTGGCATCATGTGCAGTGCTCTACTTCTTTATAGTATGTTTGACTACATTCTTATTCCGACCTGTATACTTTCATAATTCCGCGCATCTTTAAGAAGACCTAATACTATGCTTGTTACAGTATTTGCAGAATGATGAGAAGTTAAGAACCCTTTTGCTTGGTGCGTTGAAGGAACATAAGTTTTATGAGAAGCTTATTAAGCTTAAAGAGGAGCAGAAGGGGTGTCCGGCAGCAATCCTACAAGCAGCCATAGACGCCTACGAGTGGTGTCCGAATGAGAAGGACCGAGTGGTTAAACCTGGTCCTTTCTGTTCTTTAATAACTTTGTGTTTTTTTTCCTTCTATCTGGTCCTTTCATAACTTTCTGGTCCTTGTGGTAATTTCTGACCCTTTACTTTATTATAGTTTATTTCTGGTAGTTACTTTATGGTAGTTTCAAGAAATTTGTGTCTTGTTTTTTTTTCCATTAGTAGTCGCTTATAGGATTAAAGTTTAGTTATAAACTATAAAGTTTTAGTTTATAAAGTTTTTAGTTTATGGTAGTTACTTTAATTCAGTAAAGGAGGACAATATGGACTCAGTCACACAGTCACACTATATTTCTTGGCCAATCTTGTTAAAATAAAAAAGAAGTAATTTTCCTTAATTTGTTTCTTCTTCTTTTACTGTAATTTTTCTGGATTACTAGAGCCTTCTTGAACTGTTGCCAACAAATGAGTGGACCAAGTTTTAGTTAGTTTCCTACCAAGGCATGGACTGAAAATGGGTGTGATATATATCATGTAGATAAAAAGCATATATACATTTGGAAACCTAATAGATATTGGATGTATACATTGGAGGTATATGAGTAATTAACTGAACTAGGAGTCCTTACCTTTTGTACATTTAATTTCCCTTTTTTTTGTTCCAATCACCATGTCACTGAATGAAATTTACCTATCTCAAAAAAAGATTGTTTCGAAGGAGTTGGAGGACGTGAGGTTAGAAGAGCAAAAGGCGAAGGAGATGGTTGCAGAAGCAAGGACAATAGCGAGCCAAGTTAGAAGGGAGAACGAAGAAATATGGGGGCGCATGGCCCAACTGGAGAAGACGATGCTGGATCTCATAGGTGCAAGGACAAGCTCGCAGCCGTCCATCACCTCGGCTGCGCTGCAGCCCCTACTGTCTCAGCGATTAGATGCGCCTCCTTGAGCTTCTCAGCCCTCCTCGCAGCCGTAGAAGGTATTGTATATGTGTTGATATTTTCCAAACTTGCGCTAACTTTTGGATTTGATAGACTTGTGTATATGTGTTGTTTTGGATTGTGTTTTGGTAAACTCGTGCACATTTTGAATTGGTTTGGAATGTGTGCATGTTTGGTGTGGAATTGATGCTTGATGTTTGATGTGGAATTGGTGCATTTTGGTTTGGTGAACTGGTTTGATGAATTGTACAGGTTTTGAATTGGTTTGGTGCAGTTTGGTACAAAACAGGGGGTTGTTGACTTGTTGGTATTTCAAATTATTTTTTTAAAACCAAAACTCACTGAGGCAACGGACATATTAAACTAAATAGTTGACGAACATATGAAACCTAGTCGCTAGATATCAGGTGACGAACCTATTTGAAACCTCGTTGTTAGAAATGACTCCAATTTGACTACAACTCTCTGATCATATTAGAGCGATGAATTTATGAGTATATACCTGTTACCTGAATGTACATTTTTTTTAATGCTCAGAGCACATTGGGGCGATGAACTTTTGAGTATATACTCGTCGTCGGAGTAGACCTATTTTTTTCAATTCTCAAAGCACATTAAGGCAACGAACTTATGAGGATATACCCGTCGCAAGTCACCACTATGTTTTTAAAATTCCCAGAGCACATTGGGATCAGATGCTAGTTCGATGCTTTTTTCCCCAAGATTGTCTGAATTTCAGTACTTGGAATCAGCTGCTAGTTTCCAAGTAGGGCTGGAAATAACCCGTCGGTACCCGCTCCATCCGCTTTACCCGCATTAATTTTGCGGGTGAAAACCCGCAAAAAAGTGGGTGACGGGTGGAGCGGGTGCGGGTGAAGCGGGTGATGGATGTATTATGGGTGAAGATTTTTCACCCATAACCCGCCCCATTAACCCACCAAATTTCAATTAGAATGAATATGGTCTCGGCTTGCTCTTCCACGTTATAGTAAGGGATATATTGGATTAGTATATGATTAGTATAGAGATATATACCCTTCCACTTTCAAATTTCAATTAGCTCGTGATTTCAGTGCTTTGCCAATAAAAAATATAAATACATAAACCCACCCCCTTTGTAATTTTGAGTTAGAATTGGACTACTTGTGTTGATTTATTTTTTTTCTTTTGTTTCACCCATTGGGTACCCGCTCCACCCGCATCACCTGTGCGGGTCGGATGCGGGTGAAAAGGTTTGCGGGTGATGGATGGAGCGGGTGAAATTTTTTACCCGCGGGGCGGGTGATGGAGTGGCTTCATCCACCCATAACCCGCCTCATTTCCACCCCTATTTCCAAGTGAATAAGTGATTGGATCTTATTCGTGCTTAACTGTTACAGTATTTGAAGTAAAAACAATGATAGATAAACAAATCATTATAAATACAATCTTATTTTAAAAGAAAAATAACTAAAAATAATCTCAACTATATATTATTTTTTTATTAAAAATAATTCAACCTTTAAAAATAACTAATTAATAGCCCAAGTATTACCTTATCAACCAAAAAAAACACGAGTCCATTTCATCCCTTTATTTTATTTCATGTTCTAAAGTTTCAAAATTTCACAAAATGTCATTATTTCAATTCATTCATGGTATTAGAGCAAGAGTACTTCACCTGTTAACATATTATCATATGTTTTCGCACAAAAACGACAGAAATTATCACCGACCCGAATGACCCGATGGGTCTAGTCATCATGTTTCCTCCCAATATAATATTCCCTACTTATATTTCTCACATGTTTTGTAATTTATGTTTGATTATTAAACAATTTATGTATCGAAATATATTGCAATCTTGTTTAAAACAAGACCCTTTAGTTATATTTTTAAAGCATGATTTTCATTATAAAAGTTTTAAACTAAGGAGTATAAAGATAGTCATTTATAAATAATACCATTGTTAATTTTCTTGACTATTTTTAGGTTAAATAACTTCCTTCGAATAATATGTGATGGGTGATTTTTTTACAAAGTTTCATAAATAATGGGTGAATGGTTTTATTTATTTATTTTGGGAACTAGTAACAATGGATGGTTTTGTGTAATTTAAAAAGTTAGGGGTGGTTTTGTGCTAAACTTTGCAAATAAGGATGATTTTGTATCATTTCAAAAACCGGGCAAAAAAGCACCACCATTTTAGGGGTTTCCTCAAGTGATCACCACTCCAACAAACCCTAGCCGTTCGAGAGCGCGCGTGCCCTGAATCACTGAACAGATGGACGAGGAAGCTTCCTGTAAACTCATGGCAGAAAAGGAAAAGCTCAATCAGGACAACTGTGAAGGTATCAATCCCTAATTTCTCTTCTACAGTTTGGTATAAAATTGAAGCGAAGTATCTGAAATTGCTTGTCAAGCGATGATGATACAGTCGGTAATCGGTATCATATTTTGGTTTTGCATTTATGCTTGCTACAAATGAAAAAAGGAAAGACGAGTTCAATAGATCA
Organism: Persicaria maculosa; assembly: GCA_963922045.1. Taxonomy (NCBI): domain Eukaryota; kingdom Viridiplantae; phylum Streptophyta; class Magnoliopsida; order Caryophyllales; family Polygonaceae; genus Persicaria; species Persicaria maculosa. The sequence continues at coordinate 71,848,973 of OY998260.1, forward strand.
TCTGACGAAAGATGAATTTGAGAAGAAGTTTAAGGTGCTGCTCGAAACTGAAAAGTTACTCTTTCAGCAATTGGATCAGCATGAAGTTGCTTCTGATAAATATATGCGAAAGCTGCAGGGGGACATTGAGAAGGTATAAAACGATTTGAAGTATGCCCAAATTTTTTTTTTCTCGTAGAGCAAGAAGTCATGTCTAATGATATGCATTCATATATTCAAATCTGGATTGCATTTTACAATCAAGTGCAAAATTGGTGAAGTACTTGAAGAATTTATGAGAATTGCCTTCCAAATTGGGCAATTTTTAAGCAAGTTGCATAGCGTTTTTAGCACTATTTAACTTGTTATGAGATTGAGGGCCCGTTTGGTATCCATATACGTATATCAGATATCAGATATGGGTATGAGATATCGATATCGTGGATATGGGTATCAAATCTGATATCTGATATCCGATATCTTGTTTGGTATGTTGAGTATATGGGTTTTAGATATCAATTAAAAAACTCTTTCTCTAACGCCGCTCACCCCGACACCCACCCAGCCCTTGCCCGTCCCCTGCCTGAACCTCCGGCGCCACCCATCCAGCCCGACCTCTGCCTGTCCGGCAACACCCACCCAGCCCTAGCATCGACCTGCAAATGCTCTTCACAAATTTCTTTCCAGAAAATAAAAATGGGGGAAAACACTCAAATCGAAATCCAATCCAGAGATGCCAACGAGAGGAGAGTGTGAAAGCAGCAGGAGATCTGCTGATTTTTCCTCATGGTGGAGAGATCTGCGTGTGTGAAAAGGGGGAAAAAGAAAAGGGAGGCAATGAGCGTCTGTTTTGATATCCTTGATATCCCTAGTTTAATGGGTATATGGAATTGGGGAAAATTGTGAAGGAAGGGAAATATGGGTATATCACTTTGATACCCATATACTAATTTACCAAACATGGGTATGGGTATGAGTGATACCCATACCCATATCTGATATACGTATATCAGTACCAAACGGGCCCTCTTGGTTTCAATATTTGGTTCGATTTATTGCTACTTCTCTCATTGCATGGAATCAGATGCTAGTTTTGGGGTGATTTTTTCTTGTGCATTTTCAATGTCTGATGGTACTGGTAGCGTTGTAATTCATTTACTGGTTTGAAAATCGTCTAGATCCTTGACTGGGTTTGTGTGGTAGAGTAACTTAACATCATTTACGCAGTCCTGTCTGAAGCTTTGTGACACTTCGATAATGGAGGATATGAGAAAACGGAAATGCAACCGAAAGGGGAAGGCATAGAGGTATATGCTAACATAATAATATGGCTAAATATGAATGAGATATTATAACAGTTTGAAGTGTACCTAGTTACCTACAATGATACAACTGGAAATATAATAATATGGATAAATATATTTTAACCTTCAAAATAAAATAAAAAAAGTGTCAATTGAACCTATGACCACTTATAGTGCTCCTTAATGCTATAAACTATTTGTTAAAAGTTTGATTTGGGTGTTTGGGATTACTCTGCCTTGGCATCATGTGCAGTGCTCTACTTCTTTATAGTACGCTTGACTACATTCTTTTTCCGACCTGTATACTTCCGTAATTCCACGCATCTTCAAGAAGACCTAATACTATGCTCGTTACAGTATTTGCAGAATGATGAGAAGTTAAGAACTCTGTTGCTTGGTGCGTTGAAGGAACAGAAGTTTGATGAGACGCTTTTGAAGCTTAAAGAGGAGCAGAAGGTAATGTGGCTTATATTAGTGTGGTCAAATGGCCTATTTCTGATATCTGATACAGTGTATGGTGTTAATCTCAGGATCTCTGCAAGAGGATTAATGCTCAGAAGCTGCAGATGGGGGCGCTGAAAATTGCCCACCTCAAAGATCTTATAAAAGCTATGAAGGATATTGCTATTGAAGGCGATATGAAAGATAAGAAGCTAATTGATGAGATGACCGCGTTCCTGAGTGAAGCTGAAGTTGATCTCGAAACTTGGAAGTTTGGATGAAAACTTGGTAGTGAAAGACGCAATTAGGACCCTACAAGAAGCTCGTAAAGTCGTAAGTAACTAACTGACTAGGAATTTTGTACATTCCATTGTAGTACTCAGTACTTAACAATGTTGAAACTCTAGCCACATCTGGATGCATTTTGTATGTTAGGTAAGGAATGACTGGGATTGTTTTGTACATTACATTGTGGTACACTCACAATGTCTGAAGCTCCGGTCATACTTGGATGCATTTTGTGCTTGTTTAATGATCATCTAATATTAAGATATAATCCCTCCGATCAATTTGATGTTTTGAGTGAAATTTTTTTTATCGGTTGATGTTTTAAAAGTAATAATTACACTTTATTTACTTATTTACTATTTTCAATCAAAATTATACTTTTGTTTTTATTTTAACCAATTAAATTTGTACATAATAAATGTAATTGGAAAGAAAATTATTTTAGACTGTGTTCAAATGTAAATGAAATATTTCTTAATTTTTGTGTCCGAGTCTAAAAGATCAAACATTTTAGATCGGAGGGAGTATATCCCAGAAAAGTTTATTGTAATGTTTAATACCACTAAAGTATTTGTTAAAGATAGGTTTGTTGTTAGAATTGGATCTTGGGGGGCTGTTATCTTTTTCATTTTTTGATTTCTATTTGCGTTTAATCATCGGTTATGGTGGTCTTTTGATGTACCAGTAAATTACAAACTCTTTAAAAATGATATAAAATTTTAATTATTGTTAAAAAAATTAATATTAATCATAACAAATGTGTTTAATTTATAAAAGTCATTTTAAAAAGTAAAAATATGAGAAAATATTTTTTTTTTTGGTTTTTGTTAAACTATACTCTCTAGTTTTTATTTCGCCCGTATGATCGGGCCATTGGAGAGCTCGTTGGAAAGCTAACTTCAAGGCCTATGACTTTACTAAGGACGTCTCCTGAGAAATCCTCCTCCAAGATTTCCAAAAAAATCAATTTTCCACCGCCTTGGATTTTCGACTTTTTCCAAAGGAGTTAGTCCACAAAAAATCTCAAAATCTCAAAAAATTAAAAGGAATAATAGCAAAAAATACCCAAAATCCATAAGAGCTTTGCAAATATGCCTTTTTTTTTTTTTTTGCAAAAATGCCTAATTTTATTGTAAATCTACCTACTAAAATTGCAAAACTACCCAAAAGGAAAAAATAACGTGAAATAATGAAACAAAAAAAGAAAAACGGAAAAAATAAGAGAAAAAAAAGAAAAACAGAAAAAATAAGAAAAAAAAGAAAAAACAGAAAAAAATAAGAAAAAAAGAAAAACAGAAAAAATAAGAAAAAAAAACTGAAAATGGAAGATAAAAAAAAAGAAAAACGGAAAAATAAGAAAAAAAAACTAAAAATGGAAGATAAAATAAAACACATAAAAAAGGAAATAAAAAGTAAAGAAAATAAGATCAGAAAAAAAAGAAGAACCCCACCAGACCGATCGAAGGGCAACAAAAAATCCGACCCTTTGCAAGCTCTCCTCCGCCGGCGTTGAAGCTCTCCTCTCAGATCGATCGACACGCCTCCTCCGCCGGCAGTTTCTCACCATCTTTGGCTCTTCGGTCTCGCCATCAGCCCTCCTCCAATCGGGCATCCGACCTCCCCTCATCTTCCTTATCTGCTCTTGTCGACAATGTAGCCCCAAATTGTCGAACACCACCATTCCGCTGCCACCACCATCTCAGCCAGAAAACCACCGGTGAGGAGATCGTAACGGTCGTCGTCGATCAACATCAGGTCCAGTGTCGTCCATCGAAGCCCTCTGTCATCGAATTCAAGTAAACCCTAGGTTTGTTACTTGATTCCTCCGTGCTCATGTGTTTATCGACTGCAATGACTAGAGCCTAGTGCTTACGAAATCCGAACCCTACATGAAACCAAACCCAATTCACAATTTGTCGAATGCCTCGTTGAGGTTACGATGGGGTTCAAAGGGCATGCAGTGACCCCGATCATGGTAGATACCCCTAATGTTTGAATTCATGCCTTCTCAACTCAAAATTAGGAAATTACTTTTAGATTGAACTAAAATCAGGAATTGCGATGTTATTGAAATGCTTTGAATGTTGTATGGAGTTGAAATTTTTTTTTTCTGCTTCATTTGGGAATTCCGAAGGAATTGTGATGTTCTTGAAATGCTTCACCTACTAGATTCGATGTTTTTCAGGCTTAACATGTTTGCAACAAGATAGGATTTAATCTAGTTACTTGTGCTTAATATATGTGTTGTGATTTTAGTATTTTACTTTGATTGATATGTGATTATGACTATGGACGATGTAAAAATACAATTGATTCTTGCCTACTGATAGGGAGAAGACTTTTGATATTGAAGAGGGTAGTCTTAATCGCAAGTTCAAGGACCGGAAAAAGAAGCTAAATCTTGATTTATTTCATTCTAATCCTGAGGTATGTCTCATAGGATTTGGATATTGAATAATTAAGTCGATTTAGTTCGTTCTAAACATGAGTTATATCTCTCAGGCATGGCCATTACAAGAGGTGGGAAGGATTCTAGACCTTGTCGACCAAATGAGATGAAAGACATTGACAGGGATGAAGCACAACGATAGAAGAGGAAGCGAAAAGCACCCGTCAACGACAAAAACAATGGGAAAGTCTTCAAAAAGATGTAAATGTAATCATTTTTGGTTTCCATTGACACAAAGAATGTTATGAAATTGGAAGCTTATATCTTTTCTCTCAAATTATTTGCAAATATTGTATAAATATTTAACTAGGTGAATATTTGGACTGTCACATAGAATATAGTGAATACAGAGTAGAAAGGTTAACCAACTGCTTAGTTTTCACTCAGAACAAGGTAATAGTGACCGATTCCTAAAATGCTTGAAGTTATAGCTTATGTTAACTAGTTAACCATGGGCCTGAAATGTTATGAAGTTCGATTTCATATTTCCCAAACCTTATATGCACTTAACTGAGTTAACACAAAACCTTATAGCAAATACTTTCCAAAACCTATGCACTTAATTTGGTTTGATTTGGATGAAGGACTTGATAAAGTATTTGCATATTTCTGCATAGGGCACCTATCACCCCCTATGTTATTAAAGTTTTCTTTTCTGGTGCTATGAACTTTCTCCAATTTCTAAAAAACTTTAACATTACATTATGAAATTGTTGTTCATTTATTAGTTCTATTTGTGCCTTTAGATGCCAAATATAAATTGATAATAGGTCTTCGTTCTATTAAATCTGATATATATATGACAAAACCGGTATGCTCTTGTTCCCATGATTGTCAGAGGAGTGATGTTGGGATGTGATCAGCCTATGATTCTACATATGCTTGATATTCCTCCAGCTGTTGAGGCTCTCAATGGAGTGAAGATGGAGCTCATAGATGTTGCCTTCCCACTTCTTAAAGGTAAGTGTTTGTATGTTTTTTAGCCATTCGTATTTCATTATTTTGTGCTATTAGATAAATTGGAATAGATATTATAGAATATATACCATGGTCTGTCTCCTAGGTGTTGTTGCTACAACTGATGCCGTTGAAGCTTGCATTGGTGTCAACATCGCAGTCATGGTTGGTGGATTCCCCAGGAAGGAAGGTGAAGGCATGGAAAGGAAACATGCGATGTCAAAGAATGTTTCCATCTACAAGTCACATGCATCTGCTTTTAAGAAGCATGTTGAACCAAACTACAAGGTCTATTTTTGTTCATTGTTCATTTTGGTCAAGTCCTTACCTTTGAAAAAGGAATAAGAATGCTTTCATACTCATTTAGACATTCATGTTTGAAGCAACTATAAATTTTCCATTTGTCATATTTTTAAAAAATTTATTGCGGGCAACACCATATGTTTCTTTCATGCTCATTTATAAATGTCGATAAGATTGTTGTAAATAATAAATCGGAAAACACTATCCATCTTTAGTTGATAATGTGGGATGCTTGACCACATTGACAATCTACAATTGATTGATCTGCAACACATCCAAACCAGTAGCAGGCTCAGCCTTGCCTTTGGCCGACATCAAATAGCGAGCTAAGCATCCTCCTTCACCCATGTGGCTCTAAAAGAGCTGGTGTTGCTTCTTGGCTTTCGACGATTATGCTTTTCTCAGAGGGTAAAGGAGGATAATACATGGCTGCTTGTGTTGCAAATAATAGATCGAAAAACATTAACCATCAGTAGTTGATAGTGTGGGATGCTCTACGACGTCTTACAAGTATAAGAGGTGTGGGTCATTATTGAGTTACATTTTCACATTTGATAGGAAAACACATATAACTTGACATGAAATTCAATATATCTTTGACAATATACGTTAGGATACAAACAAAAAATGTGTCAAAGTCGAGGGTTAAACGTCAAAAAGATTGTTGGAAGTAATGGATCAAAAAACACTAACCATATGTAGTTGATCGATAATGTCGGATGCTGACTTCATACAAGTATAAGGGGTGTGGGTCATCATTGAACTACCCCCTCAGCTCTCACATTTGACAGGAAAACACATATAACATGATAGGAAATTAAATAGATCTTGACAGGATAAAGCTATCAACATGTCGGGATACAAACCAAAAAAGGTGTTAAAGCCGAGGGTTAAACGTTGACGAGATTGTTGCAAATAATGGATCGAAAAATACTAATCATTTGCAGTTTATAGTGTCGAATGCTTGATGACGTCGTACAAGTATAAGAGGCGTAGTTCATCATTGAGCTCAACTCTCACATTTGACAAGAAAACACATATAACATGAGAAGAATTGAATTCAAAGATCTTAACAGGATAAGACTATTAACATGTCAGGATACAAACCAAAAATGTGTCAAATTTGGGGGTTAAAACGTCGTAAAGATTGTTGCAAATAATGGATCAGAAAATACTAACCGACCATCTGTAGTTGATAGTGTGGGATGTTTGCCGATGTTTTACAAGTATAAGAGGTGTGGGTCATCATTGAGCTACGTTTTCACAATTGACAGGAAAACACTTATAGCTTGACATGAAATTTAATAGATCTTGACAAGATAGCGCTATCAACATGTCAGGATATAAACAAAAAATATGTCAAAGCCAGGGGTTAAACGTCGAAAGATTGTTGCAAATAATGGATCGAAAAACACTAAACATCTGTAGTTCATAGTGTGGACTGTGGGATGCTCGATGATGTCATACAAGTGTAAGAGACGTGGGTTATCATTGAGCTCAATTCTCACATTTGACAAGAAAACACATATAGCATGATAGAAAATTCAATAGATCTTAACAAGATAGGGGTATTAACATGTCAGGATACAAACAAAAAAGGTGTCAAAGCGCGTTGGAGGTTAAACGTCGAAAAGATTATTGCAAATAATGGATCGGAAAACACTAACCATCTGTAGTTTATAGTGTGCGATGCTTGACCACGTTGTATAAGTATAAGAGGTGTAGGTCATCATTGAGCTATGTTTTCACAATTGACGGGAAGACACTTGTATGCTGACAGGATATGATTATACACATGTTGTAAGACCCGGGGTCTCAAGAGGCGCCAACCCATGCCACCTAGCCCTCTCAGGTCCGTTGTCCTCACTTGGATCCTGAAAAGGAAGAGCTCTTGTAACATGGGTAGGGCTTGAATCACTTATAAATCACTCCCAACATCCTTATGATATCCGATGTGGGACGGGGGTATTACAATCTCCCCCACTTAAAGCACTGACGACCCCGTCAGGCCCAAGGGACTGCCCTCCGGGAGGAGCGTACCCGAGCATACTGTCAGAGTACCTCCGGGCCCAGAGTCGGCTCTGATACTATCTGTAAGACCCGGGGTCTCAAGAGGCGCCAGCCCATGCCACCTAGCCCTCTCAGGTCCGTTGTCCTCACTTGGAGCCTGAAAAGGAAGAGCTCTTCCTTTTCAGGCTCCAAGTGAGGACAACGGACCTGAGAGGGCTAGGTGGCATGGGCTGGCGCCTCTTAAGACCCCGGGTCTTATAGATGGTATCAGAGCCGACTCTGGGCCCGGAGGTACTCCGACAGTATGCTCGGGTATGCTCCTCCCGGAGGGCAGTCCTTTGGGCCTGACGGGGTCGTCAGTGCTTTAAGTGGGGGAGATTGTAACACCCCGTCCCACATCGGATATCATAAGGATGTTGGGACTTATTTATAAGTGATTCAAGCCCTACCCATGTCACAAGAGCTCTTCCTTTTCAGGCTCCAAGTGAGGACAACGGACCTGAGAGGGCTAGGTGGCATGGGCTGGCGCCTCTTAAGACCCCGGGTCTTATAGATGGTATCAGAGCCGACTCTGGGCCCGGAGGTACTCCGACAGTATGCTCGGGTATGCTCCTCCCGGAGGGCAGTCCTTTGGGCCTGACGGGGTCGTCAGTGCTTTAAGTGGGGGAGATTGTAACACCCCGTCCCACATCGGATATCATAAGGATGTTGGGACTTATTTATAAGTGATTCAAGCCCTACCCATGTCACAAGAGCTCTTCCTTTTCAGGCTCCAAGTGAGGACAACGGACCTGAGAGGGCTAGGTGGCATGGGCTGGCGCCTCTTGAGACCCCGGGTCTTATAGATGGTATCAGAGCCGACTCAGGGCCCGGAGGTACTCTGACAGTATGCTCGGGTACGCTCCTCCCGGAGGGCAGTCCCTTGGGCCTGACGGGGTCGTCAGTGCTTTAAGTGGGGGAGATTGTAATACCCCCGTCCCACATCGGATATCATAAGGATGTTGGGAGTGATTTATAAGTGATTCAAGCCCTACCCATGTTACAAGAGCTCTTCCTTTTCAGGATCCAAGTGAGGACAACGGACCTGAGAGGGCTAGGTGGCATGGGTTGGCGCCTCTTGAGACCCCGGGTCTTACACATGTCAGGATAAACAAAACAAAATGTAGCCACCTTAAATGAAGAAATGTCGTAGCCATCTTTCACCTCAGAATCCCAGTCTTTTTTCGGTCGAGACATCATTCACCTGCATTTTGATACTTGACAAGAACATACCTATATTCTGACAAGATAAGAATACAAATGTTAATAGGAAGACACTTGCATACTGACAGGATATGGTTACACACATATCAGGATAAAAAACTAAACGTAGCCACCTAATTAAATAAAGAAATGTCGTAGCCACCTTTCACCCCGGAATCTTGGTCTTTTGTTTGGTCGAGACATCATTCACCTATGTTTTGACACTTGACAGGAATATACCTATAGTCTGACATGATTAAAACAATACCTTGGCAGGATATTCTTATCAAACATGACGGGATAGGAATACAAATGTTGACAGGATAGCACTTCCATATTGACAGGATATGGTTATACACATATCAGGATAAAAAAAAAACGTAACCACCTCAAACAATTTCTCATAATTGACGTCAATTTTTTTTTTTTGATTGGGAAAGATTTCGGGGAGGGGATCCCTACCCGATATGAAGTCAATTGTATAAGAAGAAGATGATAACGGTAAACAACTCTCGTTTGGTAGGTTAAACAGTTACACAGTCATATCTTTCAAATATTATTTCCTTTTTTTTTAGATTACAGTGTTGATTTGCAAGGAAATTTAATTAAAAAAATTAAATTTTATTTTCAGATTTTATCTAAAAAAATCCTCCTTTTAAAATCTATCTTCTTCATATCTGGATTTTTTTTTAATTTTTGAAAAACTGTTTTTTTTTAATTTCCAAAAATTATTTTTTTCCATTTCCCATGAATCTGTTTTTTTATTTTTATTTTTTAAACTTACGAAAACCCAATTTTTTTTCCAAATTTCAAAAATCTGTTTTTTTAATTACCAAACATCCTATTTTCCCATTTTCTGAAATTCTAGTTTTTTTTCAAAAAATAATTTTTTAAATTTTCGAAAATTCTTTTTTTTTTCAATTTCCATAATTTTTTTTTAATTTTTGAGAATCCTATTTTTTTCAATTTCTCAAAATCTATTTTTATTTAATTTTCCTAAAATCCTATTTTTATATTTTTATATTAATTAAAAAATATCAAACTTCCCAATACTTTTATTGCAAATATGCCCAAATAGGCATCCTTTGCAATTTGGTAGAAATTGGGGTATTTTCGTAACACTTTTTTTTGGGTAGGGTACATTCGCAAATCCGCCAAATTAAAAACCCCAAATTCTTTGCCCTAGGTAAGGTGTGATGCTAGTTAGGTGATAGGTCCATGAAAGGCCCACCTGAGATGCCCAAATGGCCCCGGAATGAAGGTAGTGTGCCTTTCTATGGTTGTTATGGACACGAGCTTGGTATTTTGGTCATAACAAGAGCTGCGTTGGTCTGATCGGGCCATTTGAGAGCTCGTTGGAAAGCTTACTTCAAGACCTATGACTTTACTCAGGACGTATCCTGAGAATTCCTCCTCGAAGATGTCCAATAAAATCATTTTTCCACCACCATGGATTCTCGACTTTTTTCAAAGGGGGTAGTCCACAAAAAATCTCGAAATCTCATAAAATTAAAAACCCCAAATTCTTTGCCCTAGGTAAGGTGTGATGCTAGTTAGGCGATAGGTCCATGAAAGGCCCACCTGAGATGCCTAAATGGCCCCGGAATGAATATAGTGATTCTTTCTATAGGTGTTATGGAAGGCCCACCTGAGATGCCCAAATGGCCCCGGAATGACGGTAGTGATCCTTTCTATAGGTGTTATGGGCATGAGCTTGTTATTTTGGTCATAAAAAGAGCTGCATTGGTCTGATCGGGCCATTTGAGTGCTCGTTGGAAAGCTAACTTTAAGGCCTATGACTTTACTACGAACGTCTCCTGAGAAATCCTCCTCGAAGATGTCCAAAAAAATCATTTTTTCACCAGCTTGGATTCTCGACTTTTTACAAAGTGAGTAGTCGACAAAAAATCTGGAAATCTCAAAAAATTTAAAACCCCAAATTCTTAGCTCTAGACAATGTGTGATGCTAGTTAGGCAATAGGTCCATGAAAGGCCCACCTGAGATGCCCAAATGGCCACGGAATGAAGGAAGTGTGCCTTTCTATAGGTGTTATGGACACGAGCTTGGTATTTTTGTCATAAGAAGAGCTGCTTGGGTCTGATCGGGCCATTTGAGAGCTCGTTGGAAAGCTAAATTCAAGGCCTACGACTTTACTGCGGATGTCTCTTGAGAAATCCTCCTCGAAGATGTCCAAAAATATCATTTTTCCACCACCTTGGATTCTCGACTTTTTCCAAATAGGGTGGTCCACCAAAAATCTCAAAATCTTCAAAACCCCAAATTCTTTGCCATATGCAAGGTGTGATGCTAGTTAGGCGATATGTCCATGAAAGGCCCACCTGAGATGCCCAAATGGCCCCGGAATGAAGGTAGTGTACCTTTCTATAGGTGATATGGACACGAGCTTGGTATTTTGGTCATAACAAGAGCTACGTTGGTCTAATCGGGCCATTTGAGAGCTCGTTGGAAAGATAACTTCAAGGCCTATGACTTTACTGGGGACGTTTCCTGAGAAATGCTCCTCCAAGATGTCCAAAAAATCAATTTTCCACCAGATTGGATTCTCGACTTTTTCCAAAGAGTTTAGTCCATAAAAAATTTCGAAATCTCAAAAAATTTAAAACCCCAAATTCTTTGCCCTAGGCAAGGTCTGATGCTAGTTAGGCGATAGGTGAATGAAAGGCCCACCTGAGATGCCCAAAAGGCCCCGATATGAAGGTCGTGTGCCTTTCTATAGGTGTTATAGACACGAGCTTGGTATTTTGATCATAACAAGAGCTACGTTGGTCTGATCGGGCCATTTGAGAGCTCGATGGAAATCTAACTTAAAGGCCTACGACTTTACTGAGGACTTTTCCTGAGAAATCCTCCACCAAGATGAAAAAAAAAATCAATTTTCCACCAGCTTGGATTCTCGACTTTTTCCAAAGGGTAGTCCACAAAAAATCTCGAAATCTCAAAAAATTTAAAACCCCAAATTCTTTGCCCTAGGCAAGGTGTGATGCTAGTTAGGCGATAGGTCCATGAAAGGCCCACCTGAGATGCCCAAAAGGCCCCGGAATGAAGGTAGTGTGCCTTTCTAAAGGTGTTACACGAGCTTGGTATTTTGGTCATAACAAGAGATGCGTTGGTCTGATCGGGCCATTTGGGAGCTCGTTGGAAATCTAACTTCAAGGCCTACGAATTTACTGAAGACGTTTCCTGAGAAAACCTCCTCCAAGATGACAAAAAAAATAAATTTTCCACCAGCTTGGATACTCGACTTTTTCCAAAGGGGGTAGTCCACCAAAAATCTCGAAATTTCAAAATATTTAAAACCCCAAATTCTTTGCCCTTGGAATGGTGTGATGCTAGTTAGGCGATAGGTCCATGAAAGGTCCATCTGAGATGCGCAAATGGCCCCGGAATGAAGGTAGTGTGCCTTTCTTTAGGTGTTATAGACACGAGCTTGGTATTTTGGTCATAAAAAGAGCTACGTTGGTCTAATCGAGCCATTTGAGAGCTCGTTGGAAAGCTAACTTCAAGGCCTATGACTTTACTGAGGACGTTTCCTGGGAAATGCTCCTCCAAGATGTCCAAAAAATCAATTTTCCACCAGATTGGATTCTCGACTTTTTCCAAAGGGGGTAGTCCACCAAAAATCTCGAAATCTCAAAAACTTTAAAACCCCAAATTCTTTGCCCTAGGCAAGGTCTGATGCTAGTTAGGCGATAGGTCAATGAAAGGCCCACCTGAGATGCCCAAATGGCCCCGGAATGAAGGTAGTGTGCCTTTCTATAGGTTTTATGGACACGAGCTTGGTATTTTGATCATAACAAGAGCTGCGTTGATCTGATCGGGCCATTTGAGAGCTCGTTCGAAAGCTAACTTCAAGGCCTACGACTTTACTGAGGACGTTTCTTGAGAAATCCTCCTTCAAGATTTCCAAAAAAATCAAATTTCCACCAGCTTGGATTCTCGACTTTTTCCAAAGGGGGTAGTCCACAAAAAATCTCGAAATCTCAAAAAATTTAAAACCCTAAATTCTTTGCCCTAGGCAAGGTGTGATGCTAGTTAGGCGATAGGTCCATAAAAGGCCCACCTAAGATGCCCAAAAGGCCCCGGAATGAAGGTAGTGTGCCTTTCTATAGGTGTTATGGACACGAGCTTGGTATTTTGGTCATAAAAAGAGCTGCGTTGCTGTGAGTTGGCCATTTGAGAGCTCTTAGGAAATCTAAATTCAACGCCTACGACTTTACTGAGAACGTTTCCTGGGAAATCCTCCTCCAAGATGTCCAAAATATCAATTTTCTACCAGCTTGGATTCACGACTTTTTCCAAAGGGGTTAGTCCAAAAAAAATCTCGAAATCTCAAAAAATTTAAAACCCTAAATTCTTTGCCCTAGGCAAGGTATGATGCTAGTTAGGCGATAGGACCGTGAAAGGCCCACCTGAGATGCCCAAAAGGCCCCGGAATGAAGGTAGTGTGCCTTTCTATAGGTGTTATGGACACGAGCTTGATATTTTGGTCATAACAAGAGCTGCGTTGGTCTGATCGGGCCATTTGAGAGCTCGTAGGAAATCTAACTTCAACGCCTACGACATTACTGAGGACGTTTCCTGAGAAATCCTCCTCCAAGACTTCCAAAAAATCAATTTTCCACCAGCTTGGATTCTCGACTTTTTCCAAAGGGGGTAGTCCACCAAAAATCTCGAAATTTCAAAAAATTTAAAACCCCAAATTCTTTTCCCTAGGCATGGTATGATGCTAGTTAGGCGATAGGTCCATGAAAGGCCCACCTGAGATGCGCAAATGGCCCCGGAATGAAGGTAGTGTGCCTTTCTATAAGTGTTATAGACACGAGCTTGGAATTTTGGTCATAACAAGAGCTACGTTGGTCTAATCGGGCCATTTGAGAGCTCGTTGGAAAGCAAATTTCAAGGCCTATGACTTTACTGAGGACGTTTCCTGGGAAATGCACTTCCAAGATGTCCAAAAAATCAATTTTCCACCAGCTTGGATTCTCGACTTTTTCCAAAGGGGTTAGTCCACAAAAAATCTCGAAATCTCAAAAAATTTAAAACCCCAAATTCTTTGCCCTAGGCAAGGTGTGATGCTAGTTAGGCGATAGGTCCATGAAAGGCCCACCTGAGATGCCCAAAAGACCCCGGAATGAAGGTAGTGTGCCTTTCTAAAGGTGTTACACGAGCTTGGTATTTTGGTCATAACAAGATATGCGTTGGTCTGATCGGGCCATTTGGGAGCTCGTTGGAAAGCTAACTTCAAGGCCTACGAATTTACTAAAGACGTTTCCTGAGAAATCCTCCTCCAAGATGACAAAAAAAAATCAATTTTCACCAGCTTGGATTCTTGACTTTTTCCAAAGGGGGTAGTCCACCAAAAATCTCGAAATTTCAAAATATTTAAAACCCCAAATTCTCTGCCCTTGGAACGGTGTGATGCTAGTTAGGCGATAGGTCCATGAAAGGCCCACCTGAGATGCGCAAATGGCCCCGAAATGAAGGTAGTGTGCCTTTCTATAGGTGTTATAGACACGAGCTTGGAATTTTGGTCATAACAAGAGCTACGTTGGTCTAATCGGGCCATTTGAGTCCAAGATGTCCAAAAAATCAATTTTCCACCAGATTGGATTCTCGACTTTTTCCAAAGAGTTTAATCCATAAAAATTTTGAAATCTCAAAAAATTTAAAACCCCAAATTCTTTGCCCTAGGCAAGGTCTGATGCTAGTTAGGCGATAGGTCAATGAAAGGCCCACCTGAGATGCCCAAAAGGCCCCGAAACGAAGGTAGTGTGCCTTTCTATAGGTGTTATAGACACGAGCTTGGTATTTTGATCATAACAAGAGCTACGTTGGTCTGATCGGGCCATTTGAGAGCTCGTTGGAAAGCTAACTTCAAGGCCTACGACTTTACTGAGGACGTTTAATGGGAAATCTTCCTCCAAGATGTCCAAAAAATCAATTTTCCACCATCTTGGATTCTCGACTTTTTCCAAAGAGGGTAGTCCACAAAAAATCTCGAAATCTCAAAAAATTTAAAACCCTAAATTCTTTGCCCTAGGCAAGGTGTGATGCTAGTTAGGCGATAGGTCCATGAAAGGCCCACCTAAGATGCCCAAAAGGGCCCGGAATGAAGGTAGTGTGCCTTTCTATAGGTGTTATAGACACGAGCTTGGTATTTTGGTCATAAAAAGAGCTGCGTTGCTTTGAGCTGGCCATTTGAGAGCTCTTAGGAAATCTAAATTCAACGCCTACGACTTGACTGAGAACGTTTCCTGGGAAATCCTCCTCCAAGATGTCCAAAATATAAATTTTCTACCAGCTTGGATTCACGACTTTTTCCAAAGAGGTTAGTCCACAAAAAATCTCGAAATCTCAAAAAATTTAAAACCCTAAATTCTTTGCCCTAGGCAAGGTGTGATGCTAGTTAGGCGATAGGTCCGTGAAAGGCCCACCTGAGATGCCCAAAAGGCCCCGGAATCAAGGTAGTGTGCCTTTCTATAGGTGTTATGGTCACGAGCTTGATATTTTTGTCATAACAAGAGCTGCGTTGGTCTAATCGGGCCATTTGAGAGCTCGTAGGAAATCTAACTTCAACGCCTACGACTTTACTGAGGACGTTTCCTGAGAAATCCTCCTCCAAGATTTCCAAAAAATCAATTTTCCACCACCTTGGATTCACGTCTTTTTCCAAAGGGGGTAGTCTACAAAAAATCTCGAAATTTCAAAAAATTTAAAACCCCAAATTCTTTTCCCTAGTCATGGTATGATGCTAGTTAGGCGATAGGTCCATGAAAGGCCCACCTAAGATGCCCAAAAGGCCCCGGAATTAAGTTAGTGTGCCTTTCTATAGGTGTTACGGACAAGAGCAAGGTATTTTCGTCATAACAAGATCTGCGTTGTTCTTATCGGGACATTTGAGAGCTCGTTGGAAATCTAACTTAAAGGCCTACGACTTTACTGAGGACTTTTCCTGAGAAATCCTCCATCAAGATGAAAAAAAATCAATTTTCCACCAGCTTGGATTCTCGACTTTTTCCAAAAGGGTTAGTCCACAAAAAATCTCGAAATCTCAAAAAATTTAAAACCCCAAATTCTTTGCCCTAGGCAAGGTGTGATGCTAGTTAGGCGATAGGTCCATGAAAGGCCCACCTGAGATGCCCAAAAGACCCCGGAATGAAGGTAGTGTGCCTTTCTAAAGGTGTTACACGAGCTAGGTATTTTGGTCATAACAAGAGATGCATTGGTCTGATAGGGCCATTTGGGAGCTCGTTGGAAAGCTAACTTCAAGGCCTACGAATTTACTAAAGACGTTTCCTGAGAAATCCTCCTCCAAGATGACAAAAAAAAAATCAATTTTCCACCAGCTTGGATTCTCGACTTTTTCCAAAGGGGGTAGTCCACCAAAAATCTCGAAATTTCAAAATATTTAAAACCCCAAATTCTTTGCCCTAGGAACGGTGTGATGCTAGTTAGGCGATAGGTCCATGAAAGGCCCACCTGAGATGCGCAAATGGCCCCAGAATGAAGGTAGTGTGCCTTTCTTTAGGTGTTATAGACACGAGCTTGGAATTTTGGTCATAACAAGAGCTACGTTGGTCTAATCGGGCCATTTGAGAACTCGTTGGAAAGAAATTTCAAGGCCTATGACTTTATTGAGGACGTTTCCTGGGAAATGCTCCTCCAAGATGTCCAAAAAATCAATTTTCCACCAGATTGGATCTCGACTTTTTCCAAAGAGTTTAATCCATAAAAATTTCGAAATCTCAAAAAATTTAAAACCCCAAATTCTTTGCCCTAGGCAAGGTCTGATGCTAGTTAGGCGATAGGTCAATGAAAGGCCCACCTGAGATGCCCAAAAGGCCCCGAAATGAAGGTAGTGTGCTTTTCTATAGGTGTTATAGACACGAGCTTGGTATTTTGATCATAACAAGAGCTACGTTGGTCTGATTGGGCCATTTGAGAGCTCGTTGGAAAGCTAACTTCAAGGCCTACGACTTTACTGAGGACATTTCCTGGGAAATCTTCCTCCAAGATGTCCAAAAAAACAATTTTCCACCGGCTTGGATTCTCGACTTTTTCCAAAGGGGTTAGTCCACAAAAAATCTCGAAATCTCAAAAAATATAAAACCCCGAATTCTTTGCCCTAGGCAAGGTGTAATGCTAGTTAGGCGATAGGTCCATGAAAGGCCCACCTAAGATGCCCAAAAGGGCCCGGAATGAAGGTAGTGTGCCTTTCTATAGGTGTTATAGACACGAGCTTGGTATTTTGGTCATAAAAAGAGCTGCGTTGCTTTGAGCTGGCCATTTCAGAGCTCTTAGGAAATCTAAATTCAACGCCTACGACTTGAATGAGAACGTTTCCTGGGAAATCCTCCTCCAAGATGTCCAAAATATCAATTTTCTACCAGCTTGGATTCACGACTTTTTCCAAAGAGGTTAGTCCACAAAAAATCTCGAAATCTCAAAAAATTTAAAACCCTAAATTCTTTGCCCTAGGCAAGGTGTGATGCTAGTTAGGCGATAGGTCCGTGAAAGGCCCACCTGAGATTCCCAAAAGGCCCCGGAATCAAGGTAGTGTGCCTTTCTATAGGTGGTATGGTCACGAGCTTGATATTTTTGTCATAACAAGAGCTGCGTTGGTCTAATCGGGCCATTTGAGAGCTCGTAGGAAATCTAACTTCAACGCCTACGACTTTACTGAGGATGTTTCCTGAGAAATCCTCCTCCAAGATTTCCAAAAAATCAATTTTCCACCACCTTGGATTCACGTCTTTTTCCAAAGGGGGTAGTCTACAAAAAATCTCGAAATTTCAAAAAATTTAAAACCCCAAATTCTTTTCCCTAGTCATGGTATGATGCTAGTTAGGCGATAGGTCCATGAAAGGCCCACCTAAGATGCCCAAAAGGCCCCGGAATGAAGGTAGTGTGCCTTTCTATAGGTGTTACGGACAAGAGCTTTGTATTTTGGTCATAACAAGATCTGCGTTGTTCTTATCGGGACATTTGAGAGCTCGTTGGAAATATAACTTAAAGGCCTACGACTTTACTAAGGACTTTTCCTGAGAAATCCTCCACCAAGATGAAAAAAAATCAATTTTCCACCAGCTTGGATTCTCGACTTTTTCCAAAGAGGGTAGTCCACAAAAAATCTCGAAATCTCAAAAAATTTAAAACCCTAAATTCTTTGCCCTAGGCAAGGTGTGATGCTAGTTAGGCGATAGGTCCATGAAAGGCCCACCTGAGATGCCCAAAAGGCCTCGGAATGAAGGTAGTGTGCCTTTCTAAAGGTGTTACACGAGCTAGGTATTTTGGTCATAACAAGAGATGCATTGGTCTGATCGGGCCATTTGGGAGCTCGTTGGAAAGCTAACTTCAAGGCCTACGAATTTACTAAAGACGTTTCCTGAGAAATCCTCCTCCAAGATGACAAAAAAAAATCAATTTTCCACCAGCTTGGATTCTCGACTTTTTCCAAAGGGGGTAGTCCACCAAAAATCTCGAAATTTCAAAATATTTAAAACCCCAAATTCTTTGCCCTAGGAACGGTGTGATGCTAGTTAGGCGATAGGTCCATGAAAGGCCCACCTGAGATGCGCAAATGGCCCCGGAATGAAGGTAGTGTGCCTTTCTATAGGTGTTATAGACACGAGCTTGGAATTTTGGTCATAACAAGAGCTACGTTGGTCTAATCAGGCCATTTGAGAACTCGTTGGAAAGAAATTTCAAGGCCTATGACTTTATTGAGGATGTTTCCTGGGAAATGCTCCTCCAAGATGTCCAAAAAATCAATTTTCCACCAAATTGGATTCTCGACTTTTTCCAAAGAGTTTAATCCATAAAAATTTCGAAATCTCAAAAAATTTAAAACCCCAAATTCTTTGCCCTAGGCAAGGTCTGATGCTAGTTAGGCGATAGGTCAATGAAAGGCCCACCTGAGATGCCCAAAAGGCCCCGAAATGAAGGTAGTGTGCTTTTCTATAGGTGTTATAGACACGAGCTTGGTATTTTGATCATAACAAGAGCTACGTTGGTCTGATTGGGCCATTTCAGAGCTCGTTGGAAAGCTAACTTCAAGGCCTACGACTTTACTGAGGACATTTCTTGGGAAATCTTCCTCCAAGATGTCCAAAAAATCAATTTTCCACCGGCTTGGATTCTCGACTTTTTCCAAAGGGGTTAGTCCACAAAAAATCTCGAAATCTCAAAAAACATAAAACCCCAAATTCTTTGCCCTAGGCAAGGTGTAATGCTAGTTAGGCGATAGGTCCATGAAAGGCCCACCTAAGATGCCCAAAAGGGCCCGGAATGAAGGTAGTGTGCCTTTCTATAGGTGTTATAGACACGAGCTTGGTATTTTGGTCATAAAAAGAGCTGCGTTGCTCTGAGCTGGCCATTTGAGAGCTCTTAGGAAATCTAAATTCAACGCCTACGACTTGACTGAGAACGTTTCCTGGGAAATCCTCCTCCAAGATGTCCAAAATATCAATTTTCTACCAGCTTGGATTCACGACTTTTTCCAAAGAGGTTAGTCCACAAAAAATCTCGAAATCTCAAAAAATTTAAAACCCTAAATTCTTTGCCCTAGGCAAGGTGTGATGCTAGTTAGGCGATAGGTCCGTGAAAGGCCCACCTGAGATGCCCAAAAGGCCCCGGAATCAAGGTAGTGTGCCTTTCTATAGGTGTTATGGACACGAGCTTGATATTTTGGTCATAACAAGAGTTGCGTTGGTCTAATCGGGCCATTTGAGAGCTCGTAGGAAATCTAACTTCAACGCCTACGACTTTACTGAGGACGTTTCCTGAGAAATCCTCCTCCAAGATTTCCAAAAAATCAATTTTCCACCACCTTGGATTCACGTCTTTTTCCAAAGGGGGTAGTCTAAAAAAAGTCTCGAAATTTCAAAAAATTTAAAACCCCAAATTCTTTTCTCTAGTCATGGTATGATGCTAGTTAGGCGATAGGTCCATGAAAGGCCCATCTAAGATGCCCAAAAGGCCCCGAAACGAAGGTAGTGTGCCTTTCTATAGGTGTTATAGACACGAGCTTGGTATTTTGATCATAACAAGAGCTACGTTGGTCTGATCGGGCCATTTGAGAGCTCGTTGGAAAGCTAACTTCAAGGCCTACGACTTTACTGAGGACGTTTCCTGGGAAATCTTCCTCCAAGATGTCCAAAAAATCAATTTTCCACCGGCTTGGATTCTCGACTTTTTCCAAAGGGGTTAGTCCACAAAAAATCTCGAAATCTCAAAAAACATAAAACCCCAAATTCTTTGCCCTAGGCAAGATGTGATGCTAGTTAGGCGATAGGTCAATGAAAGGCCCACCTGAGATGCCCAAAAGGCCCCGAAATGAAGGTAGTGTGCCTTTCTATAGGTGTTGTAGACACGAGCTTGGTATTTTGATCATAACAAGAGCTAGGTTGGTCTGATCGGGCCATTTGAGAGCTCGTTGGAAAGCTAACTTCAAGGCCTACGACTTTACTAAGGACGTTTACTGGGAAATATTCCTCCAAGATGTCCAAAAAATCAATTTTTCACCAGCTTGGATTCTCGACTTTTTCCAAAGGGGTTAGTCCACAAAAAATCTCGAAATCTCAAAAAACTTAAAACCCCAAATTCTTTGCCCTATGCAAGGTGTGATGCTAGTTAGGCGATAGGTCCATGAAAAGCTCACCTGAGATGTCCAAAAGACCCCGGAATGAAGGTAGTGTTCCTTTCTATAGGTGTTATGGACACGAGCTTGGTATTTTGGTCATAACAAGAGCTGCGTTGGTCTGGTCGGGCCATTTGAGAGCTCGTAGGAAATCTAACTTCATGGCCTACGATTTTACTGAGGACGTTTCCTGAGAAATCCTCCTCCAACATTTCCAAAAAATCAATTTTCCACCAGCTTGGATTCTCGACTTTTTCCAAAGGGGGTAGTCCACAAAAAATCTCGAAATTTCAAAAAATTTAATACCCCAAATTCTTTGTCCTAGGAATGGTATGATGCTAGTTAGGCGATAGGTCAATGAAAGGCCCACCTGAGATGCCCAAAAGGCCCCGAAATGAAGGTAGTGTGCCTTTCTATAGGTGTTATAGACACGAGCTTGGTATTTTGATCATAACAAGAGCTGCATTGGTTTGGTCGGGCCATTTGAGAGCTCGTTGGAAAGCTAACTTCAAGGCCTATGTCTTTACAGATGATGTTTTCTGAGAAATCTTCCTCCAAGATGACCAAAAAAATCAATTTTCCACTAGCTTGGATACTCGACTTTTTCGAAAGGGGGTAGTCCACCAAAAATTTCGAAATGTCAAAATATTTAAAACCCCAAATTCTCTGCCCTAGGCATGGTGTGATGCTAGTTAGGCGATAGTTCCATGAAAGGCACACCTCAGATGCCCATATGGCCCCGGAATCAAGGTAGTGTGCCTTTCTATAGGTGTTATGGTCACGAGCTTGATATTTTTGTCATAACAAGAGCTGCGTTGGTCTAATCGGGCCATTTGAGAGCTCGTAGGAAAGCTAAATTCAACGCCTACGACTTGACTGAGAACGTTTCCTGGGAAATCCTCCTTCAAGATTTCCAAAATATCAATTTTCTACCAGCTTGGATTCACGACTTTTTCCAAAGAGGTTAGTCCACAAAAAATCTCGAAATCTCAAAAATTTTAAAACCCCCAATTCTTTTCCCTAGTCATGGTATGATGCTAGTTAGGCGATAGGTCCATGAAAGGCCCACCTAAGATGCCCAAAAGGCCCCGGAATGAAGGTAGTGTGCCTTTCTATAGGTGTTACGGACAAGAGCTTGGTATTTTGGTCATAACAAGATCTGCGTTGTTCTTATCGGGACATTTGAGAGCTCGTTGGAAATCTAACTTAAAGGCCTACGACTTTACTGAGGACTTTTCCTGAGAAATCCTCCACCAAGATGAAAAAAAAATCAATTTTCCACCAGCTTGGATTCTCGACTTTTTCCAAAGGGGTTAGTCCACAAAAAATCTCGAAATCTCAAAACATTTAAAACCCCAAATTCTTTGCCCTAGGCAAAGTGTGATGCTAGTTAGGCGTTAGGTCCATGAAAGGCCCACCTGAGATGCCCAAAAGGCCCCGGAATGAAAGTAGTGTGCCTTTCTAAAGGTGTTACACGAGCTAGGTATTTTGGTCATAACAAGAGATGCATTGGTCTGATCGGGCCATTTGGGAGCTCGTTGGAAAGCTAACTTCAAGGCCTACGTATTTACTGAAGACGTTTCCTGAGAAATCCTCCTCCAAGATGACAAAAAAAAAAAATCAATTTTCCACCAGCTTGGATTCTCGACTTTTTCCAAAGGGGGTAGTCCACCAAAAATCTCGAAATTTCAAAATATTTAAAACCCCAAATTCTCTGCCCTAGGAACGGTGTGATGCTAGTTAGGCGATAGGTCCATGAAAGGCCCACCTGAGATGCGCAAATGGCCCCGGAATGAAGGTAGTGTGCCTTTCTATAGGTGTTATAGACACGAGCTTGGAATTTTGGTCATAACAAGAGCTACGTTGGTCTAATCGGGCCATTTGAGAACTCGTTGGAAAGAAATTTCAAGGCCTATGACTTTACTGAGGACGTTTCCTGGGAAATGCTCCTCCAAGATGTCCAAAAAATAAATTTTCCACCAGATTGGATTCTCGACTTTTTCCAAAGAGTTTAATCCATAAAAATTTCGAAATGTCAAAAAATTTAAAACCCCAAATTCTTTGCCCTAGGCAAGGTCTGATGCTAGTTAGGCGATAGGTCAATGAAAGGCCCACCTGAGATGCCCAAAAGGCCCCGAAATGAAGGTAGTGTGCTTTTCTATAGGTGTTGTAGACACGAGCTTGGTATTTTGATCATAACAAGAGCTATGTTGGTCTGATTGGGCCATTTGAGAGCTCGTTGGAAAGCTAACTTCAAGGCCTACGACTTTACTGAGGACATTTCCTGGGAAATCTTCCTTCAAGATGTCCAAAAAATAAATTTTCCACCGGCTTGGATTCTCGACTTTTTCCAAAGGGGTTAGTCCACAAAAAATCTCGAAATCTCAAAAAACATAAAACCCTAAATTCTTTGCCCTAGGCATGGTGTAATGCTAGTTAGGTGATAGGTCCATGAAAGGCCCACCTAAGATGCCCAAAAGGGCCCAGAATGAAGGTAGTGTGCCTTTCTATAGGTGTTATAGACACGAGCTTGGTATTTTGGTCATAAAAAGTGCTGCGTTGCTTTGAGCTGGCCATTTGAGAGCTCTTAGGAAATCTAAATTCAACGCCTACGACTTGAGTGAGAAATTTTCCTGGGAAATCCTCCTCCAAGATGTCCAAAATATCAATTTTCTACCAGCTTGGATTCACGACTTTTTCCAAAGAGGTTAGTCCACAAAAAATCTCGAAATCTCAAAAAATTGAAAACCCTAAATTCTTTGCCCTAGGCAAGGTGTGATGCTAGTTAGGCGATAGGTCCGTGAAAGGCCCACCTGAGATTCCCAAAAGGCCCCGGAATCAAGGTAGTGTGCCTTTCTATAGGTGTTATGGTCACGAGCTTGATATTTTTGTCATAACAAGAGCTGCGTTGGTCTAATCGGGCCATTTGAGAGCTCGTAGGAAATCTAACTTCAACGCCTACGACTTTACTGAGGACGTTTCCTGAGAAATCCTCCTCCAAGATTTCCAAAAAATCAATTTTCCACCACCTTGGATTCACGTCTTTTTCCAAAGGGGGTAGTCTACAAAAAATCTCGAAATTTCAAAAAAATTTAAAACCCCAAATTCTTTTCCCTAGTCATGGTATGATGCTAGTTAGGCGATAGGTCCATGAAAGGCCCATCTAAGATGCCCAAAAGGGCCCGGAATGAAGGTAGTGTGCCTTTCTATAGGTGTTATAGACACGAGCTTGGTATTTTGGTCATAAAAAGAGCTGCGTTTCTCTGAGCTGGCCATTTGAGAGCTGTTAGGAAATCTAAATTCAACGCCTACGACTTGACTGAGAACGTTTCCTGGGAAATCCTCCTCCAAGATGTCCAAAATATCAATTTTCTACCAGCTTGGATTCACGACTTTTTCCAAAGAGGTTAGTCCACAAAAAATCTCGAAATCTCAAAAAATTTAAAACCCTAAATTCTTTGCCCTAGGCAAGGTGTGATGCTAGTTAGGCGATAGGTCCGTGAAAGGCCCACCTGAGATGCACAAAAGGCCCCAGAATCAAGGTAGTGTGCCTTTCTATAGGTGTTATGGACACGAGCTTGATATTTTGGTCATAACAAGAGTTGCGTTGGTCTAATCGGGCCATTTGAGAGCTCGTAGGAAATCTAACTTCAACGCCTACGACTTTACTGAGGACGTTTCCTGAGAAATCCTCCTCCAAGATTTCCAAAAAATCTATTTTCCACCACCTTGGATTCACGTCTTTTTCCAAAGGGGGTAGTCTATAAAAAATCTCGAAATTTCAAAAAATTTAAAACCCCAAATTCTTTTCCCTAGTCATGGTATGATGCTAGTTAGGCGATAGGTCCATGAAAGGCCCATCTAAGATGCCCAAAAGGCCCCCGAATGAAGGTAGTGTGCCTTTCTATAGGTGTTACGGACAAGAGCTTGGTATTTTGGTCATAACAAGATCTGCGTTGTTCTTATCGGGACATTAAAGAGCTCGTTGGAAATCTAACTTAAAGGCCTACGACTTTACTAAGGACTTTTCCTGAGAAATCCTCCACCAAGATGAAAAAAAAATCAATTTCACCAGCTTGGATTCTCGACTTTTTCCAAAGGGCTTAGTCCACAAAAAATCTCGAAATCTCAAAAAATTTAAAACCCCAAATTCTTTGCCCAAGGGAAGGTGTGATGCTAGTTAGGCGATAGGTCCATGAAAGGCCCACCTGAGATGCCCAAAAGGCCCCGGAATGAAGGTAGTGTGCCTTTCTAAAGGTGTTACACGAGCTAGGTATTTTGGTCATAACAAGAGATGCATTGGTCTGATCGGGCCATTTGGGAGCTCATTGGAAAGCTAACTTCAAGGCCTACGAATTTACTGAAGACGTTTCTTGAGAAATCCTCCTCCAAGATGACAAAAAAAAATCAATTTTCCACCAGCTTGGATTCTCGACTTTTTCCAAAGGGGGTAGTCCACCAAAAATCTCGAAATTTCAAAATATTTAAAACCCCAAATTCTTTGCCCTAGGAACGGTGTGATGCTAGTTAGGCGATAGGTCCATGAAAGGCCCACCTGAGATGCGCAAATGGCCCCGGAATGAAGGTAGTGTGCCTTTCTATAGGTGTTATAGACACGAGCTTGGAATTTTGGTCATAACAAGAGCTACGTTGGTCTAATCGGGCCATTTGAGAACTCGTTGGAAAGAAATTTCAAGGCCTATGACTTTACTGAGGACGTTTCCTGGGAAATGCTCCTCCAAGATGTCCAAAAAATCAATTTTCTCCCAGATTGGATTCTCGACTTTTGCCAAAGAGTTTAATCCATAAAAATTTCGAAATCTCAAAAAATTTAAAACCCCAAATTCTTTGCCCTAGGCAAGGTCTGATGCTACTTAGGCGATAGGTCAATGAAAGGCCCACCTGAGATGCCCAAAAGGCCCCGAAATGAAGGTAGTGTGCTTTTCTATAGGTGTTATAGACACGAGCTTGGTATTTTGATCATAACAAGAGCTGCGTTGGTCTGGTCGGGCCATTTGAGAGCTCGTAGGAAATCTAACTTCATGGCCTACGATTTTACTGAGGACGTTTCCTGAGAAATCCTCCTTCAACATTTCCAAAAAATCAATTTTCCACCAGCTTGGATTCTCGACTTTTTCCAAAGGGGGTAGTCCACCAAAAATCACGAAATTTCAAAAAATTTAAAACCCCAAATTCTTTGTCCTAGGCATGGTATGATCCTAGTTAGGCGATAGGTCCATGAAAGGTCCATCTGAGATGCCGAAAAGGCCTCGGAATGAAGGTAGTGTGCCTTTCTATAGGTGTTTTGGACACGAGCTTGGTATTTTGGTCATAACAAGAGCTGCGTTGGTCTAATCGAGCCATTTGAGAGCTCGTTGGAAAGCTAACTTCAAGACCTATGTCTTTACAGAGGACGTTTTCTGAGAAATCCTCCTCCAAGATGACCAAAAAATCAATTTTCCACTAGCTTGGATTCTCGACTTTTGCCAAAGGGGGTAGTCCACCAAAAATTTCGAAATTTCAAAAAATTTAAAACCCCAAACACTTTGCCCTAGGCATGGTGTGATGCTAGTTAGGCTACAGGTCCATGAAAGGCACACCTGAGATGCCCAAATGGCCCCGGAATGAAGGTAGTGTGCCTTTCTATAGGTGTTATGGACATGAGCTTGTTATTTTGGTCATAACATGAGCTGCGTTGATCTGATCGGGCCATTTGAGAGCTCGTTGGAAAGCTAACTTCAAGGCCTACGACTTTACTGAGGACGTTTCTTGAGAAATCCTCCTTCAAGATTTCCAAAAAAATCAAATTTCCACCAGCTTGGATTCTCGAGTTTTTCCAAAGGGGGTAGTCCACAAAAAATCTCGAAATCTCATAAAATTTAAAACCCTAAATTCTTTGCCCTAGGCAAGGTGTGATGCTAGTTAGGCGATAGGTCCATGAAAGGCCCACCTAAGATGCCCAAAAGGCCCCGGAATGAAGGTAGTGTGCCTTTCTATAGGTGTTATGGACACGAGCTTGGTATTTTGGTCATAACAAGAGATGCGTTGGTTTGATTGGGCCATTTGGGAGCTCGTTGGAAAGCTAACTTCAAGGCCTACGAATTTACTGAAGACGTTTCCTAAGAAATTCTCCTCCAAGATGACAAAAAAAAATCAAATTTCCACCAGCTTGGATTCTCGAGTTTTTCCAAAGGGGGTAGTCCACCAAAAATCTCGAAATTTCAAAAAATTTAAAACCCCAAATTCTTTTCCCTAGGCATGGTATGATGCTAGTTAGGCGATAGGTCCATGAAAGGCCCACATGAGATGCCCAAAAGGCCCCGGAATGAAGGTAGTGTGCCTTTCTATAGGTGTTATGGACACGAGCTTGGTATTTTGGTCATAACAAGAGCTGCGTTGCTCTGAGCTGGCCATTTGAGAGCTCTTAGGAAATATAAATTCAACGCCTGCGACTTTACTGAGAACATTTCCTGGGAAATCCTCCTCCAAGATGTCCAAAATATCAATTTTCTACCAGCTTGGATTCACGACTTTTTCCAAAGAGGTTAGTCCACAAAAAATCTCGAAATCTCAAAAAATTTAAAACCCTAAATTCTTTGCCCTAGGCAAGGTGTGATGCTAGTTAGGCGATAGGTCCGTGAAAGGCCCACCTGAGATGCCCAAAAGGCCCCGGAATCAAGGTAGTGTGCCTTTCTATAGGTGTTATGGACACGAGCTTGATATTTTGGTCATAACAAGAGTTGCGTTGGTCTAATCGGGCCATTTAAGAGCTCGTAGGAAATCTAACTTCAACGCCTACGACTTTACTGAGGACGTTTCCTGAGAAATCCTCCTCCAAGATTTCCAAAAAATAAATTTTCCACCACCTTGGATTCACGTCTTTTTCCAAAGGGGGTAGTCTACAAAAAATCTCGAAATTTCAAAAAATTTAAAACCCCAAATTCTTTTCCCTAGTCATGGTATGATGCTAGTTAGGCGATAGGTCCATGAAAGGCCCATCTAAGATGCCCAAAAGGCCCCGGAATGAAGGTAGTGTGCCTTTCTATAGGTGTTACGGACAAGAGCTTGGTATTTTGGTCATAACAAGATCTGCGTTGTTCTTATCGGGACATTTGAGAGCTCGTTGGAAATCTAACTTAAAGGCCTACGACTTTACTAAGGACCTTTCCTGAGAAATCCTCCACCAAGATGAAAAAAAAATCAATTTTCCACCAGCTTGGATTCTCGACTTTTTCCAAAGGGGTTAGTCCACAAAAAATCTCGAAATCTCAAAAAATTTAAAACCCCAAATTCTTTGCCCTAGGCAAGGTGTGATGCTAGTTAGGCGATAGGTCCATGAAAGACCCACCTGAGATGCCCAAAAGGCCCCGGAATGAAGGTAGTGTGCCTTTCTAAAGGTGTTACACGAGCTAGGTATTTTGGTCATAACAAGAGATGCATTGGTCTGATCGGGCCATTAGGGAGCTCATTGGAAAGTTAACTTCAAGGCCTACGAATTTACTGAAGACGTTTCTTGAGAAATCCTCCCCCAAGATGACAAAAAAAAATCAATTTTCCACCAGCTTGGATTCTCGACTTTTTCCAAAGGGGGTAGTCCACCAAAAATCTCGAAATTTCAAAATATTTAAAACCCCAAATTCTTTGCCCTAGGAACGGTGTGATGCTAGTGAGGCGATAGGTCCATGAAAGGCCCACCTGAGATGCGCAAATGGCCCCGGAATGAAGGTAGTGTGCCTTTCTATAAGTGTTATAGACACGAGCTTGGAATTTTGGTCATAACAAGAGCTACGTTGGTCTAATCGGGCCATTTGAGAACTCGTTGGAAAGAAATTTCAAGGCCTATGACTTTACTGAGGACGTTTCCAGGGAAATGCTCCTCCAAGATGTCCAAAAAATCAATTTTCCACCAGATTGGATTCTCGACTTTTTCCAAAGAGTTTAATCCATAAAAATTTCAAAATCTCAAAAAATTTAAAACCCCAAATTCTTTGCCCTAGGCAAGGTCTGATGCTAGTTAGGCGATAGGTCAATGAAAGGCCCACCTGAGATGCCCAAAAGGCCCCGAAATGAAGGTAGTGTGCTTTTCTATAGGTGTTATAGACACGAGCTTGGTATTTTGATCATAACAAGAGCTACGTTGGTCTGATTGGGCCATTTGAGAGCTCGTTGGAAAGCTAACTTCAAGGCCTACGACTTTACTGAGGACGTTTCATGGGAAATCTTCCTCCAAGATGTCCAAAAAATCAATTTTCCACCGGCTTGGATTCTCGACTTTTTCCAAAGGGGTTAGTCCACAAAAAATCTCGAAATCTCAAAAAACATAAAACCTCAAATTCTTTGCCATAGGCAAGGTGTGATGCTAGTTAGGCGATAGTTCAATGAAAGGCCCACCTGAGATGCCCAAAAGGCCCCGAAATGAAGGTAGTGTGCCTTTCTATAGGTGTTATAGACACGAGCTTGGTATTTTGATCATAACAAGAGCTACGTTGGTCTGATCGGGCCATTTGAGAGCTCGTTGGAAAGCTAACTTCAAGGCCTACGACTTTATTGAAGACGTTTCCTGAGAAATCCTCCTCCAAGATGACAAAAAAAAAATCAATTTTCCACCAGCTTGGATACTCGACTTTTTCCAAAGGGGGTAGTCCACCAAAATTTCGAAATGTCAAAATATTTAAAACCCCAAATTCTCTGCCCTTGGAATGGTGTGATGCTAGTTAGGCGATAGGTCCATGAAAGGCCCACCCGAGATGCGCAAATGGCCCCGGAATAAAGGTAGTGTGCCTTTCTTTAGGTGTTATGGACACGAGCTTGGGATTTTGGTCATAACAAGAGCTGCGTTGGTCTGGTCGGGCCATTTGAGAGCTCGTAGGAAATCTAACTTCATGGCCTACGATTTTACTGAGGACGTTTCCTGAGAAATCCTCTTCCAACATTTCCAAAAAATCAATTTTCCACCAGCTTGGATTCTCGACTTTTTCCAAAGGGGGTAGTCCACCAAAAATCACGAAATTTCAAAAAATTTAAAACCCCAAATTCTTTTTCCTAGGCATGGTATGATCCTAGTTAGGCGATAGGTCCATGAAAGGTCCATCTGAGATGCCGAAAAGGCCTCGGAATGAAGGTAGTATGCCTTTCTATAGGTGTTTTGGACACGAGCTTGGTATATTGGTCATAACAAGAGCTGCGTTGGTCTAATCGAGCCATTTGAGAGCTCGTTGGAAAGCTAACTTCAAGACCTATGTCTTTACAGAGGTTGTTTTCTGAGAAATCCTCCTCCAAGATGACCAAAAAATCAATTTTCCACTAGCTTGGATTCTCGACTTTTGCCAAAGGGGGTAGTCCACCAAAAATTTCGAAATTTCAAAAAATTTAAAACCCCAAACACTTTGCCCTAGGCATGGTGTGATGCTAGTTAGGCGACAGGTCCATGAAAGGCACACCTGAGATGCCCAAATGGCCCCGGAATGAAGGTAGTGTGCCTTTCTATAGGTGTTATGGACATGAGCTTGTTATTTTGGTCATAACATGAGCTGCGTTGATCTGATCGGGCCATTTGAGAGCTCGTTGGAAAGCTAACTTCAAGGCTTACGACTTTACTGAGGACGTTTCTTGAGAAATCCTCCTTCAAGATTTCCAAAAAAATCAAATTTCAACCAGCTTGGATTCTCGACTTTTTCCAAAGGGGGTAGTCCACAAAAAATCTCGAAATCTCATAAAATTTAAAACCCTAAATTCTTTGCCCTAGGCAAGGTGTGATGCTAGTTAGGCGATAGGTCCATGAAAGGCCCACCTAAGATGCCCAAAAGGCCCCGGAATGAAGGTAGTGTGCCTTTCTATAGGTGTTATGGACACGAGCTTGGTATTTTGGTCATAACAAGAGATGCGTTGGTCTGATTGGGCCATTTGGGAGCTCGTTGGAAAGCTAACTTCAAGGCCTACGAATTTACTGAAGACGTTTCCTAAGAAATTCTCCTCCAAGATGACAAAAAAAAATCAGTTTTCCACCAGCTTGGATTCTCGACCTTTTCCAAAGGGGGTAGTCCACCAAAAATCTCAAAATTTCAAAAAATTTAAAACCCCAAATTCTTTTCCCTAGGCATGGTATGATGCTAGTTAGGCGATAGGTCCATGAAAGGCCCACATGAGATGCCCAAAAGGCCCCGGAATGAAGGTAGTGTGCCTTTCTATAGGTGTTGTGGACAAGAGCTTGGTATTTTGGTCATAACAAGATCTGCGTTGTTCTTATCGGGCCATTTGAGAGCTCGTTGGAAATCTAACTTAAAGGCCTACGACTTTACTGAGGAATTTCCTGAGAAATCCTCCATCAAGATGAAAAAAAAATCAATTTTCCACCAGCTTGGATTCTCGACTTTTTCCAAAGGGGGTAGTCCACAAAAAATCTCGAAATCTAAAAAAATTTAAAACCCTAAATTCTTTGCCCTAGGCAAGGTGTGATGCTAGTTAGGCGATAGGTCCATGAAAGGCCCACCTAAGATGCCCAAAAGGCCCCGGAATGAAGGTAGTGTGCCTTTCTATAGGTGTTATGGACACGAGCTTGGTATTTTGGTCATAACAAGAGCTGCGTTGCTCTGAGCTGGCCATTTGAGAGCTTTTAGGAAATATAAATTCAACGCCTGCGACTTTACTGAGGACATTTCCTGGGAAATCCTCCTCCAAGATGTCCCAAATATCAATTTTCTACCAGCTTGGATTCACGACTTTTTCCAAAGGGGTTAGTCCACAAAAAATCTCGAAATCTCAAAAAATTTAAAACCCTAAATTCTTTGCCCTAGGCAAGGTGTGATGCTAGTTAGGCGATAGGTCCGTGAAAGGCCCACCTGAGATGCCCAAAAGGCCCCGAAATCAAGGTAGTGTGCCTTTCTATAGGTGTTATGGACACGAGCTTGATATTTTGGTCACAACAAGAGTTGCGTTGGTCTAATCGGGCCATTTGAGAGCTCGTAGGAAATCTAACTTCAACGCCTACGACTTTACTGAGGACGTTTCCTGCGAAATTCTCCTCCAAGATTTCCAAAAAATCAATTTTCCACCACCTTGGATTCACGTCTTTTTCCAAAGGGGGTAGTCTACAAAAAATCTCGAAATTTCAAAAAATTTAAAACCCCAAATTCTTTTCCCTAGGCATGGTATGATGCTAGTTAGGTGACAGGTCCATGAAAGGCCCACATGAGATGCCCAAAAGGCCCCGGAATGAAGGTAGTGTGCCTTTCTATAGGTGTTATGGACAAGAGCTTGGTATTTTGGTCATAACAAGATATGCGTTGTTCTTATCGGGCCATTTGAGAGCTCGTTGGAAATCTAACTTAAAGGCCTACGACTTTACTGAGGACTTTTCTTGAGAAATCCTCCATCAAGATGAAAAAAAAAATCAATTTTCCACCAGCTTGGATTCTCGACTTATTCCAAAGGGGTTAGTCCACAAAAAATCTCGAAATCTCAAAAAATTTAAAACCCTTAATTCTTTGCCCTAGGCAATGTGTGATGCTAGTTAGGCGATAGGTCCATGAAAGGCCCACCTAAGATGCCCAAAAGGCCCCGGAATGAAGTTAGTGTGCCTTTCTAAAGGTGTTACACGAGCTTGGTATTTTGGTCATCACAAGAGATGCGTTGGTCTGATCGGGCCATTTGGGAGCTCGTTGGAAAGCTAACTTTAAGGCCTATGAATTTACTGAAGACCTTTTCTGAGAAATCCTCCTTCAAGATGAGAAAAAAAAAAATCAATTTTCCACCAGCTTGGATTCTCGACTTTTTCCAAAGGGGGTAGTCCACCAAAAATCTCGAAATTTCAAATAATTTAAAACCCCAAATTCTTTTCCCTAGGAATGGTGTGATGCTAGTTAGGCGATAGGTCCATGAAATGCCCACCTGAGATGCGCAAATGGCCCCGGAATGAAGGTAGTGTGCCTTTCTATAGGTGTTATAGACACGAGCTTGGAATTTTGGTCATAACAAGAGCTACGTTGGTCTAATCGGGCCATTTGAGAGCTCGTTGGAAAGCAAATTTCAAGGCCTATGACTTTATTGAGGACGTTTCCTGGGAAATGCTCTTCCAAGATGTCCAAAAAATCAATTTTCCACCCGCTTGGATTCTCGACTTTTTCCAAAGGGGTTAGTCCACAAAAAATCTCGAAATCTCAAAAAATTTAAAACCCCAAATTCTTTGCCCTAGGCAAGGTGTGATGCTAGTTAGGCGATAGGTCCATGAAAAGCCCACCTGAGATGCCAAAAAGACCCCGGAATGAAGGCAGTGTGCCTTTCTATAGGTGTTATGGACACGAGCTTGTTATTTTGGTCATAACAAGAGCTGCGTTGGTCTGGTCGGGCCATTTGAGAGCTCGTAGGAAATCTAACTTCATGGCCTACGACTTTACTAAGGACGTCTCTTGAGAAATCCTCCTTCAAGATTTCCAAAATAATCAAATTTCCACCAGCTTGGATTTTCGACTTTTTCCAAAGGGGGTAGTCCACAAAAAATCTCGAAATCTCAAAAAATTTAAAACCCTAAATTCTTTGCCCTAGGCAAGGTGTGATGCTAGTTAGGCGATAGGTCCATGAAAGACCCACCTAAGATGCCCAAAAGGCCCCGGAATGAAGGTAGTGTGCCTTTCTATAGGTGTTATGGACACGAGCTTGGTATTTTGGTCATAACAAGAGCTGCGTTGCTCTGAGCTGGCCATTTGAGAGCTCTTAGGAAATATAAATTCAACGCCTGCGACTTTACTGAGAACGTTTCCTGGGAAATCCTCCTCCAAGATGTCCAAAATATCAATTTTCTACCAGCTTGGATTCACGACTTTTTCCAAAGGGGTTAGTCCACAAAAAATCTCGAAATCTCAAAAAATTTAAAACCCTAAATTCTTTCCCCTTGGCAAGGTGTGATGCTAGTTAGGCGATAGGTCCGTGAAAGGCCCACCTGAGATGCCCAAAAGGCCCCGGAATGAAGGTAGTGTGCCTTTCTATAGGTGTTATGGACAAGAGCTTGGTATTTTGGTCATAACAAGATATGCGTTGTTCTTATCGGGCCATTTGAGAGCTCGTTGGAAATCTAACTTAAAGGCCTACGACTTTACTGAGGACTTTTCCTGAGAAATCCTCCATCAAGATGAAAAAAAAATCAATTTTCCACCAGCTTGGATTCTCGATTTTATTCCAAAGGGGTTAGTCCACAAAAAATCTCGAAATCTCAAAAAATTTAAAACCCTTAATTCTTTGCCCTAGGCAATGTGTGATGCTAGTTAGGCGATAGGTCCATGAAAGGCCCACCTAAGATGCCCAAAAGGCCCCGGAATGAAGGTAGTGTGCCTTTCTAAAGGTGTTACACGAGCTTGGTATTTTGGTCATCACAAGAGATGCGTTGGTCTGATCGGGCCATTTGGGAGCTCGTTGGAAAGCTAACTTCAAGGCCTACGAATTTACTGAAGACCTTTCCTGAGAAATCCTCCTTCAAGATGAGAAAAAAAAATCAATTTTCCACCAGCTTGGATTCTCGACTTTTTCCAAAGGGGGTAGTCAACCAAAAATCTCGAAATTTCAAATAATTTAAAACCCCAAATTCTTTTCCCTAGGAATGGTGTGATGCTAGTTAGGCGATAGGTCCATGAAAGGCCCACCTGAGATGCGCAAATGGCCCCGGAATGAAGGTAGTGTGCCTTTCTATAGGTGTTATAGACACGAGCTTGGAATTTTGGTCATAACAAGAGCTACGTTGGTCTAATCGGGCCATTTGAGAGCTCGTTGGAAAGCAAAGTTCAAGGCCTATGACTTTACTGAGGACGTTTCCTGGGAAATGCTCTTCCAAGATGTCCAAAAAATCAATTTTCCACCAGCTTGAATTCTCGACTTTTTCCAAAGGGGTTAGTCCACAAAAAATCTCGAAATCTCAAAAAATTTAAAACCCCAAATTCTTTGCCCTAGGCAAGGTGTGATGCTAGTTAGGCGATAGGTCCATGAAAAGCCCACCTGAGATGCCAAAAAGACCCCGGAATGAAGGTAGTGTGCCTTTCTTTAGGTGTTATGGACACGAGCTTGTTATTTTGGTCATAACAAGAGCTGCGTTGGTCTGGTCGGGCCATTTGAGAGCTCGTAGGAAATCTAACTTCATGGCCTACGACTTTACTGAGGACGTCTCTTGAGAAATCCTCCTTCAAGATTTCCAAAATAATCAAATTTCCACCAGCTTGGATTCACGACTTTTTCCAAAGGGGTTAGTCCACAAAAAATCTTGAAATCTCAAAAAATTTAAAACCCTAAATTCTTTCCCCTAGGCAAGGTGTGATGCTAGTTAGGCGATAGGTCCGTGAAAGGCCCACCTGAGATGCCCAAAAGGCCCCGGAATGAAGGTAGTGTGCCTTTCTATAGGTGTTATGGACACGAGCTTGATATTTTGGTTATAACAAGAGCTGCGTTGGTCTGATCGGGCCATTTGAGAGCTCGTAGGAAATCTAACTTCAACGCCTACGACTTTACTAAGGACGTTTCCTGAGAAATCCTCCTCCAAGATTTCAAAAAAATCAATTTTCCACCAGCTTGGATTCTCGACTTTTTCCAAAGGGGGTAGTCCACCAAAAATCTCGAAATTTCAAAAAATTTAAAACCCCAAAATCTTTTCCCTAGGCATGGTATGATGCTAGTTAGGAGATAGGTCCATGAAAGGCCCACCTGAGATGCGCAAATGGCCCCGGAATGAAGGTAGTGTGCCTTTCTATAGGTGTTATAGACACGAGCTTGGAATTTTGGTCATAACAAGAGCTACGTTAGTCTAATCGGGCCATTTGAGAGCTCGTTGGAAAGCAAAGTTCAAGGCCTATGACTTTACTGAGGACGTTTCCTGGGAAATGCTCTTCCAAGATGTCCAAAAAATCAATTTTCCACCAGCTTGAATTCTCGACTTTTTCCAAAGGGGGTAGTCCACAAAAAATCTCGAAATCTCAAAAAATTTAAAACCCTAAATTCTTTGCCCTAGGCAAGGTGTGATGCTAGTTAGGCGATAGGTCCATGAAAGGCCCACCTAAGATGCCCAAAAGGCCCCGGAATGAAGGTAGTGTGCCTTTCTATA
The DNA here is from genome assembly GCA_963922045.1 of Persicaria maculosa. Taxonomy (NCBI): domain Eukaryota; kingdom Viridiplantae; phylum Streptophyta; class Magnoliopsida; order Caryophyllales; family Polygonaceae; genus Persicaria; species Persicaria maculosa. The sequence goes on from OY998260.1 coordinate 71,884,682, forward strand.
GGTGTTATGGACACGAGCTTGGTATTTTGGTCATAACAAGAGCTGTGTTGCTCTGAGCTTGCCATTTGAGAGCTCTTAGGAAATATAAATTCAACGCCTGCGACTTTACTGAGAACGTTTCCTGGGAAATCCTCCTCCAAGATGTCCAAAATATCAATTTTCTACCAGCTTGGATTCACGACTTTTTCCAAAGGGGTTAGTCCACAAAAAATCTTGAAATCTCAAAAAATTTAATACCCTAAATTCTTTCCTCTATGCAAGGTGTGATGCTAGTTAGGCGATAGGTCCGTGAAAGGCCCACCTGAGATGCCCAAAAGGCCCCGGAATGAAGGTAGTGTGCCTTTCTATAGGTGTTATGGACACGAGCTTGATATTTTGGTTATAACAAGAGCTGCGTTGGTCTGATCGGGCCATTTGAGAGCTCGTAGGAAATCTAACTTCAACGCCTACGACTTTACTAAGGACGTTTCCTGAGAAATCCTCCTCCAAGATTTCAAAAAAATCAATTTTCCACCAGCTTGGATTCTCGACTTTTTCCAATGGGGGTAGTCCACCAAAAATCTCGAAATTTCAAAAAATTTAAAACCCCAAATTCTTTTCCCTAGGCATGGTATGATGCTAGTTAGGCGATAGGTCCATGAAAGGCCCACATGAGATGCCCAAAAGGCCCCGGAATGAAGGTAGTGTGCCTTTCTATTGGTGTTATAGACAAGAGCTTGGTATTTTGGTCATAACAAGATCTGCGTTGTTCTTATCGGGCCATTTGAGAGCTCGTTGGAAATCTAACTTAAAGGCCTACGACTTTACTGAGGACTTTTCCTGAGAAATCCTCCATCAAGATGAAAAAAAAAATCAATTTTCCACCAGCTTGGACTCTCGACTTATTCCAAAGGGGTTAGTCCACAAAAAATCTCGAAATCTCAAAAAATTTAAAACCCTTAATTCTTTTCCCTAGGCAATGTGTGATGCTAGTTAGGCGATAGGTCCATGAAAGGCCCACCTAAGATGCCCAAAAGGCCCTGGAATGAAGGTAGTGTGCCTTTCTAAAGGTGTTACACGAGCTTGGTATTTTGGTCATCACAAGAGATGCGTTGGTCTGATCGGGCCATTTGGGAGCTCGTTGGAAAGCTAACTTCAAGGCCTACGAATTTACTGAAGACCTTTCCTGAGAAATCCTCCTTCAAGATGAGAAAAAAAAATCAATTTTCCACCAGCTTGGATTCTCGACTTTTTCTAAAGGGGGTAGTCCACCAAAAATCTCGAAATTTCAAATAATTTAAAACCCCAAATTCTTTTCCCTAGGAATGGTGTGATGCTAGTTAGGCGATAGGTCCATGAAAGGCCTACCTGAGATGCGCAAATGGCCCCGGAATGAAGGTAGTGTGCCTTTCTATAGGTGTTATAGACACGAGCTTGGAATTTTGGTCATAACAAGAGCTACGTTGGTCTAATCGGGCCATTTGATAGCTCTTTGAAAAGCTAACTTCAAGGCCTATGACTTTACTGAGGACGTTTCCTGGGAAATGCTCTTCCAAGATGTCCAAAAAATCAATTTTCCACCAGCTTGGATTCTCGACTTTTTCCAAAGGGGTTAGTCCACAAAAAATCTCGAAATCTCAAAAAATTTAAAACCCCAAATTCTTTGCCCTAGGCAAGGTGTGATGCTAGTTAGGCGATAGGTCCATGAAAAGCCCACCTGAGATGCCAAAAAGACCCCGGAATGAAGGTAGTGTGCCTTTCTATAGGTGTTATGGACACGAGCTTGTTATTTTGGTCATAACAAGAGCTGCGTTGGTCTGGTCGGGCCATTTGAGAGCTCGTAGGAAATCTAACTTCATGGCCTACGACTTTACTGAGGACGTCTCTTGAGAAATCCTCCTTCAAGATTTCCAAAATAATCAAATTTCCACCAGCTTGGATTTTCGACTTTTTCCAAAGGGGGTAGTCCACAAAAAATCTCGAAATCTCAAAAAATTTAAAACCCTAAATTCTTTGCCCTAGGCAAGGTGTGATGCTAGTTAGGCGATAGGTCCATGAAAGGCCCACCTAAGATGCCCAAAAGGCCCCGGAATGAAGGTAGTGTGCCTTTCTATAGGTGTTATGGACACGAGCTTGGTATTTTGGTCATAACAAGAGCTGCGTTGCTCTAAGCTGGCCATTTGAGAGCTCTTAGGAAATATAAATTCAACGCCTGCGACTTTACTGAGAACGTTTCCTGGGAAATCCTCCTCCAAGATGTCCAAAATATCAATTTTCTACCAGCTTGAATTCACGACTTTTTCCAAAGGGGTTAGTCCACAAAAAATCTCGAAATCTCAAAAAATTTAAAACCCTAAATTCTTTCCCCTAGGCAAGGTGTGATGCTAGTTAGGCGATAGGTCCGTGAAAGGCCCACCTGAGATGCCCAAAAGGCCCCGTAATGAAGGTAGTGTGCCTTTCTATAGGTGTTATGGACACGAGCTTGATATTTTGGTCATAACAAGAGCTGCGTTGGTCTGATCGGGCCATTTGAGAGCTCGTAGGAAATCTAACTTCAACGCCTACGACTTTACTAAGGACGTTTCCTGAGAAATCCTCCTCCAAGATTTCAAAAAAATCAATTTTCCACCAGCTTGGATTCTCGACTTTTTCCAAAGGGGGTAGTCCACCAAAAATCTCGAAATTTCAAAAAATTTAAAACCCCAAATTCTTTTCCCTAGGCATGGTATGATGCTAGTTAGGCGATAGGTCCATGAAAGGCCCACATGAGATGCCCAAAAGGCCCCGGAATGAAGGTAGTGTGCCTTTCTATAGGTGTTATGGACAAGAGCTTGGTATTTTGGTCATAACAAGATCTGCGTTGTTCTTATCGGGCCATTTGAGAGCTCGTTGGAAATCTAACTTAAAGGCCTACGACTTTACTGAGGACTTTTCCTGAGAAATCCTCCATCAAGATGAAAAAAAAATCAATTTTCCACCAGCTTGGATTCTCGACTTATTCCAAAGGGGTTAGTCCACAAACAAATCTCGAAATCTCAAAAAATTTAAAACCATTAATTCTTTGCCCTAGGCAATGTGTGATGCTAGTTAGGCGATAGGTCCATGAAAGGCCCACCTAAGATGCCCAAAAGGCCCCGGATTGAAGGTAGTGTGCCTTTCTAAAGGTGTTACACGAGCTTGGTATTTTGGTCATCACAAGAGATGCGTTGGTCTGATCGGGCCATTTGGGAGCTCGTTGGAAAGCTAACTTCAAGGCCTACGAATTTACTGAAGACCTTTCCTGAGAAATCCTCCTTTAAGATGAGAAAAAAAAATCAATTTTCCACCAGCTTGGATTCTCGACTTTTTCCAAAGGGGGTAGTCCACCAAAAATCTCGAAATTTCAAATAATTTAAAACCCCAAATTCTTTTCCCTAGGAATGGTGTGATGCTAGTTAGGCGATAGGTTCATGAATGGCCCACCTGAGATGCGCAAATGGCGCCGGAATGAAGGTAGTGTGCCTTTCTATAGGTGTTATAGACACGAGCTTGGAATTTTGGTCATAACAAGAGCTACGTTGGTCTAATCGGGCCATTTGAGAGCTCGTTGGAAAGCAAATTTCAAGGCCTATGACTTTACTGAGGACGTTTCCTGGGAAATGCTCATCCAAGATATCCAAAAAATCAATTTTCCACCAGCTTGGATTCTCGACTTTTTCCAAAGGGGTTAGTCCACAAAAAATCTCGAAATCTCAAAAAATTTAAAACCCCAAATTCTTTGCCCTAGGCAAGGTGTGATGCTAGTTAGGCGATAGGTCCATGAAAAGCCCACCTGAGATGCCAAAAAGACCCCGGAATGAAGGTAGTGTGCCTTTCTATAGGTGTTATGGACACGAGCTTGTTATTTTGGTCATAACAAGAGCTGCGTTGGTCTGGTCGGGCCATTTGAGAGCTCGTAGGAAATCTAACTTCATGGCCTACGACTTTACTGAGGACGTCTCTTGAGAAATCCTCCTTCAAGATTTCCAAAATAATCAAATTTCCACCAGCTTGGATTTTCGACTTTTTCCAAAGGGGGTAGTCCACAAAAAATCTCGAAATCTCAAAAAATTTAAAACCCTAAATTCTTTGCCCTAGGCAAGGTGTGATGCTAGTTAGGCGATAGGTCCATGAAAGGCCCACCTAAGATGCCCAAAAGGCCCCGGAATGAAGGTAGTGTGCCTTTCTATAGGTGTTATGGACACGAGCTTGGTATTTTGGTCATAACAAGAGCTGCGTTGCTCTAAGCTGGCCATTTGAGAGCTCTTAGGAAATATAAATTCAACGCCTGCGACTTTACTGAGAACGTTTCCTGGGAAATCCTCCTCCAAGATGTCCAAAATATCAATTTTCTACCAGCTTGAATTCACGACTTTTTCCAAAGGGGTTAGTCCACAAAAAATCTCGAAATCTCAAAAAATTTAAAACCCTAAATTCTTTCCCCTAGGCAAGGTGTGATGCTAGTTAGGCGATAGGTCCGTGAAAGGCCCACCTGAGATGCCCAAAAGGCCCCGTAATGAAGGTAGTGTGCCTTTCTATAGGTGTTATGGACACGAGCTTGATATTTTGGTCATAACAAGAGCTGCGTTGGTCTGATCGGGCCATTTGAGAGCTCGTAGGAAATCTAACTTCAACGCCTACGACTTTACTAAGGACGTTTCCTGAGAAATCCTCCTCCAAGATTTCAAAAAAATCAATTTTCCACCAGCTTGGATTCTCGACTTTTTCCAAAGGGGGTAGTCCACCAAAAATCTCGAAATTTCAAAAAATTTAAAACCCCAAATTCTTTTCCCTAGGCATGGTATGATGCTAGTTAGGCGATAGGTCCATGAAAGGCCCACATGAGATGCCCAAAAGGCCCCGGAATGAAGGTAGTGTGCCTTTCTATAGGTGTTATGGACAAGAGCTTGGTATTTTGGTCATAACAAGATCTGCGTTGTTCTTATCGGGCCATTTGAGAGCTCGTTGGAAATCTAACTTAAAGGCCTACGACTTTACTGAGGACTTTTCCTGAGAAATCCTCCATCAAGATGAAAAAAAAATCAATTTTCCACCAGCTTGGATTCTCGACTTATTCCAAAGGGGTTAGTCCACAAACAAATCTCGAAATCTCAAAAAATTTAAAACCATTAATTCTTTGCCCTAGGCAATGTGTGATGCTAGTTAGGCGATAGGTCCATGAAAGGCCCACCTAAGATGCCCAAAAGGCCCCGGATTGAAGGTAGTGTGCCTTTCTAAAGGTGTTACACGAGCTTGGTATTTTGGTCATCACAAGAGATGCGTTGGTCTGATCGGGCCATTTGGGAGCTCGTTGGAAAGCTAACTTCAAGGCCTACGAATTTACTGAAGACCTTTCCTGAGAAATCCTCCTTTAAGATGAGAAAAAAAAATCAATTTTCCACCAGCTTGGATTCTCGACTTTTTCCAAAGGGGGTAGTCCACCAAAAATCTCGAAATTTCAAATAATTTAAAACCCCAAATTCTTTTCCCTAGGAATGGTGTGATGCTAGTTAGGCGATAGGTTCATGAATGGCCCACCTGAGATGCGCAAATGGCGCCGGAATGAAGGTAGTGTGCCTTTCTATAGGTGTTATAGACACGAGCTTGGAATTTTGGTCATAACAAGAGCTACGTTGGTCTAATCGGGCCATTTGAGAGCTCGTTGGAAAGCAAATTTCAAGGCCTATGACTTTACTGAGGACGTTTCCTGGGAAATGCTCATCCAAGATATCCAAAAAATCAATTTTCCACCAGCTTGGATTCTCGACTTTTTCCAAAGGGGTTAGTCCACAAAAAATCTCGAAATCTCAAAAAATTTAAAACCCCAAATTCTTTGCCCTAGGCAAGGTGTGATGCTAGTTAGGCGATAGGTCCATGAAAAGCCCACCTGAGATGCCAAAAAGACCCCGGAATGAAGGTAGTGTGCCTTTCTATAGGTGTTATGGACACGAGCTTGTTATTTTGGTCATAACAAGAGCTGCGTTGGTCTGGTCGGGCCATTTGAGAGCTCGTAGGAAATCTAACTTCATGGCCTACGACTTTACTGAGGACGTCTCTTGAGAAATCCTCCTTCAAGATTTCCAAAATAATCAAATTTCCACCAGCTTGGATTTTCGACTTTTTCCAAAGGGGGTAGTCCACAAAAAATCTCGAAATCTCAAAAAATTTAAAACCCTAAATTCTTTGCCCTAGGCAAGGTGTGATGCTAGTTAGGCGATAGGTCCATGAAAGGCCCACCTAAGATGCCCAAAAGGCCCCGGAATGAAGGTAGTGTGCCTTTCTATAGGTGTTATGGACAAGAGCTTGGTATTTTGGTCATAACAAGATCTGCGTTGTTCTTATCGGGCCATTTGAGAGCTCGTTGGAAATCTAACTTAAAGGCCTACGACTTTACTGAGGACTTTTCCTGAGAAATCCTCCATCAAGATGAAAAAAAAATCAATTTTCCACCAGCTTGGATTCTCGACTTATTCCAAAGGGGTTAGTCCACAAACAAATCTCGAAATCTCAAAAAATTTAAAACCATTAATTCTTTGCCCTAGGCAATGTGTGATGCTAGTTAGGCGATAGGTCCATGAAAGGCCCACCTAAGATGCCCAAAAGGCCCCGGATTGAAGGTAGTGTGCCTTTCTAAAGGTGTTACACGAGCTTGGTATTTTGGTCATCACAAGAGATGCGTTGGTCTGATCGGGCCATTTGGGAGCTCGTTGGAAAGCTAACTTCAAGGCCTACGAATTTACTGAAGACCTTTCCTGAGAAATCCTCCTTTAAGATGAGAAAAAAAAATCAATTTTCCACCAGCTTGGATTCTCGACTTTTTCCAAAGGGGGTAGTCCACCAAAAATCTCGAAATTTCAAATAATTTAAAACCCCAAATTCTTTTCCCTAGGAATGGTGTGATGCTAGTTAGGCGATAGGTTCATGAATGGCCCACCTGAGATGCGCAAATGGCGCCGGAATGAAGGTAGTGTGCCTTTCTATAGGTGTTATAGACACGAGCTTGGAATTTTGGTCATAACAAGAGCTACGTTGGTCTAATCGGGCCATTTGAGAGCTCGTTGGAAAGCAAATTTCAAGGCCTATGACTTTACTGAGGACGTTTCCTGGGAAATGCTCATCCAAGATATCCAAAAAATCAATTTTCCACCAGCTTGGATTCTCGACTTTTTCCAAAGGGGTTAGTCCACAAAAAATCTCGAAATCTCAAAAAATTTAAAACCCCAAATTCTTTGCCCTAGGCAAGGTGTGATGCTAGTTAGGCGATAGGTCCATGAAAAGCCCACCTGAGATGCCAAAAAGACCCCGGAATGAAGGTAGTGTGCCTTTCTATAGGTGTTATGGACACGAGCTTGTTATTTTGGTCATAACAAGAGCTGCGTTGGTCTGGTCGGGCCATTTGAGAGCTCGTAGGAAATCTAACTTCATGGCCTACGACTTTACTGAGGACGTCTCTTGAGAAATCCTCCTTCAAGATTTCCAAAATAATCAAATTTCCACCAGCTTGGATTTTCGACTTTTTCCAAAGGGGGTAGTCCACAAAAAATCTCGAAATCTCAAAAAATTTAAAACCCTAAATTCTTTGCCCTAGGCAAGGTGTGATGCTAGTTAGGCGATAGGTCCATGAAAGGCCCACCTAAGATGCCCAAAAGGCCCCGGAATGAAGGTAGTGTGCCTTTCTATAGGTGTTATGGACACGAGCTTGGTATTTTGGTCATAACAAGAGCTGCGTTGCTCTAAGCTGGCCATTTGAGAGCTCTTAGGAAATATAAATTCAACGCCTGCGACTTTACTGAGAACGTTTCCTGGGAAATCCTCCTCCAAGATGTCCAAAATATCAATTTTCTACCAGCTTGAATTCACGACTTTTTCCAAAGGGGTTAGTCCACAAAAAATCTCGAAATCTCAAAAAATTTAAAACCCTAAATTCTTTCCCCTAGGCAAGGTGTGATGCTAGTTAGGCGATAGGTCCGTGAAAGGCCCACCTGAGATGCCCAAAAGGCCCCGTAATGAAGGTAGTGTGCCTTTCTATAGGTGTTATGGACACGAGCTTGATATTTTGGTCATAACAAGAGCTGCGTTGGTCTGATCGGGCCATTTGAGAGCTCGTAGGAAATCTAACTTCAACGCCTACGACTTTACTAAGGACGTTTCCTGAGAAATCCTCCTCCAAGATTTCAAAAAAATCAATTTTCCACCAGCTTGGATTCTCGACTTTTTCCAAAGGGGGTAGTCCACCAAAAATCTCGAAATTTCAAAAAATTTAAAACCCCAAATTCTTTTCCCTAGGCATGGTATGATGCTAGTTAGGCGATAGGTCCATGAAAGGCCCACATGAGATGCCCAAAAGGCCCCGGAATGAAGGTAGTGTGCCTTTCTATAGGTGTTATGGACAAGAGCTTGGTATTTTGGTCATAACAAGATCTGCGTTGTTCTTATCGGGCCATTTGAGAGCTCGTTGGAAATCTAACTTAAAGGCCTACGACTTTACTGAGGACTTTTCCTGAGAAATCCTCCATCAAGATGAAAAAAAAATCAATTTTCCACCAGCTTGGATTCTCGACTTATTCCAAAGGGGTTAGTCCACAAACAAATCTCGAAATCTCAAAAAATTTAAAACCATTAATTCTTTGCCCTAGGCAATGTGTGATGCTAGTTAGGCGATAGGTCCATGAAAGGCCCACCTAAGATGCCCAAAAGGCCCCGGATTGAAGGTAGTGTGCCTTTCTAAAGGTGTTACACGAGCTTGGTATTTTGGTCATCACAAGAGATGCGTTGGTCTGATCGGGCCATTTGGGAGCTCGTTGGAAAGCTAACTTCAAGGCCTACGAATTTACTGAAGACCTTTCCTGAGAAATCCTCCTTTAAGATGAGAAAAAAAAATCAATTTTCCACCAGCTTGGATTCTCGACTTTTTCCAAAGGGGGTAGTCCACCAAAAATCTCGAAATTTCAAATAATTTAAAACCCCAAATTCTTTTCCCTAGGAATGGTGTGATGCTAGTTAGGCGATAGGTTCATGAATGGCCCACCTGAGATGCGCAAATGGCGCCGGAATGAAGGTAGTGTGCCTTTCTATAGGTGTTATAGACACGAGCTTGGAATTTTGGTCATAACAAGAGCTACGTTGGTCTAATCGGGCCATTTGAGAGCTCGTTGGAAAGCAAATTTCAAGGCCTATGACTTTACTGAGGACGTTTCCTGGGAAATGCTCATCCAAGATATCCAAAAAATCAATTTTCCACCAGCTTGGATTCTCGACTTTTTCCAAAGGGGTTAGTCCACAAAAAATCTCGAAATCTCAAAAAATTTAAAACCCCAAATTCTTTGCCCTAGGCAAGGTGTGATGCTAGTTAGGCGATAGGTCCATGAAAAGCCCACCTGAGATGCCAAAAAGACCCCGGAATGAAGGTAGTGTGCCTTTCTATAGGTGTTATGGACACGAGCTTGTTATTTTGGTCATAACAAGAGCTGCGTTGGTCTGGTCGGGCCATTTGAGAGCTCGTAGGAAATCTAACTTCATGGCCTACGACTTTACTGAGGACGTCTCTTGAGAAATCCTCCTTCAAGATTTCCAAAATAATCAAATTTCCACCAGCTTGGATTTTCGACTTTTTCCAAAGGGGGTAGTCCACAAAAAATCTCGAAATCTCAAAAAATTTAAAACCCCAAATTCTTTGCCCTAGGCAAGGTGTGATGCTAGTTAGGCGATAGGTCCATGAAAAGCCCACCTGAGATGCCAAAAAGACCCCGGAATGAAGGTAGTGTGCCTTTCTATAGGTGTTATGGACACGAGCTTGTTATTTTGGTCATAACAAGAGCTGCGTTGGTCTGGTCGGGCCATTTGAGAGCTCGTAGGAAATCTAACTTCATGGCCTACGACTTTACTGAGGACGTCTCTTGAGAAATCCTCCTTCAAGATTTCCAAAATAATCAAATTTCCACCAGCTTGGATTTTCGACTTTTTCCAAAGGGGTTAGTCCACCAAAAATCTCGAAATCTCAAAAAAATTAAAACCCCAAATTCTTTGCCCTAGGCAAGGTGTGATTCTAGTTAGGCGATAGGTCCATGAAAGGCCCACCAGAGATGCCCAAAAGGCCACGGAATGAAGGTAGTGTGCCTTTCTAAAGGTGTTACACGAGCTTGGTATTTTGGTCATAACAATAGTTGCGATGGTCTGATCGGGCCATTTGGGAGCTCGTTGGAAAGCTAACTTCAAGGCCTACCAAATTACTAAGGACTTTTCTTGAGAAATCCTCCACCAAGATGAAAAAAAATCAATTTTCAATCAGCTTGGATTCTCGACTTTTTTCAAAGGGGGTAGTCCACCAAAAATCTCGAAATTTCAAAAAATTTAAAACCCCAAATTCTTTGCCCTAGGAATGGTGTGATACCAGTTAGGAGATAGGTCCATGAAAGGCCCACCTGAGATGCGCAAATGGCCCCGGAATGAAGGTAGTGTGCCTTTCTATAGGTGTTATAGACACGAGCTTGGAATTTTGGTCATAACAAGAGCTACGTTGGTCTAATCGGGCCATTTGATAGCTCTTTGGAAAGCTAACTTCAAGGCCTATGACTTTACTGCGGACGTTTCCTGGGAAATGCTCCTCCAAGATGTCCAAAAAATCAATTTTCCACCAGCTTGGATTCTCGACTATTTCCAAAGAGGTTAGTCCATAAAAAATCTCGAAATCTCAAAAAATTTAAAACCCCAAATTCTTTGCCCTAGGCAAGGTATGATGCTATTTAGGCGATAGGTCCATGAAAGGCCCATCTGAGATGCCCAAAAGGCCCCGAAATGAAGGTAGTGTGCCTTTCTATTGGTGTTATAGACACGAGCTTGGTATTTTAATCATAACATGAGCTACGTTGGTCTGATCGGGCCATTTGAGAGCTCGTTGGAAAGCTAACTTCAAGGCCTACAACTTTACTGAGGACGTTTCCTGGGAAATCTTCCTCCAAGATGTCCAAAAAATCAATTTTCCACCAGCTTTGATTCTCGACTTTTTCCAAAGGAGTTAGTTCGCAAAAAATCTCGAAATCTCAAAAAATTTAAAACCCCAAATTCTTTGCCCTAGGCAAGGTGTGATGCTAGTTAGGCGATAGGTCCATGAAAAGCCCACCTGAGATGTCCAAAAGACCCCGGAATGAAGGTAGTGTGCCTTTCTACAGGTGTTATGGACACGAGCTTGGTATTTTGGTCATAACAAGAGCTTGGTATTTTGGTCATAACAAGAGCTGCGTTGGTCTGGTTGGGCCGTTTGGTGGAGGATTTCTCAGGAAACGTCCTCAGTAAAGTCGTAGGCCTTAAAATTGATTTTTTGGACATCTTGGAGGAGGATATCCTAAGAAACGTCCTTAGTAAAGCCGTAGGCCTTGAAGTTAGCTTTCCAACGAGCTCTCAAATGGCCCGATCAGACCAACGTAGCTCTTGTTATACCAAAATAACAAGCTCGTGTCTATAACACCTATAGAAAGGCACACTACCTTCATTCCGGGGCCATTTGCGCATCTCAGGTGGGCGTTTCATGGACCTATTGCCTAACTCACATCACACCATGCCTAGCGCAAAGAATTTTGGTGGACTACCCCATTTGGAAAAAGTCAAGAATCCAAGCTGGTGGAAAATTGATTCTTTTTGTTCATCTTGGAGGAGGATTTCTCAGGAAACATCCTCAGTAAAGTCGTAGGCCTTGAAGTTAGCTTTCCAACGATCTCCCAAATGGTCCGATCAGACCAACGCAGCTCTTGTTATGACCAAAATACCAAGCTCGTGTAACACCTTTAGAAAGGCACACTACCTTCATTTCGGGGCCTTTTGGGCATCTCAAGTGGGCCTTTCATGGACCTATTGCCTAACTAGCATCACACCTTACCTAGGGCAATGAATTTGGGGTTTTAAATTTTTTGAGATTTCGAGATTTTTGGTGGACTAACCCCTTTGGAAAAAGTCGAGAATCCAAGCTGGTGGAAAATTGAATTTTTTTTCATCTTGGTGGAGGATTTCTCAGGAAACGTCCTCAGTAAAGTCGTAGGCCTTGAAATTAGATTTCCAACGAGCTCTCAAACGGCCCGATCAGAACGACACAGATCTTGTTATGACCAAAATACCAAGCTCCTGTCCATAACACCTATAGAAAGGCACAATACCTTCATTCCGGGGCCTTTTGGGCATCTCAGGTGGGCCTTTCATGGACCTATCGCCTAACTAGCATCATACCATGCCTAGGAAAAAGAATTTGGGGTTTTAAATTTTTTGAAATTTCGAGATTTTTGGTGGACTACCCCCTTTGGAAAAAGTCGAGAATCCAAGCTGGTGGAAAATTGATTTTTTGGAAATCTTGGAGGAGGATTTCCCAGGAAACGTCCTCAATTAAGTCGTAGGCCTTGATGTTTTCTTTCCAACGAGCTCTCAAATGGCCCGATCAGACCAACGCAGCTCTTGTTATGGCCAAAATACCAAGCTCGTGTCCATAACACCTATAGAAAGGCACACTACCTTCATTCCGGGGCCTTTTGGGCATCTCAGGTGGGCCTTTCACGGACCTATCGCCTAAATAGCATCACACCTTGCCTAGGGCAAAGAATTTGGGGTTTTAAATTTTTTGAGATTTCGAGATTTTTTGTGGACTAACCCCTTTGGAAAAAGTCGTGAATCCAAGATAGTAGAAAATTCATATTTTGGACATCTTGGAGGAGGATTTCCTAGGAAACATTCTCAGTAAAGTCGTAGGCGTTGAATTTAGATTTCCTAAGAGCTCTCAAATGGCCAGATCAGAGCAACGCAACTCTTGTTATGACCAAAATACCAAGCTCGTGTCCATAACACCTATAGAAAGGCACACTACCTTCATTCCGGGGCCTTTTGGGCATCTTAGGTGGGCCTTTCATGGACCTATCGCCTAACTAGAATCACACCTTGCCTAGGGCAACGAATTTAGGGTTTTAAATTTTTTGAGATTTCGAGATTTTTTGTGGACTACCCCCTTTCTAAAAAGTCGAAAATCCAAGCTGGTGGAAATTTTATTTTTTTGGAAATCATGAAGGAGGATTTATCAAGAGACGTCCTTAGTAAAGTCGTAGGCCTTGAAGTTAGCTTTCATACGAGCTCTCAAATGGCCCGATCAGATCAACGCAGCTCTTGTTATGACCAAAATACCAAGCTCGTGTCCATAACACCTATAGAAAGGCACACTACCTTCATTCCGGGGCCATTTGGGCATCTCAGGTGTGCCTTTCATGGACGTATCGCCTAACTAGCATCACACCATGCCTAGGGCAAAGAATTTGGGGTTTTAAATTTTTTGAAAGTTTGAGATTTTTGGTGGACTACCCCCTTTGGAAAAAGTCGAGATCCAAGCTGGTGGAAAATTGATTTTTTTTGGAAATGTTGGAGGAGGATTTCTCAGCAAACGTCGTCAGTAAAGTCGTAGGCCTTGAAGTTAGATTTCCTACGAGCTCTCAAATGGCCCGACCAGACCAACGCAGCTCTTGTTATGACCAAAATACCAAGCTCGTGTCCATAACACCTATAGAAAGGCACACTACCTTCATTCCGGGGCCTTTTGGGCATCTCATGTGGGCCTTTCATGGACCTATCGCCTAACTAGCATCATACCATGCCTAGGAAAAAGAATTTGGGGTTTTAAATTTTTTGAAATTTCGAGATTTTTGGTGGACTACCCCCTTTGGAAAAAGTCGAGAATCCAAGCTGGTGGAAAATTGATTTTTTGAAAATCTTGGAGGAGGATTTCTCAGGAAACGTCCTTATTAAAGTCGTAGGAGTTGAAGTTAGATTTCCTAAGATCTCTCAAATGGCCCGATCAGACCAACACAGCTCTTGTTATGTCCAAAATATCAAGCTAGTGTCCATAACACCTATAGAAAGGCACACTACCTTCATTCCGGGGCCTTTTGGGCATCTCAGGTGGCCCTTTCACGGACCTATCGCCTAACTAGCATCACACCTTGCCTAGGGCAAAGAATTTAGGGTTTTAAATTTTTTGAGATTTCGAGATTTTTTGTGGACTAACCCCTTTGGAAAAAGTCGTGAATCCAAGCTGGTAGAAAATAGATATTTTGGAAATCATGGAGGAGGATTTCCCAGGAAACATTCTCAGTAAAGTCGTAGGCGTTGAATTTAGATTTCCTAAGAGCTCTCAAATGGCCAGATCAGAGCAACGCAGCTCTTGTTATGACCAAAATACCAAGCTCGTGTCCATAACACCTATAGAAAGGCACACTACCTTCATTCCGGGGCCTTTTGGGCATCTTAAGTGGGCCTTTCATTGACCTATCGCCTAACTAGCATCACACCTTGCCTAGGGCAAAGAATTTAGGGTTTTAAATTTTTTGAGATTTCGAGATTTTTTGTGGACTTAACCCCTTTGGAAAAAGTCGAGAATCCAAGCTGGTGGAAAATTGATTTTTTGGACATCTTGGAGGAAGATTTCTCAGGAAACGTCCTTAGTAAAGTCGTAGGCCTTGAAGTTAGCTTTCCAACGAGTTCTGAAATAGCCCGATCAGACCAACGCAGCTCTTGTTATGACCAAAATACCAAGCTCGTGTCCATAACACCTATAGAAAGGCACACTACCTTCATTCCGGGACCTTTTGGGCATCTTAGGTGGGCCTTTCATGGACCTATCGCCTAACTAGCATCACACCTTGCCTAGGGCAAAGAATTTAGGGTTTTAAAATTTTTGAGATTTCGAGATTTTTTGTGGACTACCCCCTTTGGAAAAAGGCGAGAATCCAAGCTGGTGGAAATTTGATTTTTTTGGAAATCTTTAAGGAGGATTTCTCAAGAGACGTCCTTAGTAAAGTCGTAGGCTTTGAAGTTAGCTTTCCAACGAGCTCTCAAATGGCCCGATCAGAACAACGCATCTCTTGTTATGACCAAAATACCAAGCTCGTGTCCATAACACCTATAGAAAGGCACACTACCTTCATTCCGGGTCCTTTTGGGCATCTTAGGTGGGCCTTTCATGGACCTATCGCCTAACTAGCATCACACCTTGCCTAGGGCAAAGAATTTATGGTTTTAAAATTTTTGAGATTTCGAGATTTTTTGTGGACTTAACCCCTTTGGAAAAAGGCGAGAATCCAAGCTGGTGGAAATTTGATTTTTTTGGAAATCTTGAAGGAGGATTTCTCATGAGACGTCCTCAGTAAAGTCGTAGGCCTTGAAGTTAGCTTTCCTAAGAGCTCTCAAATGGCCAGATCAGACCAACGCAACTCTTGTTTGACCAAAATACCAAGCTCGTGTCCATAACACCTAAAGAAAGGCACACTACCTTCATTCCGGGACCTTTTGGGCATCTTAGGTGGGCCTTTCATGGACCTATCGCCTAACTAGCATCACACCTTGCCTAGGGCATTGAATTTAGGGTTTTAAAATTTTTGAGATTTTGAGATTTTTTGTGGACTACCCCCTTTGGAAAAAGGCGAGAATCCAAGCTGGTGGAAATTTGATTTTTTTGGAAATCTTGAAGGAGGATTTCTCAAGAGACGTCCTCATTAAAGTCGTAGGCCTTGAAGTTAGCTTTCCAACGAGCTCTCAAATGGCCCGATCAGAACAACGCAGCTCTTGTTATGACAAAAATACCAAGCTCGTGTCCATAACACCTATAGAAAGGCACACTACCTTCATTCAGGGGCCTTTTGGGCATCTTAGGTGGGCCTTTCATGGACCTATCGCCTAACTAGCATCACACCTTGCCTAGGGCAAAGAATTTATGGTTTTAAAATTTTTTAGATTTCGAGATTTTTTTGTGGACTACCCCCTTTGGAAAAAGGCGAGAATCCAAGCTTGTGGAAATTTGATTTTTTTGGAAATCTTGAAGGAGGATTTCTCAAGAGACGTCCTCAGTAACGTCGTAGGACTTGAAGTTAGCTTTCCAACGAGCTCTCAAATGGCCCGATCAGACCAACGCAACTCTTGTTTGACCAAAATACCAAGCTCGTGTCCATAACACCTATAGAAAGGCACACTACCTTCATTCCGGGGCCATTTGTGCATCTCAGGTGTGCCTTTCATGGACGTATCGCCTAACTAGCATCACACCATGCCTAGGGCAGAGAGTTTGGGGTTTTAAATTTTTTGAAATTTCGAGATTTTTGGTGGACTATCCCCTTTGGCAAAAGTCGAGAATCCAAGCTAGTGGAAAATTGATTTTTTTGGTCATCTTGGAGGAGGATTTCTCAGAAAACGTCCTCAGTAAAGTCATAGGCCTTGAAGTTAGCTTTTCAACGAGCTCTCAAATGGCCCGATCAGATCAACGCAGCTCTTGTTTTGACCGAAATACCAATCTCCTGTCCATAACACCTATAGAAAGGCACAATACCTTCATTCCGGGACCTTTTGGGCATCTCAGGTGGGCCTTTCATGGACCTATCGCTTAACTATCATCATCATGCCTAGGAAAAAGAATTTGGGGTTTTAAATTTTTTGAAATTTCGAGATTTTTGGTGGACTACCCCCTTTGGAAAAAGTCGAGAATCCAAGCTGGTGTAAAATTGATTTTTTGGAAATCTTGGAGGAGGATTTCTCAGGAAACGTCCTCAGTAAAGTCATAGGAGTTGAATTTAGATTTCCTAAGATCTCTCAAATGGCCCGATCAGACCAACATAGCTCTTGTTATGACCAAAATATCAAGCTCGTGTCCATAACACCTATAGAAAGGCACACTACCTTCATTCCGGGGCTTTTTGGGCATCTCAAGTGGGCCTTTCACGGACCTATCGCCTAACTAGCATCACACCTTGCCTAGGTCAAAGAATTTAGGGTTTTAAATTTTTTGAGATTTCGAGATTTTTTGTGGACTAACCCCTTTGGAAAAAGTCATGAATCCAAGCTGGTAGAAAATGGATATTTTGGACATCTTGGAGGAGGATTTCCCAGGAAACATTCTCAGTAAAGTCGTAGGCGTTGAATTTAGATTTCCTAAGAGCTCTCAAATGGCCAGATCAGAGCAACACAGCTCTTGTTATGACCAAAATACCAAGCTCGTGTCCATAACACCGATAGAAAGGTACACTACCTTCATTCCGGGGCCTTTTGGGCATCTTAGGTGGGCCTTTCATGGACCTATCGCCTAACTAGCATCACACCTTGCCTAGGGCAAAGAATTTATGGTTTTAAAATTTTTGAGATTTCGAGATTTTTTGTGGACTACCCCCTTGTGAAAAAGGCGAGAATCCAAGCTGGTGGAAATTTGATTTTTTTGGAAATCTTGAAGGAGGATTTCTCAAGAGACGTCCTCAGTAAAGTCGTAGGCCTTGAAGTTAGCTTTCCAACGAGCTCTCAAATGGCCCGATCAAACCAACGCAACTCTTGTTTGACTAAAATACCAAGCTCGTGTCCATAACACCTATAGAAAGGCACACTACCTTCATTCCGGGGCCTTTTGGGCATCTTAGGTGGGCCTTTCATGGACCTATCGCCTAACTAGCATCACACCTTGCCTAGGGTAAAGAATTTAGGGTTTTAAATTTTTTTGAGATTTCGAGATTTTTTGTGGACTACCCCCTTTGGAAAAAGTCGAGAATCCAAGCTGGTGGAAAATTGATTTTTTGGAAATCTTGAAGGAGGATTTCTCAAGAGACGTCCTCATTAAAGTCGTAGGCCTTGAAGTTAGCTTTCCAACGAGCTCTCAAATGGCCCGATCAGATCAACGCAGCTCTTGTTTTGACCGAAATACCAAGCTCGTGTCCATAACACCTATAGAAAGGCACACTACCTACATTCCGGGACCTTTTGGGCATCTTAGGTGGGCCTTTCATGGACCTATCGCCTAACTAGCATCACACCTTCCCTAGGGCAAAGAATTTAGGGTTTTAAAATTTTTGAGATTTCGAGATTTTTTGTGGACTACCCCCTTTGGAAAAAGGCGAGAATCCAAGCTGGTTGAAATTTGATTTTTTTGGAAATCTTGAAGGAGGATTTCTCAAGAGACGTCCTCAGTAAAGTCGTAGGCCTTGAAGTTAGCTTTCCAACGAGCTCTCAAATGGCCCGATCAGAACAACGCAGCTCTTGTTATGACCAAAATACCAAGCTCGTGTCCATAACACCTATAGAAAGGCACACTACCTTCATTCCGGGGCCTTTTTGGGCATCTTAGGTGGGCCTTTCATGGACCTATCGCCTAACTAGCATCACACCTTGCCTAGGGCAAAGAATTTAGGGTTTTAAAATTTTTGAGATTTCGAGATTTTTTGTGGACTACCCCCTTTGGAAAAAGGCGAGAATCCAAGCTGGTGGAAATTTGATTTTTTTGGAAATCTTGAAGGAGGATTTCTCAAGAGACGTCCTCAGTAAAGTTGTAGGCTTTGAAGTTAGCTTTCCAACGATCTCCGAAATGGCCCGATCAGAACAACGCAGCTCTTATTATGACAAAAATACCAAGCTCGTGTAACACCTTCAGAACAACACATATCATGTTATGATCAAAATACCAAGCTCCTGTCCGTAACACCTATAGAAAGGCACAATACCTTCATTCCAGGGCCTTTTGGTAATCTCAGGTGGGCCTTTCATGGACCTATCGCCTAACTAGCATCATACCATGCCTAGGAAAAAGAATTTGGGGTTTTAAATTTTTTGAAATTTCGAGATTTTTGGTGGACTACCCCCTTTGGAAAAAGTCGAGAATCCAAGCTGGTGGAAAATTATTTTTTGGAAATCTTGGAGGTGGATTTCTCAGAAAACATCCTCAGTAAAGTCGTAGGAGTTGAAGTTAGATTTCCTATCATCTCTCAAATGGCCCGATCAGACCAACGCAGCTCTTGTTATGACCAAAATATCAAGCTCGTGTCCAAAACACCTATAGAAAGGCATACTACCTTCATTCCGGTGGCTTTTGGGCATCTCAGGTGGGCCTTTCATGGACCTATCGCCTAACTAGCATCACACCATGCCTAGGGCAAAGAATTTTGGGATTTAAATTTTTTGAGATTTCGAGATTTTTGGTGGACTACCCCCTTTGGAAAAAGTCGAGAATCCGAGCTGGTGGAAAATTGATTTTTTTTGGTCATCTTAGAGGAGGATTTCCTAGGAAACGTCCTTAGTAAAGTCGTAGGCCTTGAAGTTAGCTTTCCAACGAGCTCCCAAATGGCCCGATCAGAACAACGTAGCTCTTGTTATGAACAAAATACCAAGCTCGTGTCCATAACACCTATAGAAAGGCACACTACCTTCATTTCGGGGCCTTTTGGGCATCTTAGGTGGGCCGTTCATGGACCTATCACCTAACTAGCATCACACCTTGCCTAGGGCAAAGAATTTGGGGTTTTAAATTTTTTGAGATTTCGAGATTTTTGGTTGTCTAACCCCTTTGGAAAAAGTCGAGAATCCAAGCTGGTGGAAAATTGATTTTTTTGACATTTTGGAGGAGGATTTCCCAGGAAACGTCCTCGGTAAAGTCGTAGGCCTTGATGTTTTCTTTCCAACGAGCTCTCAAATGGCCCGATCAGACCAACGCAGCTCTTGTTATGGCCAAAATACCAAGCTCGTGTCCATAACACCTATAGAAAGGCACACTACCTTCATTTCGGGGCGTTTTGGGCATCTCAGGTGGGCCTTTCATGGACCTATCGCCTAACTAGCATCAGACCTTGCCTAGGGCAAAGAATTTGGGGTTTTAAATTTTTTGAGATTTCGAGATTTTTTATGGACTACCCTCTTTGGAAAAAGTCGAGAATCTAAGCTGGTGGAAAATTGATGTTTTGGACTTCTTGGAGGAGGATTTCCCAGGAAACGTCCTCAGTAAAGCCGTAGGCCTTGAAGTTAGCTTTCCAACGAGATCTCAAATGGCCCGATCAGACCAACGTAGCTCTTGTTATGACCAAAATACCAAGCTCGTGTCTATAACACCTATAGAAAGGCACACTACTTTCATTCCGGGGCCATTTGCGCATCTCAGGTGGGCGTTTCATGGACCTATTGCCTAACTAGCATCACACCATGCCTAGCGCAAAGAATTTGGGGTTTTAAATATTTTGAAATTTCGAGATTTTTGGTGGACTACCCCTTTGGAAAAAGTCAAGAATCCAAGCTAGTGGAAAATTGATTTTTTTTGTTCATCTTGGAGGAGGATTTCTCAGGAAACGTCCTCAGTAAAGTCGTAGGCCTTGAAGTTATCTTTCCAACGATCTCCCAAATGGTCCAATCAGACCAACGCAGCTCTTGTTATGACCGAAATACCAAGCTCGTGTAACACCTTTAGAAAGGCACACTACCTTCATTTCGGGGCCTTTCCTGGACCTATCGCCTAACTAGCATCACACCTTGCCTAGGTCAAAGAATTTGGGGTTTTAAAGTTTTTGAGATTTCGAGATTTTTGGTGGACTAACCCCTTTGGAAAAAGTCGAGAATCCAAGCTGGTGGAAAATTGAATTTTTTTTCATCTTGGTGGAGGATTTCTCAGGAAACGTCCTCAGTAAAGTCGTAGGCCTTGAAATTAGCTTTCCAACGAGCTCTCAAATGGCCCGATCAGAACAACACAAATCTTGTTATGACCAAAATACCAATCTCCTGTCCATAACACCTATAGAAAGGCACAATACCTTCATTCCGGGACCTTTTGGGCATCTCAGGTGGGCCTTTCATGGACCTATCGCTTAACTAGCATCATCATGCCTAGGAGAAAGAATTTGGGGTTTTAAATTTTTTGAAATTTCGAGATTTTTGGTGGACTACCCCCTTTGGAAAAAGTCGAGAATCCAAGCTGGTGTAAAATTGATTTTTTGGAAATCTTGGAGGAGGATTTCTCAGGAAACGTCCTCAGTAAAGTCGTAGGAGTTGAATTTAGATTTCCTAAGATCTCTCAAATGGCCCGATCAGACCAACGCAGCTCTTGTTATGACCAAAATATCAAGCTCGTGTCCAAAACACCTATAGAAAGGCATACTACCTTCATTCCGGTGGCTTTTGGGCATCTCAGGTGGGCCTTTCATGGACCTATCGCCTAACTAGCATCACACCATGCCTAGGGCAAAGAATTTTGGGATTTAAATTTTTTGAGATTTCGAGATTTTTGGTGGACTACCCCCTTTGGAAAAAGTCGAGAATCCAAGCTGGTGGAAAATTGATTTTTTTTTCATCTTGGTGGAGGATTTCTCAGGAAACGTCCTCAGTAAAGTCGTAGGCCTTGAAATTAGCTTTACAACGAGCTCTCAAATGGCCCGATCAGAACAACACATATCTTGTTATGATCAAAATACCAAGCTCCTGTCCGTAACACCTATAGAAAGACACAATACCTTCATTCCAGGGCCTTTTGGTAATCTCAGGTGGGCCTTTCATGGACCTATCGCCTAACTAGCATCATACCATGTCTAGGAAAAAGAATTTGGGGTTTTAAATTTTTTGAAATTTCGAGATTTTTGGTGGACTACCCCCTTTGGAAAAAGTCGAGAATCCAAGCTGGTGGAAAATTATTTTTTGGAAATCTTGGAGGTGGATTTCTCAGAAAACATCCTCAGTAAAGTCGTAGGAGTTGAAGTTAGATTTCCAATCATCTCTCAAATGGCCCGATCAGACCAACGCAGCTCTTGTTATGACCAAAATATCAAGCTCGTGTCCAAAACACCTATAGAAAGGCATACTACCTTCATTCCGGTGGCTTTTGGGCATCTCAGGTGGGCCTTTCATGGACCTATCGCCTAACTAGCATCACACCATGCCTAGGGCAAAGAATTTTGGGATTTAAATTTTTTGAGATTTCGAGATTTTTGGTGGACTACCCCCTTTGGAAAAAGTCGAGAATCCGAGCTGGTGGAAAATTGATTTTTTTTGGTCATCTTAGAGGAGGATTTCCTAGGAAACGTCCTTAGTAAAGTCGTAGGCCTTGAAGTTAGCTTTCCAACGAGCTCCCAAATGGCCTGATCAGAACAACGTAGCTCTTGTTATGAACAAAATACCAAGCTCGTGTCCATAACACCTATAGAAAGGCACACTACCTTCATTCCGGGGCCTTTTGGGCATCTCAGGTGGGCCTTTCACGGACCTATCGCCTAAATAGCATCACACCTTGACTAGGGCAAAGAATTTGGGGTTTTAAATTTTTTGAGATTTCGAGATTTTTTGTGGACTAACCCCTTTGGAAAAAGTCGAGAATCCAAGCTGGTGGAAAATTAATTTTTTGGACATCTTGGTGGAAGATTTCCCAGGAAACATCCTCAGTAAAGTCGTAGGCCTTGAAGTTAGCTTTCCAACGAGCTCTCAAATGGTCTGATCAGATCAACGCAGCTCTTGTTATGACCAAAATACCAAGCTCGTGTCCATAACACCTATAGAAAGGCACACTACCTTCATTTCGGGGCGTTTTGGGCATCTCAGGTGGGCCTTTCATGGACCTATCGCCTAACTAGCATCAGACCTTGCCTAGGGCAAAGAATTTGGGGTTTTAAATTTTTTGAGATTTCGAGATTTTTTATGGACTACCCTCTTTGGAAAAAGTCGAGAATCTAAGCTGGTGGAAAATTGATTTTTTGGACTTCTTGGAGGAGGATTTCCCAGGAAACGTCCTCAGTAAAGCCGTAGGCCTTGAAGTTAGCTTTCCAACGAGATCTCAAATGGCCCGATCAGACCAACGTAGCTCTTGTTATGACCAAAATACCAAGCTCGTGTCTATAACACCTATAGAAAGGCACACTACTTTCATTCCGGGGCCATTTGCGCATCTCAGGTGGGCGTTTCATGGACCTATTGCCTAACTAGCATCACACCATGCCTAGCGCAAAGAATTTGGGGTTTTAAATATTTTGAAATTTCGAGATTTTTGGTGGACTACCCCTTTGGAAAAAGTCAAGAATCCAAGCTAGTGGAAAATTGATTTTTTTTCTTCATCTTGGAGGAGGATTTCTCAGGAAACGTCCTCAGTAAAGTCGTAGGCCTTGAAGTTATCTTTCCAACGATCTCCCAAATGGTCCAATCAGACCAACGCAGCTCTTGTTATGACCGAAATACCAAGCTCGTGTAACACCTTTAGAAAGGCACACTACCTTCATTTCGGGGCCTTTCATGGACCTATCGCCTAACTAGCATCACACCTTGCCTAGGTCAAAGAATTTGGGGTTTTAAAGTTTTTGAGATTTCGAGATTTTTGGTGGACTAACCCCTTTGGAAAAAGTCGAGAATCCAAGCTGGTGGAAAATTGAATTTTTTTTTCATCTTGGTGGAGGATTTCTCAGGAAACGTCCTCAGTAAAGTCGTAGGCCTTGAAATTAGCTTTCCAACGAGCTCTCAAATGGCCCGATCAGAACAACACAAATCTTGTTATGACCAAAATACCAATCTCCTGTCCATAACACCTATAGAAAGGCACAATACCTTCATTCCGGGACCTTTTGGGCATCTCAGGTGGGCCTTTCATGGACCTATCGCTTAACTAGCATCATCATGCCTAGGAAAAAGAATTTGGGGTTTTAAATTTTTTGAAATTTCGAGATTTTTGGTGGACTACCCCCTTTGGAAAAAGTCGAGAATCCAAGCTGGTGTAAAATTGATTTTTTGGAAATCTTGGAGGAGGATTTCTCAGGAAACGTCCTCAGTAAAGTCGTAGGAGTTGAATTTAGATTTCCTAAGATCTCTCAAATGGCCCGATCAGACCAACACAGCTCTTGTTATAACCAAAATATCAAGCTCGTGTCCAAAACACCTATAGAAAGGCATACTACCTTCATTCCGGTGGCTTTTGGGCATCTCAGGTGGGCCTTTCATGGACCTATCGCCTAACTAGCATCACACCATGCCTAGGGCAAAGAATTTTGGGATTTAAATTTTTTGAGATTTCGAGATTTTTGGTGGACTACCCCCTTTGGAAAAAGTCGAGAATCCGAGCTGGTGGAAAATTGATTTTTTTTGGTCATCTTAGAGGAGGATTTCCTAGGAAACGTCCTTAGTAAAGTCGTAGGCCTTGAAGTTAGCTTTCCAACGAGCTCCCAAATGGCCTGATCAGAACAACGTAGCTCTTGTTATGAACAAAATACCAAGCTCGTGTCCATAACACCTATAGAAAGGCACACTACCTTCATTTCGGGGCCTTTTGGGCATCTTAGGTGGGCCGTTCATGGACCTATCACCTAACTAGTATCACACCTTGCCTAGGGTAAAGAATTTGGGGTTTTAAATTTTTTGAGATTTCGAGATTTTTGGTTGTCTAACCCCTTTGGAAAAAGTCGAGAATCCAAGCTGGTGGAAAATTGATTTTTTTGACATTTTGGAGTAGGATTTCCCAGGAAACGTCCTCGGTAAAGTCGTAGGCCTTGAAGTTTTCTTTCCAACGAGCTCTCAAATGGCCCGATCAGACCAACGCAGCTCTTGTTATGGCCAAAATACCAAGCTCGTGTCCATAACACCTATAGAAAGGCACACTACCTTCATTCCGGGGCCTTTTGGGCATCTCAGGTGGGCCTTTCACGGACCTATCGCCTAAATAGCATCACACCTTGCCTAAAGCAAAGAATTTGGGGTTTTAAATTTTTTGAGATTTCGAGATTTTTTGTGGACTAACCCCTTTGGAAAAAGTCGAGAATCCAAGCTGGTGGAAAATTAATTTTTTGGACATCTTGGTGGAAGATTTCCCAGGAAACATCCTCAGTAAAGTCGTAGGCCTTGAAGTTAGCTTTCCAACGAGCTCTCAAATGGTCTGATCAGATCAACGCAGCTCTTGTTATGACCAAAATACCAAGCTCGTGTCCATAACACCTATAGAAAGGCACACTACCTTCATTTCGGGGCGTTTTGGGCATCTCAGGTGGGCCTTTCATGGACCTATCGCCTAACTAGCATCAGACCTTGCCTAGGGCAAAGAATTTGGGGTTTTAAATTTTTTAAGATTTCGAGATTTTTTATGGACTACCCTCTTTGGAAAAAGTCGAGAATCTAAGCTGGTGGAAAATTGATTTTTTGGACTTCTTGGAGGAGGATTTCCCAGGAAACGTCCTCAGTAAAGCCGTAGGCCTTGAAGTTAGCTTTCCAACGAGATCTCAAATGGCCCGATCAGACCAACGTAGCTCTTGTTATGACCAAAATACCAAGCTCGTGTCTATAACACCTATAGAAAGGCACACTACTTTCATTCCGGGGCCATTTGCGCATCTCAGGTGGGCGTTTCATGGACCTATTGCCTAACTAGCATCATACCATGCCTAGCGCAAAGAATTTGGGGTTTTAAATATTTTGAAATTTCGAGATTTTTGGTGGACTACCCCTTTGGAAAAAGTCAAGAATCCAAGCTAGTGGAAAATTGATTTTTTTTGTTAATCTTGGAGGAGGATTTCTCAGGAAACGTCCTCAGTAAAGTCGTAGGCCTTGAAGTTATCTTTCCAACGATCTCCCAAATGGTCTAATCAGACCAACGCAGCTCTTGTTATGACCGAAATACCAAGCTCATGTAACACCTTTAGAAAGGCACACTACCTTCATTTCGGGGCCTTTTGGGCATCTCAGGTGGGCCTTTCATGGACCTATCGCCTAACTAGCATCACACCTTGCCTAGGTCAAAGAATTTGGGGTTTTAAAGTTTTTGAGATTTCGAGATTTTTGGTGGACTAACCCCTTTGGAAAAAGTCGAGAATCCAAGCTGGTGGAAAATTGAATTTTTTTTTCATCTTGGTGGAGGATTTCTCAGGAAACGTCCTCAGTAAAGTCGTAGGCCTTGAAATTAGCTTTCCAACGAGCTCTCAAATGGCCCGATCAGAACAACACAAATCTTGTTATGACCAAAATACCAATCTCCTGTCCATAACACCTATAGAAAGGCACAATACCTTCATTCCGGGACCTTTTGGGCATCTCAGGTGGGCCTTTCATGGACCTATCGCTTAACTAGCATCATCATGCCTAGGAAAAAGAATTTGGGGTTTTAAATTTTTTGAAATTTCGAGATTTTTGGTGGAC
This sequence comes from Persicaria maculosa, assembly GCA_963922045.1. Classification (NCBI taxonomy): domain Eukaryota; kingdom Viridiplantae; phylum Streptophyta; class Magnoliopsida; order Caryophyllales; family Polygonaceae; genus Persicaria; species Persicaria maculosa. Next base: position 71,910,578 of record OY998260.1, read on the forward strand.
TACCCCCTTTGGAAAAAGTCGAGAATCCAAGCTGGTGTAAAATTGATTTTTTGGAAATCTTGGAGGAGGATTTCTCAGGAAACGTCCTCAGTAAAGTCGTAGGAGTTGAATTTAGATTTCCTAAGATCTCTCAAATGGCCCGATCAGACCAACACAGCTCTTGTTATGACCAAAATATCAAGCTCGTGTCCATAACACCTATAGAAAGGCACACTACCTTCATTCCGGGGCCTTTTGGGCATCTCAAGTGGGCCTTTCACGGACCTATCGCCTAACTAGCATCACACCTTGCCTAGGTCAAAGAATTTAGGATTTTAAATTTTTTGAGATTTCGAGATTTTTTGTGGACTAACCCCTTTGGAAAAAGTCATGAATCCAAGCTGGTAGAAAATGGATATTTTGGACATCTTGGAGGAGGATTTCCCAGGAAACATTCTCAGTAAAGTCGTAGGCGTTGAATTTAGATTTCCTAAGAGCTCTCAAATTGCCAGATCAGAGCAACGCAACTCTTGTTATGACCAAAATACCAAGCTCGTGTCCATAACACCGATAGAAAGGTACACTACCTTCATTCCGGGGCCTTTTGGGCATCTTAGGTGGGCCTTTCATGGACCTATCGCCTAACTAGCATCACACCTTGCCTAAGGCAAAGAATTTAGGGTTTTAAATTTTTTGAGATTTCGAGAATTATTGTGGACTACCCCCTTTGGAAAATGTCGAGAATCCAAGCTGGTGGAAATTTGATTTTTTTGGAAATTTTGAAGGAGGATTTCTCAAGAGACGTCCTCAGCAAAGTCGTAGGCCTTGAAGTTAGCTTTCCAACGAGCTCTCAAATGGCCCGATCAGATCAACGCAACTCTTGTTATGACCAAAATACCAAGCTCGTGTCCATAACACCTATAGAAAGGCACACTACCTTCATTCCGGGGCCATTTGGGCATCTCAGGTGTGCCTTTAATGGACCTATCGCCTAACTAGCATCACACCATGCCTAGGGCAAAGATTTTGGGGTTTTAAATTTTTTGAAATTTCGAGATTTTTGGTGGACTACCCCCTTTGGCAAAAGTCGAGAATCCAAGCTAGTGTAAAATTGATTTTTTGGACATCTTGGAGGAAGATTCTCAGGAAACGTCCTCAGTAAAGTCGTAGGCCTTGAAGTTAGCTTTCCAACGAGCTCCCAAATGGCCCGATCAGACCAACGCAGCTCTTGTTATGACCAAAATACCAAGCTCATTTCCATAACACCTATAGAAAGGCACACTACCTTCATTCCGGGGCCTTTTGGGAATCTCATGTGGGCCGTTCATGGACCTATCGCCTAACTAGCATCACACCTTGCCTAGAGCAAACAATTTGGGGTTTTAAATTTTTTGAGATTTCGAGATTTTTGGTGGACTAACCCCTTTGGAAAAATGCGAGAATCCAAGCTGGTGGAAAATTAATTTTTTGGACATCTTGGAGGAAGATTTCCCAAGAAAACATCCTCAGTAAAGTCGTAGGCCTTGAAGTTAGCTTTCCAACGAGCTCTCAAATGGTCTGATCAGATCAACGCAGCTCTTGTAATGACCAAAATACCAAGCTCGTGTCCATAACACCTATAGAAAGGCACACTACCTTCATTTCGGGGCATTTTGGGCATCTCAGGTGGGCCTTTCATGGACCTATCGCCTAACTAGCATCAGACCTTGCCTAGGGCAAAGAATTTGGGGTTTTAAATTTTTTGAGATTTCGAGATTTTTTATGGACTAACCTCTTTGGAAAAAGTCGAGAATCCAAGCTGGTGGAAAATTGATTTTTTGGACTTCTTGGAGGAGGATTTCCCAGGAAACGTCCTCAGTAAAGCCGTAGGCCTTGAAGTTTTTCCAACGAGATCTCAAATGGCCCGATCAGACCAACGTAGCTCTTGTTATGACCAAAATACCAAGCTCGTGTCTATAACACCTATAGAAAGGCACACTACCTTCATTCCGGGGCCATTTGCGCATCTCAGGTGCGCGTTTCATGGACCTATTGCCTAACTAGCATCACACCATGCCTAGCGCAAAGAATTTGGGGTTTTAAATATTTTGAAATTTCGAGATTTTTGGTGGACTACCCCCTTTGGAAAAAGTCAAGAATCCAAGCTGGTGGAAAATTGATTTTTTTTTGTTCATCTTGGAGGAGGATTTCTCAGGAAACGTCCTCAGTAAAGTCGTAGGCCTTGAAGTTAGCTTTCCAACGATCTCCCAAATGGTCCGATCAGACCAACGCAGCTCTTGTTATGACCAAAATACCAAGCTCGTGTAACACCTTTAGAAAGGCACACAACCTTCATTTCGGGGCCTTTTGGGCATCTCAGGTGGGCCTTTCATGGACCTATTGCCTAACTAGTATCACACCTTGCCTAGGGCAAAGAATTTGGGGTTTTAAATTTTTTGAGATTTCGAGATTTTTGGTGGACTAACCCCTTTGGAAAAAGTCGAGAATCCAAGCTGGTGGAAAATTTAATTTTTTTTCATCTTGGTGAAGGATTTCTCAGGAAACGTCCTCAGTAAAGTCGTAGGCCTTGAAATTAGCTTTCCAACGAGCTCTCAAATGGCCCGATCAGAATAACACAGATCTTGTTATGACCAAAATACCAATCTCCTGTCCATAACACCTATAGAAAGGCACAATACCTTCATTCCGGGGTCATTTGGGCATCTCAGGTGGGCCTTTCATGGACCTATCGCCTAACTAGCATCACACCATGCCTAAGAAAAAGAATTTGGGGTTTTAAATTTTTTAAATTTCAAAAATCTCGAAATTGAGAATTTGGGGTAGTCCACCAAAAATCTCGAAATCTCAAAAAAATTAAAACCCCAAATTCTTTGCCCTAGGCAAGGTGTGATGCTAGTTAGGCGATAAGTCCATGAAAGGCCCACCTGAGATGCCCAAAAGGCCTCGGAATGAAGGTAGTGTGCCTTTCTATAGGTGTTATGGACACGAGCTTGGTATTTTGGTCATAATAAGAGCTGCGTTGGTTTTATCGGGCCATTTGAGAGCTCGTTGGAAAGCTAACTTCAAGGCCTACGACTTTACTGAGGACATTTCCTTAGAAATCCTCCTCCAAAATAACCTAAAAAATCAATTTTCCACCAGCGTGGATTCTCAACTTTTTCCAAAGGGGGTAGTCCACCAAAAATCTCGAAATTTCAAAAAATTTAAAACCCCAGATTCTTTTCCCTAGGCTAGGTGAGATGCCCAAAAGGCCCCGGAATGAAGGTAGTGTGCCTTTCTATAGGTGTTATGGACACGAGCATGGTATTTTGGTCATAACAAGAGCTGCATTGGTCTGATCGGGCCATTTGAGAGCTCGTTGGAAAGCTAACTTAAAGGCCTACGACTTTACTAAGGACATTTCCTGAGAAGTCCTCCTCCAAGATAACAAAAAAAATCAATTTTCCACCAGCGTGGATTCTCAACTTTTTCCAAAGGGGGTAGTCCACCAAAAATCTCGAAATTTCAAAAAATTTAAAACCCCAAATTCTTTGCCCTAGGCATGGTGTGATGCTAGTTAGGCGATAGGTCCATGAAAGGCCCACCTGAGATGCCCAAATGGCCCCGGAATGAAGGTAGTGTGCCTTTTTATAGGTGTTATGGACACGAGCTTGGTATTTTGGTCATAATAATAGCTGCGTTGGTTTGATCGGGCCATTTGAGAGCTCGTTGGAAAGCTAACTTCAAGGCCTACGACTTTACTGAGGACATTTCCTTAGAAATCCTCCTCCAAGATAACCAAAAAAATCAATTTTCCACCAGCTTGGATTCTGGACTTTTTCCAAAGGGGGTAGTCCACAAAAAATCTCGAAATTTGAAAAAATTTAAAACCCCAAATTCTTTTCCCTAGGCTAGGTGTGACGCTAGTTAGGCGATAGGTCCATGAAAGGCCCACCTGAGATGCCCAAAAGGCCCCGGAATGAAGGTAGTGTGCTTTTCTATAGGTGTTATGGACACGAGCTTAGTATTTTGGTCATAACGAGAGCTGCATTGGTCTGATCGGGCCATTTGAGTGCTCGTTGGAAAGCTAACTTCATTGCCTACGACTTTACTAATGACATTTCCTGAGAAATCCTCCTCCAAAATGACCAAAAAAAATCAATTTTCCACCAGCGTGGATTCTCGACTTCTTCCAAAGGAGGTAGTCCACCAAAAATCTCGAAATTTCAAAAAATTTAAAACCCCAAATTCTTTGACCTAGGCATGGTGTGATGCTAGTTAGGCGATAGGTCCATGAAAGGCCCACCTGAGATGCCCAAATGGCCCCGGAATGAAGGTAGTGTGCCTTTATATAGGTGTTATGGACACGAGCTTTGTATTTTGGTCATAACAAGAGCTGTGTTGGTCTGATCGGGCCATTTGAGTGCTCGTTGTAAAATCTAACTTCAAGGCCTACGACTTTACTGAGGACGTCTCCTAAGAAATCGTCTTCCAAGATGACCAAAAAAAATCAATTTTCCACCAGCTTGGATTCTCGACTTTTTCCAAAGGGGGTAGCCCACCAAAAATCTCGAAATCTCAAAAATTTTAAAACCCCAAATTCGTTACCTCAGGCAAGTTTTGATGCTAGTTAGGCGATAGGTCCATGAAAGGGCCACCTGAGCTGCCCAAATGGCCCCGGAATGAAGGTAGTGTGCCTTTATATTGGTGTTATGGACACGACCTTGGTATTTTGGTCATAACAAGAGCTGCCTTGGTCTGATCGGTCCATTTGAGAGCTCGTTGGAAATCTCACTTCAAGGCCTACGACTTTACTAGGGACGTCTCCTGAGAATTCCTACTCGAAGATGTCGAAAAAAAATGATTTTTCCACCAGCTTGGTTTCTCGAATTCTTCCAATGGGGGTAGTCCACCAAAAATTTCGAAATCTCAAAAAATTTAAAACCCCAAATTCTTTGCCCTAGGCTAGGTGTGATGCTAGTTAGGCGATAGGTCCATGAAAGGCCCACCCGAGATGCCCAAAAGGCCCCGGAATGAAGGTAGTGTGCCTTTCTATAGTTGTTATGGACACGAGCTTGGTATTTTGGTCATAACGATAGCTGCGTTGGTCTGATCGGGCCATTTGAGAGCTCGTTGGAAAGCTAACTTCAAGTCCTACGACTTTACTGAGGACATTTCCTGAGAAATCCTCCTCCAAGATAACCAAAAAAATCAATTTTCCACCATCTTGGATTCTCGACTTTTTCCAAAGGGGGTAGTCCACCAAAAATCTCGAAATTTCAAAAAATTTAAAACCCAAAATTCTTTGCCCTAGGCTAGGTGTGATGCTAGTTAGGCGATAGGTCCATGAAAGGCCCACCTGAGATGCCCAAAAGGCCCCGGAATGAAGGTAGTGTGCCTTTCTATAGGTTTTGTGGACACGAGCTTGGTATTTTGGTCATAACAAGAGCTGTGTTGGTCTGATCGGGCCATTTGAGAGCCCATTTGGAAAGATAACTTTAAGGCCTACGACTTTACAGCGGACGTCTCCTCTGTAATCCTCCTTCAAGATTTCCAAAAAAATGAATTTTCCACCATCTTGGATTCTCGACTTTTTCCAAAGGGGGTAGTCCACAAAAAATCTCGAAATCTCAAAAAAAATAAAACCCCAAATTCTTTGCCCCAGGAAAGGTGTGATGCTATTTAGGCGATATGTCCATTAAGGCCCACTTGAGATGCCCAAATGGCCCCGAAATGAAGGAGGTGTGCCTTTCTATAGGTTTTATGGACACGAGCTTGATATTTTGGTCATTACAAGAGTTGTATTGGTCTAATCGGGCCATTTGAGAGCCCATTGGAAAGATAACTTCAAGGCCTACGACTTTAATGAGGACGTCTCCTGAGAAATCCTCCTTCAAGATTTCAAAAAAAATCAATTTTCCACCAGCTTGGATTCTTCACTTTTTTCAAAGGGGGTAGTCCACAAAAAATCTCGAAATCTCAAAAAATTTAAAACCCACAATTCTTTGCCATAGGCAAGGTCTGCTGCTAGTTAGGCGATAGGTCCATGAAAGGCCACCTGAGATGCCCAAATGGCCCCGGAATGAAGGTAGTGTGCCTTCATATAGGTGATATGGACACGAGCTTGGTATTTTGGTCATAACAAGAGCTGCTTTGGTCCGATCGGGCCATTTGAGAGCTCGTTGGAAAGCTAACTTCAAGGCATACAACTTTACTGAGGACGATCCTCCTCCAAGATGACCAAAAAAATCATTTTTCCACCAGCTTGGATTCTCGACTTCTTTCAAAGGGGGTAGTCCACCAAAATTTTCGAAATCTCAAAAGATTTAAAACCCCAAATTCTTTTCTCTAGGCAAGGTGTGATGCTAGTTAGGTGATAGGTCAATGAAAGGCCCACAAGAGATGCCCAAATTGCCCCGGAATGAAGGTAATGTGCCTTTCTATAGGTGTTATGGACACGAGCTTGGTATTTTGGTCATTACAAGAGTTGTATTGGTCTAATCGGGCCATTTGAGAGCCCATTGGAAAGATAACTTCAAGGCCTACGACTTTAATTAGGACGTCTCTTGAGAAATCCTCCTTCAAGATTTCCAAAAAAATCAATTTTCCACCAGCTTGGATTCTTCACTTTTTCCAAAGGGGGTAGTCCTAAAAAAATCTCGAAATCTCAAAAAATTTAAAACCCCAAATTTTTTGCCCTTGGCAAGGTGTGATGCTAGTTAGGTGATAGGTCCATGAAAGGCCCACCTGAGATGCCCAAATGGCCCCAGAATGAAGAAAGTGTTCCTTTCTATAGGTTTTTTGGACACGAGCTTGGTATTTTTTTCATAACAATAGCTGCGTTGGTCTGATCGGGCCGATTGAGAACTTGTTATAAAGCTCACTTTAAGGCCTACGACTTTACTAAGGACGTCTCCTGAGAATTCCTCCTCGAAGATGTCGAAAAAAATGATTTTTCCACCAGCTTGGTTTCTCGACTTCTTCCAAAGGGGGTAGTCCACCAAAAATTTCGAAATCTCAAAAAATTTAAAACCCCAAATTCTTTGCCCTAGGCAAGGTGTGATGCTAGTTAGGCGATAGGTCCATGAAAGGCCAACCTGAGATGCCCAAAAGGCCCCGGAATGAAAGTAGTGTGCCCTTCTATAGGTGTAATGGACAAGAGCTTGGTATTTTGGTCATTACAAGAGTTGTGTTGGTCTGATCGGGCCATTTGAGAGCCTATTGGAAAGATAACTTCAAGGCCTACGACTTTACTGAGGACGTCTCCTGAGAAATCCTCTTTCATGATTTCAAAAAAAATCAATTTTCCACCAACTTGGATTCTCGACATTTTCCAAAGGGGGTAGTCCACAAAAAATCTCAAAATCTTAAAAAATTTAAAACCCCAAATTCTTTGCCCTTGGCAAGGTGTGATGCTAGTTAGGTGATAGGTCCATGAAAGGCCCACCTTAGATGCCCAAATGGCCCCGGAATGAAGGAAGTGTGAATTTCTATAGGTTTTATGGACACGAGCTTGGTATTTTTGTCATAAAAATAGTTGCGTTGGTCTCATCGTGCCAATTGAGAACTTTTTTGAAAGCTCACTTTAAGGCCTACAACTTTATTAAGGACGTCTCCTGAGAATTCCTCCTCGAAGATGTCGAAAAAAATGATTTTTCCACCAGCTTGGTTTCTCGACTTTTTCCAAAGGGGGTAGTCCACGAAAAATCTATAAATCTCAAAAAATTTAAAATCCCAAATTCTTTGCCCTAGGCAAGGTGCGATGCTAGTTAGCCGATAGGTCCATGAAAGGCTCACCTGAAATGCCCAAATGGCCCCGGAATGAAGCAAGTGTGCCTTTCTATAGGTTTTCCGGACACGAGCTTGGTATTTTTTTCATAACAATAGATGTGTTGGTCTTATCGGGCCAATTGAGAACTCGTTGGAAAGCTCACTTCAACGCCTACGACTTTACTACGGACGTCTCCTGAGAATTCCTCCTCGAAGATGTCGAAAAAAATGATTTTTCCACCAGCTTGGTTTCTCGACTTTTTCCAAAGGGGGTAGTCCACGAAAAATCTCGAAATCTCAAAAAATTTAAAACCCCAAATTCTTTGCCCTAGGCAAGGTGTGATGCTAGTTAGGCGATAGGTCCATGAAAGGCCCACCTGAAATGCCCAAATGGCCCCGGAATGAAGCAAGTGTGCCTTTCTATAGGTTTTCTGGACACGAGCTTGGTATTTTTTCATAACAATAGATGTGTTGGTCTTATCGGGCCAATTGAGAACTCATTGGAAAGCTCACTTCAATGCCTACGACTTTACAGCGGACGTCTCTTGTGTAATTCTCCTTCAAGATTTCCAAAAAAATGAATTTTCCACCATCTTGGATTATCAACTTTTTCCAAAGGGGGTAGTCCACAAAAAATCTCGAAATCTCAAAAAAATTAAAACCCCAAATTCTTTGCCCTAGGCAAGGTGTGATGCTATTTAGGCGATATGTCCATTAAGGCCCACTTCTGATGCCCAAATGGCCCTGAAATGAAGGAAGTGTGCCTTTCTATAGGTTTTATGGACACGAGCTTGATATTTTGGTCATTACAAGAGTTGTATTGGTCTAATCGGGCCATTTGAGAGCCCATTGGAAAGATAACTTCAAGGCCTACCACTTTAATGAGGACGTCTCCTGAGAAATCCTCCCTCAAGATTTCCAAAAAAATCAATTTTCCACCAGCTTGGATTCTTCACTTTTTCCAAAGGGGGTATTCCTCAAAAAATCTCGAAATCTCAAAAAATTTAAAACCCCAAATTCTTTGCCCTTGGCAAGGTGTGATGCTAGTTAGGCGATAGGTCCATGAAAGGCCCACCTGAGATGCCCAAATGGCCCCGGAATGAAGGTAGTGTGCCTTTCTATAGGTTTTTTGGACACGAGCTTGCTATTTTTTTCATAACAATAGCTGCTTTGGTCCGATCGGGCCATTTGAGAGCTCGTTGGAAAGCTCACTTTAAGGCATACAACTTTACTAAGGACGTCTCCTGAGAATTCCTCCTCGAAGATGTCGAAAAAAATGATTTTTCCACCAGCTTGGTTTCTCGACTTCTTCCAAAGGGGGTAGTCCACCAAAAATTTCGAAATCTCAAATAATTTAAAACCCCAAATTCTTTGCCCTAGGCAAGGTCTGATGCTAGTTAGGCGATAGGTCCATGAAAGGCCCACCTGAGATGTCCAAAAGGCCCCGGAATGAAAGTAGTGTGCCCTTCTATAGGTGTAATGGACAAGAGCTTGGTATTTTGGTCATTACAAGAGTTGTGTTGGTCTGATCAGGCCATTTGAGAGCCTATTGGAAAGATATCTTCAAGGCCTATGACTTTACTGAGGACGTCTCCTGAGAAATCCTCTTTCATGATTTCAAAAAAAATCAATTTTCCACCATCTTGGATTCTCGACTTTTTCCAAAGGGGGTAGTGCACAAAAAAATCTCGAAATCTCAAAAAAATTAAAACCCCAAATTTTTTGCCCTAGGCAAGGTGTGATGCTATTTAGGCGATATGTCCATTAAGGCCCACTTGAGATGCCCAAATGGCCCCGAAATGAAGGAAGTGTGCCTTTCTATAGGTTTTATGGACACGAGCTTGATATTTTGGTCATTACAAGAGTTGTATTGGTCTAATCGGGCCATTTGAGAGCCCATTGGAAAGATAACTTCAAGGCCTACGACTTTAATGAGGACGTCTCCGGAGAAATCCTCCTTCAAGATTTCCAAAAAAATCAATTTTCCACCAGCTTGGATTCTTCACTTTTTCCAAAGGGGGTAGTCCACAAAAAATCTCAAAATCTCAAAAAATTTAAAACCCCAAATTCTTTGCCATAGGCAAGGTGTGCTGCTAGTTAGGCGATATGTCCATGAAAGGCCCACCTGAGATGCCCAAATGCCCCCGGAATGAAGGTAGTGTGCCTTCATATAGGTGTTATTGACACGAGCTTGGTATTTTGGTCATAACAAGAGCTGCTTTGGTCCGATCGGGCCATTTGAGAGCTCGTTGGAAAGCTAACATCAAGGCATACAACTTTACCGAGGACGAACCTCCTCCAAGATGACCAAAAAAATCATTTTTCCACCAGCTTGGATTCTCGACTTCTTTCAAACGGGGTAGTCCACCAAAATTTTCGAAATCTCAAAAGATTTAAAACCCCAAATTCTTTTCTCTAGACAAGGTGTGATGCTAGTTAGGCGATAGGTCAATGAAAGGCCCACCAGAGATGCCCAAATTGCCCCGGAATGAAGGTAATGTGCCTTTCTATAGGTGTTATGGACACGAGCTTGGTATTTTGGTCAATACAAGAGTTGTATTGGTCTAATCAGGCCATTTGAGAGCCCATTGGAAAGATAACTTCAAGGCCTATGACTTTAATTAGGACGTCTCCTGAGAAATCCTCCTTCAAGATTTCCAAAAAAATCAATTTTCCACCAGCTTGGATTCTTCACTTTTTCCAAAGGGGGTAGTCCTCAAAAAATCTCGAAATCTCAAAAAATTTAAAACCCCAAATTTTTTGCCCTTGGCAAGGTGTGATGCTAGTTAGGTGATAGGTCCATGAAAGGCCCACCTGAGATGCCCAAATGGCCCCAGAATGAAGAAAGTGTGCCTTTCTATAAGTTTTTTGGACACGAGCTTGGTATTTTTTTCATAACAATAGCTGCGTTGGTCTGATCGGGCCGATTGAGAACTTGTTATAAAGCTCACTTTAAGGCCTACGACTTTACTAAGGACGTCTCCTGAGAATTCCTCCTCGAAGATGTCGAAAAAAATGATTTTTCCACCAGCTTGGTTTCTCGACTTCTTCCAAAGGGGGTAGTCCACCAAAAATTTCAAAATCTCAAAAAATTTAAAACCCCAAATTCTTTGCCCTAGGCAAGGTGTGATGCTAGTTAGGCGATAGGTCCATGAAAGGCCCACCTGAGATGCCCAAAAGGCCCCGGAATGAAAGTAGTGTGCCCTTCTATAGGTGTAATGGACAAGAGCTTGGTATTTTGGTCATTACAAGAGTTGTGTTGGTCTGATCGGGCCATTTGAGAGCCTATTGGAAAGATAACTTCAAGGCCTACGACTTTACTGAGGACGTCTCCTGAGAAATCCTCTTTCATGATTTCAAAAAAAATCAATTTTCCACCAACTTGGATTCTCGACATTTTCCAAAGGGGGTAGTCCACAAAAAATCTCAAAATCTTAAAAAATTTAAAACCCCAAATTCTTTGCCCTTGGCAAGGTGTGATGCTAGTTAGGTGATAGGTCTATGAAAGGCCCACCTTAGATGCCCAAATGGCCCCGGAATGAAGGAAGTGTGCCTTTCTATAGGTTTTATGGACACGAGCTTGGTATTTTTGTCATAAAAATAGTTGCGTTGGTCTCATCGTGCCAATTGAGAACTTTTTTGAAAGCTCACTTTAAGGCCTACAACTTTATTAAGGACGTCTCCTGAGAATTCCTCCTCGAAGATGTCGAAAAAAATGATTTTTCCACCAGCTTGGTTTCTCGACTTTTTCCAAAGGGGGTACTCCACGAAAAATCTCTAAATCTCAAAAAAATTAAAACCCCAAATTCTTTGCCCTAGGCAAGGTGTGATGCTAGTTAGGCGATAGGTCCATGAAAGGCTCACCTGAAATGCCCAAATGGCCCCGGAATGAAGCAAGTGTGCCTTTCTATAGGTTTTCCGGACACGAGCTTGGTATTTTTTTCATAACAATAGATGCGTTGGTCTTATCGGGCCAATTGAGAACTCTTTGGAAAGCTCACTTCAACGCCTACGACTTTACAGCGGACGTCTCTTGTGTAATTCTCCTTCAAGATTTCCAAAAAAATGAATTTTCCACCATCTTGGATTCTCGACTTTTTCCAAAGGGGGTAGTCTACAAAAAATCTCGAAATCTCAAAAAAATTAAAACCCCAAATTCTTTGCCCTAGGCAAGGTGTGATGCTATTTAGGCGATATGTCCATTAAGGCCCACTTGTGATGCCCAAATGGCCCTGAAATGAAGGAAGTGTGCCTTTCTATAGGTTTTATGGACACGAGCTTGATATTTTGGTCATTACAAGAGTTGTATTGGTCTAATCGGGCCATTTGAGAGCCCATTGGAAAGATAACTTCAAGGCCTACGACTTTAATGTGGACGTCTCCTGAGAAATCCTCCTTCAAGATTTCCAAAAAAATCAATTTTCCACCAGCTTGGATTCTTCACTTTTTCCAAAGGGGGTAGTCCACAAAAAATCTCGAAATCTCAAAAAATTTAAAACCCCAAATTCTTTGCCATAGGCAAGGTGTGATGCTAGTTAGGCGATATGTCCATGAAAGGCCCACCTGAGATGCCCAAATGGCCCCGGAATGAAGGTAGTGTGCCTTCATATAGGTGTTATTGACACGAGCTTGGTATTTTGGTCATAACAAGAGCTTCTTTGGTCCGATCGGGCCATTTGAGAGCTCGTTGGAAAGCTAACTTCAAGGCATACAACTTTACCGAGGACGAACCTCCTCCAAGATGACCAAAAAAATCATTTTTCCACCAGCTTGGATTCTCGACTTCTTTCAAACGGGGTAGTCCACCAAAATTTTCGAAATCTCAAAAGATTTAAAACCCCAAATTCTTTTCTCTAGGCAAGGTGTGATGCTAGTTAGGCGATAGGTCAATGAAAGGCCCACCAGAGATGCCCAAATAGCCCCGGAATGAAGTTAATGTGCCTTTCTATAGGTGTTATGGACACGAGCTTGGTATTTTGGTCATTACAAGAGTTGCATTGGTCTAATCGGGCCATTTGAGAGCCCATTGGAAAGATAACTTCAAGGCCTACGAATTTAATTAGGACGTCTCCTGAGAAATCCTCCTTCAAGATTTCCAAAAAAATCAATTTTCCACCAGCTTGGATTCTTCACTTTTTCCAAAGGGGGTAGTCCTCAAAAAATCTCGAAATCTCAAAAAATTTAAAACCCCAAATTTTTTGCCCTTGGCAAGGTGTGATGCTAGTTAGGTGATAGGTCCATGAAAGGCCCACCTGAAATGCACAAATGGCCCCGGAATGAAGAAAGTATGCCTTTCTATAGGTTTTTTGGACACGAGCTTGGTATTTTTTTCATAACAATAGCTGCGTTTGTCTTATCGGGCCGATTGAGAACTTGTTATAAAGCTCACTTTAAGGCCTACGACTTTACTAAGGACGTCTCCTGAGAATTCCTCCTCGAAGATGTCGAAAAAAATGATTTTTCCACCAGCTTGGTTTCTCAACTACTTCCAAAGGGGGTAGTCCACCAAAAATTTCAAAATCTCAAAAAATTTAAAACCCCAAATTCTTTGCCCTAGGCAAGGTGTGATGCTAGTTAGGCGATATGTCCATGAAAGGCCCACCTGAAATGCCCAAAAGGCCCTGGAATGAAAGTAGTGTGCCCTTCTATAGGTGTAATGGACAAGAGCTTGGTATTTTGGTCATTACAAGAGCTGTGTTGGTCTGATCGGGCCATTTGAGAGCCTATTGGAAAGATATCTTCAAGGCCTACGACTTTACTGAGGACGTCTCTTAGAGAAATCCTCTTTCATGATTTCAAAAAAAATCAATTTTCCACCAACTTGGATTCTCGACATTTTCCAAAGGGGGTAGTCCACAAAAAATCTCAAAATCTCAAAAAATTTAAAACCCCAAATTCTTTGCCCTTGGCAAGGTGTGATGCTAGTTAGGTGATAGGTCCATGAAAGGCCCACCTGAGATGCCCAAATGGCCCCGGAATGAAGGAAGTGTGCCTTTCTATAGGTTTTATGGACACGAGCTTGGTATTTTTGTCATCAAAATAGCTGCGTTGGTCTTATCGTGCCAATTGAGAACTTTTTTGAAAGCTCACTTTAAGGCCTACAACTTTATTAAGGACGTCTCCTGAGAATTCCTCCTCGAAGATGTCGAAAAAATGATTTTTACACCAGCTTGGTTTCTCGACTTTTTCCAAAGGGGGTAGTCCACGAAAAATCTCAAAATCTCAAAAAATTTAAAACCCTAAATTCTTTTCCCTAGGCAAGGTGTGATGCTAGTTAGGTGATAGGTCCATGAAAGGCACACCAAAGATGCCCAAATGGCCCCGGAATGAAGGTAGTGTGCCTTTCTATAGGTGTTATTGACACGAGCTTGGTATTTTGGTCATAAAAAGAGTTGTGTTGGTCTGATCGGGCCATTTAAGAGCCCATTTGAAAGATAACTTCAAGGCCTACGGCTTTACTGAGGACGTCTCCTGAGAAATCCTCCTTCATGATTTCCAAAAATATAAATTTTCCACCAGCTTGGATTCTCGACTTTTTCCAACAAAAAATCTCGAAATCTCAAAAAAATTTAAACCCCAAATTCTTTGCACTAGGCAAGGTGTGATGCTAGTTAGGTGATAGGTCCATGAAAGGCCCACCTGAGATGCCCAAAAGGTCCCGGAATGAAGGTAGTGTGCCTTTTTATAGGTCTTATGGACACGAGCTTGGTATTTTGTTCATAACAAGAGCTGCGTTAGTTTGATCGGTCCATTTGAGAGCTCGTTGGAAAGCTAACTTCAAGGCCTACGACTTTACTGAGGACGTTTTTTGAGAAATCCTCCTCCAAAATGACCAAAAAAATCAATTTTCCACCAGCTTGGATTCTTGACTTTTTCTAAAGGGGGTAGTCCACCAAAAATCTCAAAATCTCAAAAACTTTAAAACCCCAAATTCTATGCCCTAGGCATGGTGTGACGCTAGTTAGGCGATAGATCCATGAAAGGCCCACCTGAGATGACCAAATGGCCCCGGAATGAAGGTAGTGTGCCTTTCTATAGGTGTTATGGACACGAGCTTGGTATTTTGGTCATAACAAGAGTCGCGTTGGTCTGATCGGGCGATTTGAGAGCTTGCTGGAATTCTAACTTCAAGGCCTACTACTTTACTGAGGACGTCTCCTGAGAAATCCTCCTCCAAGATGACCAAAAAAAATCAATTTTCCACCAGCTTGGATTCTTGACTTTTTCCAAAGGGGGTAGGCCACCAAAAATCTTGAAATCTCAAAAAATTTAAAACCCCAAATTCTTTTCTTTAGGCAAGGTGTGATTCTAGTTAGGCGATAGGTCCATGAAAAGCCCACTTGAGATGCCCAAATGGCCCCGAAATAAAGGTAGTGTGCCTTTCTATAGGTGTTATGGACACGAGCTTGGTATTTATGTCATAACAAGAGTTGTGTTGGTCTGATCGGGCCATTTGAGAGCCCATTGGAAAGCTAACTTCAAGGCCTACGACTTTACTTAGGACATCTTGTGAGAAATCCTCCTTCAAGATTTCCAAAAAAATCAATTTTCCACCAGCTTGGATTCTCGACTTTTTCCAAAGGGGGTAGTCCACGAAAAATCTCAGAATCTCAAAAAATTTAAAACCCCAAATTCTTTGCCATAGGCAAGGTGTGATGCTAGTTAGGCGATAGATCCATGAAAGGCCCACCTTAGATGCCCAAATGGCCCCGGAATGAAGCAAGTGTGCCTTTCTATAGGTTTTCTGGACACGAGCTTGGTATTTTTGTCATAACAATAGATGCATTGGTCTGATCGGGCCAATTGAGAACTCGTTGGAAATCTCACTTCAACGCCTATTACTTTACTAATGACGTCTCCTGAGAATTCATCCTCGAAGATGTCGAAAAAATGATTTTTCCACCCGCTTGGTTTCTCGACTTTTTCCAAAGGGGGTAGTCCACGAA
Organism: Persicaria maculosa; assembly: GCA_963922045.1. Lineage (NCBI taxonomy): Eukaryota > Viridiplantae > Streptophyta > Magnoliopsida > Caryophyllales > Polygonaceae > Persicaria > Persicaria maculosa. Next base: position 71,926,252 of record OY998260.1, read on the forward strand.
AAATCTCAAAATCTCAAAAAATTTAAAACCCTAAATTCTTTGCCCTATGCAAGGTGCGATGCTAGTTAGGCGATAGGTCCATGAAAGGCCCACCTGAGATGCCCAAATGGCTCCAGAATGAAGGTAGTGTGCCTTTCTATAGGTGTTATGGACACGAGCTTGGTATTTTGGTCATAACAAGAGCTGCGTTGGTCTCATCAGGCCATTTGAGAGCTCGTTGGAAATCTCACTTCAAGGCCTATGACTTTACTGTGGATGTCTCATGAGAATTCCTCTTCCAAGATGAGCAAAAAATTCATTTTTCCACTAGCTTGGTTCTCGACTTTTCCAAAGTGGGTAGTCCACCAAAAATCTCAAAATCTTAAAAAATTTAAAACCCCAAATTCTTTGCCCTAGGCAATGTGTGATGCTAGTTAGGCAATAGGTCCATGAAAGGCACACCAGAGATGCCCAAATGGCCCCGAAATGATGGTAGTGTGCCTTTCTATAGGTGTTATGGACACGAGCTTGGTATTTTGGTCATAACAAGAGCTGTGTTGTTCTGATCGGGCCATTTGAGAGCCCATTTGAAATATAACTTCAAGGCCTATGACTTCACTGGGGACGTCTCTTGAGAACTCCTCCTTCAAGATTTCCAAAAATATAAATTTTCCACCAGCTTGGATTCTCGACTTTTTCCAAAGGGGGTAGTCCAAAAAAAATCTCGAAATCTCAAAAAAATTAAAACCCCAAATTCTTTGCCCTTGGCAAGGTGTGATGCTAGTTAGGTGATAGGTCCATGAAAGGCCCACCTGAGATACCCAAAAGGCCTCGGAATGAAGGTAGTGTGCCTTTTTATAGGTGTTATAGACACGAGCTTGGTATTTTGGTCATAACAAGAGTTGCGTTGGTCTGATCGGGCCATTTAAGAGCTCGTTAGAAAGCTAACTTCAAGGCCTACGACTTTGCTGAGGACGTTTTCTGAGAAGTCCTCTTCCAAGATGACCAAAAAAATCAATTTTCCACCAGCTTGAATTCTCGAATTTTTTCAAAGGGGTTAGTCCACCAAAAATCTCGAAATCTCAAAAAAAATTAAAACCCCAAATTTTTTGCCCTAGGCAAGGTGTGATGCTAGTTAGGCGATAGGTCCATGTAAGGCACACCAGAGATGCCCAAATGGCCCCGTAATGAAGGTAGGGCGATAGGTGTTATGGACACGAGCTTGATATTTTGGTCGTAACAAGAGTTGCGTTTGTCTGATCGTGCGATTTGAGAGCTCGTTGGAAATCTAACTTCAACGCCTACGACTTTACTGAGGACGTCTCCTGAGAAATCTTCCTCCAAGATGACCGGAAAAATCAATTTTCCACCAGCTTGGATTCTCGACTTTTTGCAAAGGAGGTAGTCCACCAAAAATCTCGAAATCTCAAAAAATTTAAAATTCCAAATTCTTTTTCCTAGGCAAGGTGTGATGCTACTTAGGCGATAGGTCCATGAAAGGCCCACTTGAGATGCCCAAATGGCCCCGGAATGAAGGTAGTATGCCTTTCTATAGGTGTTATAGACATGAGCTTGGTATTTATGTCATAACAAGAGATGTGTTGGTCTGATCGGGCCATTTGATAGCCCATTGGAAATCTAATTTCAAGGCCAACGACTTTACTTAGGACGTCTCCTGAGAAATCCTCCTTCAAGATTTCCAAAAAAATCAATTTTCCACCAGCTTGGATTCTCGACATTTACCAAAGGGGGTAGTCCACGAAAAATCTCGAAATATCAAAAAATTTAAAACCCCAACTTTTTTGCCCTAGGCAAGGTGTGATGCTAGTTAGGCGATAGGTCCATGAAAGGCCCACCTGAGATGCCCAAATGGCCCCGGAATTAAGCAAGTGTGCCTTTCTATAGGTTTTATGGACACGAGCTTGATATTTTTGTCATAACAATAGATGTGTTGGTCTGATCGGGCCAATTGAGAACTCGTTTGAAAGCTCACTTCAACGCCTATGACTTTACTAATGACGTCTTCTGAGAATTCCTCCTCGAAGATGTCGAAAAAAATTATTTTTCCACCAGCTTGGTTTCTTGACTTTTTCCAAAGGGGGTCGTCCACGAAAAATCTCAAAATCTCAAAAAATTTAAAACCCTAAATTCTTTGCCCTAGGCAAGGTGTGATGATAGTTAGGCGATAGGTCCATGAAAGGCCCACCTGAGATGCCCAAATGGCCCCGTAATGAAGGTAGTGTGCCTTTCTATAGGTGTTAAGGACACGAGCTTGGTATTTTGGTTATAACAAGAGCTGTGTTGGTCTGATCAGGCCATTTGAGAGCTCGTTAGAATTTTAACTTCAAGGCCTACGACTTTATTGAGGATGTCTCCTGAGAAATCCTCTTCCAAGATGACAACAAAAATCAATTTTCCATCAGCTTAGATTCTCGACTTTTTCCAAAGGGGGTAGTCCCCAAAAAATCTCGAAATCTCAAAAAATTTAAAACCCCAAATTCTTTGCCCTAGGCAAGGTGTGATGCTAGTTAGGCGATAGGTCCATGAAAGGCACACCAGAGATGCCCAAATGGCCCAGGAATGAAGGTAGTGTGCCTTTCTATAGGTGTTATGGACACGAGCTTGGTATTTTGGTCATAACAAGAGCTGTGTTGGTCTGATCGGGCCATTTGAGAACCCATTTGAAAGATAACTTAAAGGCATACGACTTTACTGAGGACGTCTCTTGAGAAATCCCCCTTCAAAATTTCCAAAAATATAAATTTTCCACCAGCTTGGATTCTCGACTTTTTCCAAAGGGGGTAGTCCACAAAAAATCTCGAAATCTCAAAAAATTTAAAACCCCAAATTCTTTGCCCTTTGCAAGGTGTGATGCTAGTTAGGTGATAGGTCCATGAAAGGTCCACCTGAGATGCCCAAATGGCCCCGGAATGAAAGAAGTGTGCCTTTCTATAGGTTTTATGGATACGAGCTTGGTATTTTAGTAACAACAATAGATGCGTTGGTCTGATCGGGCCAATTGAGAACTCATTGGAAAGCTCACTTCAAGGCCTACGACTTTACTAAGGACGTCTCATGAGAATCTTCCTCGAAGATATCGAAAAAAATGATTTTTCCACGAGCTTGGTTTCTCGACTTTTTCCAAAAGAGGTAGTCCACCAAAAATCTCAAAATCTCAAAAAAATTAAAACCCCAAATTCTTTGCCCTCGGCAAGATGTGCTGCTAGTTAGGCGATAGGTACATGAAAGGCCCACCTGAGATGCCCACATGGCCCCGGAATGAAGGTAGTGTGCCTTTCTATAGGTGTTATGGAAACGAGCTTGGTATTTTGGTCATAACAAGAGCTGTGTTGGTCTGATCGGGCCATTTGAGAGCTCGATGGAAAGCTAACTTCAAGGCCTACGACTTTACTGAGGACGTTTCCTGAGAAATACTCCTCAAAGATGTCCAAAAAAAATCAATTTTCCACCAGCTTGTATTCTCGACTTTTTCCAAATGGGGTAGTCCACCAAAAATCTAGAAATCTCAAAAAATTTAAAACTCCAAATTCTTTTCCCTAGGCAAGGTGTGATGCTAGTTAGGCGATAGGTCCATGAAAGGCCCACCTGAGATGCCCAAATGGCCCCAGAATGAAGGTAGTGTGCCTTTCTATAGGTGTTATGGACACGAGCTTGGTATTTTGGTCATAACAACAGCTGTGTTGGTCTGATCGGGCCATTTGAAAATGAGCCCATTGGAAAGCTAACTTCAAGGCCAACGACTTTACTGAGGACGTCTCCTGAGAAATCTTTTTTTGTTGTTTTAGTTTCTGATATGGCGGCTATAGGCGGCCGCTATGGAAAGAAAGCCCGACCCAAAAACTTGTGCTAATAGCTAAAAACTTGTAACGGCCCGGATATAAATATCCGGGATACGTTTCGAAGGTCGGATACCTTCGTCCGGATGTTGCAATTCAGGTACGGGTCGAGGTTTCAAACCTCTAATCAGTCGAAGTTTCATAAATTCAGTTTAAACGAAAGTGAAATTAAAATATGATTTAGATACAAAAGCCACGGCAAGGCCGGGTCAAAACCAAAACATAATTCTAAAGTCGGATGGCCAGATTAGCGGGGTTAGACAGATTTCTTTGCAATCGCCGAGGGACTTTCCCACGCCATATAAACAGAGAGCAATCATACCTAAAAACAATGGGTGCGAGTGGGGTCAGACCGAGGCCCCAACACGCTCTGTCCAGCGAGCGAACAGACACATACGCTAATAATAAAGATGATGCAGATGCGGAAATTAAATCACACTAGCATGATCCTAATTTACAATATGCGAGAAATAACTGTAATGGCACCCAAAGAATGCCAAGTGGCATGTCCCTCTCCTACCTCTGCACCCCTTTCCGTTAGTGCAGAGACCGGCCGGTTCGATGCTATAGCATATCATATCTCATCATCATATCTCATCATCATAACATAAATTAAAATAAATATGCCCGATGGTGCTGGGCTATCATCATGCTCATATCGACTCGATAGACTCAGGGCACCCGATGGGGCTGGGCTACCCTATGACCCTAGCAAAGACTCTAGGACTATCACAGATAACGGCCGTTCTGTTTTATACGCGTAAAGAAATAGAATGCTCAATCACAAGTGCAACCTAGCATGATACTACATGGCATGCTTTAATGCTTATGCAACACCTAGTATGTCATACATTCACAAGTCGGTAATCTCTTTCGAATCTGAGTAAGCCCATAAAGGAACTTACCTGAATAAGCCGAACAGCAGAGAGCAAGGTAGAGCAGAATCCAAGTAAGAGTCACCAATAGCAAGCAATGTCCAACATATCACAATCACCTAATAACATACAAATGCATAAGTCTACCTAATTCACACAAGGCGCCCCTAACTATCATACATCTCTTTTCATATCTCATTTCAGATTATTCCATCTCATTTCATCACAAACCATATCTCATTTCATGTTCATCTCATCTCATCATCTCAATTCCGAAACAATATCTCAAAGAACTCAACTTAGAAAATCAAGTAATTCTTTTAAAATCGTACTTAGTCAAAACTCGACATTACACATTTAAACCTTAAAACCAATTTCCAAAAATCATATTATAAAACAATTCCGGCATGCTTCTCATTTCAACACATTATATAAATAAATTCCAATATTAAATCATCAAAATGACCGATGTTCACAATCATACTTATAAATCAAAATCAACAACTCAATTTAAAATTCCCCACTCTCATATTTAAATCCTCATGAAATGCATCAATTAAATAATCCAATCAATACTAATTTAAAACAAATAAACAATATATAAAGATAAATTTTCCAGAATATTATAATTGTAACCAAATCCCAAAATAATATTAATATTCAAATAAGGGTATAACATATCATATAATCAACATATAACAATTTAAATCCTTAACCAATTTATAAAATTATACCATTTAAATAATTCCGACATAACTTTCTTTAAAAATCCAAATCTTAAAATCCCCCTTATAAACATAACATAATAACTTATCTCAAAAACCATATATAAATAAAATAACATACCAATATATATACTAACATACATATAACCATATGTATATAACACAATTTAATAACAACTCAAAAACCCAATATATAAATCCAAATTCAGAAGTGAAATTCGGCCCAACCAAAAAGAAAGAAAAGAAGAAATCAGCCCAGCAAGAGCTCAAGCCAGCTGCCCATATCCGGCCCAGACATCAGAAATAAAAAGAAGAAGAAGGAAGGGAAGGCCCGGAAAGGTGACCCGGATCCAAAAAGGGGAGTCGGGTCTGGAGTATTAGCCCAACAAAATTAGGCCCATCTCCCCCTTCACTGCTCATCGTCCCTCACCCCCCGCCTCCCTGCTCCACTCTCTGAGTTCGAAAGAGACCAGGAAAAAGGGGAAGAGGAAAGGGGAGGCCGGCGGCGGCGCTCCCGGACTCCGACCACCCGACACACACCCACATATGGACACAAGAAGAGAGAGATAGGGAGAGGAGCTCACCTAGGGCCTTCGACGCCGGAAAGCTCGGAGCTTCGATTCGGTTCATCGGAGATCCTTCGAGATCGTCGGGGGCGGGGCTGCATTCCCCTTGGCCATGGCTTAGGCGGAAAAATAGGGGAGGAGTAAGGACGTCGGCGGTGGGGCTACTGGGTGGCTCGGACGGAAAGCAGAGGAGTGGAGGGAGAATGGAGCTCGGCGGCGACGGTTGGGCGGCGGCTGTACTCGGGAGCTCCTGGGCGGCGTCGGGTTGAGCTTGGCCGCACCGGAACTAGGCGGAGGAAGGAGGAAGCTTCTGTGGGTGCCCGGATTGTTGTGGCTCGGTTCCGCGGTTGCGAAACAGAGGAGGAATGGTGACGACTGTGGCGGCGTTTGGTGGTGGCGACGGCGGGGCTGCCTGCAAGCTCGGGAGCTCTCGGGTGGCAATGGAGACAAAGAGGACATAGCAATGGAGACAAAGAGGACAACGAGGGCTGCTGGGGGTGTGCTTCAGCTGAGCAAAGGTCAAGGAGGGGTTGGCGTTGGGTGCCCGTGTCAAGGATGGGGAAGGAGGGGAAATAGATAAGGGTGAATGAGAGGATAAGGTGTGGAGAGAGGAGGATGGGTTTGAGAGCCTATTTGGGGGGGGGGGGGGGGATCTGCAGATCAGAAAAGAGGGAGTGAGAGAGGAGGGTGTGTGAGGATTCACAGATTGAATGAGGGTGAGGTGAGGAGGGAGGTGTGTGAGGCAGTTGCAATTTGTTGCTGCTCATGGAAGGAGACAAAACTAAAAGGGGACCAACTGCATATTGCAGCAATCCGAGAGGGAAGAGAGAGAGAGAGAGAGAGAGAGAGAGAGAGAGAGAGAGAGAGAGAGAGAGAGAGAGAGAGAGAGAGAGAGAGAGAGAGAGAAAATAAAATAAAAAGAAAAGAAATTAAAATATATGTGGTCCCAACAATACCCGATTCAAATTAGCGGAAAAGACCCGAATCCCGCTCGCCCGATCGAATCCCGACTAAAACAATTTTAATAAATCAAAGTTCGATCAAATTTCAAGATAATCGGAATTAAATAATTTCAATCAATTCGGAGCTTAACTAAATTTTTATTAATACTCGGACTCGAAGTCGAAAATCAAATCTCGTCAAAAATCCCAATTTAAATTGATGCCGGAATGATTTTAAATCGAAACTTGATGCTCGGGGACGGGTTTTTATTCCACTTTTACAAATTGAATAAAATAATAGTATATTTAATTAAAATAATATTAAAATATATTCGGCCTTTACATTCATCCACCTCTAAAAACAAGTCTCGTCCCCGAGACTAAAATCATTTTAAAGCAAAGGGAAGAAGTTTGAAATCAGTGAGTCCAAGGACCATGTCCAAGGATCTTGTAATCATCTCAGTTGCGTCTTCCGGGACTCTCACAATATCCCGGTCACAGTCGTGACATCTCCGAATGGGTCTTGTCGAGTGTGTAATAAGCGCCCCTATCACATCCTCGCTTCGACCTTTCGGAAGTATCACAACTCCAAAAGCATTATAGCGTCCGACTAGGTCTTAGCAAGCAATCTATAAGCGCCCCTATAAAGTGCTTGTATCCACTTCGTGAGACGTCATAATGTAGATCCAGTTCGTAAATCTCAAAATGTTTTGTAAATGGAAAGATTGTCATCCAAATCATTGAAACTCTCAACTTCTTTAAAACCCCAAGTTGGCCATTTTTAAAACCGCTCAAAATCTTCGAATTCAATTTTTAATCAAGCAACTTTACACCAAAACAAGTCAAATCCTTTCACATCAAGATTTTATCAAAACTCTTCCGAAAACCAAATCAGCTTCACACATACCAATCAATCAAATTCCGAGGGTAGGAGGTGGAGTCATCCACCTCTAAGGGCTAATCCCATATTCTCTTCCTAGGTTCCAAAATCATTCCATCATCATTCACAACTCAACATGAACAAAAGTAAACCAACCCATCGACTCATAACATCATCAACCACCTCTTATATGGCAATCCTCAACATCAATCATGATAATCTAAATCAATCGATATCGTAACCGCATAACATGTTTACCCATAACATAAAGCATACCATTCTTTCAAACACATCAAAAGCAACAACAAAATCTCATCGTCATATCACGAGTCATAAAGTGTGTCTATATCATACCGAAGGCATCACAAGTGTATCATCGAATTCTCATAATCATGCCAGCACACATGTCAAGAGATCAAAGAGGTTAGGTGTCATGGAGTCAGTACACTACTACAAGTCAAATCTCACGATCGCATCTCAACATCGCACACTTAGCAATCACGCACCATTATCTCACATATATAAGTCAGATTCATGATCCAAATCAATATTCATCATTTAACATCTCATGATCATAATATAACATCATGCTCTCACATAGCAACATATCATTATTTCATGATTCATACAACACATCATAACATGCTTCTAGAACAACATAGTAGGATACCAATGTACCACTATTTCATGATAATACTTGTCACTGTCAACTAGGTTTCAATATTGCATATCAACATGTAATATCAGGCCATATCAGGTTTATCATGGTCGCTATCTAACATCATGCCAGTTCATTTTAATACATCACATAATCAAGAAAGCTTTCACATCATCACCAGGCAAAATAAACGCAAACCCCGCTCGCTCGATTTCAATTTCTACATCAAAACCAGCCTCATCTAGATTCACCAACATCAGCTCAGGTAACATCCTCAAAAGAAGTCCCAATTCATTTCAATACCCTAATCTCGCCCCTCATTCCACCAAGACTCTTACTAGCAATCCACCTCTAAGAATCCAACTACTATCTCTAACCTCACACTCGAGGCCCTCTCATACTATATCTTCCCTACTCTTAAAAGCCATTTCTTATACTTCCACACTTCCCAAGAGTTCACAAGCATCATGCCCTGCTAACCGCACATTCTCTAGTAAGATTCCTCGACCACCGCCTATCCGACCTATTCCTAACCATACTCTCACCCAAGATTCACCTAGGAGTTCGTCGAAAATCCTCAAGCATTACCTCTTAATTCCCGAACCCACTCGGTCCAACCTAAGTCAACACCCCTCTTCTGCAACTTTCCCTTACCACCGTCGATTATTCTAAACACTCAAAACCTTTCTCCACTCTCTGACCGCTCAACCAAAAAGGACCTCACTCACATGTTCAAAGAAGAAGCAATCATGGACATTATTGCACATAAGGACTACATCATATCAACTAGCATCATTAAGCATTGCAACAAGTATCAAAAGTCTCAATTTACCGTCATGCTCGAGGTTATCACATAACACCATATATAAATAAGGTCAATTCAAACTAGCAAGTTTCATCATGGTCTTAGCTAATAAATAGTTCAGATTCTTGGCATTTGCAGTTCGTGCTATATAGGAAAGGAATATAGATCATGCTTAGTAACTCAGAATAGCATCACATCAAGTCATCAAGGCACATTAGGACTGTAAGGCATCGAATCATATCATCACATCAACAAGCAGCTTTCACATCAGGTCAGTGCAATATCATCATCAACAAGCTCAGAAAGGGTTAGCAATTCGAATAGAGGACGCTCCCCCCTGCAAGTCATATCGTAATCAATAATCGTAATCCTCAAAGCGAGCTCGTTCCGTCGACATTATCGATCCTGAGGCCCGTGGATTATGGGCCCACGCTTTCGCTACGCTGCTCTATCACTATTCGTCTTCCATGCGGTCGCTCATCCAAAAATAACGCGTATGAGTTTAAGTTAGCGGAGATAGGGGAGTGACAAGAGCGGACGACCCAATGTTTCCCTCGGAGACAAAATGGACCAAGGCTAAAGATGACACGACTAGAGACAAGACTCTAACTCGGGAATAGTAACGATGCCCTTATAAAAGTCTATTAGGTTACGATTTTGACAAACACGCACGAATTCATTATAGAGCATATCAATCACGTCAATCCACACTAACATGTACCTATCTCGGGGCAACATTCGTATTCATATCAAGGACACAATCAAGTCCTACGCCGATGTTTGTAAAATAAGCTAACATTCTAGTATTCCATGGAAACAGATATGCCTAGCATTCTTCAAGCAAGACAGACGGAACCAGCAATGATCATATATGATTTGAAGTCATGCGGAATTTAGTGAAGATAACGAGCATCATGTATATGAACAATGTAGGAACAGGGTATACACATCAACAATTGAGTCCAAATATATCATGGCAATGTATATTATAACAATCAGATGAAGCGTCATACGAGAACACATAAGAGTAGCATAGCAATTATCACATATATGAACAATGTACAAGTTTGGTGTATGCATCATACGAGATCATATAAAGGGCAACATAGCAACTATCTCACAATGATCATATGTTAGGTCAAGCATGGCACGGAATCATATGACGAGATGCATCTAGAGAGCATGGGTCCTACATGATACTAGCGATATATAATGTGATACAAGCATAGTCAAGAGTCATTTAGAGAAGTTCAACATAATATTCACGAAACATGAGGCATCATCAAAAGTACAAGAAGGACATCATGGGTGCTAGATTATAATCATGCTAAGTACGAACCATCATAGAGTACATATATGGTATAATAGTTGTCACATCATAGAGCAAGTACATCACGTGATCATTTAGCAGGTCATATTGGAAATCATAAGCCCTACATGATACTAATAGCACACATCGAACATGAATAGAATTAAAGTAATTCAACTAGATTCATTACGGTATTCATGCGTCATGTGCATGCAAAATCAGGATATAGAGTGGGGTATGATCAAGCGAGGAGTCAAGTCATGGGTTCATGCAAGCACGAGTAGCCATCATAGAGTAATAGACATCTTTACCATGTAAGCATGTTAGGTTTGATCATCACGGAAAGCTAGTCAATCATCGATTTCAACATTAACTAATCAGAACGAGTGAAACATGTTAAGAGGATCGGAAGAGGAAAGAACCACACTATTAGGTACCTAGCTCAAGAGAGAGTCAACAATAACGTAGGCAAAGTAGAATTCGCACAAGTCACAACCAAGGGCCCAACATGTTACTAGTGGTTCAATATAACATATAGTACATACATGCACTTGCAAAATAATCAACACATAACATGACAAAACATGCATTCCTCAAGGTTCAATTATAACACATATTCTCCGTTCAACACAACTAACACACACAACATTATCTTGCAAAATAATCAACAATAGTTAATCTGACGAATTCGGAATAGATGGGCATGCTATAGATTCTTGTCACAAAATGAACGATACGCATCGAGGCATTCATATAAGGAAGAGTCGATCACACTATCATGAACCTATCCACAGAGAGGACATCAGTTATACAACTTCATAGCATATGACATATTTATTCGAGCCCTAGTATGACAATGCAATATACTAAGTAAATCATGTCGGGATGATTTGGGTATGATAAATGTAGCTCGAACCCATACAATAGTCATTATGAACATTAAGGCACATAAGCACAATTTCAACTAAGGATCAAACTGTTGATCAAGGAGTAATGCATATAGAATCACATAACCATGGACAGAGCAATCAAGATAACCCGATAGAAGTCCATAAAGGGTAACATTGACTCTTCCCAACTGACTCATTACCCTCTTTCCCGTGGGACTCGGATATGAATTTTCCGTGACAAGAGGACACTGATGGATCGTCATAAGAATTTGATAACGACAGCCTCGTAAACATCCCACTCTCTAGCTCGGAATTTCATCAAGGACCGTCTTCCAATACTCTCTCGGACAACCTCTATATTCAATCATGATTCCCGACACCATGTGTTTACCAACCCAATTCCTGTGGAAGACCGATATTTGAAGGGAGGACTCGATTGAATTGTCAAAAGGGTTCATAAGGAAAGGGGCAGTTCCACATAAGCTGAGCTTGATCATAGGGAAATAAGGGTACTCCCGCTATCTCATTCACAGATCATCAATATTCATTCAATAGTTAGAACATACAATCAAATGTTTAACATATCAAGCACTCAATCATAGATTCAGTTAATGACAATTGCAATGATCTCCTTGAAGTCATCCCGACCCACCTGTAAAGAACAAGCTAGTATTTCGCCTACCCATTTCCGACTACATCCAAAAGGGATGGTCTAACGCCGTTTCTACCCACTCGATCCCTTATTAGTTGGTTCTCCTGTTTTATCATAAGCCAAGTTCATTTTTTAGTCCAATTGAGTTAGACATATTAAGTTCATTTTGCCTCTTTAAAACGCTTTCAAATCGTTCGAAATCCATGGGCGGTTTTCCAAAACATACACTCGACCCTTGCGTACCCGAATTGCACAACCTCGCTCTGATACCAACTTTGTAACGGCCCGGATATAAATATCCGGGATACGTTTCGAAAGTCGGATACCTTCGTCCGGATGTTGCAATTCAGGTACGGGTCGAGGTTTCAAACCTCTAATCAGTCGAAGTTTCATAAATTCAGTTTAAACGAAAGTGAAATGGAAATATGATTTAGATACAAAAGCCACGGCAAGGCCGGGTCAAAACCAAAACATAATTCTAAAGTCGGATGGCCAGATTAGCGGGGTTAGACAGATTTCTTTGCAATCGCCGAGGGACTTTCCCACGCCATATAAACAGAGAGCAATCATACCTAAAAACAATGGGTGCGAGTGGGGTCAGACCGAGGCCCCAACACGCTCTGTCCAGCGAGCGAACAGACACATACGCTAATAATAAAGATGATGCAGATGCGGAAATTAAATCACACTAGCATGATCCTAATTTACAATATGCGAGAAATAACTGTAATGGCGCCCAAAGAATGCCAAGTGGCATGTCCCTCTCCTACCTCTGCACCCCTTTCCGTTAGTGCAGAGACCGGCCGGTTCGATGCTATAGCATATCATATCTCATCATCATATCTCATCATCATAACATAAATTAAAATAAATATGCCCGATGGTGCTGGGCTATCATCATGCTCATATCGACTCGATAGACTCAGGGCACCCGATGGGGCTGGGCTACCCTATGACCCTAGCAAAGACTCTAGGACTATCACAGATAACGGCCGTTCTGTTTCATACGCGTAAAGATATAGAATGCTCAATCACAAGTGCAACCTAGCATGATACTACATGGCATGCTTTAATGCTTATGCAACACCTAGTATGTCATACATTCACAAGTCGGTAATCTCTTTCGAATCTGAGTAAGCCCATAAAGGAACTTACCTGAATAAGCCGAACAGCAGAGAGCAAGGTAGAGCAGAATCCAAGTAAGAGTCACCAATAGCAAGCAATGTCCAACATATCACAATCACCTAATAACATACAAATGCATAAGTCTACCTAATTCACACAAGGCGCCCCTAACTATCATACATCTCTTTTCATATCTCATTTCAGATTATTCCATCTCATTTCATCACAAACCATATCTCATTTCATGTTCATCTCATCTCATCATCTCAATTCCGAAACAATATCTCAAAGAACTCAACTTAGAAAATCAAGTAATTCTTTTAAAATCGTACTTAGTCAAAACTCGACATTACACATTTAAACCTTAAAACCAATTTCCAAAAATCATATTATAAAACAATTCCGGCATGCTTCTCATTTCAACACATTATATAAATAAATTCCAATATTAAATCATCAAAATGACCGATGTTCACAATCATACTTATAAATCAAAATCAACAACTCAATTTAAAATTCCCCACTCTCATATTTAAATCCTCATGAAATGCATCAATTAAATAATCCAATCAATACTAATTTAAAACAAATAAACAATATATAAAGATAAATTTTCCAGAATATTATAATTGTAACCAAATCCCAAAATAATATTAATATTCAAATAAGGGTATAACATATCATATAATCAACATATAACAATTTAAATCCTTAACCAACTTATAAAATTATACCATTTAAATAATTCCGACATAACTTTCTTTAAAAATCCAAATCTTAAAATCCCCCTTATAAACATAACATAATAACTTATCTCAAAAACCATATATAAATAAAATAACATACCAATATATATACTAACATAACATATAACCATATGTATATAACACAATTTAATAACAACTCAAAAACCCAATATATAAATCCAAATTCAGAAGTGAAATTCGGCCCAACCAAAAAGAAAGAAAAGAAGAAATCAGCCCAGCAAGAGCTCAAGCCAGCTGCCCATATTCGGCCCAGACATCAGAAATAAAAAGAAGAAGAAGGAAGGGAAGGCCCGGAAAGGTGACCCGGATCCAAAAAGGGGAGTCGGGTCTAGAGTATTAGCCCAACAAAATTAGGCCCATCTCCCCCTTCACTGCTCATCGTCCCTCACCCCCCGCCTCCCTGCTCCGCTCTCTGAGTTCGAAAGAGACCAGGAAAAAGGGGAAGAGGAAAGGGGAGGTCGGCGGCGGCACTCCCGGACTCCGACCACCCGACACACACCCACATATGGACACAAGAAGAGAGAGATAGGGAGAGGAGCTCACCTAGGGCCTTCGACGCCGGAAAGCTCGGAGCTTCGATTCGGTTCATCGGAGATCCTTCGAGATCGTCGGGGGCGGGGCTGCATTCCCCTTGGCCATGGCTTGGGCGGAAAAACAGGGGAGGAGTAAGGACGTCGGCGGTGGGGCTACTGGGTGGCTCGGACGGAAAGCAGAGGAGTGGAGGGAGAATGGAGCTCGGCGGCGACGGTTGGGCGGCGGCTGTACTCGGGAGCTCCTGGGCGGCGTCGGGTTGAGCTTGGCCGCACCGGAACTAGGCGGAGGAAGGAGGAAGCTTCTGTGGGTGCCCGGATTGTTGTGGCTCGGTTCCGCGGTTGCGAAACAGAGGAGGAATGGTGACGACTGTGGCGGCGTTTGGTGGTGGCGACGGCGGGGCTGCCTGCAAGCTCGGGAGCTCTCGGGTGGCAATGGAGACAAAGAGGACATAGCAATGGAGACAAAGAGGACAACGAGGGCTGCTGGGGGTGTGCTTCAGCTGAGCAAAGGTCAAGGAGGGGTTGGCATTGGGTGCCCGTGTCAAGGATGGGGAAGGAGGGGAAATAGATAAGGGTGAATGAGAGGATAAGGTGTGGAGAGAGGAGGATGGGTTTGAGAGCCTATTTGGGGGGGGATCTGCAGATCAGAAAAGAGGGAGTGAGAGAGGAGGGTGTGTGAGGATTCACAGATTGAATGAGGGTGAGGTGAGGAGGGAGGTGTGTGAGGCAGTTGTAATTTGTTGTTGCAAATGGAAGGAGACAAAACTAAAAGGGGACCAGTTGCATATTGCAGCAATCCGAGAGGGAAGAGAGAGAGAGAGAGAAAAGAAAATAAAAAGAAAAGAAATTAAAATATATGTGGTCCCAACAATACCCGATTCAAATTAGCGGAAAAGACCCGAATCTCGCTCTCCCGATCGAATCCCGACTAAAACAATTTTAATAAATCAAAGTTCGATCAAATTTCAAGATAATCGGAATTAAATAATTTCAATCAATTCGGAGCTTAACTAAATTTTTATTAATACTCGGACTCGAAGTCGAAAATCAAATCTCGTCAAAAATCCCAATTTAAATTGATGCCGGAATGATTTTAAATCGAAACTTGATGCTCGGGGACGGGTTTTTATTCCACTTTTACAAATTGAATAAAATAATAGTATATTTAATTAAAATAATATTAAAATATATTCGGCCTTTACAAAACTCGTGTATTATATATGGAATGGAGGGAGTATTAGGGAGGATGATCCTTAATTATTGGACCTACCTCTTTCGCTACTGTAGGGTGGTGGTAATGACAATTTGTTTTTTGAAGCAGATAAAGATTAGGCTGGACGATCCCGCAACAACGACCTTCCTAGCGCATCCTTCCGAATGAGAACTTGGAGTTCTATATCATTTTTCTAGAACACATCGGGGGTAATGACAATTATGGCATTGGCGCTAGTGTTATAAAAAGCGCTAGGCAGATTCTAGGCGGTGAGGGGCCGCCTAGCTCTAGGCGGAAGGGGGTTGCCTAGCGCATAGGTGGAGTCTATGCGAGATTTTTAGAACAGTGATTGGCACAACAATAAAAATAAAAATAAAAATATTGCTTACCATTTTTTTTAAAAGTGATCTCCCCCTTTATACCTAGGGGTGGGCACAAATCTCGTCCCGATCCTGATGAGATTTAGAACAAAAAAAAATCAATCTCATCCCGCAAAAATTACACGGGACATAGATTTCTCGTCTCGTCCCGCATATATATATATATTATAAATTAATATTTATTTAAATCCAAACTTAAAATTTTTATATAATAATAAAAGGTTAAAAAAACATACAGTATAAGAATTTGAATGAAAATTAAGCAGTACTACTACTGCATATTCTTGTTGGCAACTCTCACCTCGCAACTCTCAATATATCTATCTATACTACTATAAAAGTGGCAGTAACTTGTTATATCAACCGTTGATTGTTAGAGTTATCTACAGCCCATGTAAAACGGCCCAAAAGGGCCCAAAGTTCCTCGTGTCACCATCTCCTAACGTCGCCCTTCCACGGTTCCACCTCCTCCTCCGTTTCCTTGTGCTCACTTTCTCCCTTCTGTCCTTCTGCTTCATCCTCGCAGTCATCATCAGGAGCTAAGAGGTGCTCTCCTCTTGTCTATTTTCTTTCTCTGTTCACCCTATCGTTCGTCACCTCCCTCCTGCTTTGTTTCTTCAGGCCACCTCCTGCTCTGTCTATTGCTCTCCCTCGTGGCCTCTGCCCTTCTCATTCGACCTCAGATACTTCACCGCCTTCTTCTTTGCTTACTCCTTCCTCTTTCGAGCTCCTTCACCGCATACAGACGGCCTTCTTCTTCTACTGAATGCGTTATCCGCCTTGTTCTTTTATTCGTGACTTCAGTGTCGATGAGGTACAACCGATCCAATTTCTAATTTTTTTCGGGCTAATCAGGTATGTTTATTTCTAAATTAGGGTTTCTTCATACATCTAATCTCCTCTTCTTGTTTGTTATTGTTGTTTTGATTTCGATTTAGGGGGATTTGTGGTTCTTATTTTTCGATTAAGGAGAAGTCGATTCGTCCTGCGTGCTTGATTCGACTCAGTTTAGTCGGAATTGGGTGGGTTCGTGGTTCAATTTGCTTTTTACGGAGGATTTCGATGGGATTCAACATTTGTAGTGCTAATTCGATCGAAGAGGATTCATCTAGCGAGGGCAAAGTGGATGTGAAGAATTTGAAGACTATCGATCCTAAGTTGGTGGCCAATTGTTAAGGTTTGTGCCTGCTGAATTTTTATCCAGATTGAAATATTATTGATTATGTTCATATGAGTGAAAATTGATAATAATATGGCTACGGATTATGGGTAAGGTGATCAGTTGTCTTTGGCTTTGGTGTGATTTCCCAATTACCTGAATATTGGGACTACACTGCTCATCTGGTTTGATCCACCTACCTTGAGATGGTTTGTTAATTTCCATCCGTTTTATTTTTAAACCTTTGACATTAGTTTAAGAAAGGACTGCTGAAGTGTTTAATGTTCTTGTGATATTTGCATATTAGAAGCCAGTAGTAGGAACTAGGAAGAATCTGATTACCATTGTTTAGGTAAGATATGTGCTCTAAATTATTAATATCCAAATATATATTATTGTAGTTAGTTTAAGGAGATGAGCATTGAAATATAATGCAATTTATTTTGAATTTGTCTTTATCTTTTATTTACTGTGCCCGGATATTGATTAGTTTTACCTATTATTTCACATTCTTTGTGATTATTTATTCATGTACCATCTTTCAATTAGGGTTCGTTTGCTTTCGTCGCCTGCCTCTTTCTTCCTCTCTCATGGTAAGTTGCTTTTTCAACTAAGAATTTCCATACTAGGGTTCGTTTGCTTTCGTTTTGCCCCCAAATATTCGTTGTGACCTAATTTTAGGAACCAATTTTGTGTTGTTACATGCTTGTAATTATTTTATGTGCACCTATCATATGTCGAAAGTTTATAGTGAGTTGACTGAGTTCACAGGTGCCCAAGAAAAGCATAGGTTAGGGCCTCTATCCTTGCACTTCTAACATCTACGTAGTTCCATATTTTCATGTAATATTATTTTAATAGGTCTTGGATCAACATTTGTCCTATATTTGTAGCTTATGATATATTTGTAGACTAAATTCTTTTACACTAATTACAACTCCCAATGACCAATAGTTGGAGATTAAATAAAATAATTACTCATCAATTTGTCACAACTAGATGGCTATGAACTTGTTTGTTGAGGGGTTCACTTTTCTTTGACCCAGGACAATGAAAAGGGAGTTCTAGGCTCTTGTAAACGCTTACACAACATATTCTAGGGCTTCATTGCAGATGGTTTGTTGAGGGGTTCACTTTTCTTTGACCGGGGACATTGAAAAGGGAGTCCTGCACTTTTGTAATGGCTGAGAACATTTTCTTGGGCTTCATTTCAGATGGTTCTCTTGGTTTTTTTTTATTTCTCAACTTTTCATTTGATTTAAGCATTTGTTTTATTATTTAAT
This sequence comes from Persicaria maculosa, assembly GCA_963922045.1. Classification (NCBI taxonomy): domain Eukaryota; kingdom Viridiplantae; phylum Streptophyta; class Magnoliopsida; order Caryophyllales; family Polygonaceae; genus Persicaria; species Persicaria maculosa. Next base: position 71,944,849 of record OY998260.1, read on the forward strand.
TTTATTCATATTCTTTTACTTATGAAAAAATACTTTATTCAGCTAATGCTATTTCTCGTATGTTACAGCTGAAATTAGTGCCTATTCCATTCAAAAACATAGAAAAGCAGGCTACTTAAAACAAAAGTTCTATGTTGAGGCCTTTAATTTATATAAAAAGGTGTGCTCTTTTTCTTATGTTTCCTTTCTTTCCATTTATCTCCTACTTCTTTCCATTTCTTTCCATTTATCTCCTACATATTCTTTTTTTTAATTAAACATTATAATTTAGTTTATTATTAATAATAATTTCTTATTATTAAATATTTAAGTTTATTATTAATAATAATTTCTTATTATTAAATATTTAAGTTTATTATTAATAATAATTTCTTATTATTAAATATTTAAGTTTATTATTAATAATAATTTCTTATTATTAAATATTTAAGTTTATTATTAAATATATAACTTATGATCACCAGTTTCACCACTTTGCTTTCTTGTCTTAAATCAGGTATCTATTGAATTACAAAAAATGGTTGTAAAAATTAGTATGTACTTTACTGATTTATTCGATCTAACAGGACAATTGTTCATATTATTTTAGTTTTCTTCTTTGCACTGGAATGAAGGAATTCACCTAATGAAGACGGGAGATGTTCACCTAAGATGTCGGAATCGAGCCTCTGAAACAGCAAGAAACCTAAGATGTCGGAATCAAGCCTCTGAAACAGCAAGAACAGAGAACCAAAAAACTGGATATGCAAATGGGAGAAGAATTCGGAGGATAAACAACAAGAAATTGAAATTGGGGATCTTAATTAGAAGAGAGAAGATATACCTGTGTTATACAACCGAATTCGGAGCCTTGTAGAAGAACGACGACAGGTGATGAAGAAGAAGAAAGAGATGAAGATAGACAAGGGGATATGACCAGGAGAACACACGAGGGGGGAATGCAAGGCGGTGGAGGACAGATAAGAGGAAGAACGAAGCAGGAGGTGGAAGGAGGAAGAAGGCGACCATGGGGAATGGAGCAGGAGGTGGGAGCGACGACGTTCTGGGCGTGAACAGTAAGTTAAAATAAGGTGCATTCTTGGTCGTGGATAACTGCTATAAGGGACGGCTGAGATCATCTCCTACCCATGCTTTTAAAAGGTGCTGTTGGAATTTATAAGACTTCTACTACTTTGCTGATTGCTATTTTTGTAATGTGATTATGTTAGACTAGTTCAGTACCCGCACTGTGTGCGGTTTTTTAATTTAAATAAATTTGTTAATAAAACCCGTTTATTCAATTAATTAATTTATTTAATACTTCTAATTTTTCAAATTTGAATGAATTTATATTTTATTGACAACATATGAAAAGCTAGTATATATTAGTCAAATTTTATCTTATGCATATATAGATATATTAATTAAATAGAGTTAAAATAAATTTTTATCTTATGCATATATATTGATTATTTTAAAAAATTGTGATTCGTTCATATGACTACGATTAAGGTGAAAGTGTCACATGTCTCAGCCGACTTCTCCTTTATTATATATAATAATAGATTTTGTGACTTTAATTTGCTAATTGCTACAGTATTTTTAAAGTTAATTGGATTGTTTTTGAATTTTTTTATAAGGGACAAATCTCGTTCTGTCCCGTAAAGGGTCGGTGGGATTTGGAAAAAAAAAATTAAATTTCTTCCCAATCCCCAAAAACCACGCAATGCGAGACGTGGAATTACCTCAATCCCGTCCAGTCCCGTGTCCACCATGTTTACAACGAGGATCGTCTAGTCCGCAATTGTAGTCCATACCGTAGTCCAAATTATCTCATTGGCTAAATTGAAATTTCTAATTATTTTCTTAAATAAGTGTTTGTACCTTATAATTTATTTTAATGCTTATCGGCCAATAAAATTAAAGGGACAATAAAAATGAACTACGGCGTTGGACTAGACGATTTTCACCGCCATGTTTATACCTATACCATTTCAAAAAAAAAAACTCCGTAGATAATAACGTCTCTTCCGCTTCCCACGTCCACCAATTAATTAACTTCCGATCGGATTCCCAGGACACGAAATTGCTGTCTCCTCCTCTTCCCTCCCGCTCTTGGGGATTGGAAGCGTCTCGCAGTGCTGTCACTATAAAACTCACTGTTTTCTTCAGCTGCTCACATCCACCACAACAAGAAACCCTAATATCGCCGATTCTGAAGGTGTCGTCGTAGCGATCGAGAGCTCTCAGATATGGGCGACGAGAAATCTAACTTCATCAGCCAACTCAAGACAAACATGGACAAGTTTAATCAGCAGTACCGTGAAGGTACGTACGTATCAATCTCTAATTTGTCTTCTTCAATATATCTTTGTGTTTTTCAGTGTTACAAGTCGTGATCTTTTTATTTCCTGCTATGAACTCACCTAGAAATGAAGCGAGTAGAGATGAGTGCACCGGATCATCTCCAGGAGCTTTTCATTGATCATGGGAAGAAGTTTAAGGCGCTTCAGGAATCCGAGAAGTTAATCATTCAGGAACTGGAGAAGCAAGAAGCTGTGTATCAAGCTTGTCAAAGAAAGCTGGATCAAGACGTTGAAAAGGTATCAAAGATCGAATCTTTCTTCTTGCAAATGTGTGATTTCGTTGAACCTGACCTTTATCCGGTGATTTATTGTTACAGTATATGCAGAATCAAGACAAATTGAAATCTCTCTTCTTTGTCACGGTGATGCAACGGAAGTTTGATGGTCGGATTATGAAGCTCGTGGAAGAGGAGAAGGTAATGTGATTTGATATATCGTCTTGATTATTGTCGACAAATTAAATGGAACTAGCTAGTTCCGATGTCCGATGGGGGTGTGTTGTGTGTATTTTGATCAGGTTCTCTGGAAGAGGATCTTTGCTCGTAGAGTGCAGATTGGGGCGATGGGGCTTGAGAAGATGAGATGCTGTCTCAAAGCCACGAAGTTTGTTGCTGATGAAAATGATATGGAAGGTATGAAAGAGGTTGCAGAGATGGAGAGAGATCTGAGGGAAATGGAAGATGAATTCGAAAAATTCAAGCTGAATGAACCTTAATTGGTACAAATGGGTATCTACTACTGCCTTGTATTTTGGATGCATTTTGTGTTTTTAGGTAATGGGGAATGACTGGGAATTTTGTGCCCTACTTTGCTACTTCACCATGCATGGATTGTAACTCCAGTCATTTTGGGTGCATTTTGTTCATGTAAGTTAAGCCTGTAAATGACTATATATATTCGGATTATATATATATATATATGATTATCGAATCCTCTCTTGAAAATTACCGTTACTTTTTTAAGTTTTGACTAAAAAAATATACTACCTCTGTTTCCTTTTAATTGACTTTTTACTATTTAGACACGTTTTTTAAGGTGTGAAAAACTATATGAAATAATAATTTTTTAAAATATTTTTTTCGATAATCTCATACTTATTGGTGATAAGTATAATATTATTAAAAAATATTATTAAAATATAAATATTTAATATAGTTTTGATCATTCTAAAACTACGTGCATGACTTAAAAAAGGGTCACTCAAAAGGAAACGGAGGGAGTATAAAATATCTATTAATAAGTACTACTGTATAAAATTGTTTTAAAAAATGAATATTTTTTAATTAGTATATTTTTTTAATTAGTACTACTCCCTCCGTTCGGCAAAACATGTCATTTTAGCTTATTTCACAAGTTTTAAGGCAATCAACAAATGTACTAATTTACTCTTAATTATTACCCTCCTTTTTAGTTTATCGAAAACTACAACTAATAAACCACTAATCATGACAAGGGTATTTTTGTAAAGTGGAGTGCAAAATACCTATAATGATAAGTTTTTTTGAACAAAAATAACATCCTAAAATGACATGTTTTGCCGAATGGAGGGAGTATAAAATTGTTTTGGGAACGTGCATGTGGGAATACCATGGATGTAACTCCAGTCATTTTGGAGGAAGTATCATTTAAAACATTCTAGGAATCTCGGATGGGGAAGTGTACTTGGATACACTATGCCACATTGCACTATTGGCAACGGATTCAACAGCTTCTAGCTCGCTTGAAAGACCTTCCAGCGACGGAATTTCAGTAGGTGGTCGCCTAAATACCACAGGATTGGAACCCATTCTAAATAACATTTGGACCACCAACTAAATGCAATGTTAAATCGCTTGAAAAAATGTTAGGCCACGGATTGTATTTAGGTGACGAACTTATAATAACGTTCGTCGCCACTCACCTTATTAGGGTTGTTCATCAGCCCAAAACTGAGCCGAATCAGGTCAAACCAAACCAAAAACCGAAATCCCTAAAAAAGTAAATCGAAAACCGAACCGAAACAAATAGGTTTGGTTCAATTTTTAGCTGATTCGTCTTCGTTTCGGTTCAGTTTTGAACCTAAAAGAACCAATTTTATTTGAGCAATTTGATTTTGAGCTAAACCAACAGGGAAAAAAACAAAAACACACACACAACATAACTTATGTGAACTGAAGACTGCAGTATTGCACACAGGGGCGGAGCTAGGGGGTGCTTGGGGGTGCTCGAGTACCCCCCGGCTCGGAAAAAAAATACAAAAAAAAATAATTTTTTTTACATATATTTAGTATTTTTAAGGTAATATAACATCTTTAAAGGATATTTGAAACAAGAGTGTTGTCTAGCTTAAGTGGTAAAGGAAGGAAAACCAAAAGGTCTTAGGTTCAAATCCTAAATCCTTTACTTTTTATTTCTTTTAATATTTCATTAATTCTTCTTCATTTTTATCTACATTTTTTTTTGTTTCTATCAACTATTTCATTAAAAAAAATGTCATATTTATGTTTTACTATATCATTAATTCTTTTTGATTTATCTCTATATTTTTTTTGTTTCTATCGACTATTTCATTAAAAAATATCATATTTATATTTAAATTAAAAAAATCACAATTTTAGTGTTTTTTCATTAAAAAAAGTCATATTTATGTTTTACTGTATCATTAAATATTCTTCTTGATTTCTCTCTGTATTTTTTTTGTTTCTGTCAACTATTTCATCGAAAAAAAATGTCATATTTATATTTAAATTAAAAAAATCACAATTTTAGTATTTTTCAATATTTTCTTAGAAAATTCTTCTTAATAAGTATACACCAAAAAAAATATTTCACGAAATTTTTTTTAGCACCCCCCGGAAATAAATCCTGGCTCCGCCACTGATTGCACACTTGCATTGTTGCACAACACTGCAAAGTTGCAAACAACAGACAAGTTAAATTTAAATAAGTGCAAACGAAAAAAAAAAAGCAAACATAAAACATGAGTACACTACAAACGAAGAAACATGAGGACGAGACGCGAGAGGGTGGACTAGCGGAGGCTACGCTCAGCTACAGTAAGTAAACAACAAATATAGTACACTACATGCTAAACGCCTAAATCTAATTGTGTTAAATTAAAATATAAAAAATACAAAATAAATTTCGGTTTTCTCCCGGTTTAACCGAATCGAGTACAAACCGATCCGAAAACCGAAATTGAAAATTTTCTTAACCGAAAACCTAAACCGAAACACCTCGGTTCGATTTGATTCCGGATTTTTCGGTTCGATTCGGTTGAAAAAATCGGTTCAAACTTAATTCTGAATAGCCCTACACCTTATCATCTCCAACTCCCCAATCGCTCTGTGCTTCTCTCTCTCAAAACTCAACCTTCTTCCAGATCTCAGATCTCCGCCTCATTCTCTCACTCGCCTTCAATGGCGTAGACCCGAATCACTAATAATTACCCATTCTTTCTCCACTTCCAATCGGTTCAACATTTCAAAATAGATTAGGAATAAGATTGATTGAATGAGTTGAAGATCCATCCGTAGGAATAGTCTGAATAGATGACTTAGAGCGAATAACAAATTTGTTTATAGTATATATTCCTATATATATAAAAAAACAATCCCTAATTTTACCAAATTGGTTACCAAATTCAAATTTTGTGCACACAATGACACAAGAATGATGGACTAAAGCAAAATGGGTTGGCTTTAATACTGTTTAGTGCATACATATTTTATTCAAGATGAATGGAAAAATTAGTTACTCCGATGCACATAATTCACAATGGAAATTTTTGCCACTACTTATGTGTGTAATGGGAAAAAGGGGGAAAAAAGTGAAAGTGGGTAGACAGGTTCGAACCCCCAACCTTTCTATATCTACCTTCCCTTGCTTCCCCATTCACCATCTGAGCCAAGAAGACAATGTGGTAATATATTTATTCTAGTGTTACTTATTATAAAAATCCTATATATATAAAATAAATATTTTTCTCCAGATTCCAGGGAGGGGCTGAAGCCACCCCAAGCCCCTCCCTGGGTCCGCCACTGCTCGCCTTGCATCTTGACTTTTCATCCTTCCATTCAGTCTCTCTCTCTTTTGGCCACCCATGTCACTGACTGGAATTGAAGAGGAGGAAGAACGTCAGAGGTGGTCACCATGTTCACTGGCCGCCTACAACGATTCAACGAAGAGTAACCTTGGGGTGTGTGCTTGTTCCCCACCTCACCAGCACGTCTCTCATCTCGTCCTCTCTCTTCGTCTAAATGCCAGCGAGGACAACCCTAATTTCAACCTTAATCCCCCAAATCGAAACCCTAAACCCCACTTCCTTAAAAAAAAACCCCTTATCTGATCACTTTTGATGCCTCTGAAGGGATCTCGCTGCAAAGTTGTCAACAGGTTTTCCATAGGATGTGGAGGGGAAATGTGGAGGTTTGAGGGGTGTTAAATTTGGCCAAATTTGCACCTTGTGCTACCAAGCTTTAGGGTTTTTTTTTTAATTTCCTGGGTACCCAAATCATCTTAATTTTGATCTCTCAATCTCTCTTCCCCTCTTTCTATGTATGCGTCTGAGCGATCTCATCTACAGATACTGTCATTAATGAAAATCACAATCTCATTGACGTTTTTCCTCATCCCCACCCCCCCACCCCCCGCCGCCGCCGACTTTTGCTCTCACCCTCATCGTCGCGATTTGAATGATCACATTCGCTTGTCAGTAAGCAGAGGAAGAGGAATCGATGACTAGGATTAGGTGGGCTAGGGAGAATGGGGAGTTACAGTTACAGATCACTGATGTGAGGCCACCGACGGATGTCAACGAGGCGTTTGGGAGGTACGCTGATGGCGGAGCATACATGAGCTATGCTCAGCTGCGGCAGTTTCTGGTGGAAGTTCAAGGGATGGAAGCGGCGGAGGTTGAATCGGAATCACAGTGGATCGTTCAGCATATGACTCAGACAAGGAGGCCGATGAGCCTTTTGTGAAACAACAAGGGCTTACGTTGGATGATTTCTTCTTCCTCTTCTTGGATGTTGATCTCAATGGCCCTTACCTCGCTAGCCGCCCACACCCTCGTCTCCCCCGAGCAAACCCCCGTCACCTGAGATCTTGACCGTTGCGAGCCCCCTGGTGCCGAGGAGCCTCAACGGCGTGCTACTGCAGCACTGCCATCTGGACCTAGGGCTTTAGAGGATGGCCAGGGCTGCTTGTCGAAATGCAGAAGAGCTCTCAACGTGAATTGTGAAAAAAAAAAAGGGGCTAATAGGTGAGGGTAATTTATTAAGGGTATTTTAGATATTTTCACCACAAATACAATTTCTAAACCTTATAACCATCAAATAATATTCAACTTTTTTACAAGTTTTTTTGAAAAAAAAATTATAAACCTTCAACATCTCCATTATACACAAAATAATCTCCACCTCCTAAAAAAATACCCGACCCCTAAAAAAAACATTTGTCAAAACACACCCTTCGGCGGGTTTTTCTGGTTTCCAGCCACCCACCATTTTAGTAGGCCGGATTAATTCAGCTGAGACTCGATCATCTTCCTAAAAGAAGATGGTCAAATTTTGACTGAGTCAAATTCCACATGGCTTTAATTCCATACTCTATATTGACTATCTTAACCAATTAATTTAGGGCGGAAAAAAATGTAGTCCAATTTGTAATAAAAGCTGGGATGGGTTGGGTAGCTTCACGTAAACTTTACATATACATACGCGGTTTCTCAACTGCTTTACTGTTTTTAGATTGAAAGATACGGAGTAATATTTAATCTGAGTTGATATTTAAGTTAAATTTTATTAATCATTATTCTAATTATTTTTCCCATAAAATTTAATTTATTTTCCCTCATTTGTCTATTTTCCACTCTCATTTCTTAGAGTCACAAAAAAAAATTAATTTATTTCATTGTACCAAATAAAGAGCAATCATCCGAATACGTTTGAACTGGAAACTTTTGAATACTATCCATAAGTCTGTCCTTCGGACAAACCAGTACTCCTTAATCTCTCTGGAGTGCGTGACATCATGATAGCAATTTTGGCCCATCACGATTGAATTGGTCGAATATATGGAAGCTCCACCTTCTTCTTCTTCATGTCATATATCATCATTATCTACTCGAATTGGAATTGAACAAGTGAGTTAAAGATCCTCAAATTAAATTAAAATAGAGAAAGTAGTGTAAATGGCGCCTTTAAATGGTTTCTACTTTGTGGGTTTCCTCCTCCTTTGTGTGTTGTCCAGCTACGTATCTTCCTCTCCTATTATTTCCGGTACTAATTAATCCTCTTTCTTTGCTCTCTTCCTTCTTAATTTAATTGAATTGAATTGAATTGCTGTCCGGGAATTTCCATATATGTTCACTTAATTACTTTTGGTGCAGATGCTGATCAATTTGGATCAATTGGCCGTTCTTTGCTTCAGACTTCTACTGGTATGTATATATAAATCTCTCTCTCAAATCATTTGCTAATTGTGAAGTTTGTTTTTCTCTCACAAATTTTAATTTTTGAAAAAAATAATTAATTAGATTGATATGTATGAGCACTATAAGGAGGCCAATTTTTATTATTCAATTATCTTTTGATGATTAGAATTTCTTGAACTGTACCATATAGTTTGTCCAAACAATCCATTTTTTGTGAGGATTTTAGGGAATTATTGCCTCATTAATTTTGAAAACAATTAATGTCCCGATTCAACGCAATGGTGAGAACAATATAAAAAAAATTGTATATACAAATTAAATTGCTAGAGATTTGTTGAGATCAAAAGTATATCTTCTTATATGTTAAGCATTTTCAATCCAAAAAGCATAGATTTGTGAATATAAAGATAAAAGTTATGAAAAACTTATAATGAGTAGTTGTAGAAAATTCAATTCTAAAGGATAATTAAATTAAAATCTTACCTTGTTTACAACTATATAATATTAAAATCAAAAGCCTTAAAAAAACATAACTCTTCACAATTGCTTAATTTAGCATATTTTTCCCTTCAATCTTTTCAACAAAAAATAAAAAGTGAAAATTTGAGAAAATGCATGTATCCTTTTTAGTGTTTTTTAGTAACTATACCCTTAAGTTTTTGTTTTTAATTAATAAGTGTATCTTTTTAGTGTGGATTTTACCTAAATATATACCTTTGAAGTAAAATTTTTATTTTTAAAAAAATTTAAAAAAATTAAACTGATTGATATAAGCTTGTTTAGAAGATTTGTTAAACAAACGTGTCTCATATATATACCTACAAACCAAAGGATTGTAAAGGGATAAAATCGGTTTGTGTTAATCTGTATAATTACAATTGCAAAAGAATATTATCTTGTCGCAAAATATCTCTAATTACAATTGTATATGAATATTATCTTGTCGCAAAATATCTCTAATTTGTATTGTAATTACCTTTGCGAAACCCTTCTTAATTCTTCTATACATTATTGCAATCAACACAATCACATTATTATAAGTAACTAATTTATTGAAGGAGATTTAATTCTTATAACTAATTACTTGTACCTAATTTATATTGTAACTTACTTCATAATTAGGGTTTCAGTAGGTTATAATAAATATACAATATGTTTCAATAGGCCACATAAGAGTGTAACATGTAGTTCAATAATAAAGTTTCAAATATATATACAAAATAAGTTTCAAGCTAGAATCATAATTATGTTTCAATAGGTTACAACGAGTACACAAATAAAGGATACAATGAACATACAATATTCTTGTAATTAAGTAACACCCTATTGTAATTACCCCTAGCCACCACCCTAACTAAGATTGATCGATCACAATCGATATCTGAGGAGTTCCGAAATTAATTAACAAAAACAACTAAATGGAAATTTAATTATACTTTGAGATAAAGGTACCGAGATTCCGGTTTACGAGACCCATCTCATGTTCTTGCAAAGTATTGAGACGCCATAACGCTAGATCATTGTTGGAGTAGAGGGTGATAGTGAATGAATATAAAAAAAACTACCAATTTGTCATACAAATCAACAACAATTATGTACCTATAGCTCTAGAATATTTATCCAAATCGCAAACTAAGATGTTCTCCAAGAATATACTAGAGTTGTTCAGAAAACTAAAGTTGTCGAAGAACATTCAGCAAGAATTACAACATAAAACACATATCACCACATACCTTGAGTCTAGCTTGTAATTTTATCATAGTCGACGCTACGTGCAAGAAGCGTTAAAATAAATTGAATGATGGGATTGTCAGTTACAATAGACGTGATTCCAGGAAGATGTTATATTAAAAAAATTTCTCTCTCTCCTTAAAATACATGGGTAAATGAAAAAAAGTTATATTTACCTAATTTTCCCAAAATAAAAACTGATTTGCTTCACTACTAGTGTTGTGTAATTTGTTTTGCATTTGATCCCATGAAATGTTCAGATTGTCCAGTGGATTTCCAACACCAGAACTACAGCATCATTATGAGCAAATGCAAAGGGCCAAAATTCCCTGCTGACATTTGTTGTAAAGCTTTCAAAGAATTTGCGTGCCCCTTCGTCGATCAAATAGATGACATGACAACAAACTGCGCAAACACGATGTTTAGTTACATCAGTATATATGGCAAGTATCCACCTGGCCTTTTCGCCAACGAATGTAAAGAAGGGAAACTTGGTCTTGACTGCCTAAACGTAACCTCATATAAGGCTACTAATTCCCTAAAGAAGAACAACGTTGGCGCAACATTGTCTCTTTCACCTTTGGCACTTGTTTCTTCTTGTATTGTAGCTTTGCTCTTGTTTGCTATGGTTTGAGAGTCACACCACCACACCTATGATTTATGTCCTTATATAAGGACAAAAATCATAGGTGCGGACGTGCGGTGGTTGACATGTATGCCATTTTCAACGCTATAAGGTGTTGAAAATGACAGGTCGATCTCAATACCTTAGGACGTCAAAATTGGCTCGAACAAAATTTCACATAAAAAATGATAGCTTGTTATTCGTGACGGAAGAAATACTGACGCTTCCTTAAAGCGACAAAATTGAAATTTTTTAAGCTCTAGAGCATCGAGAATGAATGACTATTAAATGCATCGAAATTAACCCATTTTTCTTGTAGTGTTAGTGTTTGTACTATTATATCATTAATAACATCATTAAACACATTCGACTCGAAACATACATACTTGAATGATTGAAACTTACAAGTTACAACACACAAAAACTTTACCTTAATAGCATCATTAATAACAACTAGCCAAGGCATACACGTAAATATAAGTTTTCCTAGTATTTTATAAGGTTATTTAAGAGATTATTTTATATCATCTCATTGACTAATTTATACAGTATATGTGTAAATCTTGGTTTTATAAACTTGATAATTTGCTTTAGGTTATTTATTAAATCTTTATATTTTTATAGGTTTTTTCTTCAAGAAGACCCCTTGTAAAATAATTTTTTTTAATAAAAAACACCTTTTATTTTTTTCAAAAACAAAAACACCTTATATAACATAAGGTATTCGATCAATTGAAGCACCAACTTTTATATTTCAAATAAAATTTCAAGTTTTCAGTGATATTTTTTAATCGATAATCGAAATGCCCTTATTTAACTAACTTATTTTGAAAAAGGAATTGTATATAATAAATTTGAAGTTTTTAGTGGTAGTGGTCAATTTCTTCACCTCTTTTTCTAGCTATTGGTGTTTGAAAATTTGAAGACTTGTCAAAGTAGTTAGTAATGCTAAAATCACATTTCTTATCCATTTGAAGTAATTGTGTTGATAACCTTTTTAAAAAATCAACGATTCTCATTCCAAACTCTTAATTTTAATTTCTTGTTCGGCTCTCTATTGATTTTTTCATTGTTGATTTTTTTAATAAATTAAAGACTAAAGGAATTTACCTTAATTATATCAATAAAAATATGAATTTCAAAGCATTTTGTTGGCACATAATAAATTAATCAAAAAAGAGAGTATATACGTACCGAGTATATATAAATAAGTAGACTCCAAAAAGCAAAAAAGATCTTTGAGTTTTTTCTTTCCTATCTCCCCTAGTTTTTTTTATGAGCTCTTGTTCTTCTATTTTTTGTTTTGGTTTTTAACTTTTATGAAATTTACGAAAGACTCGACCCTATACCCTTTTCTATTGATCATATATATAAAAAGATATTGAGTAGCCGATGATCTTGTAATCATTGAATTTATGATAATCAATTCAATAAAATTGAAATTAATTAGTTAACCGTTTGTTTTTTCTTCCATCGTTTCATATCCCTTCAAAGTGTCAAATTAGTGGCCATTGGAGTCTTGAATTTAGCATGGACAATAATTTATATTAATGGTTGCAAGTAATTAACCCTAATTCATCCACATATAATAGTCCTCCATAATAATATGTGGTAAATAATATATGGTGATAATCATGATATATATTGGTACCAGAAGTAAAATATTTTTTTAATTAATTTTCACCATGTTTTAATTAGGAGATTAGAAATACAAAGTATAAAAAAGTGACATAAAAAAGTAATAAATTATTATCCTTGCTAAATTTGGATTAACTTATAAGCGTATGTTTTATTACTTATATAATTATATTTTAGAAATTGTTAGGCAAAAATTAAAATTAATTTATTAATTATGTTAAAATCCATTAAGGATTCTAAAACTAACAAAATATATATATCTATAAAATAGACTTTTAATATTTTTTTCAACAAAAAAAATCAATAAATTGGGACCGTAAAGATGCTTTGATATGTATAGAAATAAAAGATTAAGGATTAATTGATTTTTATATGAATATATGTTATTCGGATGATATGAATTTCATAAATATATTGAGGTTTAAAATGATTTGAGTGAGGTCATTATTATTGAGGATTGAAATTTAGAAAAATATAATTAATTTTCTTAAGTTAGTAAGAGTATATAATAAACCATTTATGAATACATTAATAAAATTAAAGGAAAAGAAAATGATTAAAAAAATGAGAATGTCTTTAATGAGAGCCATTAAGGGGCTTTGGAACACAATTTTTAAAGGTATATAGATAGATATGTAGCTCCCATGCTACCTTCCATTCTTATATAATGAGAGTCTATATACTATCTTAAATGAGAAGACTTTTGCTTACGTGTCCTATCCACCTTCATTTTAGCTATTTCGACCAATAATGAATTTTAAATTTTCTGTTTTTTTTTCATCATTCCTTCTCTTCCCAGTTTCTAAAACACCTTTATCAACCCCAAACAATAATGTTGCATTTAAATCTTTATAATAGATAATAGATTTTAGATTTGTTAACATAATTCACTATGTGTAATTATTTTCATTGTTTTTTGTTCATCTTATAATAAATATTTTATATTTTTTTTATCCTCGCAAACGCGCCATAACGCGACGATTGTACTAGTTTTATTTATGTGGGTTCAACAAAAAATTCATCCCTATCAAATTATGCACAAATCTTATAATAATACGTACATTTGACTCAACATTTCAGTTATTTTATTTCGTAACAAGACTGAGTTTCAAGAACAATATATTTTAATTTTAATATTACAATTTGATTAATTTTTAATAATAAAAGAGACCATGGGGGTTATTTGGAAGAAAATTTTAATTTCGGATGATATTTCGTAATTTCTCAATTTATCGGAGGTTTTTGAAGACGCTCGTAATTTTTAGGGTGTTTTCGTGTAATTACCTCTTTATTCTTGGAAGCGGGAGAGTATCGTCTGCAATGTCCGTACAGCAATCGACTCTGTTTTCTGCTTGAAATTCAATTCTGCATCGCTCTGAGCTTGAAATCAGAGGGCGACAATGGCGGTCAATCTTAAGAGTCTCAAACCACGACTTCCCTATACCTCCCTCTCTCTCCAGAAATTCCTCAATTCCCGCAAAAATCTTCCCGATTCGCCTCCAAAGCTCTGGAAGGACATCGATTGCGCCTCCTCTGAATTCAATGCCTGCATCAATGGACCCCAAACCCTAGAATTAAACCATCCGGTTCTGCGGAAAGTGGATTCCTCCACTTGCCTACGTCAATTCAAGCAAGCGCAAGCTCAACTCCTCGTCTTAGGCCTCTTTCAGCACCCTCTAGCAGCTAGCCGTGCTGTGAAGAAGCTCTGCACTTTGCCTGGTACGTTGAGTACCGCATTCTCTCTGTTCCGGAGACTCGAAGAACCGGATGCGTTCATTTGTAATTCGATCATCAGGGGGTGTGTGAATGCAGGGGATCTCGAGAGTGCACTGAGGTTCTATTATGAGTGTATGATTGGGATTTCAGTTGCGCCTAATCATTTTACGTTTCCTCTGGTAGTGAAGATTTGTGCAGAGATTGGATCGGCCATGGAAGGTGAAAAGGTGCATTCTAGAGTTGTGAAATTAGGGTTTGAGTTTGACTTGTTTGTGAGGAATTCGTTGATTCATATGTACTCGTTGTGTGGGAGTATCAGGGAAGCGAGGAGGGTGTTTGATGATTCATCTTGCTCTGATTTGGTGTCTTGGAATTCAATGATTGATGGCTATGTGAAAAATGGGGCGGTGGATGAAGCACGCCAACTGTTTGATGAAATGTCTGAGAGAGATATCTTCACATGGAATTCTATGATTGCAGGATACGTTGGTACAGGAGACATGACTAATGCGAAGTTGCTATTCGACACAATGCCTAGCAGGGATTTGGTTTCGTTTAATTGCATGATGGATGGGTTTTCTAGGAATGAAAATGTTTCGTCTGCCCGAGAGATCTTTGATCATATGCCTATTCGGAATGTGGTTTCGTGGAATATCATGTTATCGCTTTGTGTGAGGTGCAAGGATTATGGTGGGTGTATGGAATTGTTTGATCAGATGTTTAGTTCCAGGGAAACGAGACCCAATGAGGCTACTTTTGTTAGTGTACTAACATCATGTGGCCATTTAGGATGGCTTGATAAAGGTAAAGAGATACATTCTTATATAAACAGCGATAGGAGCGTTAAACCAGATGTGTTACTTTCAACCGCCCTTTTGACAATGTATGCTAAGTGTGGTGATATGGATAATGCCAAAGATGTTTTTGATCAGATGCCCGAGAGAAGTGTCGTGTCATGGAACTCCATGATAATGGGATATGGTACTCATGGCTGCGGGGAGAAATCCCTTGAAATGTTTGCGGAGATGGAAAAGAATGGACAGCAGCCGAATGATGCTACGTTTACTTGTATCTTAGCAGCATGCGCCCACTCTGGATTGCTACTTGAGGGTTGGTGGCATTTCGATGTGATGCGTAGAGTTTACAAGATTGAGCCAAAGGTTGAGCACTATGGTTGTATGGCTGATCTCCTTGGCCGAGCGGGTTTGGTGAAAGATTCAGAAGAATTTATAAAGCAGATGCCCCTGAATGGAGGATCTGCCTTGTGGGGAGCTCTTCTGTCTGCTTGTCGTACCCATACGAACTTGAAGCTCGGAGAGCTTGTTGGGAGGAGAATCATTGAGCAGGACCCCAAAGAT
Organism: Persicaria maculosa; assembly: GCA_963922045.1. NCBI lineage: Eukaryota > Viridiplantae > Streptophyta > Magnoliopsida > Caryophyllales > Polygonaceae > Persicaria > Persicaria maculosa. The sequence goes on from OY998260.1 coordinate 71,960,677, forward strand.
ATTGGTGCTTATTTGTTATTGTCGAATTTATATGCTTCTGAAGGCCGTTGGGATGACGTAGAGAATGTGAGAGAGCTGATGAAGATCGGCGGTGTTTGTAAGGTGGCAGGGTTGAGCAAGACTCAATCAGGAGATACCGAATGTAGATATGTGATGGAGGACAATCCGGCCCATAAGAGGAACATGATCAATTCCATGTTGAGGGAAATGGGTGCATACCTGAAACTGCACCAGCAAGCGGAGCATACTTGAATCCATGAAAAGAGCCTTTGAGCTGTTTCAGAAGGGTTGATCAAGCTCTTCCAGGATATTTCGAATTCGAAGCATCCATCATCAACCATCTACCCTCTGCCTATTTGAGGAATCTGAGAAGTACAAGTGTACGACTGTAAACCTACTCATAAAATGTTCATCGGTTCCAAATTTCAATTGCCAGAGAAACAAGGTTGTGCTATGGTGTTGTGCAGAAAGGCAGCAAGTCCTGTCAAAGAAACGCTGAGTTGATCCCCTCGCAGAATCAGTCAATGGATCTGCTATAGGTTCGCTGCATGATTTGAGATTTCGTTATTTCAATGTTTCCATTCCTGACACCTTATAGTCTAGTCTCATTGCTGACCGGGTTCCTCGTACACTAGCTGATACGCCATCCCTGCCTTGGATATCAGCCATGGTTGAATAACTCTTCAAACCAAGGCATTTCGTGGGGAATTGCACTTTTCAACTTTCAGGTTGGCTTACAAAGGACCATTTTCTAAATTTGTACTGTGACAATGTATGTATATTGACGGTATGTATAATCCTATATGAAATAGAAACAACAAACCATTCATAGTTGCATCAATGAAAACAACAACAAAAAATTCAAGTTTCTATTAACAAATAATCAATGTCATACACTTAAAGTATGATTTTTTCTTTAAAAAAAAGGTATTCCCCCTTGGGGTTGGTATGTGCTGTATAGTGTATATGAAGAGTCCAAGTTGTATTCCCGTCTTAACTAGTCGGAGTGAATATGAAGGTTCGACTCAAGTGCCTCCAGTTCTTCCTCTCACACTTGGAAGGAACGAAACTCGCCATTTGACCCTGCTGTTTGTTCCACAAGGGGGCAAGGAAATGGAGGAGGCCATCAGAGATGTTATCCACAGAAGATTTGCAATACCTGCAGAACCTGATCAATTCATTTCACTCAATCTCTGTCTAGAAGTTTTCCTTTAAGTTGCCCCCGAAATGATTGATCAGAAGAGTGTCTTGCCCAACAGATGAAGGTCATCAGCAGCTATTGACACTAACATGCATATGCCATTCGAAATTCTACAAACATTGCAACAACTCAAGATTTCAATAAAACGCCGTAGAACATCACTTACCAGGCTGTTGATGCGAAAGGGATGCTTGTATATATTATACCGATTGAGCCTTCACATGATGCAAGCAGATTTGCTGCCTTCAAAGCTCCAGCACGAAAAGAAAATAGGACAGTCCACCACACAGATTCAAGCTCAGACGCAACAGTGTTTACGCCATGGGTGTGTAACACCAGATTACCCAAGAGAAACGCTCCTACCTAGCAAGCTCTTTTTCGCAAACATCTGCTTAAAGACGGTGGCACTTCAGGGAAAAGTGTAGCAGATGCAATAAAAAGGAAGGCATGGAATAATGAGAAATTATTTGAAATTTCAGAAATCTCTGAAAACAATTAGGAAGAAAATGCCACGAGTTTGTTGAGCTGATAATGAGCCATACAATACCAAGGCATACATGGATTTCTTTGGGGAGGAATAGCAATTCCTAAATAACTACACTTAGGAAACAATTTCGAATACATGTCTACGTTTATACTTCATTCAGTTCGAAGAAACACTTCAAGGTTCAAACTAACCTAATTTGTGGCGATAGAAAGCGGATTTCTTTTATACTAGATAAAAGGAACAAGGATAAGGATGCAAATGTTAGACATGTTAGTAGAGTGGAAGCCTTTGGCCTTTGGAGAGCAGAATCTCGTCTATGGAGTCCTCACGCACTCTTTAGGCTCAAGCATTCATGCAAAGCCCATTGTAAAAGGTTCCCAACATCACAATACATATTACACAATTAGATTCAGATATCCAACCAAACTACATTCCAAGGGTCGAGTTGCCAAAATTACTTCAGTTGTACTTTTCCTAATTCTCATATCAAACATACATTATGAAGAGGTATTAGCAAGTTTAGTAGCAGCCTAAAGGGACCACGAATCTGACTGCCTCTACCATGTCAATTCCAAAGTAAACAACTTCATTTCCTCAGTGTTTATTTTACACTTGACAGAATTAGAAATACTCACAGGCCAAAATTACTTGTCAAAGTGTCCTTTCAAATATTTCAGGAATGATAGTTGAAACTTTATTAGTTCTATATCAAATCAGAAGCTTCTCAAAACTACCAAGTAATCTTAAGCAAGAAGAAAAGCATATTATCCTTCTTCCTTCACTTTTCTTTATTTTCACACAGAGGAGAATGAATCTTGATGGAGGAAGTTTAACAAATAAACACAAAGGATAAGCACCTAACCTTGAAGAAATACTTCTTTCGGAGTTTCACAGCAGTTCTAATGCACCTTCTGACGTTAATTTTCAGCATATTATCATTGAATATCTGAACAACAATTAAATTGGAAGATCAGGTTAAATGATAAACACATGAATGCAGACTCTCCCTGTCTATAGTTGCTGAAAAATATATCTGCATATTATTCAAATCTAGAACATACAAACAAATCAAGGAGCATCATTATGATCACCTTTCAAATTTACACAATTTCTTGTCTGTAACACCCAAGGTTAGTAATGAATTGTGTTTATCACATTAAGTTCAAGGATGAGTAGATTTGAAAGGTGAATTGATCTACCTGATTGTAGAGACACATCTAAGCACATTCCCCAGTAAATATTTGGAATCAAAATGTCCATTGCATGCATAAACATTAGCAATATTGATCTACCGGATATAGAGAGAACTCTTTAGTCTCTTTCTTTTCAGATTTAAGTGAAGACCAAGAACCGGACAGAGTTTGGACGGCTTGTCTATCAGTATGACTACATGGGTTATTTTATGCATTTGGTTCATTGCTAACTATCCAGCCATGAAAATAGATGTTTCCACTTAAACTCATCAACTAGCCCCGTCATCCTCCCTCACGCAATGTGGTGGTACTACCTACAACTATATGAGGGACACTATTACAAGATCTATTTTCCATGACCAATAATTTCCTCCAAAGTGCACTGGAGGTGCTAGTTGAGAAGAGAGGATCCGTAGATTAAATTCCCTAATCTTCAACTCCAGTGTGTTGTCAAACAATATGTGGTATATGTACATTAGAGATTGATTAGAATAATAGGCATGAAAGGAAAGAGAGCATTAAATATAGCTAATGAGCAGAAGCAACCAACAGACATTAACAAGCAAAGCAACCAACAGAGTGACACGAAAAGGCAAGACAAGTATTGCCGTTAACAAGTTACCTATCATCAAAAGCTCTAGCAATATGCTAATGTTTATGCATGCAACGGACATTTTGATTCCAAATATGTACTAGGGATTATGCTTAGATGTGTTTTTACAATCATGTACATCAGTGCTAGAATATGTTTGACTATGCTCGACAATAATCAGGTGTTTCATCAAACAGTCTGAGGATACTGCATTAGCATAAAAAGCGAGAGAAGACAAACATGAAGGGCTATAGATTTGGAGAACCATATGGAAAACAGAAGATTTAAATAAGCAAAACTAGCAATCTTTTACTTGCAATCCCAATGAAATAAGAAAAATCGAGTATTTGACCTGCCTTTATTAAATCATCCATGCATCGAGTTTCTTTGATGATTTTCTGACGGTTAAGTATTAAAATTGCTGCTACACAAAAGACAGGCAATTCATTTTCCACACTTCGAGATGATAAGGCTCTATTACGTGAATGCATGTTATTGTTCCGTGACCAGAGACTTCTGGTGAGCCCGCAGAATGCTGCTGATTTCAGCCTAATATTTTCAGAGATAGATTGTTCTGAACTGAATTGTTTACCGCATGATCTGCCTTTGTAACTATCATCACTTTCCATGCTTTCTTCTTCTGAATCAGCATCCGACTCCCTCGGAAGCTGTAATAACAGCGGTTCCAAACAGTTCTCCTCTGAATTCCAAGCTACAGACTCATCAAAATCAGCAGCCCACATCATCTGCAGCTATGACTATTTTAAAAACCATAAGAAATGTAATAATTTCTCTAATTCATGAATGCGAAACAAATATAATTTCTTCTATGACTATTTTCTTGTATACGACATTTGAACGCAGACTGTCTACATAAAATAATAAATATCTCATGCAAACAAAGGTGGCGTCACTGTGTATTTGAGTTGGGGCTTTGGGCAAACATCAAAGAAGGGAACAATCTTCTCCATACAAAGAATTGCTCTATTAGTAGACATATGAGTAACAAGGGTGATACAAGGAAGAAAAATTCAGATTCAAGACAACAAACCTCCCACATAAAAAGGGCTTCATCAAAGGATAATTCTCGACGGAAAAGCACATGCAGCATTCTGAAAGCAAAATGAAGGCCTTCTGCACCTACACGCGACAAGTGAGAAAACATCTCCCTGTCTGTGAGTTCCAGAATATGCCACAATGTAAGTAACTGCTGCATCACTCCAGCTGAGCTTTCCATTCGGAAGTTAGAACGCTGGTGAATACGTGAGGAAAAAATGAAAAAGAATCAGCAAATTACTCCAAGTAGAGGAACACATATCAAAGAATGATGTTAGAACATACCACTCTACGTAGAAGCATCTCAAAACACCAAAATGCATCAGCATCATCCTCAAAGAGAACAATGAAAGGAGATAATAAATCACTCATACCTGGCCATAAAATCGTATCAATGGCCATAATTCAGCTTTAGAGGGGAAAACATTGCCAAGTTAATTACTAAAACTTCTACAAAAATGAAGATTTGAAAGGAAATGGAGAATGCATAGTCAAGATAAGGCCACAACCTTGACAGTATCCAGTTTGAGGGTCAATCCATGCATAGACCGCAAGCATGTCTGACATTCTAGCTAAATTTCTTTGATCCTCATAGAATTCAAGATTGCTATCCGTCCTAACCACATCAACAACTGAAAAAAAATATGACTGCTATTTAGCAGAAAAAAGTTAAGAAAACAAATCGTCGCTTTAGAAGCATTATCATCAAATACCTATACTGTGTAGGGTCCAAAGCCATTCCGAAACCCTATCCCCATCACGTGCTCCTTGAGATGTGCTTGCAATCATTCCAGCAGTCTCCGTTGTACTAGATATTCTATATCTGTTTACTATATTGCTGCTCTCCCTCAGATCATTAGATTGCAGGATCTCTTTTTCTCCATGGCTCTGGACCATGTCAGTTTCAGAGTGGAAAGAATCTCGAGGACTATCAAAGATTGATCCATTTGATTCAATAATTAGATCTTCATTATTACTGATTTGAAAACTGTGCATAGCTTCATCATCAAATCTCGGCTCAGGTTGAGTCGAATTCCTACTATTGTGCAATTCACATTCATTCTCAACTTCATCATTCTTGCAAAACAAATTAGAGACTGGTAAACTTGGAAAATCGAACTGATTCTCAACTGTATAGTATGATTGATGCCCTTCACTCGCTGACCTTTTTAAACTGCTAGATTTTGCAGGCTTATACATGAGGGAGGATGAGTCATAGGCTGCACCACCAACAATTTGTCTGACATTAACAAGGTCAGAAGAGTCGGTAAACCTTTCCATTTGACAAACACCGTTGTTATTCTCGCCATTTATTAATCTTTTGGATTCAACCTCAGGAGTTTCTATAGCTTCAACTTCAGGATCCTTTGTTCGAAGTTCTTGGGAGTATGTCCTCACATCCATCACTTTAGAACCAACAACAAATGCAAGCATGCCTGTTCCAATGCTCCCATGCATCTTCTGGCACTCCTTCACAAGTTCTGCATACCGCTTCCTGCATGCAAGAGAACTGACCAATTAAGATAGATAGTGATGCATTCAGTTCATTGACGAGCAAGCATTTCCACAAACAATTGGTTGCATTCAGGTCATAGATAATAATAGGAAACAGCATTCAAAAAAGAGGATATGTACGATATTCAAAGATCCATTTGGATCTAGTCATCTTTCTTTACAACATTCAGGAAAAAGAATCTACAATAGCCTCGGACTAAGCTGAGTTCCTGATAGCTCTTGTGATAAAAATTTCATAAAAAAAAAGCCAAATGGGAAAGATGAAAGGAAAATAAACATATGCAGTCTGAACTAAATTGGAAAGATAAAACTTTAGAAGATTGAGAGAATAGACAACAAATAAGAGAAAAATAATGCAGCAACTTAAACAAAACATATTAACAGTATATAGCTGAAGGTACACAATGATGAACCTCCGAGCTGCTCTAAGCTTCGTACGAAAATCAATAGTACTGCTCAATGCATAACAGCCAAGAAGAAATTCCCAAACTTCAGCTCTTATTGATGGATCCACACCCTATGATCAAAATGAAGCAATGATTAGGAAGTAAGAAAGGTTTAAACTTTAGACGAAAATATTATGATGCATTAAGACCTCTTGTTTTGTTTAACTCACCAAAAATAGGCAGCAAGAACCAATTCAAATAAGAGATAAGCTTGCAAACCAGTTTAAGGGGGAAGGGAAATTTTGTGGCATTGATACATATCCAATCAACTTTCCAGCACAATTACAAGCTTTCTAAGACAAGTAAATAAATTTATTACGAGTACAGAGATATAAAAAAGGATGGGGCAAAATGTCCTTAACAATTGATAGAAAACACATAAGAAACATAAATAATGAAAGCTCCATTAGTTGAAAACTGCTCCTTTCAGGCATCCATAAACTACAGATTCCGCTCAAACTTAGTTAATACTCCCTCCGTTCAAATATGTAAGATCATTTACTTTTCGGCACGTAGTTTAAGGAGCTAAATACTATATAAAATATTGATTTTTTTAAAATTATTTTTTTACATTTTAATACTTATTAATAAAAAGTGTTATATTGTAAAAAATTAATTTTAAAAAAATTAATATTTTATATAGTATTTAGCTCCTTAACCTACGTGCCAAAAAGTAAAAGATCTTATATTTCCGAACGGAGGGAGTAATTACTAGTAGCAACTACAATGTCTTCTAATGCAAATCCTACATGCCCCAAGTTCAAGCCAGACTGCTGAAATAAAATTTTGCTGGCTATAAAATTAAAACTAGATGTATGATAAATTATTGGTAACAGCAGGAAGCAGAAGAGGAGATATATGATAAATGGTAAAAGCAAAGCTAATATCAACCTCTGCTTAAATATGTCAATGGTGATATGTCAAAAAACTGAACACAGCAAGCTGAGGGTGGAAGCAGATTCGCAAACATGAGACGCAAAGAAGATTCGTGAATCTCATATTATTGCACTAAGAAACATACCCCGAAACTTATCGATTTCAAAACTTTTTGGAAACCCAGAACCCTCCCTTCATTATCAAAAGTTGCATGCCACTTTTCCGGTCTTAGCATCATTTTTACCTGTACGATCAGTAGAGAAAAAGTTGTTAATCAGATATTTGAAGGCAATTTCAGGAGTCAGCGCGCCAAAGACAACATTGGCTATCAAATTGGTGATTAAAGCAAGTGGAAGGATGCACCATGAAACTCTCGAATCAACAAAATTTGCTTCTTTCCGGTAATTTCAACCACATTTTCAAAATTCATAACCATTAGAATAAAAAAGTAACACTGAAATAAAACCGCAAACCTAGATTTGGTTTACAAGGCAGCAATACCAAAAATCTGAGCAAATGACGACGAAAACGCTAATTATCATGAACCGCATTACATCAGGAAGACACATCTTGAAATGACAATGATTTATCACCCCCCATACCCCATCTATTATTACAGAATCTGACCTTTTCCACGAAATTTAAATTTGAAAAAAAAAAAAATTCGCTCAGACTTGCAGAGATGAATCAACACCAAAGCCACAAATTACAACCACGCCCGATGATTTGACATCAGTAATCAACTCTCATTATTCGGATCCGAACCTGGATCGAAAATGAGAAATCGAAACAATCGAAGAAAATCCATACCAAATAGAATCCAGCTCGAAAACTAGGTTCAGAGTCGGCAATGCGGGATTCGTCACCACCATAGGCGAAAGAGAAAACGAAGATACCGAACGTGAATCGCAAGGTGGTCTGAGAGAGATGAGGACAAAAAACCAGGGGGAAAAATGGACGGCTGGTTGTGGTTATGGTTTGAGTTTAAACAAGGGGAGTTCTACAATTAGAGATCTCCCCATCCATCCATCCATCCCTCATTTGAAAGCAAACATAACATGACATGTTACCAAGCATTTATACAAGGCCCTGACACCTCTTGGCTGGTTATATGGTTATGGTTGGTGATTTTTTTTTTTTTTCGTCGTCGACAAAGTTGTGTTAGTGGATGATCCGTAAAAACTATTTTGGAATGGTTCGATCGAAAAAAACTTGTGGGTAGTACTCAAAAGTCTTCGGTTCGAACCCGGATGGCCGCTCTTTATTTACCAAATTGAAGGATGATATGTGAATGATTTAAGTTAAAGATATGATTTCGAAGGTTTGCTCGAAGGGTTTTATGCAAATAAGTTAGATAAAAGTTTGAGGAAATTCGTATTGTGTCACCAATTGTTTAATAATTGTTGTTTTATTTGTTATTAAGTTGAGGTGTTTTTCTGTGTGTATGGATTAAGTCTTAGTCGGAAATGATAATGGTCGTGTTGAATCCTAAAGGTCTTTCTGTGTGGATGCACGATTAAGGTGTTTTCTTAGTTTTGTTCTCGATCAATTGTTTTTATACCTACCATTATACGACGGTGTTATTATTAGTATTACTGTCATTTAGTTTGTCGTCTCTCCTATCTCTCAACTCTTTCTGCTCACAAATTTTTTTAAGAGGTAACTTTATAAATAAGTAATATGTAACTGTAAAAGGACAAGTCATGTAACTTATCGTAAAATGACAAAATGATTATATATCGTGCACCCACCCAACTACTAAGTAGTGCATACATATCAAAATAACTCCTCAATTCTCTCTAATTCTATCTCATCTCCACTCCATCCCCAATCTAGCTATAATGTCAGACTATCTACTCTCTAACATCACTAGACCGTATCAATCTAGCCAACCACCTATTCCACCTAACCTCATTGGGTGTACTAGCAGTGTGATGATCAATCACCAAGACAAATCCACCACGGAGACTAGTGTGCAGCCCAAGACCAATTGTGATGAGGAGCCCAATATGAAGACTGGAGGCACACATAGTGCATGACAGTCTGTACACAGCAATTGCACAGATAGTGACAAATAGCAACACTTCTTCTCCAAGAAAACATTGTATATAAATGCTCTTATTGTACATCAATATTAATTAATGAAAGACAGACAATTTCAAAACCAATTTTCTCTATCCTTTAGAATGGTATCAGAGCTTTTGTAAAGACAAACGTCTTTTCTAACCTCACTTTCATGGCGGACGGCAGCGACCTCCTTGCCACACTCACAGAGCGCCTGCAGTCATCCATGACTGTCAATACCCCAAACCCTACCCTCCCTAATTTCTCCACACTCAATACAATCAAACTTTCAAATACCAACTTCCCTATCTGGTTAAGACAAATCACCCCTTACCTCCGTTCGCAAAGGCTACTTGGTTACGCTGATGGAAGCTTGCCGCAACCGCTACCCACCGGCGATAACGCGAAGACTGTGGATGACTGGTTAGCCAAAGACCAGCTGGTCCTCGCCATTCTTTCTTCCTCCTTGACCGAACCAGTCATGAGCCACATTCTTGACTGTGAAACCTCCAACCAAGCTTGGGGGCGCCTTCACTCCCTCTATGCCGCCAGATCTAACGCTCAGGTGGTTCAAATCCGCCTGCAACTCGCCGGTTTGAAGAAAGGGGATGAGACCGTCTCTGAATATTTCAACCGTGCCCAGTCCCTCGTCCACCAAATTCAAGCTGCTGGACAGCCCCTCACAAACGACGAGTTCATCACCTATCTCTTAGCCGGTCTTGGTACGGACTATGATGCCATGGTGACTACCTTATCCACCCAACCCATCCTTCCTGAACCGGCTCAGGTTCTCTCCTACCTCATGCTCCAAGAATCTCGTCTGTCTCGTCAAAACACACCCTTACTTCCCACACCTCCTGCTTCTCTCAATGCCACTTCCACACAATCCGACTCGGCTCATGAGCTCAACTACACGGTGAACAGAGGAAGAGGAAGCGGCTCTTACCGCGGCGGCCGAGGTGATGTCGGTCGTGGTCGTGGCCGTGATGACCGAGGAGGTCGAACTGGTCGAGGTCGTGGATACCAGACCTTCACCGGAGGTCCAGACACTCGCCCACTCTGTCAGATATGTAAGCGACGTGGCCATTCCGCTCTTCGATGTTGGAGCCGCTTCGACCATTCCATCCAGGCGCCTCCACCCCGGAACTTCCAAGCCAACTACACAAGCTCTCCTTGGTTCCCAGACACAGCTGCAACCCACCACTACACCCCCGACGTCTCCAATCTTCGAATCGATCGCATACCCTATGAAGGTTCAGATGCAATTTCCCTCGGTGATGGCTCCTCCGTTCCAATACTTCACCACGGTTCCTCCTCCCTTCCTTCAATTTCTCGTCCTTTATTACTACAAAACTTAATTCATTCTCCATCTCTTCAACGCAATCTTCTGTCTGTGCATCGTTTATGTTGTGACAATAATATCTATTTTCAATTTCATGACTCTCATTTCCTTGTGAAGGACTCCGCGACCCATCGTCTTCTGTTCAGGGGCCCCGTTAACGGTGGTTTGTATGTCTGGCCGGTGTCGTCTTCCTCGCTCCCTGCCTCGCCGTCGTCTTCAGCAAATAACACCACATTCGCCGCTTCTGCCTTGCCGTCATCACCCTCTGTTTGGCATAGCCGATTAGGTCACTGTGCCAAGGAAATTACCCGTTTAGTTACTACCCGCTTTTGTCAATCCGGATCCACTTCCGCAGCCCACAACTCATGTGTTTCCTGTTCATGGGCCAAAGCCCACTGCCTTCCTCACAAAGCGAGTCCATCTCGCTCCTCTCATGTACTTCAGCTCTTGTTTATGGACATCTGGGGCCCAGCCCATTTTCCATCTATTAATGGGTACAAATATTTCATTTCTATAGTTGACGATTTCTCAAAATTTATGTGGCTTTTTCCCTTTGAATCCAAAACACAAGTGTCTCCCATTGTGATTCACTTTATTAAACTCGTTACAAACTTCTTTGGTCGAAATGTCATTTCTATTTAAACAGATAATGGCACGGAATTCAAGCCACTTGTTTCCCATTTTGCCTCCCTTGGCATATATCATCGTCTCACATGTCCTTACTCTCATCAACAAAACGGGAGTATCGAATCACGCCATAGACGAGTTGTTGATATGGGGTTGACCTTGCTCAAGCATGCTTCCCTACCCATTAAATTTTGGGACTTCGCCTTTCAAACGGCCATCTACATCCAAAATCGCCTACCCACTCCCCTTCTACAAAATGAGTCTCCTTACTACGTCCTCTTTCACACCACTCCCGATTACAAGTTCCTCAAGGTGTTCGGGTGTCTTTGTTTTCCCAACCTCCGCCCATACCACAAACACAAATTATCTTTCCGCTCCACCCCTACCATATTTTTGGGCTATAGTCCCAATCATAAAGGGTATCTATGTATGGACTGGGTGACTAAAAAGATTTATACCTCTCGGGACGTCCTTTTCCATGAAACAATATTCCCCTTTCAATCCTCTTGTTCACCACACACTGCTGCTTCTCCAGCTCATTCTGACACAGCCCAACTTCCCATCTCCCTTGTTCCATCTAGTCCAAATCATTCTTCCCCAAGCCCATCTACACCAAGCCCACCTATAGGCCCAAACACAAACCCTGCTCCACTCTCTCTTCACAATCAGGATGCCTCTTTGACGGTGCCTTCCCCAGACTCGCTCTCTCCTGCTGCTTCATCATCACCTCAGCCGCACCACATGCTCACCCGATCTCGGACCAACTCTCTTCGTCCCCACATCCGCACCGATGGGACAATACCATGGCCCTCCTGCTCCAATACCACATTGATTCCCGAGGAGCCCTCATGTTATAGTGAGGCTGCAAAACATGCCGAATGGCGTCAGGCCATGGCAACCGAATTTCAGGCACTTCTCGACACCCGAACATGGTCCTTGGTGCCCTATTCCCCCAATGTCAATGTCCTCGGCGTTAAATGGGTATTTAAAACTAAACGGCGCTTTGATGGCTCCATTGAAAGACGGAAGGCATGATTAGTGGCAAAGGGTTTCAACCAACTTCCCGGTGTTGATTATAAAGAGACTTTCTCTCCGGTTGCGAAGCCTTCGACAATCCGATTGTTGCTCTCTCTTGCCGCTATGCACAGGTGGACGACCCACCAATTAGACATACAAAACGCCTTCTTACATGGTTCCCTGACGGAAGACGTTTACATCGCTCAACCACAAGGTTTTGTTAATCCTACTTTTCCCTCTCATATTTGTAAACTAAACCGTTCATTATACGGCCTGAAACAAGCACCTCGTGCTTGGTTCGCTCGTCTCAGTGAAACCCTTGTGTCAATGGGATTCTGCAGTTCACCGGCTGATACATCCCTCTTTGCCTATCGCCAAGGGAATTTGTGTTTGTTCGTTCTAGTTTATGTTGATGATTTATTGATTGTTGCGTCGAACCCTGCTCTCTCTGCTAACTTTATTTCAGCTCTCTCCAAGGAGTTTCCTGTTAAAGACTTGGGCCCAGCCAAGTTTTTTCTTGGCATTGAGATCAACCGAGATACCTCTGGATTTTATCTCTCTCAGTCTCGCCATATTTCTGATTTGCTTCACAAAACCGGAATGTCCAACAGTAAGCCGGTTTCAACCCCAATGGCGACCAATTTTGATCCCCTTGACTCTTCACTGCCTGTCCCTGATCCTCACCTTTATCGAAGCGTCGTCGGTAGCCTTCAATATTTGGGTTTTACTCGTCCGGATGTTGCCTTCGCGGTGAATCGTGTCTCCCAATTCATGCATGATCCTCGGCTTGTTCATTGGCAAGCTGTCAAAAGAATTCTACGTTACCTGAATTCCACCATTGATCTCCAATTTCACATCTCCTCAACTCCTCGCCATGAAATCTCAGCCTTCTCGGATGCTGACTGGGGTTCCGACAAAGCTGACCGTCGCTCGGTGAGTGCCTATTGTGTTTTTCATGGACACAATCTTATATCTTGGATCTCCAAGAAACAAGGGACCGTGGCTCGCTCGTCCACCGAGGCTGAATATAGGGCCCTCGCGCTAGCCACTTGTGAAATACTTTGGCTACAATCAGTGCTCGCTTCCATTGGTATTCCACTTCCCAAGGCTCCTACATTGTGGTGTGACAACATCGGTGCCACCTACCTTGCGGTGAACCCGGTTCTTCATCACCGAATCAAACATCTCTCAATGGATTACCATTTTGTTCGGGAACGTGTCGCAAACAAATCCTTACAAGTTGCCTTTGTCTCATCCAAAGATCAGTACGCTGATCTTCTGACGAAGCCTCTGGCTTCCGCTCCGTTTCAGAAAAATCGCTCTCATCTCTGTCTTACAGTGATGAGATCGACGAGGGGTACTAGCAGTGTGATGATCAATCACCAAGACAAATCCACCACGGAGACTAGTGTGCAGCCCAAGACCAATTGTGATGAGGAGCCCAATATGAAGACTGGAGGCACACACAGTGCATGACAGTCTGTACACAGCAATTGCACAGATAGTGACAAATAGCAACACTTCTTCTCCAAGAAAACATTGTATATAAATGCTCTTATTGTACATCAATATTAATTAATGAAAGACAGACAATTTCAAAACCAATTTTCTCTATCCTTTAGAAGGGTGACTTGTCTTTGTACCTCAATGAGAGTCGGTATTTACATGACTCAATTACACGCATTTCCCTCACAAAATTCAATTAAAAAGAAAAATAAAAATAAATTAAAATTAAATAATAGATTAAAAGAACAAAAAAAATTACTCCCTCTGTTAATTAAAACTTGTCGTTTACTATTCATGCACGCTTTTTAGAATGATAAAAACTATATGAAATATTAACTTTTTTTAAAATTTGTTTTTATAAATTCATACTTAATAGTAACAAGTATGAAATTATTAAAAATCTATATTAAAAAGTTAATATTTTATATAGTTTTTAACACCTTAAAAAGCGTACATAAATAGTAAAACGTCAAGTTTTAATTAACGGAGAGAGTATTTTGGTGAAAGGAGACAAAAGAAGGAGACATAATTGAAGACAGAAGATTCAGACTCCATCACATATTATATGAGTTTTATAGTTGTTTTTTTTTTCAACATTTTTTTCCCTCAACTATACAATCAATTTGATCAACTATCAACTTTTCAGTCAATCTCTCAATTCATCTGGCATACCCATTCTAAAAATACAATGATCAATCGAAATGATACATTTGTCATTGAACAAAATCCCCTCATTCACTTGTATATTTTATCGTTTCACATGTGTATATATTTTCTAAAAATCAGCACACATATGACTAGCACTCCATTAAAGAGGTGGCAATCGACCTGTTTGGATCGGGTTTGGTTATACCCATTCGGGTTCGGTTATATGTCGTGTATGTTGTATGTTCGGTCGGGTTTGAATCGGGCCGAGTAAGTTTTCAGGTTGGGTAAGTTCGGGTGAAATGGATTTTCAGTTGGGTCAAGTCGAGTCACATTTAATTTTATTATAAAATAATAATTATTGTTTATTTATCTTAATTATTGACTATTACTAGTGAGCATGCCCGTGCGATGCACGGGACATGTTTTAATCACATTGTTTACTCATTTAGTTAGCTAATATACTTTAGTGGGTATATTTGATCTATTAATTAAATGTAATTTGATTTACTCAATAGTTGATTATTTAATATAAACACAAAAGATTTAGCTAATGATAAAAATGAAAATCTCATGAGATTAGAGCAATGGTATACAAACAAATTGAAAAAAAAAAATTAATAGACGAAACTAATTAAAATAACTTAACCTTTAAGGGGGTGTTAAAAATATATCCCCACTTTTCAAATGTAAGATAAATATCTTGACTTTTTTAAGGGATGGTAATATAATATCCCAAAATTTTCTCCCCCACAAAAATGCTTACATGGCACATATGTGGCAAAAAATAATGATCATATTCACAAGCGTGCCCTTGGATCTTAATGCTCGAATTATACAAAATATAGTCTAGATTGTCATGATAATTTTAAAAAAAATAAAAGTCTCTTTTGAAACTAATAAAATCATTCAATTTAATACATTTTTATAGATTATAATTAAATTTAATCAAAACAAATATAATAAAAAAAGTAAATATTTAAAATATAATTTTCAATATCTTGATTGTGTAAAATATCATTCAAGTTTATTAGATTAAATTAGATTGGTTTTTAAGTTTATCTTGATTTTTTATTTTGGATTAATGAAAAAATAAAAAAAAATTACATTCTTTTATATATTTTTTAATAATAATAATTTACTTCTTATATATAAATGAACACCATTGAAAAATCTAAATAATTAAATTTTCATTTCAATTTCGTAATAACATAAAGTTTATAATTGACAAAATATTCTTCAGTTTTGATAAGTTAAATCACTAGCTAATCATTTACTAATTGAAAATATGTTATTTTTGCTTTACATTTTTTTATTTGGCTTGTTATAGATATTCATTTTAAAAAAAGATATAAAAAGTTAGGTACAAATTAAATCTAAAATTACGAAAGTTTATTAAATAAACATTTAAACTCATCTAATTTAATTTTATATGTTTTGTTTGAATTGAAAATACATGAGTAATACAATACAAAAAATAAGAATTTTATTGGAGAGAAATCATTAGGATATTATATTACCATCACTTATAAAGGCCGGGATATTTATCTTACATTTGAAAGATTGAGATATATTTTTAACACCCCCTTAAAGGTTGGGTTATTTTAATTAGTTTCGCCAAATTAATACTCGATCCATCTTTCCGCCTATCTTCCCGTCTTCCATCAAGATCAAGAGAATTTCACCAATTTTGCTTCTCTACAATAACATTAACAAACATAATATAAAATAGCATTACCTTTCCAAAATTTTTTAAAAGAAAAAGAAATATCAAATTTTGTATAAATTAATGTAAAACATTAAGAAAGTCGATTAAAATTCATGATCTTTCTCTATTAACTTCTACCCATTCTCATATTTTCATCAATAGTGCCTTTCTACAATAACATTAATGATTAAATATCTTGTTTATGTTTTTTTAAGATTTTTGTTCATATTCTAGTTTAAATGGTAAAATCGATTAAAACTTAAATTGATATGCACGGAAAAACTTAATAAAATATATATCGCCATTTTGGTATGTGTTACATGCTTATAATGTTTATTGATTTCTTATAATACATACCCCGTATAATATATCAAAATTGTTAGTACGTTTTTAAGTCGGCTATAATATTATAAATTATATTAAACAAAGAATAAAGAGATGACATGAAAAATTATTCTCATATCTTCTTTACCCAACATATTTCAATCATAGACCTCGTTCTTCATGGATGTAAGGCAAGCTTTTCACATTCGATATTATTTTTTACTATCATTTTAGACAACTCAATTATTTTGTTGAAATAGTATCATTCTTTATTTTTGTATTCATCATAAATAAAATGAAACGAAAAAATTACTGGTAAGATAATATGTTGAATAAATATACCAAAACATGGAACTATGGAAGTTTCAAGGAAAAAAACATAATTTTATTGGTGTCTTGATTTTATTCTTTCATCATGTAGTTCATAAATGAATATTACAAATTACAAAATTATAAACATTTATTATTCATATGTAATTTTAATTTTGAAATGTTCTTGAATTAATTTTTTTTTCTCTCATTCCAAAAGATATGTGTGTGAATGAATAATCATGGAGTAGTTATAACTCATAATAGAAAAAAAGGGGTTAGATAAAAAGTATTAGTAGTTATGGTGCTATATCATAAAAAGTATTATAATTCTATTGTCTAAGAAACCTTTTGAATTTTTATAACAAAAAATATTAAATTTTTTTATCTAATAAATTAAAGGTATAAACTAATATAATTAAAAAAATACAAAAATAGTGTAGTTAAGGAGAATTGAACCTTTGACCTCATGCATATAAATTATTCCTTAACCATTAGGCTAGAACAACCTTTTGATTTTTTATGCTAATATTTAAAATATATTAGGTTATTTTTTAAGCATTTAATAGGTGCAATTAATGGGGCAAAACTCAACTTTATATATATTTTATTTATTTTATAACAAAAAATATTAAATTTTTTTATCTATTAAATTAAAGGCATAAACTAATATAATAAAAAAAATACAAAAATAGTGTAGTTAAGGAGAATTGAACTCTTGATCTTATGCATATAAATTATTCCTTAACCATTAGGCTAGAACAACCTTTTGATTTTTTATGCTAATATTTAAATATATTAGGTTATTTTTTAAGCATTTAATAGGTGCAATTAATGGGGCAAAACTCAACTTTATATATATAGTATAGATACTTCAATTCATTTATTTAGTTACATTAGGTCTCATTATATGTAATTCACGTTATTTGAGTGTTTAAAAATTAGAAAATTAAAGTAATTATAAGAATGATTCGGGTCTTGTTCGTATCGGGTCAAGGACGAGTCGGGTATGGGTCGGGTCGAGTTTGTCTTGTTCGTGTGCATTCGGGTATCGGGTCAAAATGGGTTGGGCTTTGGGGTTGTGCATGACACTAGATGTTCAGATTTCGATCGAGTTTGGATTCAGGTGGGCCAGGTCGGGTAAGATTTTACCAACTACTTCATTTTATAAGTTTTACGTAACTCTGGTGGTACACCGATACTTTTTGTTTAGGGAAAATGGCAGAAAACCACCCCTTAAATATGGGTCTTTGCAAAAAACCACCCCTTAAAATTGAAATTGCAGAAAACCACCCCTTAAACCCATTTTGTAGGTAAATCGCCACCCACAACCTTTTTTCCCGTTAGGTTTCCGTTTAAAACGATGAAAAGTCGTTTTTACCCCTCCATTTTAATGTTATTTTAATGAGAGAAAAATGTATGAATTGAAATAAATTAATAAAATATATTTATCCATCATTTTTAATGTTATTTTAATAGAATAACATACCTTTTTTCTCTCATTTTTTATTAATAGAATAACATATTAATTTATTTCAATTCATACATTTTTCTCTCATTAAAATAACATTAAAATGGAGGGGTAAAAATGACTTTTCACCGTTTTAAACGCCAACCTAATGGAAAAAAAGGGTTGTGGGTGGCGATTTACCTACAAAATGGGTTTAAGGGGTGGTTTTCTGCAATTTCAATTTTAAGGGGTGGTTTTCTGCAAAGACCCATATTTAAGGGGTGGTTTTCTGCCATTTTCCCTTTTGTTTATTGAATTTGAAAGTATAGTTTTGTATTTTATAATATACGGAGTACATTATAATGTAATGCAAAACTATACATTATATATCAAAGTACATGACGATCCAAGCAAACAAGATTCCAACTAATTATAATTATAATCCACTTTGAAAGTATTTGTTGAATACAAGTTTAAAATATTTTAAAAAAATACCTTGTAAATTGTGTCAACTAAACATCCACTATTGTGTAAAGTTTATAATTATAATATGAACTTAAATGTAATTAATTAACATTCTTTACAAGTCATTTTATTTTAAATTCACCTTATTTTAAACACAATGGGTTCGTATGGGACGGAGTTAATAAACTGACTAAAATTATAAACAGGGTAAAATTTATAACTGTTGGTAAAAGTAGTTAAAAATTTAAACAACAAGATAATCTCCTTATGGGACGAAAAACAGTTTATTTGTAAAAAGTGGAGTTTATTTGGTTTTTATTAGGAGTATTGTGGTACTTTCAAACCAAATAAGATAAAAGAGAAGGGATGAAAAAAGGGTATCTTACGAGCGCTATATAATGGTAAAACAGTACTTGTGTAAAATAAACACCCAAATAAGCAACCTTTTCTAGCTTTTTTTTAACACAATTTTTAACACGTTTTTGTTTATTTTGGTCATCCAAACAACCAAAAAAGCTGTTTAAAAAATAAACACACCCAAAATAAACTGTTAAAAAAATAAACTGTTTATTTTGGTTGCATCCATACACACCCAATGTAAAGCAGGTTAAAAAAAACATTAGAATCCATGGCAAATTGGCAATGGGTTCGACTCTTTTCCGGTATAATAATCCTCATGGTTTACCTCCTCCACAGTCCACACGATCTAGGACGGGATTTGTGGGGACATCTGAGGCTATGTTTGGCAAAAAAAAAATAGTTGATGAGGTAGTTGAAACTAATGAATTATTTGTGTTAAATATAGTTAATAAGCTAGTATGATGATTGAAAAAACTAGCTCTTAGGATAACTGATGTATAATGATTGAGAAAACTAGCTCTTATGGTAACTGATGAAAAGTTGTGAATAAAAAAAACAAAAGCTCCGAAAAAATTGGGTGAATAGTTGTTGAAAAGTTATGATTCCAAAAACTAATTAAACTAAAATCTTATATTTATTTCATTTTAAACTATATAATATTAAAACCATAAGCTCTGAGAAGCTACTTAGTCTTGCCAAACGAAGCCTTAGTGAGCCTAGATGCTCCTACCTACTCCGAAAAAGGAAATAACAAGATGATAAAGAACCAACATGATGTGAAGAAAATATTGTCACAAAGTAGGCACCTGTGTTTGGTTGAAAAACAGTTGGGTGAAATAACACGATCGCCAACATAAACCCGAGTATAAAGTATGACCACTAAGCAACTATTGACCAAAGCGGGTGATTATACATGCTCCGGTTTACTATCTTATGCTTATCCGAGTGGATGCAGGTCTGGCAATGAGCCCGTCAGCAACCCAGCCTGCGAGCTCACTGTCGTTCTTGACATGGTTGAATTCTCTGTGCGCGTACTCGAGAGATATCTGCAGCTTCCCACCCGGCCGACAGTCATCAGCTGCACTTCGCGACTTTATTCCTGCATTTTGCTCCAGCCAGTGAAGGTAGTTCACCTGGAACAAGGACTTCAGCATGTCGAGCTGAGTCGCACTTTCTTTCAGAACCACCTGAACTCAAAGTGTAGCAAAATTGTGTCAAACAAACCTTTAGAAGTGTGAAAAGCTAAAGTGATGAGAAAAACGCAGTTGAAAACAACAGTGTGAGGAGCATCGATGCAAGCCTGGCCTAAAATATGCAGTCAGAAAAATTCAGTCATTAGAATACTCACACAGAACTTATTGTTGTATTCAGTTAAAATGTAGCTCTCATTTCTGTATAAATCGAACAAAGCAACTGCATCCTCCCTACTCCGAGTAACACTACTGAGCTTGGATCCAAGCTGCAGGCGACGGTCAATATTCGCAGCTGCGTCTTTGGCCCCTCCAGACAGAACTCCATTCTCCGGCTTGAAAAGTACACACATCAACAATTAGTCAGCAACTATTCATAACTTCACGGGATCATGACTTTACAATAAGTTTTCATAATGATTAAAAGATTTTTTGCATACAAGGTATCTCCCTCCCTCTCCCATCAAACCCAAACTTCCAATACAATTAGTACATTTTTCATCTATATGAGATCTCTCCCCCCCCCCCCCCCCCCCCCGCAGTTGGTGAAAGTGGCATTGGTGGCTCTACAGTCTACAGTGGAGATGCGCTGGGGACTGATAGGATTGGAGTGCTTGAGGATGAATTTGGAAGATGTTGAGGCCCGCGTACACATGCTAAATCCCATTTTCCAATCGTAAGTGCCAACTGCAGCCAAAAATCACCATCAAGCTTTCTAATTCATCTTCAAGCTTGCTAATCTTATATGTCCCCGGCTCACTATAGATGTGGTACCACTGTGCCAGAATCACCCATGTGGAAATATGATCAAGCACAAAGAGTTGAATAGCTTTTACTCCACAGATAAAAGAATGATTATCACAACAAAAAGTTAAAACAGAGCTCAATAGCAGTACAATAATATCGTAACTCGTAACGAACAATATGTCCCGTGTTACAACCAATGTTTTCAACATCTGCAGCCAATATCCCTCATAAAGAACTCACGATAAGAAACAAAGAAACTCACCACGTGTGATGACCTGATGTTGAGAAGAGGAACAGCAGGGAAAAGAGGCTCCTCAGCATTCACCTCTTTGACAGGAGGAACTTGACCACTTAATAGATATTCACTAAAGATTAAACCTACAAAACATGATAAAAGGAATAAAAGTCAATTAATTCTAGAACACGACTTGATAACAACCAAATATGAAAGTTGGATCATGTGGATTCACCACATCAGTCCATTGCATCATTCTTATAAATGCAATTAGCAAGAATTATAAAGCTGAAAAGTAATATTATAATTTCCACCATCCCAGACACATCTAGATAGTGTGTTCCTTTTCCATGTTCCAAGAGAAATTTGTTTGTAAAAGTTATTTTGGGGTAAACTAGATCTCAAGAATGCAACAAATAATAATAAGGACAATAATAATAATAATAATAATAATAATAATAATAATAATATTTGTTGCATGCTTGAGATCTATTTTACCCCAAAATAACTTTTGGTTAAGTTAAGTGAAAATATTTTTCCCAGGCAAAAGCAAAGAAAGGCTGCTCCAAAGTCAGTAACTCAGGTCTCAGTATTAACTTCCCATCTGGCAATTGCTTGGCATCAGGAAAAGGTCAGAGTGCATGATCAGAAAAACTTGTATCCAGAGTGAGTCGAGTGACGCTATTATTATGGAATGAAATTTCAGTGACATAATACATCAGCCGGGATGCAACATGCAAACTCACAATCCTATGTGTTTATCATATCTTAGTTCTTATTCCTCACATTTTATCTCAGAATTATTAAGGATCTGATATTCTGACAAACAAAGTGATGCAATACATGTCCTGATTGCAGAAGTAGTACTAGTACATGAATGATAAGTGGAGCCATTTAAGCCACCCTCATGATGTGCTAAAGAAGATATGCAGCTTTGATCAAAAGAAGAAGAAGAAGATATGCAGCAAAGAAACTCATATCTAACTAGTGAACTAGTTAAAATTTTAATAATTCTGAAAAAAATGATCAAAGCTATGTTTGTAATTATGATGGTTAAATTCTAAACTTTGGTAGCTAACAATTCTAGTAATTCAAACAATTTGACACTAGAGTGTTAAACATTGGAAGAAAAAAAAGAAGACGACAAAATACTTGCTCGGTATGGATTCAGGGTTCTCAGCTGAATTGATTGGTAAGACTTCAGATTGCAGAACATGTGGATCCAAGTTACCACACTAAAAGCAGCAAGAGCAAGCGGTGTAGAGGAACCGGTGGAATTAGCTATGGCTATGCCTATCATAATGCCAATAAACTTGCTCACCATTCCTTGGGCTTCACCCTTTGCAATAATCTGGCAAATAATTTGAAAAATAGTGTGAAGATTAGACAGGTCCGACTGGACATCATCAATATGAGAAAATGCCCTAGCCCCCTAGACTAGTAAGAGATTCAGAAGTAGAAGCATAAATATTACCTCAGCAAAGTTCCTTTTAGCAGCAAAGCCAGCATAAAAACAGCTTCTTGTTGCCGCCTATCAAAAGTAGCGATAAAGAGTAACACTATAGTAGAAGGGGCAGGGTGAGCCCTTCAACGAAAGATGCCTACCATAATAACTCAAAAATTCAAACAAATATGCAAATGAGGCTGGCCTAAATATGCAAATTCTATACGAACTGGATCCAGAGTCAAGAGTTCAGAGATGAGAAAAGATAATGATGACAACAGGACAAAATCAAGACAATTAAGATTACTAGACACGACAATAAGCTCCTAGATTTAAAGACAACTACCCCATTTAAAGGAATTCTAGTCTAACCTGAATTAAAGTAGCTGCTGATCTTCCAGCTCCCGCAATGGCCCCAATGAAGACAAAATAATGAGGAAAAGCTGGAGTTAAAATCTCCAATCCAAAAGCGGCATTCTCCAAAAGATCCGCGAACAGTCTCCATCCTTTTGGATTAAGATCGAAATGTCGCCCATATTTTGACAAAACAATCTTACTTAGATATCCGATCCCATCCTTAAGCACCCAATTGATAGCAGCTGCAGTAGGAATAGCCCCTTTACCCAGCCCAACGGCATAAAGCAGAGACTGCAAAGAATAATGATAGAATGAGTAAAAATAAAGCAATATCAATCACAACATGTAGAAATATAGAATTTCATCCAAGTATCAAACAAATAAATGTGATAAACAATGAAGAATTGTTACTACCTGGGTAGCAAGAACTCCACTGATTTGGCTGGCAATTCCCTGGGCACTTCTCCACAAAGAGTGCTCCAAGTAATCACTAGTCACACTGTGAGGAAATCCTTCTGGCAGCATTAGACGCACTAAAAGATCCTTGCCTTGTGACAATAAATTTTGAATATTTGGTGAAAGTGACTTGAAAAAATTAGCATGGACATCTTCATGAGTTGATGGAAAATGTGATGGCGGCTCAGCAACTACAAAATGATCTTTGGAATCAGGAACAAGTTTCATCCACCTGCCTCCCCTGACCTCCCATATCACTTGTTCATCAATGGGCGGTTCTCCCTTTCCAACAATACTCCCAAATGCCATAGCTGAATCTAAATAGGCATGGCTAACCCATGCCGTCAATAATAGGACACATAATACATACCTCCTTAGAAATAGTTCTTTGCTAATTTTGTCCATGCAGTCACTGGCTATTTTTGAGAAAGTATAAAACCAATGTAACAAGGGATCCAAATCACCGTTTTCTTTGTCATCTTCATTATCATTATGATGATCATCACCACCATAGCCACCATTATTGTTGTTGTTGTTGTCATTGCCAGAACCACTATTGTCTAGTAGTAGCCCAATCTCTGAAGATGAAAATCTCCGTACAGATTTAAAGACTTTCAAATCAGCTTTTGTACCAATTTTAAAATCATTACGCTGAGCAGGTAGCATAAAATTGTTATATTGTGATGTTATCTTAGGACAACCGCTCAAAAAGGCCAGATTATTCATTAATAACCTTGAAGGTATGCAAGTCGGACCCATTGCCTATTTGGTTATCTGTATGGTTAGGTATAGGCTTTTCCAATCTGCAGCATAAAAAATTGTAAGCTCACTTTTTCATATCCACCCTTCTAAGCCCAGTCTGATCATACTATAACATCACAAGCATGAGTCTCGCCATGAAAGGATGTGAAGTCTAACATAACGTACTCAACATATCCTGTCAAAATGTGAACATAATAAGCTTCTCGTAAAGCTTAAATCATTTGCAGGAAATAAAATATAGAAGCAAAAATTAATATACTTCATTTGTTTGAGACACCCACACCAACTTTTCTAGTACTAAAAAAATTTGCGGCATAACCATTTTTTTAGACATACACTCCATGATGGATCTACAATAGCTAAAATGTATATAAAAAAAAAAGGGATAGGAAGACAATCTTTTTTGCTGAATTTCAGCCTTCAACATCATTTGAGTACAAGTGGATGGTGATAAAAGCTAAGCCTGCCAAGCTTTTGATACCTGACCCAATCTGAAATTGCCTCCTCTGATTTTATCCAAACTTATTCAACTTAAATTCATAGAATTTGATCTTGTATGGACCTGGACTGAACTAGAAAAAATCGGAATTAGAAACGACTAGCAGCCTTATCTGAGTTCAACTGAATCGAGAAACTTCTTGAAACCGAAATGGAGTCAAATCTTATAAATGGCCACATGTCAGACAACTAATCTATTTTGATTAAAATGAAAACCGCAAACTATTGATTACTTATTTTAATCACTCGTAAGTTCTGCTAAAAATATGTCCGAATCATAAGTTGTCTTATCACTATATTCACCACAATGACTACATGGTCCCTCATACATTCTCATATTACTGGAAAATGAGAATTTCATTCACAACGATCAGAATCTTCATGTCACAAAGATTAGAGACACCAGCCACAAAATCAACACTGTCTTCACAAAGAATTCGGAGCAAACTCAAGATAATTTGGAGAATTTAATAAATTCAAAGAGCCGCCATAAACAAACAAACAGATACAGATAATTAGGGAAAGGGATTGTATGCACGAGCTATTATTTGCGAGCGCTAATTAGCAGCGAGATGAGAACATGTTTACAGAGTTTCTATTCCAATCTCCCAAAACGCATTGTTCATGGATAAGTAAAAGAGAAACGCGGCACTAACAGGTACGCAGCCAACGAAGGTGCCAAATTCAAAAAAGATAGAAGCAAGCGATTGCATACAGCAAAAGAGAGAAGGAGGAGTGCTCACTGACAGGTTGTCGCCGCCTGGTGGCTGGTAGAGGAGCGGCGGAAAGCACGGCCGGAGAAGTGCTGCCGACGGTCCAGCGGCGGCGGATGGACGGAACTCCGGTGGAAGGGCGGGTAAACGGCGGTAGATATGGCGCGGAGCTCCGGAAGAATACTTTACTAGGGTTGTCTACGAATTGGATGGAAATTGAGTTCCGTTTCGATACGCTTAATAGAACATCACTCCGTACTATATGCCTATACATTTATAAATTATTAATTAATAATAGGTATTTATTATTTTTTTATTTTATAAGTACTTATTAATTAAAAATTATATTTTATTAAAAAAAATGAATGCAGAATGTTTTATTTTCCTGCAACTAGCTAAAACCTATATCAAATATTAATTTTGTTCACAATTTATTTTATAAGTACTTATGAATGCATAATGTTTTATTTTCCTGCAATTGTTAATAAATTATATTTTATTATATTAAAATATTATATTAGATAATTAATTGATGTGGCTCACAAAAATAAAACCATATATAAATATATTATATTCAATTTGATCTAAAAGGTAGAATAACGCACCAAATATTCCTTCTTCATCTTTTAAAATAATAAATAATATAGTTTATTAACAAAAGCATGAAAATAATAAATATTTATAACAATTAATTCAAGTTATATTGGATAGATTATTGATCTAAAAAGATAAGTTTTTAGCTAACTATATTTGTTTATTAATTGATGTGGGCCAGAAATATAATACCACTTTAATCCAGAAAATGCCACGTAAGTAAAAATAATCCCGCTTTAATCCAGAAAATTCCGTGGACGCGAGATCGCACCAGAGCCCGTTTCAGGCTTCTGTTTTAGTATTTTATATAGATAAGTTTTAAATTGTGAAAAAAAAAATTAAAAAATTTTTAATATTTTATATAGTGTTTAACTGCTTAAAATACGTATAAAAAAAATAAAATATCCTATATGGTTGATAGCAGGGAGTAAGTTGTTATTTCATACTCCCTCCGTTCGGCAAAACTTGACGTTTTACTATTCACGCACGTTTTTTTAGGATATAAAAACTATATAGTTTTTATCATTCAAAAAAAGCGTGCGTGAATAGTAAACGACAAGTTTTGCCGAACGGAGGGAGTATAATATTGTTAAAAAATTACTCCCTCCGTTCGGCAAAACATGTCGTTTACTATTCACGCACGCCTTTTTAGAATGATAAAAACTATATAAAATATTTATTTTTTAAAAAAATGTTTAACAAGTTTGCACTTATTAATAATAACTACGAAATTGTTAAAAAAATTATTAAAAAACTAGATATTTTATATAGTTTTTATCCTCTAAAAAAGCGTGCGTGAATAGTAAAATGACATGTTTTGCCGAACAGAGGGAGTAATAAGTATGAAATTATATAAATTAAAAATTAAAAAATATATATTTTATATATTTTTTAATTTTTTATCACATTTAAAAAATGTGTTGAATTGTAAACATTAAATAAAAAACAAAGAAAGTATCATATTATTATTATTATTATTATACTACTCTGTGTGACAAAGTTTGTCATTTTAAACTGTTATTTTTATTTAGAAAAAAAAAGATATAATTGCGGGTATTTTATGATTATAATTGTTATTCTTGTTTAAAAAATGTCATTATTGGTTTTATTAAAAATTATATACGGTGCTTAAAAAAAACGGAAACTTTACCTAACCACCTCGAAATTTTGGCTAATTAGTTCAACAACCCATATTTTTAAATAATTTGTGGGGTAATCCTGGGTTTTGGAATCTTTTCATGACATATGACCATTTCGTTAGTACAAGTAGAGAAACGTTAAATGCAATGCTAGAAGTACATAGCTGCTAAGTCTCAACTGTCAAGATCCAAGGCAGATGGACTCCGTCAAGGTGATCCTATTTATGATCATTTGCGACAACTCAATTTCAACTCTCAATAAGCAAAAGGCTTTTTAAACCGAAATGCGTGTAAAAAGGCGGATTCAGAACTAGCAAAGAACCAAGGATGGTTGGCTTACAAGGCAAGACCAGATATGTACACAGCCTCATTGAGGCCTCTGCATCAGAAAACAGCATCTTCAAACAATTCTCATGGAGACATCAGCAATATGGTAGTTATACTATTCACAGTCACCTATCTGACAATCTCCCACACGTCGAATATAGGAATAAGAATTCTAAAACACCCATATGGGTTCCTTTCTGAGTAGCTAGCAGGTGCTGGATTTGGAAATCAAGACATCCTTCATCTCTCGGAAGCTCCTGAGATCCTCGAGTGCGTCTGAGGCCTTTCTGGCCATCAGAAACCCAGAAGTTGATCCAAATTTGTCAGCTTGAAATTGGGTTGGCGTGTTGAGGGACTGGGAAGAAGGAGATGAAGAGTATACACTTGTGTCCTGTTGGAGGGGAGGAGCAGTCCTCAGCATCTGAATTAGAGCACCGACTGCAGCTTCCTGTGATTTCCGGCCAATGGGGAATGCTGGGTTCGCGAATTCGAGGCATCTCTTTGTATCCAGGCTATGACTGCATAGATTGAGCACAGTAGAAACAAGAGTTTAATTCAATAGAACTAAAATGATTCAAGATTCCATTCTGGTGAGAAGCATGAGAATGAGATCAATCGTAATTTTATTGTTAACAACTCTCGCACAAAGAAAAAATAGTCTGTTCAAAATGGTAATATTTTGCCCAAAAATAATTCAAAATAGGGCATTGCTTGACATGCCAAGCGATAGCAAGTCTAATTATAAAGTGCTTCCTTGGATAGCAGTGCAAAATAATACTTCAACTGCTAGTTAAAATGCTAAAAAAATACCGCTAAAACACCACTTCACAAGCTAAGAGGTTGAATGCAGCCTCAGACACTATCTCAAACACTCGCATAATGTGTCATGAAAAGAAGGGAATAAGTAGTATCGGGCTTGTTGCAAGCTACATACAGCACAAACACGGTTCGGAGTACAAATCCATCTGATGAATGCTGATCTCAGTCTCAAGGCAGACAATCTAAAGTAAGCTAGGGATGAAATTTGATTTTTTATTCAAGAATGCTCCACAAAACATCTCAGCTGAAAAAACACCATTACAGCTATGTAGGTCATTAGTCATTACTAAGAGGTAAGGACATTCACGAAAATAATATCGTGCAAATCCTTCTGGCAGTATGGCATCTATGGGCTCTCATAGTGGCAGCTAATATAGTCATGAGTATCAAGGGTAATAATAGGGTATTAAGGTAAATATAATCATGGGCTATAAGAAACCACCAAGTCCTTGCCTATTGCCTAAAGCCATTGATGTCAGGGTTCAGGGAAACACAAACACAAGCCATGAAACCAAGCCATGTCTAGGCAGCATGACGCTCCTAAAAAGATGTAGTAACCATGTTCAATGCACACTGGACACAGGTAGTCTATAAAAACATCTTAGCCATGAAAAAGAGTATTCCTACCTTTATGGGCATGTCTGAGGCATTTCTAGTGCATCTCATGTAGCAAAAAAAAAAACTACCATTATGAAGTTAGCACCTTTTTTCTTTTCAACCTTAATGATATTTAACCATTCTACGAATCTGCCACATTACAATAAAAATGGCATTAAAAATCCATGCAAGTCCATTTGTGTTCTCTTATATTAATGTTACCAAGATTTAAGAATGTGATTATTTTGTAGTGTATTGTCAGAAAATATTCAAATTACATACTATGTATATTATTATCGGCTCAATGTTAAATCCAGAGGAATGAGATAAAATTTTAATGTCAAAGACATCAAAAAGGAAAGATATACCCCTTGGATGTCCAAATTCTAAAAGGCATTACATCAATTATTCAAACCTTTCATCTTGACTCCGATAATGATGTTAATTCTGTAAATACCTCATAATAAGCAGAAGTGTATTTCTTAGCAATTTTAGTTCTTGTTAAGGCATTTAAAGCCAGCATTGGGTTTTCATTCCATCAACATGATGGACAATTATGGATGATGGTCAATGCTTGATAATTTATTACGGTAAAGGAAGGTACCTAGATTGAGAATCTGAAGTATCGACGTCATCAACATCAAATGGGCATGAGAAATCACATTCATCCAAGTCATCTTGGAAAGACACCCTACTAGAGCTTCTTGAAAACCCCACACGCGGTGAGCTACCAGAAGAAAGCAACCCTGAGAACCGCCCAGAATCCTCTCTACTCTCCTTGCTAACCTGTGCAATATTGAATGTCCCCATTTAAAGCTATGACAAAAACCAAAGAATATAAGAAACAAAGCAGTGATACCTTCGGACTGGATGCTTGATGGGTAATTCCAAAATTTAATTCTCCGAGCCTCCTTGAAGATCTGATTCCGGATGGAGATGGTGACTCCGACAAAGAACGCCCAAATTTTGTACCTCTTGGAGAAAGTGGTGGAAGAGGGTGTCTGTTTGGGTCAGACAGATTAGGAGAGAGGTACTTAGAACCTTGATTCATCATTGGATGTGGAATAGCTACAGGAGCTGACTCTACCCGAAATCGTGATTTGCTGGGGCTATGGCTAAGAAGGTAAGCAGGATCAGATGGAGATGAAGAGGGAGAAAATGGTGGTGAAAGTTGGTGCTCATCATAACTGTAGCTATTTCCATGACTAGAAGAGAACCTAGGATTTTGAAGCCTCTGCGCCTGTATATTCTTTGGCGAAGATGCAAAATTGTTGGGCACATAAGACCCAGGATATGCAGGCGGGGAGCCGCTAACCAACTGATTTTGCATATAAGTAGAACCAAAGTGGGTGCCACTAGACCAGCTATGTGGCTGCTGGATTGGCGAAGGGGGTAACCGTCTGCTTCTTGCTGAGAATGAATTTGCATTGGGACTTTGCGTAGACGGAAAGTATCTCATAGGATCAGTAGCAGGGCTACCAACATAATCAGTAATAATCATAGGTGGAAATGAAGTAGAGCAGTCGAGATTGAACTCAGAAAGCTGTGATCTATATGTTACAGATATGCACAACCTGCCACTCACAGCCTCAACGGGAACAAAACTATGATGCTTCATCATCTTATCTTCCTCCCTAGAAAACAAATCGCAGAAGGAAGAAACTTTGTATATAACATCATAGTTGCAACTCTGACCCACCGAGCTAAGGTGCTTAAAAATCTTATAAGTTGGCAAAAGCCTCAGCATTGTATGCACAGAGCGAAGAAGTATGATCAATTTCTTGTACATTTTCTTGTACAACGAAGAGAAATCCCCAGTATGTGCGTGGGGTACCTTGGAACCTTCATATTGGACTACCCATCTCTCTATCACCGTCTCAACTGGCATCCTCCCCGATAATCCAACACCATATAAGTTATCAGTCGTCGACTGAGCTCCCTCCCCCTGATGAATTCCTACTATATCAATCACCATCGGATCCATCAAACTCCTATGCCAGAAACGCAAGTTTTCTAAGGTTGCAGGGCGGTCCCCTAACAATAAACTGAACCATTTATCACTCTTCCTGGCCCTAGAGCCTGATGAAGAGAGAGATCCTCCACAATCATGGGGCTTCAAAGAAGGAATCCTTGAAGCCAAGATTATGTGCAGGGTCTTCAACAGGAACTGTGAAACAATCTGTTCAAGTTTTCCAGACTCTGATGGGGAATTGTGATGAAAATCCATGGCCCTCCCAACCCAAATCTCGATGAAATACTGGATTCACCCAATTTCCAAAGCACAAATTCAGAACTAAAATGAAGTAGGCTTCAATCTGTACGAAACCCCAAAATTCAAAATTCAAAATTCAAAATGCAGAAGTAGGTATCCCTTAAATTCAGCAAAACCCTAAATCAGTAATTTGCAAAGCAAGTAACAGAAGAAAGCAAAATCCGAGAACTTTCAGATGAATAAACGAATCAACCTAAACTTGCAATCAACCGCAGATGAGCAAGAGACTTCTTAGCAGGAATCCAACGGGGAAAACAAACGGGTAGGTAAATTGATAAAGATTGACGATCTCCGACAGCTTTGAACAGCGAAAACAAGCTGAAAATGGAAACAACGATTCGATTGATGTTGATCAAATTAACAAGAAATGAATGATTGAAGCGTTAAATGGAAGGGACTTACCGATGGATAGGGAGAGAGACGAGGTGGGGTTGTTGACAAAATTGAATTTTAAGTGAAATCAGTTGTAATAATTTGTAAATGCCCAAATTTTAAAATTAAGTTGTACGTAAGCACACCAGACAGGCAGTTTCCCATTTAGGATTTCTGCTGTTTTTCCCATTTAGGATTTTAAATTTAAGTGAAATCAGTTTTTCGAAACTAAATACACCACAAATTTGGATTACGCTAGTCCACGTCCAAATCGACGTAGTGTCACGTCCGAATTGACGTGGAAATAGACACTGTAAATTGAAGGCAAATAAGAGTTTAGAACAACACGATCATATCGATGTGGTGCCATAAACCCTAATTTCCGGTGTATTTAGCTTCTGCAATAGAATATCATCTCATTCTCCCACAAAAAATATTACTTCGTAAAAAAACAGTAACAAAAATACCGATCTATAAACCTAATAGACACTAAACACATTACTGCAAAGGGTATTTTTTGACATTCCACCTCGATACGGATCTATAAACCTAATAGACATTAAAAACTAGCAAGGTTTTTTCCTCCAAATAAACCTCATTCTTTCACAAACTCACAATCTGCGAATATAATCTTCACTTCCTACACAACATCTACACCTACCCCAAAACCTTATTTTGTCAAACATGCGATAAGTATGTTTGAAAAATATTTTTAAGTGTTTTTTCTTAGCGTGGTACTGTGGGAGAGTTTGCTTTTTTAATCTCAAAATTACCCCTAAGATTCTCAAAATTACCTCGACTTCTCTCCCCTAGGCCTCTACCCTCTTGTTTATAGCAGTAGTGGGGCTTGAATCTCTTTGTTGTTCATGGACGATGGGATCAAGAGGTCCAAGCCTTTAAGGGATTCAGATGGATTTTTGCAATGTTGTACATTCTGAGCATTAGCCATTGTGAGTTGTGACAGATGGTCGTACTTGAGGTGAAAAGGTGATCTTATAGTCTACTAGATGAGAGTCGGATTGAAGATTTTGGTCAAGGATAAAGAAATTCAATTCAAAAGGGATATTAATAAGATATCGAAACCACTATTGACAAGAAGGATTTTACTAAATTGCACAACTAAGTCCCTTAAAATCTTAAATGTTGAGATGAGTCCAAAACTTTTTTGTATGCTACAAGATCTTATTTTAAATTAGGGATAATCTTAGCTAATTAATATCATGACTTGATTTAATTGAATCTCTTAGTGAGGTCGAAATTGAGGAGGACGTCGAGGCAGCCGACGAAACTTGTGGAGGGCGGATCAATCTGTAGGGGGTCGTTGACGAAGGGAAGGGAAGGGAGAGAGCAGCGAGGACGATGGAGCGGCAACAGGAGGGCTAGCAGATGATGGAGAAGAATTTAACGAAGGCAAATGTGAGACGTGCCCATTGACGAGGGGTCGAATTGGCAAAACAATTTGGTTTACCCATTATCAAGAGCCATAAAGAAGAGTCAGTTGACCACGTTTCCTCCTCGAGCAGCAACAAATGGAGACCCTGATGGCAGCGACGATTGACGGACTAGCGATGGCAGCCATCCGCTTGGTGTAATAGTCAGTGGAGTGGTCAGGTCGTCACCCTAGCATTGTCAAGGTAATGGTGGTTTCCAAAACCAAACCCGCTTCTCTCATTCGCCTAGTATAGGATGCCAACCACCACTATTTCGATGAGAACTACGTTCAGGAAATTATCAATAAAGCATCTTAGGTCAAAATTATTAGTAATTCTTATTGTTTGAGTTTTAACTGTTCAAATTTGATGAGTTTTCATAGAACCATTTGATCTTTGGATGAATTCCAAAAGGACGAAGGCTAGATTCATCCCTAATCATCATCATTTTTGTTTATGAAGCCTTAGTCCAGGATATGAACTTCCCATGCATAAATTCTATTAAAACATCCATTTTATTTCTCATTGAAAGGAATTGAAAAAATCTGAGTGGGGGAGAAATGTCGAATTGGATGAATGTCAAAAGAATTTATTAAACAATTTAACAGATCGTTTTGCCAATAGTCGTTTAGTTGTCTTATTAGTATCCTAGTTCAATTCAATTAATTAGTTAAGGTTGATGTTGTATTGAGACCTATTTTGGTAATTTATATCAAAATAATCTACCAATAACACTTTAAATACAAAATATCAAATAAGGTTTCCATAGTATTATAACTTAAAACCAACCCCAACCATAGAAGCAACATTTAAATTAACCACAACCATAACTACAACCATCGTTTTGCCAAACAAAACTTGCATTTCAACTTATGATGTTTATTTTAGGGGTTGTTAAATACACCGCTAATTTTTACTGGATACACCGCTAAACTTCGCAACCCCCTGCGGACCGAGCTCCGCTACCCCTTGCGGACATCACCGGCCATCGGGCCAAACACGCTCTAAAAGGTCATCGACAAAACGTCTGCAAGACGTTGCGGAGAGAGGTCCGGGTTAGAATACGGAGTCCCTAACCTATATGTAAAAAAAATAAAAAAATAAAAAATAAAAGGTCCGCAGGTTAGGGACTCCGCATCATAACGCGAACCTCTCTCCGCAACGTCTTGCGGACGTTTTGTCGATGGCCTTTTAGAGCATGTTTGGCCCGATGACCAGTGATGTCCGAAAGGGGTAGCGGAGCTCGGTCCGCAGGGAGTTGCGAAGTTTAGCGGTATATCCAGTAAAAATTAGCGGTGTATTTAGCTTTTCCGTTATTTTATTGACGATTTTGTGAAAAATCTCCCATTTCCGGGTGGTTTTGTGTAATTTACTTTAAATTTCAACTTCAGATCTTCACAGTTCCTAGAAAAAGGAGAAGAGGGAAAAATCCAATTCCATTGCTTTTCTCTCTCCTCCCCCTACCGAGATCGACCCCATTGACGACCAGTGTGCGTGAGATGCATTCAACATTACGAGAGACAAACGAAGCAATCGTATTCCTCCATTCCTGTGTTTGAGATTCCACAACCTGCAGGAGAACACAAGGAATAATCCCAAGTGGCGTGGGATCTCAAGAGTTCTGGATTTCGGTAATCTCGCTTGCTGTTATCCGCGAGGGATCGCTGTGATTGTTGGCAGATCGGATCGGTTTTCGATTGGGATAGCAGAAGACGAGGCGGACTAGAGGGGATCGGATGGTGGAGAGGCTGTTGGGGAGATGGGAGGGAAATTGTTTTGCAGTCAATCAGGGAAAGAGAGAGAGTTGTTTTTGTTTGCGTTGCAGCAATTATTGCTTGGGGATGGAGAGAGGAGATTCGGGTGTTGAAATTAGGGTTTTGCGCAAAGACGAGGATGCAGCTGCACTTTTCTCCGAGCATGAGAAGCATTACGATATCGAGCAGCAATGGATTCGTTGACTTGATGAAGATCAAGATCGCAGCTCGTCACATCTCTTATAGAACTCTCTTTCACACCATCCTCATTCTTGCTTTCTTGTTGCCTTTTGTCTTCATTCTTACTGCTCTTGTTACACTCGAAGGTGTCAACAAGTGCTCGTCATTCGGTACTCATCTTATCTTCGCAGTTTATATCTGAACCGTTTTTTTGTTTTAGTAATATGATTTGGTAGTTTATTGCTATGATCTCTCTCTTTAACTTTGGTTTGATTTATGTTTACACTTATTGAGTTCCAACTTCCAAGCTCTGAGATCTTTTATTTTTCCTTTCCTTTTTGGATTGAGGAACTACTTTGTAAGTTTGATTTAGCTTCTGATCAAGAACTGAAATGACCGTTGATGTATTTGAACTTCTTTCTTCATTGCTGAATCGGTCTTTATTATACTATCACCCGCTCTGATTTGTATCTGAGTTTCTTTTGGTGAAATTCATATAAATAGTGGATCTGAATTGATCTGTATGGCCCTTTTGGATCAAATTGGGAAATGATTATTTGCTTGATGTGAATCTAAGTATTTTCTTCTTGCCCGGATAAGTTAGGACTTGTGACTTAATTAGGAGGCCTTGGGTCTCAAGGGTCTCTTCTTTCACATGTCTGTCGCTCTTTTTCATTCAAATTTGGAGATATATGTATTAGCATGGCTTCTTGCATTGATTTAGTTAGGCATTGTCAATTCAGGAGATTTAATTTGTTGCTGCTAGCTTTGATTTTGTTTTTTCTTTCATTTACTCTCATGGAACTGTTATGCTTTGTAAACTTGAAGGTTTCTCTGCTTATTGTGCATAGAGTGCAAAAAAATTGACGTTTTTTTATTTATTTATTTTCCTTTACAATTAGCTTAGTTATTTACATCTCAACAGTTTTCTTTCAGATTTTGCACAATTTGATGTTGTTTTCTTTCCTTGTGTCCATTTCGGGGCAGCCTTTTCAACTGATTTCTTTTTATTTATTAATTTTTGTTTGCAAATTTATGTTTTTATGAAAACTGCAAGCTTCTTACACAAGATATTCTCTGTTGACTTATTGTGTTTCAGATTGTTTAGGTAGACGGTTTGGCCCAAACCTCCTTGGCCGTGATGATTCAGGGGTAAGTATTGTTTTCCCACTAGTGTTAAGTATTTCATGTATCAATAGTAGATAGTCTTAAACACCATCTCATCATTCTTTCTCATGTCCTTGTAGCAGAGACTAAGAGATTTCCACAAGATTCTCAATCACGTCAAGGCTGAAGAACTGCCACCTGGCATAAAGCTTCCTGAGTCATTTAATCAACTTGTTTCTAGTTTGAAGTATGGTCATTACGATGCAAAAACATTTGCTATCATCTTGAAATCAATGGTATGCATGTTTCACTCTTAACTTTGTTGCGAGTAAAAAAGTATTAACATCATAGGTCAAGGCATTTACATTAAAATGTGAACATGCATTAAAGTCCTCTCTGGTTAGATTTTAAAGTGGTGTTAGTATGCTCATAGAAGTGCATGTAGACGAGTGATCTAGCGCTTGATTGAGCATATTGGATATGCTCGTTGAATAGAGGAATGATATCATAAATGGATACAATGAGAATGAGAACTAGGACATTGCAATAAGGTGGCTAGTTTGTAGATGAATTATTGATAATTCTAAGAAATTCTTTGATGCCTTTTTAAATCGTTAAGAGTGACTAAACTGGAAACATATGCAATTTATCTTTGTATGTGCAAACAGGAACTGAACTGACCCTTTCCAAAAATATAATTGGTGATTTGGTGGAGTAAATGGATCCATATAGGTGATGATACAACATACTTGTATCTGTAGATTCTATACGCTGGAGATCAATTCAATGCCTTGACATGATCATGTCTCCTCATATAATGATACATAACATAGAAGTCTTCAAGCTTCATGTGGGCAAGTAGCGTGGACTGTTTCAACATTGATTTCTTACTCAGGAAAAAGTTCTTGGATCTGGCATGCTTTCTTTTTCTTTTTCTTTACGTTTTTTCAGTTCCTCTTTCATCTTCATTTGAAATATCGTCTCGGAAGGTAAAGAAAGAGGAGGTAGTAGTTTTCTTTTGGGCTTAACCTGGAATGTTAAATTTCGACGAGAGAAGTGGGAGAGCATTAGCTCCATTGCTCTCTTCTATCTTAACCAAACTAAATAGTCCAAGTTCTCGAATCTGAGAGCATTATCCCATGGCTTCCCTAATGATTACACAAGCTTTTGAACAATAAGGTAAATTCTTCAATTTGCAACATGGTGGCATTGGTGGGGAAAGTAAGATATAATTTTTGATTTTTTTAATTGATTCAATTGATTAATTTTTAGTTTCTATTGTATGGATCACCCAAAACCCAAAAGAACAAAAAAACCTACCATACCAGGGAAATGGCACACGCTGAAACCAAAGTCTGACCAAACTTTGGAACTTAAGTTATTTTGGAAACCTCATTTTGATTAAGGCTGTTTTAAATACACGCGCAAACAGGGTATTCTATTATAGGCTATATGGACGCGCAAAAGGTTTAATGAAATTATTTTTGTCATATCTTTTAGGTTGGTCGTAGTTTTGTATTTTTGTCTTGTGTGTGCGTGGTTGATTGTTGATTTCCTAAAATTGTTCAACGCAACACAGCTATAACCCCCCCCCCCAAAAAAAAAAAAAAAAAGAAGAAAAAGAAAAAAGGATGTGTGGTGGAAACAGTTCAGTGTGCTGCAATGTCTATCTCGTCTTTTTTTAATTACATCTTCTCCTTAGTACACTCTGATTTTATTACTGTTAAAATGCTTTATGTCATTAAGACAGATTTACTATTATGCAGATGGAGAAATTTGAAAGGGAGATCAGAGAAGCAAAGTTTGCAGAGCTAATGAATAAGCATTTTGCTGCAAGTTCAATTCCAAGGGGGATCCATTGTCTTTCCTTGCGTTTGACTGATGAATATTCTTCAAATGCAAATGCTCGTAAACAGTTACCTGCTCCAGAGTTGCTTCCTTTGCTGTCTGATAATTATTATTACCATTTTGTGTTGTCAACTGATAACATATTGGCTGCCTCAGTTGTGGTTAGTTCCACCATCCAGTCATCTTCAAAGCCTGAGAAGATTGTCTTTCATGTCATCACTGACAAGAAAACTTATGCTGGTATGCATTCATGGTTTGCGTTAAATCCCGTGTCCCCTGCCATTGTTGAAGTAAAAGGTGTTCACCAATTTGATTGGTTAACAAGGGAGAATGTTCCTGTACTAGAAGCTATAGAAAGCCACAATGGAGTTAAAAGTTATTACCATGGGAATCACATAGCAGGGGCCAATCTTAGTGAGACTACCCCAAGAACCTTTGCTTCAAAGCTTCAGGCTAGAAGTCCAAAGTACATTTCATTGTTGAATCATCTGCGGATCTATCTTCCTGAGGTATATATACTGTCTATAGAGCACTTGAAGTGTTTCAAGTTTGGCACACTTATTCCTGAAAAATTGACTTTGATGCTTTTGGTGTATCTAACAGCTGTTCCCAAACCTTGACAAAGTGGTTTTTTTGGATGATGATGTGGTAATTCAACGTGATCTTACCCCTCTTTGGGACATAGATCTTGAGGGAAAAGTAAATGGAGCTGTCGAAACATGCATAGGTGAAGATGAGTGGGTCATGTCTAAGCGGTTCAAGATCTATTTCAACTTCTCCCATTCTCTCATTAAACATAATTTGAATCCTGACGAGTGTGCATGGGCATATGGGATGAATATATTTGATTTACGTGCTTGGAGGAAAACAGATATTAGAGATACTTACCACTCTTGGGTAAAGGAGGTATTACTGCTTCTCTTGTAATTAATTCCGCCCTTGTCATTTGTTGTTCAACATTTTTCAGTTTCTCAATTTTTGTGATTTTTATACTTGGTTCATAAAAAATTTACTGTATATTTCAATGTATAGGGTCAGTTGGTGGGCGGATTTTTTTTTCGGTTCTCATCCTTTTCTTTTTATGGTTGGGTGAGTTGGGCATCTGGTGGGTTCAGTGGAATTGTCACCCCTGTATCTGATTGACCTTCCCACCTTCCATACCATCACGAGCTGGGTTCATCAATTGTCCATTGTCATGCTTGGTTATTATTTTTTTCAATCTCAATCCTTTTTTCTTTTCCACCATATTACTTTTGGGGGGTTTAGAGAGATTTACTGGTTGAATCAAAGTTTAATTGTAATGACAAATATTAACATGTGGATCATCTGGTCACTTGCTAGCTAGCATGAGTTCTTCTGTCAAAAGACAAATTCTCAGCATCATGTTTGGTTTGTAGCTGATCCCATATACCTGTAACTGAATTGAATTTTACGTTTTTCTTTTGCAGAATTTGAAGTCAAACTTGGCTCTTTGGAAGCTCGGCACTCTACCTCCTGCTTTGATCGCATTCAAAGGTCACGTGCATCCGATTGATCCATCTTGGCATATGCTTGGTTTGGGTTATCAAAACAACACCAATATTGAGAATGTGAAAAAGGCTGCAGTAATTCATTACAATGGTCAATCAAAACCATGGCTGCCCATCGGTTTTGAGCATCTCCGGCCATTTTGGACCAAATACGTCAATTTTTCAAACGATTTTCTAAGACAATGCCATATATTGGAACCATAGCTACTGATCACCTGGACTGCCTGGTGAAGTAGAAGAATGGCAGGATACTGATGGACCACAAGATGTAAGCATTACTACGACATTTTCTCTGCTGTCTGCTGAAAGATTATAACTACACTGAAGCAGAATGGTAAGCACAGAAACAGCCCGCCTGGTGCGTGTAAAGTCTCCAAGTCTAGTTGTTTAGGCTCTTTGCCTCACCACCACCGGCCAATCCTCTCCGCAGAGGGAATTTTCTCTGAATTTGCATGGCACGGTATTCATTCTTTCCATCTGTAAAATAACATAGTGGGTAATTCTTTATAGCAGAAGGGGGAAAAAACACAATTTGCATTCTTAGAGGGGTTGCTTGCGAGTTTATACAACAGAATAATTGGTTCAAGGCGACGAGATAAGATTCATATACTAAGGCATACTCTCTGTATTGCGCATTTATGCAGGCACACCCTTGTTGACAATAGGAAGTTCTTACATTCTAATATTACTTTATTTGTATCATTTCTCAGGTTCTGAAGTTTGTGTTCTATATCTTTGCTTGTTGTGATTCCATGTTTAGGTTAGTGTATTGACCTTTTTTCAGGATTGGTGAAATTGCAAACTTGGGGTAGGTGACATTTTTGTGTCATGGAAATGTGAAGAGATGGTGGCATCTTCTTGATATCAAGAAATGTTGGGGTTTTTTTTCCTGTATCTTGGCTGGGAAGTCGAACTAGTTACAGGCATGAATCTAAAAACTGATGAGACCTGACGTGACCTGGTTCTCAAAGTGATTCAGATTCCCTCTTATGTGTGTCCTTCATCTTAATAACAACAACTAGAATACTCAAAACTTTCGAGAAATCAAGTAGATTTGATGCATCATCTTTCACGAGTCACGACTACTCGATTGAGCTCTCCAAGTTGAAGCTTAAATGCAAGAATTTGCTCCTCCTTCATGGTTTTTGATGCCTAATGAGAAGGATTTGGGTCGTATGAAATGCAATGCAACTTTGGTAATAATGCAAAGGAAATGAAAAGAACTCTATACTGTGACTAGCACTTTATGGGATGGCAAGCAACTGTTGCTTCTCTTTAAGTGGCCAAAGATTGGTATTCATAACCTCTGATTAAAGGTTGAAGAGAGTCGTCTTAGGGACATTTCTCTTAACCAATTCCACATTCAGTTAATGCAGTGGCAGATAAGGTTGCACACATTTGCTACTCGATTTCTGATTAATCTCTGTTAGCTCATTCTGGTTTGTTAGACCTCGTTCTCCAGAACACTCTCGGAATATGTATGCCATCTACTCTCTCACAGATGTTGATTTCAAATTTGAGAATATGTATTCCATTCTATTTGATCCACTATACCATTCTACAACTCAGTATGCATCCACATGTTGCTGTTACAGCTATGGCATTTGCAATACATGTTATCAAGGCAGGTACTAATGCCAACCATACCAAATGAAAACTTGTACACCTCCTTGATCATCTTTTTCGACCCGATACAGTCTTCTTTACTGCTCCGACTGAAACTAAAAACTGATCCAGGGACGACAGAGTCTTCATGTCGTCTGGCGGGAAGTAACTGCTGGCCTTTCCCATGATTGATGCAAACAGGAGGGAGAGTGATGGCCTAGTGACATAGCGCTCGCCCAGGAGCTCATCAAGGAAACCGAATGCTGCTAGAAACTCTGACCTGCTTACGTTTATGGGGGCGGCGAAGTGGGCAGGGATTATTCGCTTGAACCTCCAGTCTTGTGCAATTCGATCAATCCAGTCCCTCACCTATAACAGGCATGATGGAATAAATAACAAAGGAAAAAGGGTCTTGTGCAACTCATATCACTCATTTGATTCAAATACATATTCGGAAGGGGTTGATTGATATTTGGTCTTGTCCTAACTAGAGAGATTAATTCATAAAAATTGGCAAACTTCTGAATTCAGAAAAGTTGCCTCTTTCTACCAGCAGCAACACTAAAACTGATAGTATAAATTGACCAACTCTGCGAGAAACTCCCGAATCAACATACCTTTTCCGGAACCTTACTGAAGACCAAGGTTTTAACTATTGGGGAGACAATCAGCTTTTGTGACATCTGAGCAAAGCTAGCATTTGGTTCCAACAAATTTGACGGGCCAAGAAACAGGATTTGAAGAACCATTCTTTCCCATCCTAGAAAGGATGATGCATACACATTCAGCCATCAGGAACCTCACTATTAGTTCAGAAAGCGTTTCGTAGTTGAATTCTGAAAAAGAAAGCATCAAACGGCTGACCTTTCTGGCGATTCATTGTGTTATCTACGACTGGCTCCTGGG
Source organism: Persicaria maculosa (assembly GCA_963922045.1). NCBI lineage: Eukaryota > Viridiplantae > Streptophyta > Magnoliopsida > Caryophyllales > Polygonaceae > Persicaria > Persicaria maculosa. The sequence continues at coordinate 72,002,741 of OY998260.1, forward strand.
GGACGTCTTTTCCTTTGCTTAAAACTTTTACAGCCAACCCATTCTTAGCAGACGCCAACAAGGATTCTTTGCTGATACAACCTGGGGGCTGACGTGGTACGAATATCACAGCATCTGTTACAAGCATTGTCCTTGAACGCTTGTGATAAAATGCCACCTCCACATATGGGCCAATACCTGAAATGATCCGTAACCAATTAGTCCCATTTGAATGTCAACTTTTTCGAAAGATCATTTCAATATCTACACGAGGATTCAATACTTTTCCTCTTGTTTCTCATCTTACCTACTTCTGGCGAGCTTAAAACTTTCTGCTCAATTTCATCTGCCCAAGGTGTCGACAAATCCTCATCTATAAGTGTTTTAGCGCGAAAAATACCGAAAAACTCAAGGGGCAAATTGAGAGGCCAGCTCCACTGTCTGGGCGCTACCCACACATGTGCACGAGGGAACTTTCTGGAAAATGGCCCAACAAAAATTTTATGCTCGTAAGCAAATGTAGGAAGGATGATATATTCTACTGGAGCTCCTAGTTCCTTCACAAGCTGCAGCAAGGTAATGAAAACACAGTCCATGGTTAGGACATACATACTCCTAACATCGGCAAACTTATCAGTTCTAATTCAGCAATCAGCTATAACAGACGCCTTTTGAATTTTGCAAACACATTTTTCTATAATCTAACAGTCGTATAACGACAAAACGAAACGACACTGAGATTAGATGGTGTAAAGTTGTAAGCTTGTAATTAACAAATCATTGTTTAGGAAAGAAAAAAAAGCTGTGTCATGACCTTAACATTGTTAAATAGAAAGTAAAACCATCACATAACATGTATGCCTGATGGCATATTTGCTATTGCCGGTTGGCAAGTGCAACGAGGTTGTGAGACTGGAAAGACATATCTGTAAAGGTTGTGATTTGGTTTAAAAACTCCAAAAGCTCTATTTGTTATGTAGTAATAGAAATCACACCACTGCATGTATTGACACAGACATGGACAAAGACCACTGTAATTTGAGACCGGCTTTAATATCAGCCAGAGTAGTGCCAGACAGCCAGGCATACATATAATACTCGAGAGTTTAATATCTAGACGAGAGGGAGTACAGTAGAACCTGAATGCACTCCTTTGTAGGAGCAATAGGAGCATGAACCCATAGTCCTCCGGATTTGAGCTTGATAACAGTCATCCGAATGTTTGTTGAGACGCTGCTGAAGCCTAGAGCTTGTTCTTGTTCGAATAGCCATATGCAGTCCTTGATAGCCTAATGACATTAATTCAAATTTCAATTCAGAATTTTATCAAATACAAAAAAAAAAAAAAATCAATTCAGATCAGATTGGAAAGAATTGTTTCAGATCTACAATTAACATTGTTACATTGAACCAATATTTTTTGCGATGAGTAATTTCATATATTTTCTAGTTCTTTAATCCATCTTCAATTTCTTTGAAATATTCCAAATAGTGAGTATCAAGCTCAGGTAACTTATCCATCATTATGATATGGTTTCTACTGTAATCAAACAAAGAAAATTCCTTATGCACTTTTCACAAATTTGAACCAAACGCAGCCCAGCCAATTTCTCATCTTCAGTTGAGAACTTCACAAACCTCAAACATCTCAAAATCAATGTACAACGGACCAGCCAATACCAGAAATTTCCAGAAAAATAGCCAAATTAAACCAAATTAAAACACAAATCAGAAGGGAAAACAATCCGATTGCTTCAAGCAGAGATACAATCAAGCAAACCTCGGTCCTGATAGTGCGGCGGTTGAGGAAAGGGCCTAAAGGAAACGGAAACCCCGTTATGTTGAAATAAAACCTCCCGCCGGCGGCGGCGGCACCGTTAGAAGCTGAATCGGCGGATCCGTTGGAGGCGGCGGCGGAGACAACCACCGCGGTGTTGGTGCGTAGCCTCGGTTGTAGACGCAGATGATTTACGCGGGATCCGCAGAGGAATCCGTAGCCCGGAGAGTCCAAGGGAGACAGTAAGTGGCAGTTTCTGTAGTGTTTCTTCTTCGTCGTCACAGCCGCTGAATTTGGAAACGGAGTGGAAATCGTTGCCGCCATTGTTTTTCTGGTCCAAGAGTGTCGCTGAGTTCACAGCCTCAACGGCTCAAACTCCGGAATTTGATTAAAATAAAAAATTCAATATAAGTTTTTTTTTATTTCCTGAGCTGGAGATTGTGGTTCAGGATGAGCCACGTGTATGACCATGGTGACATGTTGATATTTTGTACGGAGTATATATATTTTTGCTATTTGCTTGCTCCCACCTTTTTTCAACGAAAAGTTATTAAATCGGCCAAAAGCTTAAATTAAATCGTTCGGGTTTGAAATCTCGCTTGAAAAGGCCTATAATAACTCTTGAAAGGGTTTGATTATACAACTCCACAAATCCCGCTCGTTAAAGCTTGTATAAAGCTCTAATGAGAATTAATACAAGCTTTAACATGCACCGTACCCTAGTAAGGACCGCTCGTTAAAGCCCTAACGAGATTTACAACAAGTTTCCTGGGGTGGTGAAGACTCCTTCCGTTATGTGGTGGCATGCGGCTTTACTAGGGTGCATATAGGCGTTATGTTTCTTCGTTGGGGTTATGACAATCGGGGTCGGGACTGGCTGGGGTCTAGGTGGTGTGTATGGGGCGGATCCGTCAACGGAAGGATCGAGGTTCCTAGAGGTTCGTCTTCACCACCCATATGGATTCCTAGATGTATCGCTGGCCAACGGTGCAGTTATGGATAGTAATTGGCTTTATCCGTAGTCTACGTCCTCAACGTGTTAGATTTAGTTTTGTCTAGATTTGCTTTATATAGGGTGCACTTTCGGATGCCCTGGGTCTTTGTCGCTCCTTCCAGCGTGTCACTTTCGGCCACATCGTCAGGGAGGGCAACCGGGTGGTGGACCGTCTTGCGCATCTTGGCCTCTCGTCTCACTTCGTAGCGGACTGCGTCCCCGCTGAGATCTTTGAGCTTGTTCGTGGGGACGCCATCGGGCGAGGGGCTAGTCATTCTTAGTTTTCCCCCGAATCCTTGCCTCGTATAAAAAAACAAAAAAAATATAGGGTGCACTTTCGCTTGTTTGTATTGCATATATTCTGTTTTATGTTTGTATGTTTTGATGGTGTACGTCTACTGACTCATCGACCATCGAAATTCAGTTATATCAGATTTTGAATCCTTACTTAATAAAAAAAAAGAGTTCAAAGAGCGAGAAGATTGCATGTTTATTAGTGAGCCCAAAACTCACCAATAATGTCACATCGGCAAAAAAAAAAAAAAAAAAAAAAGAGTTGAGACGGCGAAAAGATTGCATGTTTATTGGGCCGCCATCATATTGGTTCTACCCATAAAGCTTATTTCCAACATGTCCTTGGTTAAGTTTACCATTGTTTGCTTAATGTGAAGAAAGCTACGTTGGTTTGGCTAGTAGCTAGCTAGACCTCATAGACCTATCACAGACATTGTACGTACACATTGCCATCCTTGAGTTCATTGTACAAAGATCGATTGCATAGCATAAAATATCATCGATCATTTTGATCTTCACAAATCACAACCACCGGGGTTACATTAAAAAAACTGAACTAATTTGGTAGAGCCATTTTCGTCGCGAAGGAGGTTTCTATACCACGAGGCTGAGAGTTTCGGAATCCTCGTCAAGTTGTTTCTACGATCGACAAAGTTGAAACCGAATCTTAGGGTGAAGCCTGATTCCCATTCGAAGTCATCTGTGAATGACCAAACCAAGTATCCACCCACATTGGCACCCTTCCTATATCATCAACGTACACAACATCATTAATGTAGTGTCACTGCCCATGATAAATGTACCACCAAAATTTACTATATATACCACAACAAACCATATGTCTTAAGAGGCACAAAGTTTTTTGTTTTTATGTCTGCACAGCTGCGCCTCAAGAGGGTTGTGTATATAGTAAATTTTTGTGGTATATATACCATCACCCTTAATAATGTAGTGACATTTAGTTTGCAACAAAATATAATTAACAAGATCCAAATAAAATGAAAATTACAATCCCCTAAATTTAGACAAAATTCCTACTCTAATATATATATATATATATATATATATTTTAGTTTATCATCTCCGTCGACTTCTTTTTTCTGAAGGCAAAACCGTGAGAAAAACTATCATTCACGAATGTTAATAGTTATACATTGATTTAGTACTTTCTCTTTCGCGAAATGATGTCATTCTAACTTTTTTTAAGATATATCCCAACAAATATACTATTATTTTCTCATTCATTACTGTACATTACTTTTTAAAACTACAACTAATTATCTCCTAATAATTAAAAGGGCATAAATGGATCGAATGTAAAGACCAAACCACCTACAATAATATATTTTTTCATAACAAGATAAAAATAACATATTTTATGTAGTCTATTCTTTACGAAAATGTCATTGTAATTACACAGTTTTCGAGAAAGCTAGTAAAATGTACTAATGTAGCGTAATAAATGAGGGTAGTATATTTGTTGGTTTGTTTTAAAATTATGCAATAAGTTTAGTAAAAAAAATATAATGAAAATACTGTGTATATATGAAAAAGAATGTTTTTATTTAAATATATTGGAGAAAAAACTTAAAATTTTTATTAAATTATGTATTTTTTGTAGAATTAAATTAAGAGAAACAAAAATTATATAAAAATGATAAATTGGAACAAATATCCTAACATTTAGGTGTGATTGCGCAGAATATTCCGACCTTATAATATTTTCATTTACATATGAAATATGTTTCTCCGATTTTTCTTCAAGGAACATGCACATGTAACATGAGTAACATGATTAATGAATGAACCTAAGTACGTCCTAATAATTAGTTGATTCATATTTAAAAAAAAATACTTACTTGATAGCTGTTTGAAGATAAAGTAAATGGAGATGATGATATCTTATCCTTTCGTAATCCTTAAGTGCATCCTCAATAGGCGATTCCTGAACAAACCTAATAAGTAAACTATTACTCCTTAAATTTAGGTTACAAAATATGTTTCAAATTTGTTCTTCATAATTGATGATAAAGGCGATTTTTTTATATATATAATGTAAATGAATGGAATTCGAGATCGACATGCCATTTTCGGTGATAAAAAGGGGTGGATTGTTGTATTTTGCCATCATATGATGCAGAAGATCTCCAAGGCCTTGTGGATATACGCATATCCCGCTACATCCTGTCTGCACAGAACCATGTAACACAAGTATAAATCAAATCACAAACTAACACATTAGTATAAATATTATATTTTATTACAAAAATTTATACAATAAAATTTAATAATTTATATATGTGTAGCATGATTAGGACTTTTTAAAAAAAATTAAAAGAAAATTATAATTTTTGTAAAGAATATATCATTTGTAAATGAAAAAAATTGATAGGATTGAAAAGTGTGACAAAAAAAATCATAAAATGTGGTTTAAATATGACATTGATAGTAAATTTTTTTTCATAAGAATAAAAATTAGAAGAATTTTTTAGAATATATGTGTAACATAATGAATAATCTTATGAAAGTATTAAAAGAAAACCATAAAATTTAATTTAAATATAACATTTATAATATGAAACATTTGATAAGAATAAAAAGTAGTGTAAAAAAATAAGTAATGAGGTTTGAACTCATGACATCTTGCATTATTTATGTCGATCTACTTTCCTCTCTTTACCAAATAAGTTAGATAACTTTTGTTTCTACATGTCAGTTTTTTCACATAACAGCAATATGAAACGATAGTATCTTATTAATTACCGGTTCACCGATTGGAATTCCGTCCTTCTCGTCTGCAATTAAAAATAATTAATTAAGTTAATAGAACCAAAAACCATATTTGAGTCGTGTGTAAGGATGCACAATGCACTAATAGTCAAACACATAAAAACAAGTGAAATTACATTAAAATGAGTAGTCAATTAGAGTTTATATACTAGCCGTTGGACTTTACCGCTTTTATACTATATTGAAGTCCGTTGGAACTCGTGACTAGGGTTGTGTGCACGTGTGTATATGCACTAGTAGTCTAACACATAAATTAAGCGAGGTTCCATCATAAAATCAACGACTTATATATATACTAAGACTTGTTATTCATATTTTCAATGTGCGAGACTCATTTGATATCCATTAGCTTATATATTAGCCGTTTGGCTTTACCGCTTTTATACTATATTGAAGTCCGTTGGAATTCGTGACCAAGGTTATGTGCATATGTGTATATGTAATAGTAGCCTAACACATAATTAAGTGATGCTTCATTCTAAAACCAATAGCTTATATATACTAAGATTTGTTAACGTGTGAGACTCATTTGACATCCTCGCAATTTCTCAACATACAGTAGCATTTGACATTTAATAATACCAAATATGCAATTGAAATTTTGTAATAGATCGATCGATCGATCGAGTAGGGTAAGAGATGGAAATTTACTGGTGACGGTAACACGACTGTCAGTGGTGTAGCTGAGCTCCGAGGAGGTTGAAGATGAAGGATCATCTTCTGCATAAAATCCTGAGTAGTAATTCATCCCCAAATAGTCATACGATCCCCAAACCATTTCTTTTTCTTTTTCTGTGAATTTCGGCAGCCTCTTTCCCACCAATTTCCTCATTATCTCAGGATATTCTCCCACTATTACTGGATTTAATATCCTACCAAAATAACAACACAATATAACTTAATATAGTTAATAACAATTTGTATAAAATTATTTTTTAAAAAAATTTAAAAAAATATATTTTATAAGTTTTTTTTATTATTAAAAAATGTGTCGAAAATTCAAACACATATTCTAATTTTTTCTTTTTTTTTTAAATAAAATAAAATAAAATAAACCCTACTTATCTTAAGTCATATATGTGTATTTATAATATGTAAAATACCATACATCTCTAGAGTTACTTATATGGCTCAAGATCGAGGAGTTGTGTTTATTTTTAAAGAAAATATAAAATACAATATATGTATCTATACTTTGATCGAGGAGTTGTGTTTATTTTTAAAGAAAATATAAAATACAATATATGTATCTATACTTATGGCCCATTTGGTCTAGTCCAAGTTGAAGCCTGATGACTTCTATTTCTAAAATCAAGAGCATTGTTTTGCCTTTGATTTGGAGCACACAAGAGAGAGGAGGTAGAAAGGAGAGGAAAGATAGATACTTAAGTAAGTGTTTCGTTTTTTGGTGTTTGTTGATAAGTATTTTTTTCTCAGTTTAGCTAGTTTTGAAGATGAATCTTTTCTATATTCAGATTGTATTTAGATAGGTGCTTGAGATTTTTATGGTTGTTTGTCTCGGTGTGAGTCTCAATCGTCAAACACTTGTACAATTGTATTGGTTTGTTTGATTAGTGTATTGGTTGTTCTAGCAGGTGGAAGATGAGTTTTTGTTATCATCTGGTTAGAGAGGGTTTTTCCCACGTGGTATCGATATTTGTGCTTTTATCCGTGTTTGTGGTTGCTTGAGTGTAGCTAGAAAGTGGTTTCTAGTCCAAGAGTCACTTTCTAGTCCAAAGAGTAGATGTGTCTATACTTTGTTACAACCGTCATTTAATTATATGTGTCTATACTTTGTTAGCAATTTAATTCAATATCCAAACGGAGTATCCTAACATGTCATTGTCGCAATTAAAATAAATACATGAGTGTTAAATCATGATCACTAGTACGTAATTAATATATAATGTCAAAGTAATTAAGAATAATGAGTAGAAATCCAGTACTTACCATCCAGATCTGAAGTCAAAAGCTCTGGAGGTAGCCATAACGTTAGCCTGTGTTTGGTTGAAGGGTACCATCCAATCCGTATGAATTGTCAACCCAACTACTCCTTGTTGATCCTCCTGCAAACAATATATTCAAACATCCATTAATCCTAAACAAATTAAGAATAGTTTCCATTCATGACAGTATGTCCGTCTGTTAATTTTCGATCTCTCAATTTATCAAACAGTAATCTATCTGGCATTATGAAATTCTTACCTTAACAATTTGAATAACTGATATATGTGATGACTTCCACATATATCAGTTATTCAATTGTGATATATAATTAAGAAGAGTCAAACCCTACCTACCTATTAGCTAAATTTTGTGTTAGAATTAATTTAGAATTGAAATCAGACCTTGTATTTGTTTTGGTACAACCGGAAGGCGGAAGCATGAGAAAGGAGCAAGTGGTGGGTGACCAAGTAAGGCTCGGTGGCTGAGTCACCGGAGGTGCAGTTTCCGACATAGTTCGAGCATCTTCCCGGTGCGTTTTTGCCGTAGGCATATCCGAGACTACTAAAATTGTCGGGCTCATTTACAGTGATCCAATACTTCACTCGATCTCCGAATAGTTTGAAGCATAAATCTGCATAATCCCTAAAATCATCCCTACAATATATATAAAATTTAATTAATTAAAAAATTAATGCTTTATATAGTTTTTTTGTTCATTCTAAAAAACCGTAGGTAAATAGTAAACAAAAAATAAAAATGAATGGAGGGAGTACTCATTTGAACTACATACAAATGAATCAAACTTGATTTGGAGCACGTAAAATGGGGTTTATTCCCATGTATGTTATACTTCCTAAATGTCGTTTAGGTACTATTCATACATTTTTAAAAGATAATAACAAAATAATTTCATACTTTTGGGGGATAACAAGGGTAATCCATCTTTCTAGTGGTAAACCCCAAGAACGTGACTCAACCGATAATAAGAGTCACGCACCAAATAAACCGGCTTGTATGTGAACTTTGATTTTTTCACCAAAGATAAAGGTGGAAGCAAGGATCGAACCCAGGCCTTCTAATTACCACCAGAGGCGGAGCTAGGGGGGGTTCAAGGGGTTCACGTGACCCTCCCCTCATCCGACAAATTATCTAGGTGTATTCTCCTCGTCGATAGCTTCGTTTTGATATACAATACACCCTAATCCGATATCTGAGTAAAAAGTTATGAATGTTTGAAAATTATAGGTGTATTAATCACTTTAATTTTATTTCAATATACTATAATACTTTTATATTTTACTTAAATTGACATTCACATATTATAATTCATCTCGAGAGCTTCGAAACCACAGGTTATATTACTTATTTTGAGAATTTGGTAAGAAGTTACACAAGTTTAAATTTTGTATATCTAGTTATACATTAGTACATGCATGTTAAGAATACAATGTTTATTTATTGCATTTTATATCCTTATTTTTGTTTTATATCTTTATAGTAGTTTATAATATCATTTGACACTAGTTTGTATTATCGTCTAACACTAGTTTGTACTATCGAACACGTTGTGTTTTTTACGACTTTTTTCTCGATCTTATTGTCTACTATTATGGTGACCCCCCGCTCAAAACTTCCTGGCTCCGTCCCTGATTACCGCTACATTTGAGCCACCCCATCAGGGGCAATAATTTCATATATACTTATTAATTAATAAAAAAACATTTTTTAAACAATAATAAAAGATTGATATATATATATATATAATACGGATCAAATGTTAACAACGCTTACGGTGTTAAATGTTAACAAATCAATATTCGGCAAAATTTATCAAATATTCATCACATTCACTCAATTATTCATCAAAGCTTTTCGACAATATTTAAGAGATTCATTTCAATTAACAATTATTGCCAATTAAAAAAAAATTATCACCCAAAAAACTCAAAACCCTTGCGCGTGTATCCACCCCCAATCCTGTAATTGTGTTACTGTGATGAATATTTCTTAAATGTTGCCGAATATTGATTAATATTTGGGAAATTGTGAATAATTGAGTGACTGTGATGAATATTTGATTAATTTTAACAAAAGCTTTGATTAATAATTAAGTGACTGTGATGAATATTTGATAAATTTTGCCGAATATTGATTTGTTAACATTTAACACCGTAAGAGTTGTTAACACATGACCCAACCTCTATATATATATATATAGTTAGTATAGACATCTTTGTATAAACAACATTAAAAAAACTGATGGAGAAATATATAGTAAGACTAAACGTACACTATGTTGATGCTCAAAAATCCACCATACTCATCTTCAAGTGCTTGAGGGGTATCCCAATGGAAAATTGTTACAAATGGTTTTATACCTATAATCGACAATTAATCCAAAATAAGGAAACAAAAACCTAGCTAGGGTTGAATTAAAGGGCTTTACAAAATGAAGAGAAAATACATATATATAATGAAGTATTAATTAATTTGTGAATTTGATCATACCATTTAAGAGGAGTTCATTGATCAAGTCATTATAAAACTGAATCCCCAGCTGGTTAACTCCTCTAGAGATCCTTCCATCTGCAAACAATTCATCAATTACTGCACGTAATATATTTTTATTTTTATATTTTCAGGATATGTCTCTGAAACTGTTTAAAAGAAAATAGTCAGTTATCTTTATCAATTGAGTCAACTAGTGTCAATTAAAGTGGAATTTGTTAACTATATGCGTTGATTGATTACATAAGTGTTATGCATATATTATAGGTAGCTTACGGGGTAATATTCTTGGCCACGAGATTGAGATTCTGAAGATGTCAATGCCCATTTCCTTCATCATCTTTATATCCTCCTGCACACATTTTTAGGCTTACTTTCATTTGGATGAACGCTGGAATTAATTAATAGGCGAAAATGTATAAAATCACCCTTTATTCAGGGTTATTTGCAAATAACCACTCCTTATTCAAAAATTTGCAAATAACCACCTATTATATACAAATTGGTTGCAACTAACCACCCAAACCCACTTTTCTTGTTAAACCTCACTTAAGTTAATAAGAAAAGACAATTATACTACACTTGTCAATCGGGTCATTCGGGTCGGGTCGTTTCGGATTTCGGGTAAAACGGGTTTCGGGTAAAACGAGTCCCCGGTAGATCCAAGTTGAATCAAACTCGGGTTTGACTCAGCATCTGGTCAAATCGGGTTGATTTTGGGTTTGTAAAATTTTTCCTTTTTAAATTAAAAAAATCATGATTTGGTAATTTTGCGATAATTTTAAAATGCTAAAATTGAAGACGTGGTTAATAAGTTCTAGAGCTTGTAATTATATAATATATCGATCTAAAATATTTTATTTTTATTATTTCTCGTAATTTTTAACAAAATTTTAAAATATATAAAATATAAATAATTTAAATAATTTTTTTTAAAATAATTTCATGCAATTAGTAATAAGCATATAATTATTTTAATATTTTTTAGAGTTTTCATCTTCTTAAAAAATGTGATGAAAAATAAAAAATCAAATACTATCGATTGGAAGGAGTATTTCACAATACAAAACAAAATATAAAAGTTAATTTGAAAATGAAAGATCAAGTTATTGTAATTATCAAAAGTACTCCCTCCGTTCGGCAAAACTTGACGTTTTACTATTCACACACGCTTTTTTATGAGCTAAAAACTCTATAAAATATCTAGTTTTTTTAATAATTTTTTTTAACAATTTTGTAGTTATTATTAATAAGTACAAACTTGTTAAAAAAATTTTTTAAAAAATAAATATTTTATATAGTTTTTATCATTCTAAAAAAGCGTGCGTGAATAGTAAACGACAAGTTTTACCGAACGGAGGGAGTAATAAATTGGAATCTCCATAAAAAAATTAATCATATATAATTATAAATCAATCTGGTCACTAGGTCAATCGGGTACGTGTCCAAACCCAGATGACCCAGAAAATTACCGGGTTTTCGGGTTTGGGTCGGAAAAAAATTTCGGGTCTTGACCCAAAATTTTCCGGGCGTTCGTGTCGGGTCGTGTTTTGACAGGTCTAAATTATACCCATAACTTTTTAATGTTTTACATATTTTTTTATATTAGTCTTAACTAAATCAAATTTCCAATCTAATTAGCCAAATAGAGGTCCACGAACAAGACCCGATGACCACCAAGAGGTTCCACCAGATGTTAAGATGTCATCATTACTGGAGGCGATGAACAGCAGGAGACTCTAGACATTCATCACCCTTTTTGTTTAGAATTGGAGAAAAATTAATTAGATTTAATAAGAAAAGTGGGTATGTGTGGTTAGTTGCAACCAATTTGTATATAGTGGGTGGTTATTTGCAAATTTTTGAATAAGGGGTGGTTATTTGCAAACAACCTTGAATAAAGGGTGGTTTTATGCATTTTCGCCTAATTAATAATAATATCTTCAAAATAACATATTTAAGAATAAAATTATAATCTATTTATCTATATCTACATATTATATTATTTAAAGTGAACAATTTTTTATCTATGTGTTATACATAATGTTAAAGTCAGCTGGGGGGCAAAAACAAGTTGGAGGGATGAAGTGCGGAATAGGCAGATAAACAATAGACAAATACTCTAGAAGGGGGGGGATGAATAGAGTATGACAACTTTTCGCAATATAAAAACTGTAAGACCTTACCACCAGAGATAAGACCTTATCTGAAACTCAGAAACAAATTAAAGCAAGAACATCGAATAGAAAGCAAGGCAAAGGAAAGAAAGATAAAGAACACATGAATTGTTAACGAGGTTCGGCTCAACTTGCCTACGTCCCCACCTAGGGTTATCCAACCCGTAGGATTCAACAACTTTATTTCACTTCTTCCTATGAGTTCTAGATACAACCTTTAGAAGATCTTCCCTCTTCTAAACTAACTTCCTATCTAGCAACCCAAACACACCAGTGAAACAAAGTTCTAAGGATACCGAAGTACCCTATACGTTTGGGTAAATAACCCTTAGTATAACCCTAATGAATTGTACTATAAAGCTCAAAAGAAACCTCACACACTCAAACAAGTATAAACGCTCAAAGCAAGGAGAGATGTGAGATCGAATGTTGCAGGAGACGAAATTGCAGAAGATGTTTTGCGTTTGGTAGGACTTCCTTTTACTGCCATCTTCTTGGTCTCCTTATATAGGCCAGCCCATCTGAGTTTGAATAGAGTTGAACGTTTGAATCTCTGGGCTTCAAGGTAGTTGAGAGCCGTTGCTAATTAAAGATGCGCATGGGAAGATGCTTCAGCATTTTGAAATTCGTTCCAGAAGCTACTTCTGGATCTACTTGGATCTTCCTGAGATTTGATTTGTTGCAACATTTGAAGGCAGCTGGGAGATTTGATTTGTTAAACCAAATCCCTTGAAATTCTCAACAACCAACCCAACATCTATTGGATTAGATAAACCCGAATCTATAGGCCTGACCCATTTAAAACTGAACCCAATAGCATATTGGTTCAAGTAATATTTAGAGCAGTCATATTCGTAAGCCCAAGTCCAACTGAACTGGTGCTCTTGTAAAACTTGAGCCCAGATCTCTAAGGCCTTACCAAAACCTGGAAACCAGGTTTTTGGCTTTCATCAACCAGTAAGGCCTTATTATCCAATAATAAGATCTTATCATCAAGGCGGAGTTAACAAGGGAGAACATATAAAATGTGAGACGACTCCATATTCCAACATGCCCCTCAAGTACAACGACTTTTAGATACTAGCTCTGGGTCGGAGGGAGATCGTGTGTGGACCCACATACGTACGGGAGACACAAACAACATGTCAACATACATATCCAACTGGGTTTCATCTTAAAACCAATTGACAATGAGAGAAGTAGCCCGTTAAACTTATATGTTGTTCATGATATCTCAATCTTTTCAACGTACGTGGGACAACTCTATATTCCAACACATAAACCTCGTTTTTGTTCAATAATTTTATTCACTTTGTTTCATAATTCGACACATTTTTTTAATGAGGTAAAAACTCTATAAAATATTGTCACGATCCGAGTTCGTGGAGGTCGCCGGGACTGTTTGTTAGAGAAAGAAAATAGAAGAGGGAGAAGAAGATAGAAATAGAGAGATAGGATGAAATTGGGTTTCTGTTTATCGATACCCAACTCAGCAAGATGAGTTTGACTGTTAAAGCTTGCACAGATGAACATTGGGCTTGGGTCATTTCTATCTTTAGCTCGGCCCACTCCAGCCCAAATCATGACAAATATAAGTATAAAATTATTTAAAAAATTAATAAAAAAAATTAATATTTTATAGAGTTTTTTTCTAACTCATATCAAAAGTCAAAATGAATTAAAATTTAAGACGAATTGTTGAGTATTATATACAGCGAATTACCTTGTACCGATAGTAGAACTCTTGAGCTACATCTCCATTGCTATGATCCGCAATTTTTTCTGCAATTATTTTGGCAATCACTATATATATACATAACAATTAACAACACATCCTAAACAATATTGAAACTTTACACTAGTACGTTTAATGCATACATGAGATATCGAGCTATCAATATATATGAGTAGGGATGTCAACGGATCAGGTTCGAGATTAAAAACGTTATGTATGTACTCACATCGTTACTAGGAATTTCCGCTAATTTCAAGTGACGACAATGTAGGATTGAAAAACAACATATGTCATGTGCATAGTTAGACCATCCACGTTCCACAATGGTTGTGTGCAAATATGCAAATGTGTATATTTTAGATATTTTTTAACTCCATTGGTTGTTTTGGGTGTGTGCAAAAACTTTTACAAAAAGTAAGACAATTTCATTGGTTGATTTTTTTATGATTTTATTTTTCTTTTTGTTTTAAATGAACTGTATTTGAATGGTGTGTAAAAAATGCACAATTTACCAATGTAGCAAATTGTTAAAAAGTAATGTGTATTTTTACACATTTTGTGCAAATGTGTACATTTTACCCAAAACCATTGTGGATGGTTTTAGAGTTCCACACTAACCTGGAAATTCCCAAGTGAAAGTGTCCCAAATGCTAGGTCCTTTGCCATCTTTATTCCAAGCCCCTTCCGACTAACCATATGTCGTCGAACATCAATAATAAACATATACAGGATATCCCGCTCTGAGCGGAGTCTATTGAAATCTATCGGTCAATCAATGTACAATGTGTGCCAGTAGAACATCACTACTAGTACGTACGTTGATTGACCGATAGATTTCAAATTGTGATAATTTATCGGCGAATTGTGATGGCCTTAGCTCTTAGATTCGGGGTTCGAATCCTATATATGATGTATTTGTAATCAACAAAATTAACAAGTACGTTTGAGGGGTTACCTGGTAAGCTGATGAACCAGCACCGAAGAGAAATCCAACCGGGAAGCTTCTTCGACTGAGGGATTCTGAACCATTAGCACGAGCAAATACGACGTCGTATTGTAACCCAATGCACAAGACTAGTAACTTGAGGAAGAAGAGGATGTAGAGCACAAGAGTATTACTGACAGCCATATGCCTTGCAAAATGCAATAAAAATGTATCCAATTCAATTCAAACTGTTGATGCAGTCTCTGTACGTAGTACTATTTTTATGTGCTTTGCATAATTTTTTTTTATTTATTTACTTTTTATACAGATATTTTATATTTAGCTACCAGTCATTCCCTTCTATATTGAACGTTAGGTTTTTTTTTGCCTCTTCAATTATTTCTTTTACCAACCTTTTAATTAATGATATTTTTTTGTTCTACACATTTTTCTTGCTGTTGATTTTTTATATGGTCGAAGAAATAAATTTTATGTCATTAACGTACACGAACAACAGTTTAATTAATTGGTACATTATCGGGGAAAAAATCTCAATGATCTAGCTTCTAGCTTTTGTTCCTTTGCCTTTGTGGCTCGACCCGCCGGGTCAAGGGTGACCCGAATTCTAACGGGGGATTTCCACGGGTTTGAATCGGTTTTCCGATTGCCTACGTATCCTCCTAGGATTGAAGAATCAAAAGTCCACGTAGTTCCGGTTGGGCCTGGTGGAGTCAAGACGCTGGAGGGAGGTCATGTGTGCGGACTCATATACGGGAGACACGAACCACACATAAACCCAACGGGTTCCATCTCAAAACCAATTGGCAATGAGAGGAGTAACCCTTCAACCTTATATGTTGTTCAAGTATTCTCTATATTACCGACGCGGGACAACCACATTCCAACACGCCCCCGTGCAACAACATTGTTTAGCCAACAAGCAGTGGCGGATACTCAACCGAAACAACGAGGGGGTTGGCTAAACCTGTAAACCATTGGCTGATCAAAGCGAAAATGAAACCTGGATTATGAATTTATGTATACCCCGACCCTAACCCCGAGAACCCGTACCCACCGCGTAGCCCGTTGGGTCACTGACCCGTACAACCCGTGACCTGTGGCCACGCCTAGTTTTTTCTATTAGTATAACAACTAAACTCAACCTTGAGTAACTTCCCGACAGTAACATAAGTTATTCCTAATTTTGTCATCCGAGTAGAGGTGATAGTGAGTCCGGTTTATAAAGATTAAGAACGATTTTTCAACGAACATATTCGATCACAAGCATATAAATACGCAAGCGAAGGGCTTATGATCCCTTCAGCACAAATCGCGGGTTGAGCAAGAAACCGAAAGAAAAGCAATTATTCATTTCCTTTTATTAATCGCCAAAGAATGTACGTGCATACATCGATCGCTAATACTCGTCAACTTGCGACACTTGTTTCCGCGATGTTTTCTTGCCCAGAAATTGACGATGACAAGAATCGCGAGTTGAGCAAGAACTTGGTGAACCAATAAGATGAGTACTTTGGGTATCTCTTCAACCCGTTCTTGTAATCGATGTAGTAGACACCAAATCTATTTGTATAGCCAGCCGCCCATTCGAAATCATCTAACAGTGACCAGAAGAAATATCCCTTCACATTTGTGCCACTCCTGTTCAAATTTTCAATCACTAAGGGTTAGTTCGATCTGTCATTAACAATTAAATTAGTAGTTTTTTTTTGGTGAGCTTAAATCAAATTTGTAATTTAAGTGTATACAAGATTTGTAATGTATGGGTTTCCAACCTATGCTTGGGCATATATAGGTTAAGCATCTTTTATTGTGATAGAAAACAGGGCCGTTCCGTTATATTTTGAGGCCCTGTGCAACATATATGTTGAGGCCTTTTTTAACTAATTCAAAGGGAAAAATAATCCACCAAATCCACTAACTAAAGAGATGTTCTCATAGATATAAAGTCATTACAAATAATCATTAACAAAAACTAAACTTTTACCAGAGGACATGATAATCTATCTAATGCAATGCTACTACTAGTCAAGATTTTCGAAAAACTGACCTTCTAGCACTCATTGATGCAAAGTCATCTATTAAACTCTCATAGTCAAGATTTTCTAAAAACTCATATTCAATTGAAATCAAAGCCAAAGCATTTAACCTTTCTTGCATCATGATCGATCACAAGTAAGAGATTAAAAAGTGAAAACTAACAAAAGAATATAGTTATAATTTGATATTACCTATCAAATCCTTGAGGTTGAAGGGACTTGCAATGGACGAATAAGTTGCATTGATTTCCCTACATTAGGGTTTTTTTTTTTTCTGGAGGTGGAATTTATTGCGTTGAATGTTTGTGAGGTTGTGACGAAAAAATAAAAAATAAAAGGGGGTTGCTGTAATTTTTTAGGGAAAAAAATGGGAATGGGTTGTAATTTCCAAAAATCCGGACTGCAGCTCCCACATGGCCACGCTACCACAACTGCTGTAATTGTGTTTTGGGAAAATAAAATGCGGACAACTCCCAAGGAGATTCGAACTCAGTCCAATTCGAAATCAATCGCATCCCTGTACCAATTGAACTACCGCGACACCTTGTTACATATTGAAATTTATATATACATATATTATTATACCACCTATACAAGGCCCCCAAATTTTGAGGCCCTGTGCGATTGCACTTTCTGCACATGCCTTGGGCCGGCCCTGATAGAAAACCCTAAATATATACTCCCTCCGATTTTTAATATAAGACATTTGACTTTTGTACACGTAGTTTAAGGAGCTAAAAACTATATAAAATATTGATTTTTTAATTAATTTTTTACATTATAATACTTTTTATTAATAAGTATTCTAATATAAAAAAATTTAATTAAAAAAATTAATATTTTATATAGTTTTTAGCTTCTTAAACCACGTGCACAAAAATCAAATGCCTTATATTAAAAATCGGAGGGAGTATTTAAAATTGGCTAAACCAATTAGTCTAGTGGAATATTTACACAATCGGAAAACTTAACGTATGCCCAAGTGTATAGGTTAAAAAAAAGGATAATGTATTAGTAGTTTCGTACTACTATACTAGGAAAGGACTGCAAAGTGTAAAGAAAAGGAACACTAATTCTCTGATAATGAACCCAAATTTGCGGTGTATAACTAACACTAAAATAAATAAACTCGAAAGTGCGCGTTCGACCAGTAACTCTAAACCTCTTAAAATCGGGACTTAATGCAAATACACTCCGAATCAATTATATATAATAAAGGAGAAGTCGTCTGAGACACATGGCGACTTCTCCTTAATCGTAGTCGTATGAACCAATCACAAATTTTTAAATTAATCAATATATGCATAAGATAAAATTTTATTCTTACTCTATTTAATCAATATATCTATATATGTCTAAGATAAAATTTGACCCAATTTGATTAAATATGGATATATTTTTGAAAAAATTTGGTGAAATATCCATTTCCAAAATGTAATTAGGTAAATGTCCATTTTTGTTTGGTAATTAAGTAAGTGTCCATAATAATTTGATAATACCAAAATACCCCTATTTTAATTTTTCCCCTTTAACCCACCCCTTTCCCCCATTTTCTTCAGATCTATCGCTTCATCTCCTTTCTCTCTTCACCAATTGATAGTTTGTCAATTCCAGTCCACCGGATCTATCAATGCCGAAGGAGTGCGCCTGAAGGAGAGCGATCTTCGGCATCATGAACGTGATGTTGTTGAAGTTATGTGGTCACAGATAAAGGTAAAATTTGCTTGCTGTTGGATCTCTTTAATTAGTAGCATTAAGCTCATGTTCATCTTTTAGAAGCAATCATATTTCTTTAATTTTTCTCATACAGAGAGCTTTCATGGGGCTCTAAGTCACTGACTTTGATAGTGTTTCCTTAATTTTCAGGTGGAAA
This sequence comes from Persicaria maculosa, assembly GCA_963922045.1. NCBI lineage: Eukaryota > Viridiplantae > Streptophyta > Magnoliopsida > Caryophyllales > Polygonaceae > Persicaria > Persicaria maculosa. The sequence goes on from OY998260.1 coordinate 72,021,797, forward strand.
GTATATTGCTGAGCGAGAAATAGATACTTTGTTAATTCAACCTGGTGACACATTGAAGGTTCTCCCTGGGGCAAAGATTCCAGCGGATGGTGTGGTGGTTAAGGGTTCAAGTTATGTTAATGAGAGTATGGTAACCGGTGACAATATTTTGTAGTTAGTGATAGTATGTAGTTAGTGAAAATTGGTGTTGACAATATTTTGTAGTAGGTGACAAAAAGTTGGTGATAATGTTCTATAGTTGATGACAATGTTCTGTCATTGGTGACAAAAAGTTAATGACAATGTTTTGTAGTTGGTGACAATGGTCGGTGATATTGTTTCAATATTTTGTAGTTTATGACAATAGGTTTGTGAAAATCATTTGGTGACAGTGTTATATTGTTGGTGATAATAGGTTGATGACAATGTTTTGTCGTCGGTGATACTAGATTGGTTATAATTGGTTGGTGAAAAATAAGGTGGTGACACTGTTTTGTATTTGGTGATTATAGGTTGGTGACATTTTTTGTAGTTAGGGACAATATGTTGGTGACAGTGTTTTGAAGTCAGTGAAAATAGGTGGTAATAATGTTTTATAGTTGGTGACAAAAGGTTGGTGCCTTGGTGGTAGTGTACATTAAATTTTCATATCTAGGGTTTTAGTTTGGTGACAAAAGTGAGTTAATATTAGGTGACAAAGGTGATGATATTAGTACTGTACACACATTGGTGGTTTGGTCGGGGGAAATGACGTAGTTGTTGACAATAGTTTGGTGACAATATTTTGCAGTTGGTGATAGTATGTAGTTAGTGAAAATTAGCGGTGACAATATTTTATAGTAGTTGACAAAAAAGTTGGTGACAATGGTATGTAATTGATGACAATAGGTTGGTGACAGTGTTTACTAGTACGAGAAAAAAAAATTATGTTAAATGTTATTAGAAAAAAAAATGTCACCAAAAAAGTCAGTTATCACCAAAATAACTGTCACCAAATGCTGGCGTTGACCGAAATGGTCAATGTTGACCATTCAATGTTAAAATTAAAAATGGTCAAGGGGGAAGGAGGAAGGGTTAGGGATTGAAAGGAGGGGTATTTTTGGAAAAAATGGACATTTACTTAATTTTGTAAAAAAATGGACATTTACTAAATATTCACATCTAAAATGGACATTCACCAAATTGAACCTATATTTTTAGAAGATATTAACTAATTTTAAAATATATGCATAAGATAAATTTTTATTCTAACTCTATTTAATCAGTATATCTATATATGCATAAGATAAAATTTGACCCAATTTGATTAGATATGGATATATTTTTAGAAGATACTCCATATTAACTAATTTTAAAGACTATTATATAAGATAAGATTTTATCTATTTTCACTATATATGAACATATTTTTAGAAGATAAAAAGTTTTGACGAAATTGAAATAATACTTAGTATGACCATAATAATTAAATAAATTTATCAATAACTTTATCAATATGAAGAAGATAAAAGGTTTTGGGTAAATTGAAAAAATAATATTTAGCCGTGTAAAAGTTATCAACTTATGGAATTCAATAAGAAATAAAATTTTCCTATATATCTTGAAGGTATTGATATATTTATGAGATATATTTTTGGATTTTATACATATATAATTATGGATAGATTTTTAGATTTTGACCTATATATAGCTTAGATTGTTAATGTTATTTCACAAACGTTGACGTCTTTTCCCTTCTTTTTGGTGTTGTTATTGCAGGTTATTTACGACTTTGTTTACGATTTCCTTTGTAAGCTTTTCGAAATAATGTGCTGATTGGTTACAAGGTATGTTATTTTGTTGTTTCCACTAATATTTACTAGCTTTTCACATGTTGTTTCATATATTGTCAATAAAGTATAAATTCATTCAGATTTGAGAAATTATAGCTTTTCATATGTTGTTTCCACTAATATGCACTAACTAGCAAAGATTAAGGAGTAAGACCGGAGTAAGGAGAAATTAGCTTTTATACTAATTAAGTATAAATTCATTCAGATTTGAGAAATCAGAAGTATGGAAGAAATTAATTAATTGAATAAATGAGTTTTATAATTAAATTTATTTAAATTAAAAAAACCGCACACAGTGCGGGTACTGAACTAGTTAGGTGATAAAGAAACCAAACAAAAAACCCTAAGTTGATTAATCACCTACCTAAACGCTAGAAATAAATAATAGTCTGACCCGCATAGGCTTAGACGCGATTGCTCCGCCTAAAAACCCGATTGCTCCACCTAAACGCTAAAAATAATAATCACCTACCAAAAAACCCTAAGTTGATTATTCCGCCTAAAAGCCCGCATAGGCTTAAATATTCCTAGATATCCTCCCGCCGAGACGCGATTTTTAGAACAATTTAATAGCTTTCCTTGTTTTCTCTACAACGTGGTTGTACACAACTCTCCTCCTTTAACCACCTTTGATTTTCAGCACTAAGAGTCATCTAAAACCCAACTATTTAACAGAATGATTTAATGTATCTCATTTGGCATATATATATATAGAGTCATAGCGTGTACTTGGAATGTTTCTTACCTGATTGCTTTGTTGAGATAAGAGAGATGTAGACGATGATATTGTATCCTCGAGTAATCTTGAAGAGCCTCTTCAACCGGCATAGAGTCATTATTCCAATCACACATCCCTACAAAAGAAACAAGAAAATACAATACAAATGAAAAAGCAAATTAATCAACCAAATATTTAACTATTGCATAAAATCAATTAACATTAAGAAAAGTAGCCCACTGGGTTATATATATTCGAGACTTGGATTTTCAGTATCATCAATGTGGGATATTTATTTTCACATCTTCCAAATAAACCTTATTTATGACAAGTTTTGTAGGTTTTTATATATTCACACAAGTCTTCAAGTAAATAGTCCCACATACCATTTTCTGTTATTATAACAGCTGGGTTTTTGTATTTTTCTTTTACATACAACAGAAGGTAGTGTAGTCCTTGTGGGTATATATGAAGCCAAGTGCATCCAGTCTGCAATATCAACTCTCACATTCAATATATAACAGACCTGAACAAAGTCACATATTGCAATTGCTAAATGCACAGCAAGTAGAAAAATATATGTTACCGGTTCACCGATAGGAACACCATCTTTGTAATCTGTAAGGTATAAGGTGAATATACTAACAAATATCAGTATGTAGTTGTTGCAACATGAAATGAGAGAGAACTCAAGACATCTTACAAGTTGTTTTAGAGTGGCTATCTGTTGTGTAACTCAGCTCATCTGGATCCAAGGTAGAGTCATCATCTTCGATGTAGAAGGAAGTATAGTAATTTAACCCAATAAAATCAAAAGAGTGCTTTAACATGCTTGACTCCTCCTTGCTGAACTCGGGCAATCGGTTTCCCACTATAGATCTCATTGTTTCAGGATAATCTCCACCATTTATTGGATCCAAAATCCTTTATTCACAAGAAAATGTTAAAACATGAGCTCTTAACTTTCATGGATCAGAGTTGTTGAACAATGTTGAATTATATATGGAGGTGTGGAAGACATTGATTATATAAGAAATCCAAGCCTTGCATATAAGCTGGTGAACTATTTTTCTTGATGCCAATTGATTTTAGATGGAACCTCATTAGTCCTGTGTACTCGGCTTGGTTAGCGCATGGTGTGCTCATATGCGTGACCCCCAGACACCTAACACTAGTGGATAGGCTGACGTCCAGCCCGCTACCCAATTTTTATAAAAATTATGAATTTTTTTATTAGAATTAAAGTTTTGTTAATAAAAATTATGAATATATGAAAATTTTAATCTATGTAGCCCATCTAAATTTTATTTTCTGGTTTTGTAGTCCTGGACCCAAACGTCATATATGGCCCACCGGAATTTAACATGCCTGGACCCCACATCATATATGACCCACTGGAATTTAATATGATATCAAAGCGGCGCCTTGAGAGGAGTGTGTGGAAAATGTGAAAAGAAAAATGCAATTACTAGTTATGTAAGACAGTTTACTTGGAATTATCATACTCACCAACCATTTAAGAAATCAAAAGCTCTAGTGGTAGCCTCAAGGTTGGCAGATGATTGATTTATAGGCACCATCCAATTACTTGAAATAGAAATTCCTATTTCACCTTTCTGATAATCCTATAAGAAGAGGGAACACAAAATTAAAGCATGGAATTTCATTATTGTAGGTGAAAAATAAATTCATCAGAGAGGACAGTAGTAAGAGATATGAACCTTATAACTGTCCTTGTATAACTTGACAACAGATGCATGACTAAGGAGCATGTAGTGAGTGACTAAATAAGGTTCTGTCGCCGAATTTCCAACAGTACAGTTGCCAATGTAACTGGAGCACCTACCAGGTGCGTAAGCACCATCTCCATACCCCAACATTGAGAACAGATTAGGCTCATTCAAAGTAATCCAATGCTTCACCCGATCTCCGAACTCTCTGAAGCATAACTCTGCATAGTCTCTAAAATCATCCCTGCAATATTAAGATTTCAAATAACATCATATATATTCTAACAGGTATATTGAAGGCTAATATGACACTTAATTCATATTTATGGAAAGTATTCAGAAATATAATTAAATTTCACACATACACAAAAAAAATTCCATTGGATTATGTAAAAATACAATTTTACCATACAGCTAGACCAAAATAGTACATACTATTGTTTAAGATTAAGGGAAATTTTATGTCTACACAACTATATATACTTCCCATTTTTTTGTATAAACAAGCTATGTACTTGTAAAAATAGCAGAGTAGAAGGTGTAACTTACACAATCTTGGGGCTAAGAAATCCACCATACTCATCTTCGAGCGCTTGAGGTACATCCCAATGAAAAAGTGTGATATAAGGTTCTTTCCCTAATTTAATGATGAACAAAATAAGAACCAAAAAATATCATGGTAAAGTTATGTATTGACAAATATTAGTATAATTTTTCATTTACCAATGGCAAGAAGCTGGTTGATCAAGTTATTGTAGAACTGAATTCCCAAGGGATTCACTCCTTTAGCAACCTTTCCATCTAGCACAAATTTTAAAAGTTTAATATATCACAAATAGTAATGGTAGCCAAGCTTAAAATTTAGTATATATCCAATCTTCAAAGCTAGTTTATCATTGTTGCTAGACCCGTTGTTCAAGTGTCAACTAGAGGCAATTAAAAACCCTAGTTGTACTTGCGGGGAGTGTTGAGAGAATGTGAAGAGACCAAAGAGTCAAGAAACAAGTCTTAATTTTATATAAGCTAGTGAGCTAGTCCTCTTATTGCCAATTGATTTTAGGATAGAACTTCACTCGACTTATACATGTGCTATTAGCCTAGCACATAATAATGTTGCTCCCTAGAACAAGCTATAAGTTGAACAAATATATATATGTGTCACATACGAGGCAATAATCGTGACCAGGAGATGGAAAATCTGAAGGCATCTAGGCCGAGGTCTCCTATACGCTTTACATCATCCTGAAAGGTTCAACCACATAGACACATCTCAAGTATATATCCACCATATATAATAAATCAAACGAACGTGTACACATGGCAACCAATTAAGTCATCACTAACTTACCTTATAACGATTGTAAAAATTGTCTGCTATCGTTGCATTGCTATGATCAGCAATTTTTTCTACAAGATCGAGCAATGGAGAAAATATCGTTAGTGTACGTGTTAATAAAGAAGTCCAAGAAGTGAATCTTTTGATGCAAGAAAACACACCAAAGCAACACCTAAGATGCAATGATATATCTGTAAAATCTGTCATGTTTACCATTGACATTGTACTGTAAGCACTATATATATATATATATATATATATATATATATATATATATATGTAGGATGCAAGGAGTTGAACTATAAGATGGATGCATGACTGTTTCAATTAGTATAGAAAACTAAGGCCACTAAACTACCATCCAGACAACATAGAAGTAATTAAACAATCATTCAGAAATTAACTTGATAAGCTATGAATGCCATATATATTGTGATGCCATCAAGAAATTTGGAACAGATTATGGTTGAAGAATCGGTGGTAGTTCATATATTTCTCCCCAAGTAGGCCCAATAAGTGGTAAAGCTCTCAATTAGAGAGGTTTTACAATGCTTCATTTTGTTAGAACTCAAACTCGAAACCTCTAGATCGATTTTATTAGTTTATAATTTTTATATTTTTCTAAAACATAATTTCTCATGATAAAAATTTATAAACATATAAATATAAGTATGTGAAATACAAATATATTTTTTTAATTTTTTTAAATAACAATATACATACCCCAACTAATTTTATGGTGCACCGTGGACCGTAGAAGATCTACATTCTACACTGGTTATACGTACATAAACCTTGTTTTTGTTCAATAATCGTACGTACTCCCTTTCATAATTCATGTTACTTTAACTTTTGACATATTTTTTAATGAGTTAAAACTCTATAAAATATAATTATAAAATTATTTTAAAAATTAATTAAAAAATTAATATATATATATATATATATATATTTTAAACTAATTTTAAAACGTATCAAAAGCCAAAAAGACTTAAATTTTAAGACGAATTGAGTACTATACATCAAGCCAGTGTTATGACCTCGCGTATACATGTCTATAAATAGACAATGCAAGTAGGAGGATGGGTATGAAATGAGAAAGAGTGTTGTTAGATCCACCGCAAATCCAGATTAAGCAAATGCACGTCCTTATTGACGTGATGTCACATTCTTATTGACGTGCAGGTGATTAGGTGAACACTGGAAATTGAAAGCAAATCAGAGTTTAAGTACGCGTTCATATCGACACGGTGCCTAACCGATTTGCAGTGTATTTAGTCTCCCTATCTGTAAACTCTTATCTCTTTAAATCTCTCTCTATCTTCTTCTTTCCGACTACTTCCGTTCTAAGCAACAACCTAACAAGATTCCACATATTATATATATAGATGAATTCTAGATACATACTATTTTAATAAATTTATATATATATATAAATTTCATTAATATAATAAATTCACAATTATATTGGATCTTATATATTATTATATGGGTTAGATATATTCAAACAAAAAATAATGTTAATGTGCATCACACATGTATTGGATCTTATATATTATTATATGTGTTTAGGATTAATTAGTATGTGATGATATATAGACACTCTGTAAATGATAAGCATCATCAATACTCATTAAAAAAAAATCTAAAATATTAATGTGCATCACATTCACATATGTATTGTCGATAGCTGAAAGTGTATCATTTTCGCATAAAATGTAATATATATTGTCGATATGAGAGAGAGAGAGAGAGAGACCAGGGTAATCGAGGGTGAAAGTGTCCCAATTGCTAGGCCCTCGTCCATCTTCGTTCCAACCACCTTCATACTGCAAAGCCTCTAATTGAATTATTTATTTGTTGCAGCAAAATATATAATGTTATTTAAATGATTAATCTTTTTTCGGTAAACTATTCATTTTGTTTTTGAATTGTTTAACTTTAATTATTGAATCATCTTAATTATGCTCAATTATTTGAGGATCAGCCTAGTGATGATAAGATATATTATAATATAACAACAGATCGAACATATATAAAGTTGATATCATTAAATTCATTTAAAAAAAATTCCTTATACTATATATATATAAAATCCTGATACAGTGATACTTTGATAGGCCTGTTTGATCGTCCATACTTGAACAGTGAACATGGTCTGACCCCTGTTTACTTACCTGATGAAATATGCAATCTCTACTTGAATATTTATAAAGTTATTTAACTCCTTACCAAAAAAATAATAATAAAGTAATTTACCTTGAAAATTATATATGTTATTTTAAAATCTATAAAACTTGATATCCAATTTTACTTATTTACTTTTTTTTTACAGAAAATCATTTTAAACCAGACCAGAAAATAGTAGTTATGAGATCAAGATTCAACTTCTAACACAAAAATTTAAGTTAATCAATATAATTTCTCCTATTCTTATAAATCACTTTTCTTTCATGTGTGAAAATTTAAGTATCAAACCGTCAGATCCAAAACTTCTATACTGATGCTCTACATTGATCCAAACTAGCTGGCGTAGGCCTCCAAATTGGAAAATTAGTCAAAGATAATTAATTAGGTTTGCTTGTAGAAGTACGTAACGATGTAAGGTAGCTAGGGATGTGGCTGATATATCAACTGAACAACTTTGAAGCTTGACTAGGAATCGGTTCGAAAAAAGCTCGACTCAAGCTCGTTCACTTGCCTAAACAAGCCGAGTTTGAACAGGATTTTAAACTCGATTAAAGCTCGGCTCGTTTGATTTAAGCTCGAATAACTCAAATTTTATAAAATTTCTAATTCCGGTATACTCACATAAACATATTCGAACAAAATAACATCAATTTGGGTACATACCTGAAAAGCAGAAGAGCTTGCTCCGAAAACGAACCCTGGTGGGAAGCTTGAACGGTTAAGAGATGCCGCCACCCGATCCGTACCTCCGATAATAGACACCGCGATGGAGATGAAGAAGACGCGCAGAGACACCGCTGATCGACAGCGTGTAATCACCGTCGACGACGTCTGATCGGCCATGATCGATCTTCTTTTCACGTTTACTATTCGTCTCGCTCAATCAAAGTCCTTATTTATATATACCTCCCCAGCTGACAAATCACGCAGTTGACTCATTTCATGTATTTATTTACTTTCTCAAATAAAATTAATAATTAATAATATAACGTGAGATCCCGGTTTCTATGAATGATAATGATGATGATATACATACGTACCTCGATGCTATATTTCACGTGTTTGTTTTCTAATTTTGGATTTTTTTTTTACTCTTAGGAGAAAGGAATTCGGAAATCAATAAAGATTTTGAGGTCGAGCAGTCAAACAAATTGGTAGTGGTAGAGTTATGCGTGAATCTGTGACCCGACGGGTCGACGATCTGGTGGGTTGGTCATCTGACGGGTTCGGGTCGAAGGGTCCATTCGGATAACGGCTAAGGGTTAAGGTCGGGGGATTCCAATTTCCAAATCTGTCGGCCCGCTGGATCGGCCTATTTTTAAAAAAGAACGTTGCGTGGGGACCCACTTGTTTGGTGTTTTTATTTTTAAAAATCTAGTCGTTGTCAACGACTATAAACCATACGGTCGAGCTCGAGTCTATAAATTCACACCCCCTCTCCCTAATTCATTTCGCTCATTTCATGAAATTATAAGCATCCCGAAATTATACTTCTCATTTTGTTCGTTTCATCACAATGGCTGATTAATCCGCTTCTGGAAGTGAAGATGAAGTTCCTACGAGTTTGTTGTTCATGCATCATTTTGACACATGTTAGGGCTGGGAAAAATCGAAGCAATTTGTCGTTATTGTGCTCATAAATATAAGGCGACGAATAACTTGGGCTACCTAAATTTGAAGAAGCACATTGATAGAGATATCTTTGGCACAAAGAGGTCGAGATCGTCGTCGAACCCCACTCAAAACTCGACGAATATTTGTGTACTAATTTTGATTTTCACAATGATGAAGAGGAAGATTTCGATATTTTAGAATGCTGAAGCTGGGTCGAAAGACAAAGATTTTCAACTTTGCAGGTGATCGTCCGACAAATACTTGGAGCCCCTTGCTCCACCGTTGCACTCGAGCAGCTATTCAACCGAGGAGGTCAAATTCTAGCAGAGAAGAGAACAAGATTGCTCCCAGGGAATCTCAAAGCCCAAATTTGCCTCGCCGACTAGAAGAAGGCATATATGAGAATTCAAAAGAACATCTTGTCCATCGAGTATATATGAGCCGACGATGGATTCGAGTCGAAGTCGATCGGGGGCTCCATTGACGGCGGGGTCACTAATGGAGATGGAGGGTCTGATGCGTAGGTAAGCGGGGTTCAGAATACATGTAAAAGAACTATGTGTGCTTTGATATATTCCTCTCCCCCAGAAGCATACGTAAGCAATTGGAAAACCGATTCAAACTCTTTTTCCCCACCTATTTTAACCCAAATGTTTTTTCATTTTTCGATTTTCCCTCGAAATCAAACTTTTTTCGAAACAAATTGTGAAAAACCCGTCCAACCCTGCCCCAACCCATCGGGTCGATCTGCCTGGTTTGACCCTTCTTGCCACGTGTCCCGACCCGCGGGTGACCCGAATCTGTAAACTCGTGGTATTTTCGGGTTAGGGTTCGAGTTACCTCCCCCGACGCTTGACTCACTCTACGCCAGATTTACGTTCGGGAGACGAACATATTCCGTCGCCCCAAACGAAGTCTGGTCCCATGCACATTCGGGCGACGATTTGTTCGTCGCTTAAGAGTCGTCGCTTCGACACCGTCCAGCCAATATTGAAGTGACGAACTTCATGATTTCGTCGCGTCAAACCTATTCAGGCGACGGATTTTGGTCTTGGTCGCTAGATGCTGTTGTCAGAAGTAATGAGACATATGAATTAGGGCGACGGCAATGCTCGTCGCTGGAGATCAGAGGCGACGGTATAATGCACTTATAGCCGTCGCTTGAAGGTGTTTGTATTTCTGTGATCAAAATTCAGGCGACGATATCTAGTTATGTTGGTCGCCCCAAGTTGCCCCGCTTTTTTTTTTGGACTTGTGGAGACTAGGTCTTTCATTTTGTTCGTCTCCTGAGTAGGTTTTAATTAAAAAAATATTATATATGCAATTGTCCTAGCTCCCTGCTTTTGCCACTTTTCGAAAACAATTCACCAATCAAAACATTCAGAACCTGTTTCATTTCACACATTTCATTTCACACAACAGCCAATTCATTCATCAGACACAAACCAATTCATTAAAAAGACAAGTTTTGATCATTACATAACCAACTATACTAGTTCGCAATGGTTGCCAATTTCACAGTTACAAACAACCCAAAAGCCAACCCAAAAGCCAACATGCAGGTAACCTATTTAGTCTCAAAAACAACCTGCAAATCAATTTAGATATGCATACCATTTCGCAATCTAACTTGCGAGAAACCTACACAAACTTTACCAAAAACCTGCACAATCCATACCAATTCACAATTTAAAATGTTTTAGGGATGAGATGAAGCATCTTATACCTGAGACAAAGGCTGCGAAATAGACTTGGAGGGCATAAAAAAATGTCATGGCCTTCTCAAGAACAGCCATACGGTTCATAATCTCTTCATTTTTCTTCTCAGACTTGTCAATGGCTTCCTGTGATTTTTGGGTTGCTACTTGTGCTTCCTGTTTGGCCTGTTGCGCCTCCTCTTTGCCTGTTGCGCCTCCTCTTTGGCCCGTCGTGCCTCCTCTTTGGCCTGTTCAGCCTCCTCTTTAGCCTTTTGCACCTCCTCCTCAGCTTTTTTGGCCCGCTCCTCCAATTCTCTACGCCTCTCAGCAGCCTCGCCAGTTCCTGGCCCTCCTCTTTTTTTTGCAGGCCTCCTCACAGCCCCACCAAGTCCTGCATAGAAAGCCAAGTATAAACCATTTAAATGATATTTGTGGTGAACCATATCAAAATATAACAAAAAAAACAGAAAGAACAAAAATTAATGATAAAGCAACTGAAATAAAAAAAAGAAAGAAAAAAGAAAAAAGAAAGAAAGAAGAAAATAGAAAAAAGGATTAATAACAGAAAATTTTGGTTTATGCAGGAAAAAAAAAAGAAAAAACATAACAAAAAAAAGAATTATATTGGTGTTCTTTGAACGTTCAATGACATTTTAACTTAGGAGCTTTGCCTAACTTATATTTTGATTAATAATCAAAGAAATGCAGAGTATTTGAATGACATTTGAACTTTTAATGGCATATTAATTAAAGAAACAAGTTCGACAAAGCATGTTATTTGAGTGACATTTGAACTTTTAATGTGTTACCTCTCACTTCGGTTCCCCGGCGTTCTCCAAAGTTGTTGATAATGAGTTGGGTCTGTTCCTCAATGGTGAGTGGAGCTACTTCGCCAGTCTCCGGGTCTAAGACTTCCCGACTTTTGATAGCTTCATCAAGGGATCTCTTCAAGCTCGCCTGTGAAGGTAAAGACAACAAATGGAAAATAATAGTCATAAACATGGTTAATAAAAACGGTTAAGAATGGGAATGAAGGTTAAGATCTCACCACTTTGCCCTTCGCATTCACACATGGATCATACAGATAAATGGTTGCATCGACAAAGGGCGCTGGTTTACCGTCTTTCGCGTATTCCTCTGCCCTATGACTGATGGGTTTGGACCCTGAATGGTGATTTATCGGGTTGGGATTCTTGGTCCTATTCTGTTGGTTTCGAGCGCATATGGCCTCAATTCAACATCAAGCACATTTGTTAAGTGTAAGAATACAAAATTTCAAAGAACACGATTAGATGAATCAACAAAAACAGAACTTTACATATAATGACAGTTTTGCCTCATCCAGAAAACAGGAAAACAAAAGGCAAAAACAAAAACCAGTAAACAAAAAATAAATAAATAACACAAAACAGAATATATGACATGTTTATCTATACTAGTTCAAGGATTCTTTTTTATACAAGTTAAAAAAAGAATCCTTGAATTTTTGTTTGGTCCATTAAAGTCAATGAACTTGGGAGAAAGACATAAACAAGTCCTTAACTTTTTCTTTTGGTCAATTCAAAGTCGTTAATCTATCAAATTTGATATCAATATAATACGTTTGTCAAAAACAAAAAAAATTGTACTTTGGAAAATTTCAAGGGCCCTTTCTTAATTTTCTATAAGGTTTAAGGATTAAGTTCTCAAGATGAAAAAAAAAAGAGGACAAGTATAATTTTCTATAAAGTTAGGGATTTTAAAATAGAGAATTTCTTAAAGAAACATAAATCCTTAAGTGCACAGGAGCATAGCTCGGAAAGAAGACATGAATCAATTAACGGAGGTTACTAACGGAAGTACTATTCATTCTAAACTTCACTCTTTTATAAAATAATAGATACCTTTCCTTTTTAAAAACTATAAAGATAATAAAATTTTCATTAAGGTAAGTATTTATACCTGTTTCTTCTCATCAAGAAATTCATGGTTGACCAAGTAATTCCATTGCTCGGGCCGCTCGTAGAACTCATCAGGCATTTCGTCCTTCCCATGCTCCTTGAAAAATACATGGCAATCATACTTCCAGTCGCGATACAACTTGCGGGCTCTTTGTTTGATAAACCCCTTCATTTGTTTGTCATTGGGGTCGATGTCGTAATACATCTTCAAAAACAAACCAAAATAAGAAGCAACATAACTCGTAAGTATGAATATAAATACAAAGTACAATTTTTACGAAAATATAGGACATATTGGTACAGAAAATAAAGTTTATCTAGGGAATGCAAATGACAAATATACAATTATACACATATTAGTACATATTTTCTTAATATGAATGCAAAGTACAATATATACATCAAGTTTAGCTAGGGAATGTGAATCCTGAACTACAAATATGCAATTAGTTGAATCTAAAAGCCTAACTTGAAAAAACAAAACAAGTGTAACATACTAATAAATATAAACAAAGTATTTTGAAGTACATGTTAATAAAGATAAAAAAAACAGTAATAGGAATGGAGATGAAGACACTTTACATTCAAGTAAGAATAGAGTGCCGCTTTCTGATGTTTCTGAAGCAACTTGAAGGTGGGTGCAAGCATTGGGACATACGTCTTTATCGCAGTCCCAATGTCACGAACAAATTTCGTATACACTTTCGTTGACTTCGGCCCATTGTGGAAGTCAGACCACTCAAGCTTGATCTTCTTCCCCCCATAGCCCTCACCAACGCCTCAGTGCTGGCACTTACAATGTACCGTTTCTTCTCCGGTGGATTTCCTGTTACATGAATATGGAGACCGGTTTATAATCAGTGAGTGACATCACAAGTATGGTGGATCATTCTATAATCCACACAGTGAAGTGATTGTGCCAATATATACAATTCATAAGCTATGTTGACAGCTCACATATTAGGTTGCTCAATTCCAATATAAATGCAGGACACCATGACCTATTCATTCTCATCTCAATTCCAACTCAAACACCTCTTAAAAAACAGCTTTCATAGACAACTGCGGGTTTTTATAGCGTTTACTACTGAATTCAACCACGGAAACAATTAGAATTTTCACAATTTCAGTGATAAGCTTTGGATTTTGTGGATTCGAAATGTAATTCTCCCGAAATTGCTCTGGAAACGAAATCTGCAACTTTGAATCCTGAAAATTGATTACTGTTTATGAAGATGTTCTTGTGAAGATTGATTAATTTTTTTAAAAGAAAAAAAGCAATGTATCAAACAAGATTAAAGATTCAAGAGCTGGACATCGGAAAATTGATTACTGTTTGATGAGCCACATAATTGCCAGGAGAGAAGGATTTGGAGAAATCCAATAATTACCTCAGTGGGCCAAAAGCTCAACAAAGCAATGTATCAAACAAGATTAAAGATTCAAGAAAAGGAACCAATCCAAGAAACTAGACAAATCTGAAATCAAGTTACATGAAACAGTGACTCACCATTCTTGTTCTCACACCGGATGCTGAACCGGGGTTCCTCTTCCTCTTCCTCACTTTGCTCTTCGAGGGCGGCGGCGTCGGCCGGAGCTTCTTCCAGTTGCAGCGGTGGAGCCGTCGGTGGAGAAGGAGTGGGAGTTGTGGCTGGTAGCGGTGGCGCCCTTGGTGGAGCAGGAGCGGGAGTTGTGGCTGGTAGCGGTGGCGCCTGTGGTGGAGCAGGAGCGGGAGTTGTGGCTGGTAGCGGCGGTGCCAGTGGGGGAGCAACAGTTCCGGCTGGCAGAGGAGGAGCAGAAGCCGGTGGCGCCATCTCCTTTCGCCGGAGTTTGGTTTGGACGAGGGATCTTTTAGGTGGCATGGCGGAGGAAGAGGACTGATGAGGGCTCGGAATTAGCGGTAGAGGAGAGGACTGAGGGTTTGGATTGAGGGCTCGGATTGGGGATGGAGAGGACTGAGGGTTAGGGTTTGATTCCGGATTCACTTATATATATATATATATGAGTCGGGCGACGGGTATCAAGAAATTGTGGTCGCCCGAGTTACCATTCAAATTTTTTGCGAAAATTTACGCAGAAAAAAAAACCCGCCCTGATTATTTTAATATTTTAAAAATATATATTAAAATTATTACTATCAAATAATACTCTTTGAATCCGGAATCAAAATAGTTTTAATCAAATAATCCTCTTTGAATCAAATAGTTTTAATATTTTTCAAAAATATTAAAATTATTAGTATCAAATAATCCTCTTTTCAATTTTAATATTTTTTCAAAAATATGATGTTTTATGAAAAAATTAAACACATATATAATATATATATATATGATTAGTTATTTATATATATTAACATATTAATAAACATACATATAAATATATTAATATATATGTATATATCGAATGGATTGAACCCATCAGTCGCTAGTCCAAGCCTCACATTCCTCACGTCATCGGAAAAATGCGGAAATGTTCTGTCAAACTCTTTCCATGCTTGACCATCTGTAGGGTGCTTCATCCACTCATCATCTATCACCCTCTCGCCATGCCAACGCATCTGCTTCGCAATGCGTGGCTCCATGTACAATCGCTTCAGTCTAGGTGTCAAGGGGAAGTATCGAAGGACCTTTCTCGGAACCTTGCCAGTTTCACGAGCTTCCCATCTCGAAGTGTTGCATATGGGACACACTTCATAATTTTTGTATTGTTTATAAAAAAGCACACAATTGTATTCACAAGCATCAATGCTCTCCTAACCCAAGCCAAGGTCCCTAATAAGTTTTTTCATCTTCAGTACATCAACTGGATATTTATGTCCAGGTGGAAGCATTTCCCCAATATAGCAACACATGTCATTCATGCTTTTATCTGACCACTTGTTGTCTGACTGAATCTGCATTGCCTTTATAGAAGCACCTAAAACAGTTTCTGCACTACCAGGAAACAATGGAGTTTGAGCTTCCGATAAAAGCCTTTCATATTTCTGGTAATCATCATCAACGGCATCACTGAATGTAGGCTCGTCGCCAACATTATTGTCTTCGCCGTTGCACGCCTCATACCCAGCATGATAAGGAAACGTATCATGTAGGATTTCCATAACGGGACCAACACTAGAAGAAGATGCCCCTTCATCCACGAAATGTTGTCTTAGTTGGGAGATTCTCAAATCAGCTGGTGCTTCGGCGTGTTTATCCCAAACTGTATAACTAGGCCACATTCCTCTATTGGACAAATGTGCATACATCTCAGCAATGTTTACCAAATCCCTGTTTCGACATTTTCTACACGGACATGGGAAATGGGTCGCACCATTGCTATTGTCAAGGACCCAATTCACAAACAAATAAATCCCACCAAGATATCCCTTATGAGCGCGAGGAAGTTGCATCCAACTCTTATCCATTGTTCTACAATTTCAGTCATAATCCCATTATCAATCCCACTTTCAAATTCTTATGAAACAAACTCTCAATCAAATTCTACTAAAATCTCAATCTAAATCTCAATTTACAACACAACAAATCTCAATAGAATAGAGAGGAATAAACTTCAAATTAACTAGTACTCACATATTCTAATTTAAATACATTACACATTCCATTAAATCACAACAAATCTCTATGAATTCAAACAAACAATATTTCCTCACTACAAATCTAAAATTTAATTACTCATTACAAAATATAATTGCAAAACAATTCAATCAACATTTCTCAAGTCTACATCACAAAGTTCCAAATTTTTTAACAAATTCCTAACTACAAATCTAACCAATATTCCACACTCCCCCCCCCCCCCTCCTATTTAACATTATGTGTATAAAACATAAATAAAAACCATTACTAACCTTGTTATGAATGCTTCCTCGTTTTGATCTTCTCCAAACCACAATAATCACTACTTTCTACAAAGAACATCCAAAATCATCAAACTATTCAAAATTTTACAAATCCATCAAAATATAACATTATATGTATACAACTACATACCTTTCCACAACTCTAAATAAATTGATTTTGTTGAATCTCCACAACCCTTCTGCAAATTACAAAAAAAATATCTATACAAGCTTTGAAAAATGGAAAAGGGAAAGAGAGTAGATGAGGAGGAAGGCTCGGTCGATATTGGTTAAGGTTACAAAGTAACCTTAAAAGTGCAAACATTAATGGGGGTAAGTAGGCTTCATTTATTGTCCTGTATTTCAAACGTTCGGGAGACGAACTTTTACATAATGTCGTCGCCCCAATCAGTGTAAAAAAAATCCACACACTGCCATATTCAAGAGACGACTACATGTATCTCCGTCGCCCCAATGAATTCACGAGACGGACTTCATATAATTCCGTCTCCCCAATGAGTGTCAGAAAACAACTCAATCCACTTCCACCTTCCAGCGACGGCTCATATATACATTCGTCGCCCCAATATTCTCTAGCGACGAAGTTTCTCTAATTCCGTCGCCCAAGAGCTGTGCCTCATTGACTTACAATAGGCTCACCCACGCGCGACGACTCATGTTTTGTTCGTCGCGAGAACTAAATTCCAGCGACGAAAATATAGTTAGCCGTCGCCCGAATGTAAATCTGGCGTAGTGTCAACAGGTCGAACCCGTGACCACACCTAGGTAGAGTCTGACAACTTGAGGATAGACCAAACATTTAAAGTGTCTAAATTTTTAATTATATAGATTTTTTTTATTAGTAAGGTTATTAAAATCATTATAGTACATTGGTTAAGAATTACCGTATTATTTTCATTGGTTAGGGCCGGTGTGTTTGGTTGGGGATAAAATTTTAAGAAATAAAGATTATTTTTAGGATGGAAATGATAAATTTTATTATGTTCAACTTTAGACAACTAAAACTCTTTCAATTAATTTATTCCGCAGCAGCCTGTCGAGAATGAAAATTAAAAAGTTCATAACAACCTGTCGAGAATGAAAAAGGAGAGAGTTCATCAACCTTATTATATTTTGATCAATCTCTTTCTTTATATTCGATATCGGACGCACATGTCAACCTACAGAATGAACATTGCTAGCTAATTCCGACAAGGAACAGAGTGAGGGATCATATCATATCGATCATCAATGCGACGAAAACGCAGATCCAGATCGAGAGATACCTGGGAATTGGAAGGTTAAGGTGAGGCCCTCTTTCATCTCTCCGGGAAACTTTGCCGATTAAGAGCAGTTGCAGTCACCATGATGAAGCTGATCGACAACAAACCCATCAGGTTTGGATCTTACTCATTCTCGATATCGATATCGATATTGATGTTTAACTAGCTAGCTTGCCAGTGCCAAATATGTACTATGTATAGCTTGATTTCAATCCATGTTTGTCCAGTCAATCCAATTTTTGTATATATAAACAATGAAGTTGTTGAAGGGTTGGGATTTGGGGGAAAAATTGATCCCACATTGACTACCAAATCAATGACAAATAGTTATGTTTTTAAGGATAAGTGAAAATGTTGAATCTATCACGCACTCCGTATGATAAAAATAAAATAAAATTCTTTTAATTTTTTTTAATTTGAATTAATTGCTTAATATATATGCATCTATAAGTACACATTTAGGAAAATTCTATGACCGATGAGTGGTGGCGATGGCAGAAGGTTAGTTGTATAAATGATCATTGACCAATGACCATAGATCGATCTGTGCATCCCATCAATTCACCTAACAACTTGTAGTGGATTACCATTATCAAACAACTATCAAATTGGCTGTTAATGAATAATTAATTTTTTTTGTGAACATTAATGAATAATTAATTAATTGTACTACCAACTGACTTCATACTAGGCCTGATACATGAGCTGAGTAGCTCGGGCTTGACTCGGGCTCGGCTCGAAAAAAGCTTGACTCGGGATCGCTCGAATGTGTAGAATGATGGAATTGATGTAAAATCCTCCTTGAGGGTTTCCATTCATTGATAATCATATATATAGGTTACAAAGGTATTGGGCTTTTGGGCCCATATACAATATATGCCTATATAATCTATAATCGGAGCTACACATTTTTTTTTTTTGACCGTCAGGGGCCGCGGGGCGGCAAGTGTAGGCGACGGGGCGGCCGGCGATTACGAAAGGATTTCGCTCACTGTCGACCGTGGGTGCGGCGTCGAACAGGGGCGGAGGCTGCGGCTTGGCCTTGGGTGATCTCCGGCGGGGCGCTCAACAACGGACGGAGGCGAGTGCGATGGTCCGGCGGTGATGCTCTGCGGAGGCGACTTGGTTCAGGGGAGACGCGGGATGCCGACGACGGTGTGCAGGAGCACTGTGGTGGCCGGCGACTGCGAGTGCGATGAGATCGAGAGCAAGAGGGAGGCTTTGAGGAAGAGGAAGACCGACGGCTGTGGGTGGAGGAGGTCTGGTGCCGGCAGTAGGTATAGGAGATTAGGCGTGGAGGGATCGGAAAAAAATTAGGGTCAATTTAGACGAAACCCTAGAGGCTGTGATACCATGTAGAATGATGGAATTGATGTAAAATCCTCCTTGAGGGTTTCCATTCATTGATAATCATATATATAGGTTACAAAGGTATTAGGCTTTTGGGCCCACTATACAATATATGCCTATGTAATCTATCAGAATGTATAAACGAGCCGAGTTTGAGCCTATTCCTGAGCTCGAGCTCAAGTAGCTCGCCAGCTCATACCCCAAAAGAATTGACAAAATTGCCCCTAGAGTATTATGTGTGTTTCACACTTTTTTATATGTCGATTTTTGTTATTCCGCTTCATCCACTCATCCCCAATTCCCAAACGGTGAAACCCTAAATCCCTAACCCTATGCTGCGTTCATTCATTCACGAGGTCCATTGTCCTCATTTGGAGCCTGAAAAGAAAGAGCTCTTGTGACATAGGTAGGGTTTGAATTACTTATAAATCACTCCCAACATCCTTATGATATTCGATGTGGGACGGGGTGTTACATTTGGCTTGTTTATAAACGAGCCGAGCTTGAACATCGTACTCTAGCTCGTAGACTTGTATATCAGGCCTACTTCATACAAAATTAATTTACCAATATTAATACATAAATCAAGTCTGATTTAAAATTTTTAACACAAGGCTCCCGAAAAGATTGACATGCACGACCTTGGTGAGAAATAAACATAATTTTCTTCATAGATTTTTAAAAAGCTTTTCAAAAAGAATAATTACCCACAATTACAAATAATTTTTTTTATATAAAACCACCCGTATTGATTTGTTTTTCTAACACAAAAGCTTAAACCGCACTATAAACGGACCCGAACCGAACTGATCAATATCTCATCTTACAAGGACCCTTTCAATTTTAGGGTTTTGATATTATTTCAAGGAATTAAGTGTAGTGCTTGGTTTTCATCATTTCATGGAGTTAAACCCTAATTTCTTCTCAGAGCCATCCTCTTTCAGCAGGAATTTCTTGAACCAATAAGCAGACGACTTTGGATACCTTCGCAATCCGTCCTTGTAGTCGACGTAGTACACACCGAATCTATTTGCATAACCGGCTGCCCATTCGAAATTATCAAGCAATGACCACAAGAAATAGCCCTTCACATTTGTACCATTCCTGTGTTCAGATTTTCAATCTATGAGGGTTAAATCAGGATAATTAAGGCTATGTATTGGGATATATATCATTTTCGCCGTAGATTCTTCCTCACCTAATTTCGTTGTCAAGATAAGAGAGATGGAGACTATGGTACCATATCCTCGAGTAATCTTGAAGAGCCTTTTCGACAGGTTGAGAGTAATTATTCCAATCACACATGCCTGCAAAACATGATCTCAAACCCTCACCTTTGATGCTTATAATCTAACATTTAAAAGTATATGAATTGATCAAGAGTTGTTGCATTACCATTTTCGGTTAATATAACTCGCGGATTGTTGTACTTTTCTTTTACATATGATAACATGTATCTTAGTCCTTGTGGATATACATGAAGCCAAGTGCATCCAGTCTGCATTATCGAATTAATCACAATATGTATAGCCTCAAATTTAATAAGACATCCAGTTGATTAATTCTGTAACAAGAACATCTCAAATGTTACCGGAATGCCGATAGGAATGCCATCCTTGTAATCTGTAAGAATAAAATATATATATATGATGAATGTAGTTCATTCCCAGGAAATGAAACCTTTATAGATCAATATACAATAGATCTTACAAGTTATTTTAGAGCGGCTATCGGTTGTGTAACTCAGCTCATAAGGAGGCACTATAGAGTCATCGTCTTCACCGTAGTCAGAAGTGTAGTAATTCAATCCAAGAAAATCAAAGGAATGCTTTAGCATTCTTGATTGCTCGTCGGTGAACTCGGGCAATCGGTTTCCTACTAGGGATCTCATTGTTTCAGGATAATGTCCCAAATTGATTGGGTCTAGAATCCTTAATTCACAAAAAAAAAAAAAATTCAAAGTATATATTTATTACTTAAATCAATGACAATTGACAATTGTGTGTGTATATATTTTGCATAAATTGATAGTTATTATGTAAGAAAACTTGTCTACAATATTTAATTTATCGATACTTACCAACCGCTCAAGAAATCAATGGCTCTCGAGGTCGCCCTGATGTTGGCTGATGATTGATTTATGGGCACAATCCAATTGTTTGAAACAACAATTCCAACCTCACCTTTCTGATATTCCTAAATTAAAAAAGATATTGCCAAATTTCAGAAAATCACAAAATCACCCCTTAAATTGAAAATTTTAAGAAACCATTAAAAGCTGGATGTTTTCAAAAGATCACTCATCCTATCATTTACGTTAAGTGCAAAATTACTATTTTGACTCTTCCTCATCAATATCCTAGTTCATCTATTGACAATTCTTAAATATTTCATCTTTGATTTAATTGGTTAGAAGTTCTCTCAGGTATACATCTTTTACCTCTTGGTCCTCTCTTCAAATGGAAAATGAAAGTTGTTGAAGAGTACGATCTCCCTTTTACCTTTCAAATATATTAAAAGCACAAGGGCAAAATAGTAATTTCACACAATTTTTTTTTTTGTAACGTGGGGGTTCCGAGGTTGTCGACTAATCCCCCACGGGTCCGAGCCCTAGCTTGCAAAGGACGTGACCCGGTAAGCCAGGCGGCAAGCCACCAGACAGGCTCACCCAAGCCAATGAAGACTTGAACACCCATTAATTACACAAATGTGTAAAGGGATACCTCTCCCTTACCACTAGAGCAAGGGGTCATTGGTTAGTAATTTCACACATTCAATCTTAATAGAAAAGGTAAGATGTGCGGTCTTTTGCAAGTGTCTAACTTTTTAAGGGTGGTTTTGTGCAAATGATATATTTAAAAGGTGGTTTTTTATGGAATTTGGCAAAAGATGTCTTTTAACAACAATTGTTTGAAACAACTTAGCTAATAAAGATGTCATGTTAAGATTATCCCACATCGAATATCAATTACATAAACTTAATACTATGTTTATAAATCAAAGATTATGAAATTTGTAACAGAACTAACCTGGTAAATGTCCTTGTATAACTTGAATGCAAAAGCATGGCTAAGAAGCAAATGGTGTGTGACTAAATAAGGCTCGGTTGCGGAATTTCCAACACTGCAGTTGCCTATATAACTGGAGCACCTACCGGGTGCATAATAACCTATTGCATACCCGTATTTGGAGTACAGATTGGGCTCATTCATAGTCATCCAATGCCTCACCCGGTCTCCGAACAATCTGAAGCATAAGTCTGCATAGTCTCTAAAATCATCCCTATAAGTCACATTACATACGTTATCTTAGAGCATCCACAACGCTTATCCGATCAAGTGTCTTCCACCAAAAAATAATGGGGGAAAGTAATTTCCTGTGATTTGTGTCAGAAAATGCAGAGTGGAGAGTGTCTTGCTGAAGTATACAGCAGAAGAAGCTATTGTGTCAGACAAGATACTATTCTCCTGACATTTTAAATATTTTTTATATTTTTTTTTAGTGTCAGCTGAGTATCAGCGTTGTCGATGCTCTTAGGGAGTTGAATCAATTTGGCAATTATTACAACATTTCACCAATATGGATTGTATAATTAAGTATATAATCAATAAATTAGAGTGGAAGAGATAACTTACACAATTTTTGGGCTAAGAAATCCACCATACTCGTCTTCAAGAGCTTGGGGTAGATCCCAATGAAAGAGTGTTATGTAAGGTATAATTCCTGATTAATTTCAAAAATATATAGTATCAACTATCAAGTAAAAAAGCCAAGAACCGATAAAAAAACATTGGTTAAATTTTGTTAATTAGTATCATCATATTTTTCTTACCATTGGCAAGAAGATCATTGATCAAGTTATTATAGAACTGAATTCCCAAGGGATTCACTCCTTTAGCAACCTTTCCATCTAGCAAAAGTTTCAAAGAAAATGAAATTAGTGAAATTTTCATGTATTTATAAGATTTAAGTGTATATATAAATGTCGACGACCTGTACAGATGTAATTTACATACAAGGCACTAATCGCGACCATGAGATTGAGAATCTGAAGTCGTCTAAGCCAAGGTCCTTTATACGCTTAACATCACCCTAAACGATGTACACAAGTATCGTTAAGTATCAAGCAACCACAATAACATAAAGCGATAGAAACGAAACATGGGCTACGTACATAGTGTCTTTGATCGAGTTACCTTGTATTGGTGGTAAAAATCCTCAGCTACTGTCGCGTTGCTATGATCTGTAATTTTTTCTTCAATAACAAAGAAACATTGAGCATGATAATGTCAAAAAAAATCACAACTCCATCCTGAAATACATTAATATCTAAGAGAACATATATTTAAGAACATAATAAAAAAACAGTTGGCTAGCTAGGGTTTCGAAAAACATAATAAAAAACTATCATATGTATGAGAAGAACATAATAAAAAACATAATAAAAAACAGTTTGAACTGTCATGTGAAGGTAGCTCCTTTTGCAGTTTTGCTTGGATGTAAATGTGCGAGTAAGATATTTAGTACTCCCTCCGTTCCAAAATATATTAGTTTTTAGGTGGTAGTTAAAATGTGTAGTGGGTTTTTAAAAAATAGTAAAATTTATGAAAAAATTAGTGGAATAATGATATTTTTTAAAAAGTGGGGGTTTATTAAAATTTGTGTAAATTGTTAAATGACCATGTATTTTAGAACAGATCAGAGGTAGTATTTATTAGAGGATGCCCAAGAGCTTCCCTAAAACAATCTCCAAAATAGAGAATTATAAATCAAATATTTTGTATATGTTTTTACCCCATTCCAACCGCTTCTCCATTTTAGAATTCACCCCAAAATATATAGAGTTTTCTCCAAATTTAGGGAATGATCTCCATATTTTCTCTTCATTCTCTATTTTGGAGAATATATTGGGAAAGCTCTTGGACCAAAAACCATCTCAATATTCTCTAAAAAATGAAGATAGGGAATCTCTTGGGGATGCTCTTAGAAGGTGATCGGGCCCTAACATAGTGAGAGGGTTTCATTACTAACGAACTGAGGCGCACATGCCCTACTAGCCCACCAAGCTCAATAGGAGTAAAAGGCCACCAACTTATATATATATATATATATATATATATATATATATATATATATATATATACTGATATTTGTTATGTTCAACTTTAGATGTGAGACTCTTTATCTCTCAACAGTCACAAATTAAAAAGTTAATAACAACCAGTCGAGAATGAAAGCTAGGAAGAGAGTTCATCAACCTTTATTATATGAACATTGCTAGCTAATTCCGACAAGGAACAGAGTGAGGGTGGGGATCATATCGATCATCAAATCATCGATGCAACGAAAACGCAGATCGAGATCTAGCGAGATACCTGGGAATTGGAAGGTGAAGGTGTCCCAGATGCTAGGCTCTCTTCCATCTTCATTCCAACCTCCTTCATACTTTCTCAATTACAAATATCATATATATACAATTAATCTTTGAATTGTAGTACACCCACGTGCATATTTATATATATAGATAGATATAGATAATTGGATATATATATATATATATATATATATATAGATAGATAGATAGATAGTACGTGAGTACCTGAAAAGCGGAAGAGCTAGCTCCGAACACGAACCCCTCCGGGAAACTTTGCCGATTAAGAGCAGTTGCAGTCATCACATTGATGAAGCTGATCATCAACAACAAACCCATCAGGTGTTGGATCTTACTCATTCTCGATATCAATCGATCGATGTTTAACTATAGCTAGTTCCCTGCCAGTGCCATATATATGTACTATTTAGCTTGATTTCAATCCATCCAATTTTTGTATATATAAAGAATGAAATTGTTGAAGGTTTGGGATTTAGGGGGAAAATAATTATTAAGCTCTTCTTCTTATAATTAGATGGAAGTTTTTACCGGTTAAAAACCAAAAAAAAAATATTTAAATATAAATACACTAAGAAAACACTTTTCACTAAAACAAATTTTTTTTTTTAAATTTGAATTGCTTAACGTTTATTTATGAGCACACATTAAAAAAATTTTGTGGCGTTATACGCTTACACGTATAACTGCGGGGCGGAGGAAAAGTGAGTGAGTGGTGTTGGTAACGGTGGTGATGGTAGAAGGTTAGTTGTATGAATGACCATTTGACCATATATATATATCGATTTTGTGCCTCCCATCAGTTCACCTAACAAGTTCAACTTATAGTCTGGATATCCGTAGGGGTGTTATTCGAGCTGAACAAGCCGGGTTTGACATGTTTAAACTTGGTTCGTTTGTTAAACGAGTTTGAGTCGAGCTGAGTTCAATTTTTAAACGAGATTTTTTTATCAAGCTTGGTTTGTTTAGTAAATGAACGAGCTCGAGCCTATCTTTTTTCGAGCTTTAAATTGTTCGACTTGTTCATAAGATATTAACTTAGAGAAAATTTTAGAAATTCCATACAATTTGAGCTATTCAAGCTTAAACCGAACGAGTCAAGCTTTCAGCCGAGCTTAAAACTCTGTTCAGACTCGACTTGTTTAGGTAAGTGAACGAGCTCCAATCGAGCTTTTTTCAAGCCGAACTCGAGCTGTTCAGTTCGTATAAAAGCCCTACATATATATCTATTACCATAAAATTTTAGTCACTTTTTCTACCTTGTCTCATACGCAGGGCTGACCCTTGGGGTAGGCCCAAGGGGCGGTCGCCCAGGGTCCCCTACCGAGTAGGGCCCCGGAAAAAAAATTACGTTATATATATAATTAAGGTATTATGTATTATTATATTTGCGTAATAAAAGATTTACTAAAATTTATATGTAAAAAAACTCATTTGTGATATGACTTAATAATTTATTCAATATTTCGAATCAACGACAAAGAGAGTAAACAAGTCTTCGTCTTTCAATTTTTATTATAAATGCAAAAATGGGTGGTTTTAAGTAACAATACTTTAATAATTTATTTAAGTAATTATAGTTTTTCTTGGATAAATTTGCAAAATAACGATACGTTTTTAAGTGTGTAATCATACTATTTTACATTCATGGAAAAAATAGAATATTAAAAAAAAATATTTTTTCACCTTTATTTCTCAATAGAAAATTCACGTATTATTAATCGGACTTGTAAGTAAATATAATAAAATTTAGTAAATAAGTATATTCGTAAATCTAAAAATCTTAGTCTTTTGTTGTGTTATACGTACGTACCAAGAGATTGTCGCATTAGTCATACTCATATACTACGTACTTTAAAGTCCATAAATTTCCCTTTTAGTGATAAAAATAAAATCTGAATTTAATAATGGTTAAATAAATTAAAATTTTGCATGGTTTAATAATTTTAAAAAAAAAATTATGAATATATTTATTGATCAAAAGAGTCGTATTTTATCTCGCCTCGGGCCCTAAATGAAAATGCTAATCCGATTGCCTTGAATGTATCAACTCCAATTTAATTTGAGTTGAATTGGATGCATATATCAAACTCCGATTTTGATGTTTCTCTCCCTGTTTTTGTGGTCCAACTTATCCATTTTCTGCCAATCTTTGAAGGTTTGAATTACTCTTTAAAAGCTGTGGATTAATCGTCACGTTCCTTTCTCTATTTAGTTATTGTTGATGGTTTTGGATTTGCACAATTAACTTTTTTTTAATGAATTATTCTCTTGTCGATCCAAGTTGCCCCTTTCTTGTTCATGAGAATTACTAAATGAACAAGGGAAGGGATGAGAGGAAGTGGAGATCCTCTGTGATCATCAGACTATATGTAACACTCCACATATCACTTAATTATTTCATTTATAACTTAATTTTTTTTAAAAAATAAAAATCATATTCCATGCACTTATATTTACATATTTATGAATTTTTATCATAAAAAATTTATTATTTAAAAGTTAAATATAATTAAGAGATTGATTATATTATAAAATATTTTTTTATATTTGTTTAAATAATGATTTTTCATGATAAAAGTTTATAAACATGTAAATGTATATGTGTGGAACATAAATTTCATTTTTATTTTTTTTTCAATGTTAAATTATACTCCCTCCGATTATAAATATAAGGCATTTGATGTTTGTGCACGTAGTTTAAAAAGCTAAAAATTATATAAAATATTGATCTTTTTAATTGCATTTTTTTACATTATAATACTTTTTAATAATAAGTATTATAATGTAAAAATAATTAATACTCCATCTGTTAATTAAAACTTGACATTTTACTATTCATGCACGCTTTTTGAGGTGTTAAACTATATAAAATATTAACTTTTTTAATATATTTTTTTAATAATTTCATACGTGTTACTATTAAGTATGAATTTATAAAAACAAATTTTAAAAAAAGTCAATATTTCATATAGTTTTTATCATTATAAAAAAGCGTGCATTAATAGTAAACGACAAGTTTTAATTAACAGAGGGAGTATGTATTATAATGTAAAAAAAATTAATATTTTATATAGTTTTTAGCTCCTTAAATTACGTGCGCAAAAGTGAAATGTCTTATTTTAAAATCGGAAGGAGTATATAAAATAATTAAGTGATACACCGAATGTTACTCAATGTGACGTATATATGGAATTTTTTCCAGTACCTACACTCATACGATTTATTTGACATGTTATACAATACTTTTTGCAAATTTAACGGAATGTTAATGTTTTTTTTTTATCAAAAACCAACAAATGGGTACACGACAAGAAATCTAAAACCCTCGTGGATATCTCGTGAAATATACAAAAGTATCATTCACCGTACACAAAATAACCCTTACCTCATAGATACCGCGCAAAAATACCTCATAGATACCGCGCAAAAATGGTATCCTACACACTCCTTCTAACTCTCATACAAAATCATATTCCATCAACATCACGTGGCCAATGCCAACTTCCTAATCTTCAATTCAAACAGTCTCCTCCTAATCTTCAACATTGAAGGAATGAGATTGCTCTCCGGTTTTCCCTTGCTTTCTCACAAAAGAAAATGGAATTTGGGCCGTACACATTTTGGGCCAATGGGCCGCAATACCTCGTAGCCCAATGAGTTGTTTGTATTAATCACGGGCTTGTTGGGGAGAGAGCCTTGAAGAATTACTAGGAGATGGTTTAAACTTTAAACGTATATAAAATAGGGCAAATTGTGAAAAATAGCATGAACTTTAGGGATAGTTGCGTTTAATGGCATGAACTTTCAAAATTTTAAAAATAATCACCAACTTTGGTTCTGGTTGCAATAAGTGGCACATCTCTTTTTTTTGAAATATAACCTCTTATTAAAATTCTTTGTAGAAAAAAATCATCCAATTTTCAATTTTAAAAAAAATGCCCATATTTCATTTTTAAAAATAATCCATTTTCATTTTTAATTTTTAAAAATATAATTTATTTTATAAAACACTACTTTTCCCCTTTTTTCTTAAAAGAATACACTCATTATTTACACCCGGTTAAAAAAATAACTAATTTTATTTTCTCCATAAACTCAGTTTTTTTTTCAAAAATTAAATAATAAGTAATGACTTTAAAATGAAAAATGAGTGCCTTAAAAATATACCAAATAATATCACAATTATATTTTAAAAAATGATGTTTTTTGAAAAAATGAAATTAAGTTTATAAACATGAAAATTGTTTTTTTTAAGAAGAAAATTGTGAGTGGGTTTAAAAACACAATGGAAAATGTGATTTTTTTTGTAAACAAAATGTTAATAAGGGTGGTCGTGCTACTAACCACAACCACCCTTCAAAGTTGGTGATTATTATAGATTTTTTTAAAGTTGGTGCCACCGAACGCAACCACCCCTAAAGTTCGTGTTATTTTTTACAATTTGCCCTATAAAATATTATTTCAAGAGTTTTAGATTCATAGTAACTTGACAAATATCTCCAATAACAAACTGAACCAAATGTTGCCAACCATACCAATTTACATAAGTTAGTTTTGTAATGGTAATTAGTTTGGTAATGTTGGCGTTACCATTATTAAATGATTATAAAATTGGTTGGTAATGGTACTACCAAATTATATACACATCTTGTTAATTTTATCAATTTCTCAATTTTGATTTTTGAATTGTTGTGCATAAATTATGTTTTGCTAAATCCATTGCTTTTGTATTTTTTTCATTTAAAAAAAAGCTTTCCATTAAGAAATTAGTGCCACAAACTCTTATTTATTACATATTTGACCTTAAGTTCAATAAAAAAAAATGTCATGAAAATGTATACCTTTCAAGCAAAATTAAAAAAATGAAATGTTAAAGCGTAAAGTAAATATTTCCACTTAAAAAATGTCTTCTTAATGACCAAAAAAAAAATGTCTTCTTTTTCTTTAGCGAATTTCTTTAAAAAAAATGAGATTATGCAGCCTCAAAGTTATTCTTACTCCATCTGTTATTTTTTATAAATCTTTTACTATTTGTAGACAATTTTTTTATGATAATAAAAATGATTTAAATTTTTATTTTTATTATAATTTCATACTTATATATATTTTTTAATATTTATATAAGTTTTATCATCTTTAAAAAAAATTGCATAAAAAAACGGAGCAATATAAGATTTGGCGTGTGCTTTAAAAGTCAAAGCCTGACTTTCCATCTCTCCGCCAAAAACACATTTCACCAACGACGTCGTTGCAAATCATCGTCGTCGACGTCGAAGAAGAAGAAGAAGAAGATGAGTCAGAACGTGAAAGCACTGATGATAGGGCTGGTAGGCGTAATCATCACCTTCTCCGCTTACTCGCAGACCTTCGTCTCCTCCTCCAGCTGCGTCACCATCGGCTTCCTCGTCCTCGTCTTCGCTCTCCTCATCCGCGAAGGTTTCGTCTCCGTCTGACTCAATTCTCCGCGCTAATCATGATCAGGTACTGATTCCTCGCTTTATGTGTTTCCGCACAGTAGAATTTTGATTTATTGTTCCTCGGAGAGCGCGGTTTGCTCGAATCGAGATCCGATTCAGTTGACTTTTCTATTATTCAGCCCCTGGTTCGTGATTTGTGTTTGGATCGTAAGATTAGTGTTGTAATTTGTTCTCTTTGAATCAAAGCGCATTGTTTTCTCGATGATTTTGTTTCGAATTTGCGTTTTTATTGTTGGGAAGAGATGGCGATTTGATCGAGCTGCTTGAATTGGAGATGCGATTTGGCGGAATCCGTTGTTGATTTTTGAATTTGGCGAAAAGATGGTGATTTGATCGAACTGGTTTTGATTCGTGAATGATCCCTGCAAAATTGGAAGTTATTTAACAAATCATTTTAATTTTAATTTGAAACAAGAAATCAATTTCAGCTGATTCGTTTGAATTTAAGGGACCGATTCCAAAGCCTCGGATCGGGTTCAGATGTTATCTTCGATATGCATTCGGGTCTAACCCAATCAATGTTGGGTGGGCGGACGAAATTAGGAGTCCAAAATAAGTGTCGTTTTAGACTTTTAAATTTGATCTAGACAATTTAATAGATTGATTAATGAAAATTGTTATTGAAAATTGTATCGGTTGACTACTTTTTCTTTCAAACTCCTCATTTATTGATAGAAAAAGTTGGTAAACATTTAATAAATGATAAGATTTAGAAAAAAAAATGTATAAAACCAATAAAAATTAATATTTTACTTAAAAATTATGTCAATAGCTAAAACGACACTTATTTTGGATCGGAGAGAGTTATGTAAAGTAAATATTGAATTGAATAGTTCAAAAAAGGTGGAAGAAGACTTATTAATTAGGAGAGGGCTAGGTGATTGCACTTCCAGTGTTTTGTAGGAAGATAAAATCCCATGGTTTTTTCTACAAAAATCTATCCAGATATGAATATTTAAATCTACTTCTTGGAGTATAGCATTTGAATTATTTTTTTGTGATTTAAGAAATATATATATATATATATATATATATATATATATATATATATATATATATATATATATATATATATATATATATATATATATATATATATCAAGATCGTACTATACACCTGCACTTAAATTAAGATAAAAAAAAAACACTTATGCCAAACTCCTTGATACCCCCTGCAAGATGCATTTATAAAAACTGAAGGGAATCAAGAAATACAGCAACATATATTTATATAGAAAATATAAACAACATTTCACTAGATTGATATCAATAAGCATGATATATACTTGAAGATCACAAATATGTATGTATATATATAAACAAGATTACTAGAGCCCTAATTCTCTAAATCACATACCTTATACATATGATTTTTGTCCGTCTTAATTAACTTGTCGATTCTGCTCGAATAGTGGATCAATCTATAATTCGATCATAGGATCATCGAAGATCTAGCATGAGAGGATGAAGTAGAAATATAGCCTAGAACGACTTGCCGGTCCAACCGATTATAAGAAAGAACATCCGATCACGATCAATACTAATTGTCGTTTTGGGGTGAGGAAATTGAAATCGGATTTGAATTTACAACATCGTCAATGTCCATATGGAATAAGCCAAACGTACCCGAGATTATAATTAAACAGCCACATTAACTTAACCCTATACCTGATATATATCCATATATATGGGTTTAAGATTCCCAAAATTCAGTTGATCTCAATTCAAACTTAACCCTAATCTATAATTACCGGCAAGTCATCCTTGGCTGCACTACAGATGCTTCATCCACACATGCGAGAACCCTCGATGACCGGCCGGAAATACAAGATCCATTGAAGCTGCAAACCAAACGAGACCCAAAACTGGGGGTGGGGAAATCAAAGGTTAATTGCAGAAGTGAAAGAGGTAGAGAGTGGCTTTTATATTATTTGAAAGAGATCAGCGCGCAAGAAAGCCAAAAAAAAAAAAAAAGAGTGGAAATTAATTGCGCAGATGGAAGGGGGAGTGACCGTTGAGGCCTAATTGAATTAGCACTGCGCCAAGGTGTACTACAAGACATCTATACTCGGAGATTGGACTTGTCCGTGGAATATATATTGAGTTATTACAATCTGATACGAAATTGGTTCTTACGACTTTCTCTAACGTACATTTCGATTCGTCATAGTTTTAGCGAAGTTAATACTGTCGCTAATAGGATTGCGCGTCTCGCCTAGAGTATCCCTGCTGACAGTGATTTGGAGGAGGACATTGAACCTCGGATACTCGTCCGCAAGGACGCTCTAGAATAGCCTACAGTTAAAATGTGTCATTAATAACTACTGCCAACTGCTATGTGGCAAAAGGGTACCCGATGGGGTAGCTGAAACTGATAATTTTTTTGTGTTAAATATAGAGTAATAAGCTAGTATGATGTTTTGGTAAACCTAGCTGTTAGGCTAACTGATGAAAATTTGTGAATAAAAAACAAAAACTCCGAAAAACTTAGGTGAGTAACTGATGAAAAGTTAGATTTCAAAAGCTAATTAAACTAAAATCTTATACGGAGTACTTATTTAATTTAAAACTATATATTATCAAAACCATAAGCTTTAAAAAAAACTTACTGTTGCTAAACGGAACCACGTAAATAAATTTCTTATTTTCCTCTATTAAACCAAATTTGAGTAGTTATTGCCCACCATATAACTAAAATTGGACTAAGTTATTCCCCAATTTCATGTTTTCACCCTTTTGGTTGGTTGTACTTGTGGCAGGTTGCAAAATGCACTGTATATGATTTGATTATTTTTTAATAAAATCAGATTGATATACGGACTCCAGGATTCAGTAGTTTATTACCCAGTACAAACAAATAAAAACAGGAATTCATGCAAAAACCTGTACGGACATTGATGTAATGTGGCATCATAAATAGACGGACATATATCGTCGCCTGAATAGGCAAATTGTCGCTAATTAAGAATCCATGCGATGACAAGTCGTCGCTTGAATATCGTTACATCAACACCGTCCCTAAACGTTCACGCGACGTACTTATCAATGTTGGTACGTAGCCTAACTCACATTCAAGCGACGAGATTTATGTGGTTGCTTAAAATTTTGACTATTTGACTTCCAATCGACCATGGGCATGAGGTGAGCAATTGAGTTCGTGGCTTGATTATTCAAACGATTACTTCAATTTCTCTAGCTATATTCGTCGCCTCAATAAATTTTATAGTATATAAGAAGTTATTTGCAATGATCTACCTACCTTGTATTTGCACCACTTGTTAATTTCGTATGAAACACAAAACCTAGCCACTTTCATATGAAATACAACTTCAATCAATCTATTGTGGAAATAAACACAACACAATCTTCATATTCATACTAAACACAACTTACAAATCCACAATCAATTCATTCATATACATATACCACATGCCTAGTTGCACAAGAAATCTCACAAAAAAAAAAACTCTTTATACCACAATCAATTCATTCATATACATACTTATTCTTGATATAAAAACTATATACAAACATCAATAAAATTCAATCATCAAGAAACTCTTTATAAATTATAGGGCTTACATAAAAAATAAAAATAAAAACTGATACTACTAAAATACACCACAAAATTTTTTTGAGGATGTTTTTACCAATACAAATGAATTCACCACTGATTTTGATATATTATAAGCCTAAATCTAAAACTTGAGTGAAAAGTTATGAAGGTTAAAAAATTAAACACAAATTCAACTTCAAATGTATTTTACAAATGGTGATACTTTTATGTTCTATTTAACTTGATAATTTGATACTAAGTAGTATAATTTAACTTGAGAGCTTTAAAGTGAGATATTACATTACTCAATTCGATAATTAGATAGTCAACTATATAAATGCATGTATAAAGTTTTTATATGTAGATACACAATGTTACATGTTAAAGTTAATTAATAAATTCGGTTTCAAACGATGCCTTTTTAGCCAATAAAACAATGCCTTGTAGAATTTAAAAAAAAAAACATTTTGTTCTTTTAAAAAGGAAAAGTACACAATAACATTTGAACTAAAACGTTATCGTATTGAATCAAGATATTGTCATTTTGAACTTCCCATCAACGTTAATTTTAAACTTAAACATTGTCGTTTTTATCTTAAAATAAACGTCGTCGTTTTGATCCATTAAAATAAACGTCGTCGTTTTGATCCATTAAAATAAATAATAAAAAATATACCAAAGTGTGATTATAACATTATTTTAAATTAATTAAAAAGTTAATATTTTATTAAAAAAAGTTAAGTTTTTAAAAAGCATATTAATACCCAAATAACATATATTTTAGGACGGATGGAGTATAAAATTGAGTCCAATTGGATAAAGTTATAGCTCTACCACTGGATGCATAGGTTAATTACTTAATTTGATTAGGTGATTTGGCAATAGATCGACGTACTCACATTCCCGGACTTTGTGTTACCTATTATATCTTAGTTAGGGCTCGTTTGGAAACGATATTCTATGTTTCTAGCCATTCTAGGTTTATAACTTTATCGTTTATCAGTCGGTGTGGGTGACCCATCTTATAATACTTGTCTGGTTTTGCAAAACAGAGGATTTGGAAAACTATTTAATAAAATCTCTCAGTGTGAATATAGTCAATTTGGTGAATCAAGATATATTATTGTGTGTCGATCTTGTTTGTTTGAATATTAGTTCTTTCGTTACAATAGTGTGAAATTAAAACTTTATCATACATTATATATACGAATTTACCGTTTTTCTCTCCTCGATTATTTTTGTCGATGTGGGAGGACACTCGCGCCAAGCTTTCTTTGTTTCTCAACACTAGCTAAACCCTATAGATATATCCTTACAACAAAACATCACCTTACATATATTGCAATCAACATGATATTGACAACATGGTTAATTAGTTTTAATAGGCAAATGAAGCATTCAATTTGGAAAAATGACAACACGTACACTGTGCACTGCATTCAGGCACACTTATATTTTTTTATTTTTTCTATTAGGCAAGAGTTCGGGTGGTAAAAACTAACCGAGAATAACATTCTTTCGGATGAGGTACTGGAGATCAATATCGTTATAAATGTCAAGACCCTTGACTAGAGCGGCAAAAAAAAGATTGTAGCCTCAATGCATCGATCGCCCACGATATGGACAATTCAGTTCAGAGGAAGAGATTCAAATCTCTGCATTCGGTTTTATTATTATTTCTTCGAAATTTGCAGGGAGTCTTTCAATTAAATGGGTGTCATTTGGCTGTTCCCTTCATTGAAGGGCACTTCACATGTGAAATATCCTCTACATATATCGAAATGGTATAATATTCGGTAAACCCTTTTAATTATTTTGTGTAAAAAATAACAGTCCATATATAAGTGCATAAATTTTAAAAATTATATATTATATTATATGTTTATAAATTTTTGTCATGGAAAATTATATTTCAAAATATAGTTTACTCAATTGTCGAGTTTTTTTTATAAAATGATTTTTTTAATTTTTCTAAAACATGGATTTTAATATTATAAGCTTATAAAAATATGAATATGCACCCCAAGTATATAAAATATAAATAAAAATTTTATTAAAAAAAATCAATGCTGCTTATATCCAAAATAATTTTTTTGGTCAAAAAAGTTTTGGTGACTTGTGTTTTTTTTTTTTATGATACAGCCATACAGGTAAGATTTTGGATGGTGTCAGTTTCTACTAGACCACTACTCAAGATCATTCTTACGGATGAGTATGTATTGAGATTTCTGTCTTGGCGAATATCTGGAGAGGCATCCGTCTGGAAGAAACACGCGATATGATCAGCACATCTGTTGGTCTCCCGAAAATGTTGCATCTACTATTAGGCAATAGGCAAGGGATCATTTAATATTTAAAATAATTAAATATATTGTGCTTCGAAAGTCATACGTAATTAGGTGTAGTTAAGAGGACGTTAATGAAATATATGCCATCCATGGTTGTGTCAAGTGTCCCCTCTCCACTCTCAAAAGCAATTCTATTTTGATATGATCCTCCTTTAAGCACATTCAAGGGGTCATTGAAGGTTTTTTAATGACAATTTGATTGCAGGTTTTTTTTAATGACAATTTGATCCTCCTTTAAGCCTAATCGAGCCTTCGTCCTTCACTCCTCCGCTTCGTTCGCTCGCCCTCTGCCCATGCAAAACGCGTCCCTTCAGATCCTTCAGTTTAACAAAATAAAATCCCTTCAAAACGACGTCGTTTTGTATAATTTTTTTTTACAAAGTGTACTCGCGGGTCAAGGAGTGTGGCAAGCGCCTACACCTGCTAACAGGAGAAAACTGTCGTTGTTCCTATCAAAAGTAAAACTCATACCTACAAACTAGTATAGCAAGCAAGTAAGAGGTCGATCCCACAGAGAATCAAGTATTCCTAAGTAGTGTATATTTACTAGACCTGAGCAAATATGGGCCAACTCGCCCGGAAAAATATGCGGGCTTGGACAGAGTAGTTGGCCCAAGCGGGCCGAAGAGCCCGGCCCGGTAGGCCCAGAGGGCCGGGCTTGGGCAGAGGGTAAAGCCCAAGCGGGCCGATAGGCCCGGCCCGGTTTTATATATATTAATATTATATATATAATTATATAAGTTATATATAGTATTATATATAACATAATAAAAATATATACACAATTTCTAAGGGTGGGCACAAATCCCAGGCTCGTCCCGTAAAAATTATGCGGGACGGGATGTAGGACGAGGATTCCTTATCCCGCAAATCCCGTCCAGTCCCACGCACACATTTTAAATGTATATATTTACAGTGTATATGGGACACATACACATTTACAACTATACTTACAGTCTGTATATATATGTCCCATGTATACATTTACATTTACAATAAATATATATATATATATACTTACAGTGTGTATATGTACACATATATACACGTTTACAGTGTTTTGCATATTTGTATGTATAACTTTCTATTAGGTATATATGTAACTTTGTATTGCATTTGTCAGTACGCTATTATTGTGTCCAGATTTGCCTCACATTTGAAAGTATCAGTATAATTTGTGATTTGCCTCTTTTTTAAATAAAAAATTAGTTCGATTTCGGATAAAAAAAATGAATTTGATATGCTAGGCCCGCTGGGCGGCCCGGCCCGGCAATGAGGGCGGGCTTGGGCAAGGCACTAGGCCCAAAAACCGGGCCTAGCCCAAGCCCGGCCCGGTGTAATGGGCTGAAAATTTGGCTCTGGCCCGGCCCAAGTCCGCCCGGCCCGGCCCATGCTCAGGTCTAATATTTACCAATTAGTAGAAATGAAGGGTTTTGATGATTGAAGTATAAAGAAAAGAAACTATAAACAAGATAGTAGAGATAACAATTAAGAAAATAGTTTCGTCTACAAATATCCACTTTCGTTTGATTAGTTGATCCTCGATTCTTCTTCAAGTTCTCTTTTCATCCTATTATTGTTTCTGTCCAGATCTTGTGTAAATTATTAATTAGTCCTACGAGTCCTAGTAACCCTTATTAATTAGATAACCCTAACACGGTCAAGATTTAACCTAATAGTAGCATTAAGATTGAGAATTAACCCGGATACATGCAACACCAAGCTACGAGTCAGCATTTAACATATAATTGATTCTCTACACACCAATTTAGTCCTACGAGTCCTAAAAAGGCATGCTTGCTACTATGGATTAAGGTTCGCTACGAGGAATCTACAAAATTCTAGCAATAATCTCAACTAGTTGTACGGGCTAGAACAAATCAACAATATTCGCAAAAGAATCAGTATGAATCAATAGGAATAGAACAAGAATATAAATCTCACAACTTTATCAAACCAAAGCTTCAATCATATCCATAGACGAAACGGAAGAGTTTAGCACTTCATGATCATGGAGGCTCCCATCTAGGGTTCTCTCAATTGATAATCTCAAAATGTATTAAATATTGAGTTAGATGATTAAGAAAATAACCCTAATAGTCCTTAAATAAACCTAACAAAGTCGGTAAGGTAGAAATATTTAGATAAAGAATAGAAAATAGGAAAATTGGGGTTTCGGACACGCAAGGGGCCGCGGGGCGGCCTAGGGCGATCAGCAGAATCTTTGTCTGAGCTACAAGCCACGGGGCGGCTTGCTTGGCCGCGGGGCGGCCTTACTGTTCACAACGTTTTTTTCTCCTTCGAATTTGGTCTTGATGTCAACACAAAAGTTGTAGATCTCGGAAAGAGCTTTCCAACACATATTTATAATAGTCAATCGGACCACCGAGGCCTCCAGAAAGTGCGTTGTAAGTTCAGCTTGTCTGGCGAAAACTTGTGCTGACTTGTTCTTCACTTAGGCTCTCGAAATTCGACTCTGCTCCCGTGCTCTTCACTTTTCTTCCTCCCCTTGACTCTTCCTTCATCCAAGAGTCTCTTCGTTCCTAGTCGGATCCACATCTACCTGAAATAATCCATAAAAGTATGTAGATTCCGACTACACCAACGAAACGAGTATAAATGCAAATCTAGACTAAATTATGCATTATGAACATCTATATCATGCTAAATACAAGCTAATATGCCTACCTAAATACATGATATCACCCGCCATACCCTAGGGCTGCCCTGGCTACAATATTGAATTAAATCTTCAATAGAGACTGTATTTGCAAAGGCGTTGTCAATTGAAAAAAATTATTTGGGTCAATTTGTATTCTTGTAAAACAATTAAAATCAAACGCGTTATGTTATGAGTCGTGTGTGACTTGTAAAATAGGCAAAACATCAAAACTCTCTTGTGCAAAGCAAATTTCTCATCGATCCAATGGCAAGTGATACATGTGTGCTTTTGACAATGATCTGTCCAAATATCACTACAAATTGAAAATTTTAAATCAGAATATTGTTTTTCAAAATACTCAACTAGTTGTTGTTTTCGGCATATGAAACGTTTCTCAATTTTCCTATTACAGTTTGGCGAGATATGGGCTTGGAAGCGGGGTTGACAGTTATACCCACCTATTTGAAATATTAAACGATGTGCAAAGTTGTAAGTTAAACCTTTCACAACTATCATTTCCGCAAATGAATCACTACTATATTGGAAATCATAACTAAATAAGCTAGGGATGGGAGGAAGAATATGCATACGCGATTAATTATGTTTGGCTTGTCGTCATGTCGTACTTCTCGGGATGCTTGTTCTTGATATGTCTCTCATAGTTCCCATAGCCTCCTCCATTAGGATGCTTGTACACCATCCTGCAGAAGTTGCACTTCGCTGGACAACTTTTATCATCTCGGAGCAGACCCTTGGTAAACCAGTATTTGAAGATGGCCACCCTGATTTCCTATTTGATGGGAGTTTCACCCTTCAGGGGCCTCCTCAGGCACATCAACTGTCGCTCCGGACTTGACAATCGGATGGGTGGAAGGAGTCTGATTGTCGACGAGATGATATGAGATATGGTCATCTCATCGTCCTCCTCCTCCTCCACTCAGGGCCTTTGAGATCTGCTCCCAATGCAGTCTGTAGACACTCCTCCGTGGTGGTTGGAGCTTGAGTTCCATAGCCCCACTCTTGCTTGGTCTGCTCACACTCGTTCGGCCCCGTCTAAACATGTTTAGTAATTTACTAATTTAGAGAGAAGAGAGGTCGAGAGTGGAGACTCGAGAGAAAGCCAAAATGGTGGGATTAAAGAAAGATTAGCGAGAGATTGGCAAGATTAGACAAGGGATGATGAGAGATTAGTTGGGATTGATGTAGGGCAAAGGGTGGGGTATGTGGGGTTTATATAGGGGTTGGGTGGGGTTAAATTGGTCGGGCCAACGGTAATATTACCATTGGCCCGATTTTGAGCGTTGAACTCGGCGGGTTGACCCGTCGATTCCAACGACTATATTTTTTTGGGGGGGGTGGAGGGGTTGTTGTTATCTGTTTCCTTTGATTTCTTTGGCAATTTTGACTTATTTAATAAGTTAATGAATGTTAATTTCTATAGTTAGGTAAAAATTAATAAAGAAAAACAATCAATGACAAAAACAACATTTTAGTATCATCGTTGTTATAACTGATGCGAAAACGCTACAAATGAACAACAACATGATACTAAAAAGTAAAAACAAAGTAGGCACTACATCATCAAGTAAAAAAATCATAACTACAAACGATGGAATATAATTTCATGAGCAGCTTGCTTCGCCTTCTTCTTTTGACCATTTGTCAGGATGCTTACTTTGAACGTGCTTCTTTAGATTGTCATATCTCAAATTGTTCCTCATTTTATAACCCTACGAACAATATCGATAAAGAAGCATATAATAATCATTCCCGAAAATTCTTTCTTCACGGCGAAAATGCCTCGAAGAACAAAATTTGTATTTGATGCTTCTTCGGCTCGATTTTCCATTGATCGTTTGATGAGACGTAAAATTCTTTCTTCACACCGGGTCATGGACCCGCCGGGTCACAGGTTGACCTGTGGTGTTGTTCGAAAGAGGTGAATCAGGGTCCCGAAATGGATGACAATTGGTGGGGATTTTACGTAGTGTTGTTCGAAAGAGGTGAATCAGGGTCCCGAAATGGATGACAATTGGTGGGGATTTTACGTACGCATAGTTTTCGAGGAATTTAGTAAGGATTAGTAGAGAATTCGCCTCATAAACTACTGGCCACGGGTACGTACGAGTGATGTCTTCCCACACGGCGTTGGATGGGGAGTGATGGATCAAGTACTGGATCGGCTGAAGCCTCACCTGACTCCAACCTCTGTAAACAAACTTCAAATCAGCGTAACAAAGTAAACATAGCACAGTTGATACTTTCGATAGGGGGTGGCCAATACGTACCAGACCCATTTGACGAGTTACAATTAGCTTTATTAACCTGTAGTTCTAAACAAAAGTGTAAGCCAATACCAGGCCACTTCATGTTCATAGTTCATACATGGCCAGCTCTGTCTAAACAGCTGTTTTTGTACAGTTTAGCATCAGGGGAGGGTATCGAAAAACAAAGCAGGAAAACACATCTTACAAACTTTCATAAAACGAACAAAAA
This sequence comes from Persicaria maculosa, assembly GCA_963922045.1. NCBI lineage: Eukaryota > Viridiplantae > Streptophyta > Magnoliopsida > Caryophyllales > Polygonaceae > Persicaria > Persicaria maculosa. The sequence continues at coordinate 72,063,238 of OY998260.1, forward strand.
CAACGAAACCCTAACCTGGACTATGGAGCAGAATCAGTATCCTCTCGTTCGGGTGAGCATGCATCGTTGGCTGAAGGCGTAGAGCTGCGAGGCGAGTTCTCGGCTGTCACGGCTCCACTGCCTTCCTCTTCCTGGTTCCTAAACAGCGCAGCAAAAGAAAGTGGGTTGTGAGTGGAACTCGTCCTAAGTCCCTGGATGGTTCTCATTGCGGACAGGGTACTCCGGTATATATCCTGAGTTGTGTCACCAAGTCCCGCTCTATCAGAGGGGATGTTTGTGATATCATTGAGAGGCGGGTTGGATTGGTTTGGTTGGGTGGTAGATGTTGACTCGGTGACTTCCTCTTCGAGTGGGAAGAGAAGCTCAATGTTGGATTCGCATTCATGAACTAGCCCTGTGAGAGGCTCAATTGTAAAGAAAGGCTGATGGACTGCTGACTGTGTGAAAGGTAGTTGAAGCACCCCTCCTGTTCTTTTGTCGTATTTCTTCAGAATCTTAACCAAACCTGTTTATTCAAAGCACGGTATGTGGGGTGTAATCAGAGACGAATCCCATAAGAACGCATAATTAGATGTTGACTTAGAATGGGGACGCTTAGTCTTGTACCTGCAAAGTTGAGGGAACTATAGTTTTGGAGAAGCACCATTTCCCCATGTATGGTGACGAATTCCTTACGGATCTCCATCATTTCTTCACTGAATGTGCTCTCTGTTGAGGGAACTCCACCTGTGCTCCTTTCCTTCACCCTTTCAATTCTTTCTTTCAGTTCCTGTGGAGTTCAAAATAAAATACGCTAAGAAAAACAATAACAGTGAAGCAGAATATACATCAAACACTTTCTGACAGGGCAGGAATGACCAACTGTAGATATCATTGTGCTGCCCTTCAGAATACAAGTAACCAAAATAAAAGTGAATGCAACAGAGACATCCACCAAGAGGCACAAAGCAAGATACGTCACTTTATCTTAAATTTTCATAAGAGGTCCTGATGCAGAAATAAGTCAGGAAGACTCTTCTAATAGGCCTCTCCAGCCAAATTGACCAAAATTATTGCAAAATGATCCACATACCATGACCACCAACATCCCTTCTTCTGGCATCTAAACCCTATACCTGTCTACAATTTAGGAATTGTTTGGCACAGTGGGCAGATTGCTAACAAGGAACTTAAAGGAGCTAAGAAAGGGATAATGAATAATGTGTTTGATAATACGTTGATAAGGAGCTTATAAGTATAAGCCAGCAACTTACAGTGAATAAATCTGATAAGCCAAATGTAGTGTTTGATGCAGAAAAGCTATCCGAACATTAATTCGTAGAGAACCAAGAAGAATAGGTGAAAGAATCTTCTGATTCGTCATTGCAACCAAAAAATCTAGCATCTGTTATTTGGTACTTGATTTCTCTGACCAATATGAATCTGCCTAACCAACACCGATATCTACTTATATTAAGCTGTCCCGCTCATCACCAACTCCCTTTATTCCTCTCTCCCAATCTAAAACCTCCAACAGATCAAGTTCACAAATTGCAATTCCAAGTCTCCCCAAAAATGGGTCTCTCAATCTAACCCTCATGTCCTTCCCATATAATGCATTGGTTGTTCAGACTTCAGATTTCAGAATGAGATTGAACCTCTAAAATAATGGCATGCCCCATTCGAGTCATCTCCCATTTTCTCCATACTTTGATAGCTCCAACAAGTAGTTTGGACTTTGTAGCACCCTAATAGCTCTTTCCATTTGGTTATTGTAACTTTCATATTATTATTTCCATCCTTAAAAAGATGGAACTGCTAACTACTCTGTGAGACTGTAACTAATGTACATACTTTATCATACTTCATTTTCAGGGAGGTCATATTCGAACATTTCACCTGAAGTATCAAAAACCATATCCAATTATTGAATTTCAGGAATTCATTACACTGAATTTGGGATTTATCCCTTCTCGCCCATAAATAATAATATATGGTATATAGTCACGACTCAATGGAGATGGACTTTAGGAGAAATGGAGAATGCAGATTCAACATTCCCTATGGTGACTACTGGTGAGTATGAGATTAAGAACCACATATCCAGATTCTTAGTGGTTGAAGCATGCTTTACTCCCATATTGGTTCTTTCTGCTATTGCGGAAATTTCATTTGGGTGGCACAAGGAGTACAACTTGCCCAAAATTTATCTATTTTATTTTGTATCTTTCCGATATTAAATTTACAGTAGCCTTAAAAAGTAAGGACTAGTATATTTCATCTGGATAAATGAATTTGACTGCCACAATATAGCGCACTAGTGAATATGCTCTCTCACACTAAATTCAGAAACACTTGCCCAATTGCCTTGGTATGAGACTATGAGTTCCAGTGTTTTCTTCTCATACTTTTTGTCAGGTTATCTATGTACTTCATTTATAACCTAATCAATGGGATACAAATTTTATTCATGTATTAAGTGACTTGATCTAATTGTCAAAGCAACCAAGCAATCCACATCCTCATATGAACGGCGTCAACACTCAAAACTCCTAGACTCCTAGTACTGCTGATCCAAAGAATCAGAGACTGAAAACTACAGGACCACAGAATTATTAAAAAAAAGGGCGAGAATTTAAAAATTAAGGCCACCAGTTATTATCTCAGGAAGGTTGAATCTGGTAATACTCGTGAGAAAATAAAATCACATGCCAGAACATTGTAAATTGAACAAAAATCTAAGCAAAGAGTGAAAGAGGGAACCTGAAATCTGATTACGAATTCCTCCTCCTTCTCCACATAAAAATCATTGAACTTCTCAAGCTCCTCATTAAGCAGCCTCACAAACCACTCCTGAAACTCTGCCAGAGTTAAATTCCTCCCCTCGCTCGGATCCGCGCTTGCGCTAGGGCCAGCCGCCGGATCCGCGGCGCCGCAACCGGCGAGAGCGACGTTTCGCGGTGGCGGCTGAACGGCGGCGAAACTGGATTCGCTAGGGCAATTCGGAAAGCGCTTGAGGAGCTTCTTCAGTGGCTTGTAGCACAAGAACTTGTCGCGCCATTCCGGTAGAGTTTCTTCCAAGTGGATGCGGAACTCTTTCCCGAATTTCATGCCACAAACTCTCGATTTCCGGTGCTCTGTTGTACTTCCGGTTTCGATTTGGTTCGATTCAGATGTGGAATCCGCAGGGAGATTGAGGGAGATCGAACTCTGTGAAGAACGCCTCTGGTGGTTTGGAGTGGAGGACTAAAAGCAGAGATGGGAATAGATTGGCAGCGCGGAATCTGGAATCTATTTGCTTATATAATTAGAAAAGTTACCCTTACTTAAGGGATTATTTTACAACACTGCTCATAAATTAAGTATTTAAGCAATATTGCCCACATTTTTTTTATGACGAGGAAATCCGTTATTTGGTGGCAAACCTCGGACACGTGACCCAGCTGGTAAGAGTCACGTAACAGCTTTGGATTTTCACCCAACGAAAGAGGCGGATGTAGAGATCGAACCCGATACATCTTTATCCCTCTCTTTACTCCACACTACTAGGTCGGATCCACGTATTTGGTTTTATGAAAGGGAACATAACAAATCATGTCTTTTTTACTCAAACTGAGCACTTTATTTTTGTTGTTTTTTTTTTGCCAAATACTTTTTTTTGTTAAAAATGATAAATTATCAAAGTTGGCATTATTTTAGAATGATTGTGCTCTACTAAGATTGTAGACGGACGCTCTTGGACAATGGTTCAATCGCGGTTGACCATCTTCAACTCATCATCTTGTATAAAAAAATTGAATCAATTAAAATTTAAAGGTTATGAAAGATTATTTGAGATATGCGTAGTTGTTGAAAGATAAAATTTCATCTCTTATTTTTCTTTGTTTATAGGTAGGCAGTAGGCTCATCACAATATGAGGAAGGGAGATTCGAATTGTTTACCTACTGATCACTAAATGACATCCTTACCTACTGGTCACTACATGATCTACTCCTCACTACATGTGATTTTTGTTTAATTGGTTACGGGTTGTTTGACGCGCTAAAAATTAATCTAGTTTAAAGTTATAAATAGTTTAAGATTAAAATCTAGATAAATTTTTTGATGAAATTTTAGGCTTTGTGGGTGGATTAAAAGAGCAAATTATTATTTGACATGACAAATTAAATAGAGTTTTGTAAAACTATTTTTTCGAAAAACTCAAAAAAAATTTACCACAACTCTTTAAAAAGCTTTAATAAACTTATGACAAATAGTTCCAAATATTATGCTTGTGCCAAACTGATTTTTATTGAAACAAACAATTGACTTACAACTACCGTAACATAACATAACAAATGTAACGCCTTACACTAAAATATAATTGCTTTGACTTAAATTATTTTATTTCATTTTATTAAATGATATAATTTTTTTTTTAATTCGTAAATGTTTTGGTCAATTACGACCAAAAGAAAAGTCAGGTAAATAGTCATTGATCAAATATTACTAACGGATTGGAGCACCCAACCGGCCATTTTATTCCAGCAATTCCTGTATAAATCACTCGTCGTCGTCGCTGCTATTGTGCTTCCGGCGTCCTCGTCGGTGCTTCCTTTCATCGTCTTCATCGGAGGAGTCGTCCTCGTCCCCCTGCCAAATAATACAATAAAATATATTTGAGCAAGTGTTCATAAACAAATTAAATGATCATATAAACATCGAGATCGATATATATGCTCACGTGTTTTTTGCGACCATGGCGCGGTTTATCGTCGTCATCGTCGTCTTTCCTATGACTCGACTTTCCGCGCCTATGACCCTCTTCCTTATGACCATAGCGTGGCTTATCGTCGTCGTCATCATTGTCGTCTTTCTTATAACTCGGCTTTCCATGCCGATGGCCCTCTTCGCCGTGCCTCCCGTGGCCTGACTCGGACTCATTCTTCCTCCTGTGCCCGTGCTCGTCACTCGAATGCCCGTGCGCGGACCCATGGCTCGAATGCCCGTGCGCGGACCCTGACCCCTGGCTGGGATGCCCATGGGCGGACCCCTTGACTGCGTGCCCAGACCCCTGACCCGAATGGCCATACCCGGACCCGGACCCCTGGCCCGAATGCCCATACCCGGAATCGTCGTCGTCGCGGCGGTTGGAGGAGGTGGAAGGAGGGTAGCAGGTCTCCTGGGAGGCGGGGAGGGGGCGGCCGTACGTCAGGTTCATGTCGTAGCCGCCGCTATACGGCGTCGGGTCGAAGTCGTCGAAATCGTTGACGTCGTCGTCGCGGCTGTGGCCTCTTGCGTAATACGACATCGTTTCGTTTAGTTGGGTGATCGGTGGAATGGGATCAATCGTTGTAGTGTGGAGGTTATTTATTGGAGCAATTGATAGTTCTTCCTTTCCGTAAGAATAGCTCCAAGGAAAGAAAAATTAGGGGAAAAAACAAAAATTAAAAAACCACCACCAAGAACTAAAATTAAAAGGCCGGAGTGAGACGAGTGTTTTTGGGCAAATCCCTACCGTCTATATTAAAAGTAAAGAGTTTTTAAGGTGTGAATTATAATTTGATTTTAATACTGAAAAATGAAGATTATCGATTACATGATATTTGATTTTACACAAAATTATCTTAGGTTAAAATTATTGATAATTTTTTTAAAAAATATAATAACAATGATTTACACACATCTTTATAGAATTTTTTTAAAAAAAATAAATATGTATAAATCATCAATTATAATATATTTATATTTTTTAACTATTTATAATATATTATAAGTGTTATTATACCACTTATAATTATCACTTATAAAAGTAAAAAAGGAATATAAAAAAATATTGTTTCTAACCATCTCACTAATTATTAATGTATACTCCGTAAGTTTATTCATTTTAAATCTAGATTATTAATTTCATAAAATTTATTTTCTTCTTTTATTTATTTTAAATCTAGAATAATATAAGTTTATATAATTGATGTATACTCGATCCTTAAGTTTTACTAATTAATATTTCCTTTCTCAAATTCTCCATTGAAGGCTTAAGCTTTCCTGATCTTTAATTAGGTCATTACACATAACTATCAAAAAAATTAATAAATAAATATTATTTTATTTATCGTAGATTATTTTTTTTGGGAAACATATTTATATTTTGATTAATTTTAATTGAAATATATTTACCGATAAGTTTATTTAATTATGATATAATTGATATTAATTTATAACTCTATTAGAATTTTTTTATATAATTATGTTATTCAAATAAAAAATAATTGCATGAAAACTAAAAAAATAGATTAATGTTAAAACAAGATAAGAAACAAGTAGAGAAGGTGTATTCTATTGAATTGTTGTCTATCACAAATGAGAATATACAAGACATTATATAGGCATATATGGAGGGGGTTACAAAGAATAAGTCATAAATTGTGACCTTTGGTATTTCACCATGTGGGGGTTACAAACCTTTGGTATTTCATCATGTGGGGGTTATAGAGAGGTGTAACATCACATAGTAATAACTAGCTAGTATTATAACACTCCCCCTTGATGTGCACCTCGTAGTTTGCGTTTTGCCTCGTTAAAAACCTCGCCTAGAAAAACCTAGTGGGATAAAAAAACTAGGGCTAAAAGAAAAAGATTACATATGTCATTCGATACGCTTTGTTGATACTGCCTCGTTAAAAACCTTGTCAGGAAAACTCAGTGGGACAAAACCTGATCGAAGGGAAAAAGAGTGCAGTGCGCATATTCTCCCCCTGAATTCAACATTCTTCTTGCAGCTTTCTCATTCCGATATGCTCATCGAATTTCTTGATAATTTTGACTTCATGAGGTACTTCAGGACCTAATGTGCTTGACTTATATGTCTTGGTGTTAAGCCGAAATGTCTTCATATATTGTAATTGACATCAACGTGCTTGACTTATATGTCTTGGTGTTAAGCTGCTTTCAATGCACAATCATAAGATACTTCAGGACCTAACGTGCACTTCATTATTTGATCAGGAGGATCTATTGTATTAAATGGTGCGTAAGTTGCCTCGTTAAAAACCCTTACCTTAGCAAAACCCAGTGGGATAAAAACCAAGATTAAGGAAAATAATACAACTTTGTATGGTACTTCAGGACCTAATACAATGTCACCACTTTCACAATTATAAGTACTTCAGGTACTTTTATAAGGATCTTTAATCAATTGCATGTGACGGGGCTTTGACATTAATGCTTCACGTATTTTCAATACACAAAAATATAAGGTACTTCGGGACCTCGTGTGTTTTTCATCGTTTGATACGTGGGATTTGATGTATAGATGGTGTATAAGTTGCCTCATTAAAAACCTTAGCTTGGAAAAACCCTATGGGATAAAAATCAAGATTAAGGAAAAGAGTACAACTTGTGCATGATACTTCAGGACTCAATACACAATGTCACCATTTTCACAAATACATGATCCTCTGGGCTTAATCGGTTACATATGACGAGACTTTTTATATTGATGCTTCAGGCACTTCAGTCATTTTCATCTATGTTCGTCAATTACACACGGAGTCGGTCCATTGACAACCAAAGATTATATCCACTGCTGGTGAATATATTTTCATATAACCTTTAACTTTAATAGACTTTTGTGTAATCAACTTGGCTTTATATTTTCTTTTGTACGAACACCCACTTAAAACCAATTGATATTAGACTTTCAGTATTGCAACTACGGGTCCAATATTATCATGCTTGAAGAATTCATATTTCTATGAAGTTTCTTCTTTCTAGCTATTAATCATCATTTCAATGTCGACATCTTTTCTTTGTTTGATGATCATCATATTCTCATGAGCTCTTTGCACTTCTCGTCAAAAGATATACTAAGAGTCTAGTGATCTTCATCACTTCCGACGTATTTGAGAATAACTTGATATTCATTGAGTTGGAGTTACTTCTGGAACTTCCAAATGAGCTAGTGCAAATGATGTGACTTTGTCACTTTCTTGGCTTTTGTAAATGCATTTGATAGCCTTTTGCTAAACCATGTAATTTTCATTTGGTGTACATATGTATTGAACTTCTGGTTCCCTTTCATTTATCCGCGGATACCAAATGATAAAGAAGATGCTTTTCATGCAATATCTTTCGTTAGGGACTCAAACCCCATGTATCATTCAACATATAATTTCCATGAAGCTCGAGGTATTTGATATCATTAGGGACTCAAACCTCATGTATCATTCAACATGTTTGTGGTCTCTACGGAGGAGTTCTTGGAACATATACTCTCTTCTGGAGATAATTTGGGGGAAGTTATTGTGTCAAATTCGAAATGCAAAAATGCATGAGCCCTTTTGACTGACGACTCTTCTAGGTCGTTATGAGCTACTTTATGCTCAATAATGTGATTAATAACATTCTCTACCTTTTCATATGACCAATGTGTTAAGGCATCTATACTGGAATAACACTAGTCCATATGACATTATTTTATGTTCGTAGTTGTCTCATTGAACTCGGTCAAGAGACATAAGAGACTTTGCATTTACTCTTTATTATAGACGACCTTGTTATTATTTTGCCAAGAGAACAAGCCGTACATGTATGGTCACCCTTATTGAGGATCTTCAGGTCCTAGGATCTTCTGGTCCTTTTGGTGGGTATTCATGTGAATTTCAATGATCTTGCAAATCATCATTTTACTTGAGTGACCAAATGCCACAAAGAAAGAATGTTTTATCAACTAACTTCTGGTTAGTGACATCATAACTTTCAATGGGTTAAATATGGCATGACACATATATTCAATATTCTAACCATTGAACTTTGTACATGGTGATCAATTTATTTAATTAGATGCCATTAACTGGGTATTTTCAGAACTTTAGTTGGTGTCATACTATATGTATGAAACTAATGACCAACTATGTGCATTTATAAGATACACTTTATCCTTATTCATAATGTTCTTCAAGACATTAGAATTAACTCACATAACAATAAGCTAGTGATAAACCACAACAATGACTTGGGTTGTGCGCTCAACCATAACCTCTTTGACACCCTCTTCTAGAGGGGCATGCTTCAGGCCATGCTTAGAGGGTTGTCAGGAACTGGCCTTATTCACTAGATGGTGCTTTGTGGTTACTTATGTTGGTTCTAAATAACCCATATTCCATGTACTTCTGCGGGAGTACAAATGATAAAAATAAGATCCATATACTCTTTTAGAGTTTATAAGAATCTGAAACTAGAGTCTTCAAGCTCTGGTGTAGATTTTGATAAAAACTCACAATCTACTGGATTGTTTAACAATTGAGTTTAGAAACTTCACAATCTAGTGGATTAAGGTAATACTATTTTAATTCAATATAATATGGAATATAAACTAAGGAATAAAAATAAAAACGATTAAAATGTAAGCAAATTTTATTTGTCCACTTCAGGTGGATAGTACATATCAATTTATCATTTACTTCAAGAAATGATATTTTTTGTTTTACAAAAATGATTTATTTTGTCAACTTCAAGTGACAATTAGTCTCTATTATACATTGTTCATGTGCTTCAAAAGATGATAAGTTGTCATAGAACTTTTTACCACATTCTTCAAGAAATGGTATGTATTTGATTATTACTCACTTCAGGGAGAATAAATTTGAGTATATATCCATATACTTCGAGGGATAACATTTTAGACTTTAAATATCAATTCACTTCGGGGAAGATAATTTAGACAACTTGTATACAACCACTTCAAGGGTTATATTGTGTAACATTACACCAAAATTCATGCATTTTAAAACATGATTTTCATCTTTATTAGAGCTTACAAACTTATCGCTCATTCACTTCAGAGAATGATTATTGTCACTGCAGGGACAAATTTTTTTTTATTGTTAACAACTTGAGACTAACATTTTATGAATACTTTAATATGCATCCTCTTCGAGGGATGATTATCGTCACTTCAATAAGTTTATCCACTTCAAGGGATGACTATACAATGCCTTTTGTTGTATGAACAAAACAATAAATCTATGTAAAAAATAACATAAAATAGTAAAATATATTAAGAAAACATAAATAATAATCTTAAAATAAAAAAATCAATGTCAACTTCTGGGTGACAAGGAAGTTGGGTATAGATCTTCGAGACCTTTTTATCACCTACGATAGGAGGTGGTATTCTTATAGCAATTTTATCGTCTACTTCGGGAGACTGATGGAGAAACAATAATGATTTCATTTGATTTCATCACTTCTGGGATGATATATGATTTTTAACAAGTTTATCTACTTCAAGAGATGAGTCCGTTCATTTACTTCGGGAGATGTATCTATTCATCTACTTCGGGAGATGAAGAATTGAAAAACATACAAATAAATATATAATAATTAATCGTCACTACAAGGATGACTTTTATCGTTTCATCACTACGGGGATGAAATTTATCGATCACATCAAATGATTTATAATATCAATTTGTTCACCTTCATTCACTTGGGGGGATGAGATTGATTTATCTCTATGAAGATATGTATAATTCTTACAAGTGCATTCTCTTCGGGGGATCATGATATTGATTCGTCTCTACTGGGACAAATACATTTTTATGTGTGTATCCCCTTCAATTGATGTGAAAATGTTTGAAAATGTCTCTTCGAAGACGATATAGATCTCATATATATATATATATATATATATCCCACTTAAAGGGATTATTTTATTCAAGAGAATAATTATTATTGAATCCACTTCCAGGGATAAATCATCGCTACATGAATGAGTTTCGATTTTTATAAATTCGATCAATCATCCACTTCAGGGGAAGAGATTATAGAAAAATAAATTTTATTTGATTCGTCCACTTCGGGGGAGAATTCAAAAGACATCATCAATTTTCTATATATATCCTCTTCGGGGGATAATTTGATATTAGTTAATCTCTTCAAGATATAAACAATTAAAATAGTCAACAATATTAATAAATGTCTAAAATAAATATAATAAAATAGGTTTGATAAACTTGCGGTAATTAATATGGAAGATCAATAGTCACAATTTAATTGAATGATCAATGTATTAAGTGGAAAAACTCTTTGAGATTCCAATGATCAAAACATGCAAGCCATAGAAAATTATGCAAATCCAAACATATAATACAAACGGTAGAAAATTTGCATCCGCTTCTAGGGATACATTATCCGCTTCTAAGGATATATTATTTATCTACTTCGGGAGATAATAACGAGGATGAATCATCCACTTCTAGGGATTAACCATCACTAAAAGAAAAATTATAATTTTTATCAATCATCCACTTAGGGGAGGAATAATCGATCATCTCTATGGGGATGCAATATATAACATGTATATCCACTTCGGGGGATGATAAACATTTTTATCTCTTCAAGGACAATTTTCTTCAAATATATATAGTATATCCTCTTTGGGGGATAACTCAATACTAATTAATCTCTTCAAGAGATATACAACTAAAAAAATGAATGAAATAAGTAAACGAATGTAGCAATCTTGAACACTACCATCAATTGGTTAGATGTATCAATTATGCCTGAGATAAAATAAAATTGATCTCAAAAGGACACTGCATGTATATACGTGGGATAAGAGAATAAGTAAAAAAAATAGTTGGTGTAAAGCATGCAAATATTATATATGGAAGATTAACATGCACATGATTGAAAATATAAGTATGCATTACCATGGTTATACATACATAGGTGGAATCATGGATATATAAACAAACACAACGATAATACTACTGCACGCATTTGTATATAGCTGGGTGCATGCAGAGTGTATATATCGGCGAATCCTTACCAAGTGCTGATAACGTGTTAAAACAAGATAAGAAACAAGTAGAGAAGGTGTATTCTATTGAATTGTTGTCTATCACAAATGAGAATATACAAGACATTATATAGGCATATATGGAGGGGGTTACAAAGAATAAGCCATAAATTGTGACCTTTGGTATTTCACCATGTGGGGGTTACAAACCTTTGATATTTCACCATGTGGGGGTTATAGAGAGGTGTAACATCACATAGTAATAACTAGCTAGTATTATAACAATTAAGAGTATTCGGTAATAGAAATCAAAGTCGTGGTTTAGTTTGTTACAAAAATAAAAACATTGAAAAATGATTTGTTTTAAAAATAATACTTTTCACCAAAATTTAATTTTCAGTTTATTGAAAATTTTGAAAAAAAAAAATTAAGAAAAATTATTTCAATTTGTGTGTATTTTTTTTTTTAATGGATTTTTTATAGATAACTGATAAAATTTTATAATATTTTCTTAAAATGTTTCGTGCATGAGAGTAATTAACTATAAACGAAATTAAAGATATAAATAACTTGTTCTAACCTTGTACAACAATGGGGATGTAGCTCAAATGGTAGAGCGCTCGCTTTGCATGCGAGAGGCACGGGGTTCGATCCCCCGCATCTCCACTTTTTAATAGTTTTTGCCACGTTGTTATGTTCTTACGACTAGTTTAGTTGCAGCTCTCAAACCATACTAATTCAGTTTTTTTTAATACTGTTTTTAAAACTTGAAATTAGTAATAAACTTTATATATCATTAACCAAAAAGATATGAATCTATAACTTGTAAAATATAATAAGTCCAAGTTTTTACAACTTTAAATTAGTAATAAACTTTATATATCATTAACCAAAAAGATATGAATCTATAACTTGTAAAATATAATAAGTCCAAAATATATTTATTGTTCATCGAATATAGTATATATGTTTAGATATGAGTAAGGGTCAAGGGTTGATCCGAACTTGAGGATCTTGCCGAGTACCTTGATGAATATTATTCTAACTTTGGGTTTCAAGGTGAAGAGGAAGAGGAATTCGACATTGTAGTGTAGTTGCCTGGACAGATTTATGTAGCCACTATGTGATGAAGCACCTTTTAAGCAGAGGTGGTCAAATACTAAATAAGAAGAGAGCCTGATTATATATATAATCCATTTTTTTAAAGAAAAAAGACATGTCATGATTCAACGGAGATTTTGGGTTTCCTACTTCGTAGACAATCTCTCGTCAAATACTCGCCACTCTAAGATGGAACACCTTTTAAGTTTAGGTGGTCAAATACTAACTAAGCAGTGATCCTGATTTTTTTATATTAATATATATATAATTAAAAACGGTCGTTCTAACTATATATCATTGGAAAAATTCTCAAGTAACCATTCCGGAATAGATCAACCGAAAAGGACTTGTGGGTAGTACCCAAAGGTTCACGGTTCGAATCCCGAATGATCGCTCTTTATTTACCAAATTCAAGGAAAAATTCTCGAGTTTTAAATTTAAAAAAAAAAGTAAAATAGAGGGTCACTCCATACGAATAAAGTTTAGAAATCAAATTAGAAATGATTCGATAAATTTAAATGTATAAACTTTAGAAAAATCATTTTAAAAAATGGTTAAAATAATTAAAATTTGAGGGTTTTTTTCCAGATATGGTCTCTTAAGAGTATAATAGCATAAGTTAGAAAATCATTATATAAATGGTAATAAATTCCATAAAATTACCCATATTTAGGCAATTTTTCATATATGATTCGTTTGACATAATGTGTTGATTTTCTACAAGATTTGCCTATAAAGAAGAAGAATAATGTGATGTGTTGGTTTATAATAAGGAGCGTAAAATAAACCGATAGTAAACAACGATGAGTTATGATAAAAAAAAAAAAGATAATTCCGGTAGGGTGTTGTTAAATACACTGCAAACCCTCCTTCATAAAGCCACGTTCATTCCAACGTGCACCACGATTAATTAGACGTGATAGAATTTGTAATTAATCATATTTTTAATCATCTTTAAAAGGGGTAATTAGTGCACGTCGAAACTGACGTACGTGATGCACGTCCAAAACAACGTGGTGATTTGCGGTGTATTTAGTTCCCGCGTTGTGGCAAAAACTGCAAAATAAAGCCAAGGGACAGTGAAATACAATTTTCCAAATAAAGGCCAAATTTATGCAAAATGACCAAATTAGAGGATCTTTTGTGCGATTTATCAGAAATTGAAGTTCACCACGCGGAAGCTTGCAAGCGGAAAAGGATTTTTGCTTCAGACAAATATCGGTTTGCTTCAGGCAAATCTCATCTCCCTCTTGCTTTAGCAAAACTGGAAACGATCACTCAAGCTCCAATTCTAGCTCGCAAGCATTTTGAATTTTGAATTCGGGAGAGCGATCTTAGAACTAGAAGCTTCGTTTTCGCTTGTTCTGTGCTCTTCCTTCTTTGCCAAGCTATCAATTTTGTCTTCTCCTGCAAGAATCTTCGTTTGACGGCAGTGGCGACCGAAGCCGTTCAGAGTTCGGCAGGTAATTTGGGTCTTTCTAGTTCCATTCAGGTTTGCGTCTTGGTCTCTATCCAAAATCGAACCAGTTGCTTTGTGAGTTCATTGATTTTTAGCTATAGGTTAAGCAAATTGGCACAGGGGGCCTTCGAATTTGCTACAGGGAAAATTAGCTTGCTTCTCGTTGTTCCGATGGAGTTTTAATGTTGCTTTGTTTCAGTTGTTTCTCTTGGTACTGTTGAAAGTCGGTGCTGCCTTTTGGTTGCTGTCTAACTGTTCGACGAAATGTCTGAGAGAGGAACTTGGGAGGGAGTTGCTGAGTGTTGGGCATGGCGTTTGGGTGCTGTAGTGTTCTGATGCTCAAATTGTTCAGAATGAAGTGGGATTTTTTTTTTTTTTCATTTTCATTCAGAAGCGGTTGATTCGGAATCTGATGGGTTCTTTGATGGAGAGAAGCTGGGTCTGAATTTGCTGTAGGAACTATTATCTTGCTTCATCTTTTTCGTAATGGTGTTTGCAATGTTGCTTTTGTTGTTGTTTTTTTGTTCATGTTGAAACTTCAAATTCAGTACTTCCATTTGATCGATGGCTAACTGGTCGACAAAATGTGCAAGAGAGGAACTAGGAGGGAGCTAGTGATTGTTAGGCAAGGCGTTTGGGTTAAGTATTGTATTGCTGCTCATCTTATAACCTTTAGAGTTCAAATTCAGAGGTGGTAGCTGGAGAAGTCGGAATCTTTCCCTTTCATTTTAGGGTTTTGGTCCATTTATAAACCTTAGAGCAACTTTACTTTCTTATAATGACTTTATATCAATATTCATTGTCTTATTTCATATTTTTGTGAGTCATGTATCACATTTTAGTTATCCTCTGTCGTTCAGAATTTCACTTTATGGATTATGTAGTTATTTGACTTGAGCATTTGAATTTGAAATAGCAAATGAATTCGTGCTGCCTTGGTGAATTCCTGCACAGTTCCCTGTTTTACCTTTATTGACAGAATGTTCATGATCAGAAAGTGCATGTTAGTTTGGAAGATATCATTCAGCTGAGACATAATTTTTGGGTAGTTTTTATCATTTTTATGGAGTTATGTTCGTAGATCAGGCGATAGGGTGGCCCATGAGTTAGCTTGCTTAGAGCCATGGGTTGTAGGTGGCTTGAGAACAAGGGATTCTGTATTTCTGTCATCCCTTTACAGCTTTGTTCAGCTATTAATTCTGATATGAATGAAAGTTTGTAGCACCGTTTGGGCACTTTCCATTGAAAAATAATAATTAGAAGCTTAAGATTTGTCTGTATATGAGAAAGTCGTGAGCCAAGAGTGCTGTAAAATTTCTTATATTCTGACCCAAACCGTGCTTTTTATTACAACTAAAAGTTTCTCCTCCTTGCAGATTGAGTTGGTAATGCCTAGTATATCTCCCGCAATCAATCAAGTTGCAGTGTGCTTCAGTGACATATGTTAAAATTTGACAGCGAAAAAAGAAGCTGTGTTCCCTAACCGTTCAGCAAGAATTCTTGAAATGCTACGTTGCTTCGGATCAAGTTCATTGCAGTCATCATCATTACCTCCATCAGAAAATCATTGTGCGACTTCTCAAGGTGAAATATTGATTTAGTTCCTGCCCTTTATCTTGCTCATGTAGCTCCTGAATATCAAACCATGCCAAAACTCATTTTAGTTACAAGAGTTTCTTGTGTTTATGTATGGGTATTAAGTACATCTTTTAACTCGTAGAGCTTTTTTTTTTATTATTAATCCAATAACTTTGACTACATTTACAGATACTTCCGCAGCTGACACACCTAGATCGAATGTTGTATTCTCCCCTACTGTTAATCTCTCCCGTGAATTTGCCAAGGCAGTCCACACATCTTCCTACAATGAGATATGGTCAAAGATCCATGTTGTAAAGGAATGGGAGAATGCTGAGGTTAACCACCAGCGGCAATTTTTGGCACAGGTCCTTCAACCAAATCACACAGATATCCAAGAAGCACTTCAAGCTGCTACCTCTAACCCTTTTACTCAACAGATCTCAACATATGTTGATCACACCGAGCAAATTTCTCATTTTCTCTTTATATTGAATCAAGGGGTCAGCAATGCTCGTTCACTTTATTTACCAATCCAGGAGCTAGTTGATGTCCTCCCTGGTGATTTAGACTCTCCCACTGAAGCACATTGCAACTTGGCATACGATATCTTCCTTCAATTTGATAGAATGGAGAATCCATTTTCTTCCCCGGGATCTAACAACTTCAGTGACATGCAGAGCAGCTTCTCCGATCTCAAAGAACACATTGATGGTTGCATAGGCAAGTCCCAATCTAGAGTACGGATGATTCGCTGTGCCACCACTGGTTCAGCTATATGTTTCATTGGAACAGTAGTTGGATTCGCCATAACTGCTGTCTCGATTGCCGCTCATGCTCTTGTCGCCCTGGCAGCTGGTTCTTTCTTCCCCTCGGTACTTCCTAACTTGATGAAGAAAGACCTTGCTCATATTGCACTGCTGGATGCTGCCTCAAGAAGTGCTTATGTCCTGCACAATGACCTACAAACCGTTGATCGTCTTGTGCGCCACCTACAGACTGCTGTCGAAGCTGACAAGTCCCTTGCTCGCCTTGGAATCGCTCGGGGTAGGGAAAGGCACCCGCTCAGCGAGGTGGCAAAGCGCTTTGCGAAGAACCATCATAGTGTCCAGGTCCAGCTCACTGACCTTGAGGAGCACATATGCATTTGCTTTGCTGCCATCAACAGAGCAAGATCTCTCCTCCTCCAGGAGATTCGGCTTCATCAAAACTCATGAATTATGCAAGAAAGTAGTTTACTCAGCACCAAAATTGACCTAGTTTCTCTCTTTTACTTGAAATAATACTAAAGCCAGAGACACTCTTAAAACTTTTTCGATACCGTGTGTGCTGTCATTGTTGAAACAGTGATTATTGATGGAGGAACTTCATTTGTTAGTTTATAGAAAGTAGTTTACTCAGCACCAAAATTGATTTAGTTTCTCTCTTTTACTTGAAATAATACTAAAAGCCAGACACACTCTTTAAAACTTTTCATTTCAATACTGTGTGTGCTGTCATTGATGGAACAGTGATTATTGATGGAGGAACTTCATTTCGTAGTTAATAGAAAGTAGTTTACTCAGCAGTGCAGATATTGTATGTATGCTGCTAAGCTATTGTTAGCACCAAAAATGGTTCGATCTGAAAACGAGTTCACTGATAAACAAACTGAAATTGCAAGTGCTAAAAAATTTTAAAAAAAAGAATTTTTGGATGGTCTGTCAGAGAACCATGCGACCACCTCGAACCCAATTAAGGGGCAAGGACGATCCCCTCTACAGCTGACAGTGGCCTGAGCCAGGGTTAGCCGTCAATCACGCTAAGGTCGCATGGTCATGGTTCATCCACCAGACTGGGTTTCCTGTCTTCTTAGAACTTAAGAATACAGAGGTACGAGCCTATAGAACAGATCCTGTTCAAGTGTGGTCGTGCACATTGATGCTATACCTCCTTATTTAAAATGTTTATTTAACACATAAACTGTCGATGTGGGATAAAATTGGAAAATTTAAAACAATGGGGAAACTCAAATCGGTCTGGATATTTGTTCTTGTGTCCATGATTCAACAGATTACAAAACCAGGAAGCAAACTGAATCATGACAAGGTTAGAATCTGTATTACATTCGACACGAAAAAGGGCTCGGTTATCGGATACACTTGAACTCCGGCCAGTTGATGTTGTTAGAATTTGGATACTTCATATGCCATGAGAAACAGGAGTCCAGAGGATGAAGGCCCTAGTCAAGCGGTGATCCGTGAAGGCACTCGAGATCCGGTGTTAGGAAAGGAGTCAAGCATTTCAATTGGCAGCACGATAATCCTATCAATCCCGTAAGAATATGGTGTCGATTATAGTACACAAGTGTTGTATTTGTATCATAAAAAGCGAAGAAATACCAATGTCTAACTTCAAACTAACTAGACCAAACCAAAAGTAACGTAAATGTTTAAGAGTTTAGAAATAAATTGGTAACTTGCTTCCAATTTGCAATTTCATCTTAGGAAACTCGATTTTGTTGATGAAAGTGTTTGATCTTTTCTTTTTCCTTCATCTCAAGACTATTGTAGTTTTGATTTTAACACAAATTTAATTTAAATTTTGAATCAAATTGAAACTTAATAAAAGTTGAAGTTTCATTTAACTAAAATTTGATTTAATTTATCTAATTTGATTCATATGGGTCTGATTTATTCCACTAAAACCTAGCTAGACTAACCAAATCAGACTCAAAAAACTGATTTTATCCAAATAAACTCAACCGGACTCAAAACGATGCAATCCTCGACATCAACTAAGATTCGAGATGACCCAAAATCAAAATAATCCGACCCGACTCATCTGATTCCTACGTGTAATCCTCATTGGGTCAATAACTTGACCAATTTAAGTTGCTTACCTCGAAAATGTTGGGGTTAATGTTAGGTATATAGGAAGCTTAATTATGATCCTAAGCTAACTTAAAACTTACTCAATGCTTATAAATTTATACTCCACAAATTACTTGAATGAAGTTAACCCGTGAATCCAAGCACAAAATCATATATTGGGATTTTGTGCCAGATTTGTTGCTTCAAGTTTGAAACAAAGTTAAGAGATTGATAAATTCAAGACTCTTAACTACTTGGAATTGCTGCTCTGGTGTTAAAATTAAAGTTTGTATACTCCGTATTATTTTTGTTTAAAAGTTGATATTTTGTATTATTTTGATTTATTTCTTTTTAATTTTTTTTTAAATGCTAGTATTTAATTAAAATAAGTAAAAGTATTTGATCTTGCAAACCCCGGCCAACTCATTAGGACAATACAAATGATACAATTGAAGAAGGTAGCATATCTTGATAGCAAATGTATGGTGAGGAGATCGTGTCAATATATGAGCATCCATCATTTAGTAGTTGCACTTGTATTTTATATAATAAACTATCTTAATAATTCGTAACGTTAATTGATCACACGTACAAAATTATTCATATTGTAATTATTAGGAACATCCACCATATATTAAAGATTTATTAATCATCAAATTAATTATTATATAGGTCTCGTAGGTAGTAGGTGCTTGCTACCCGTGGTTGGCTCTAGAGGTGATAATCGAGTTGGATCGTTGATCATAACATTTTTTTTCCCTTAATTCAGTTTATATCATCTGGATTAGATAGATTCTAACATGTTTATTTATTATGTACTAATTTATTGTATTTTGATGGTTTTTTGTTTGTCGATGAATCGGCGGTCTCTCTCGAATATCAGACTTATTTGATCTACAATTTTTTCTTTATTAAAAAAAATAGATTCTACCCTCGTACATATAAGTACAAGTTGATATTCTCAAAAAAAAAATTAACTTTTGACCTAGAGATGTAATACCACAACCATTAAGATTAACGTATAATTACTTTTTATTTTTTTAATATAAATTTGACATATAACAGGTTGTATGTAGATTGGATAATTTTGACTTCGGGCACCTTTTGAGGTAGATCTATCGAGTCAATTATTATTTCGGTTTTGTAGAGGCAATGGGTCAAACTGATGAAATTAACAAATGAGTTTTGCATATGACTAATATGATAAGTAAGAAATACAAAAAACTATCAGGTTCTTGAAAAATATATGGTTGAAAAAGAAGCCACTACTATGAACACAACAGTCCAACAACGTATTCAATGAAGACGATAAGGTAGAAAAATATATTGGCAACAACAAGAAATATAGGGAAAGTAGAACAAGAAATATAGGGAAAGTAGATGAACTCTCTAACATCTACATAGTAGAAAATTATGTAGAAGATAGACTACATTAGAAACCCAACAAAGATGAGTGATATCGATTCGCCGCAACGAGTGCCCTAACACATATAACAAAACAAATTTTATGAAGAAAATAGTTGCATTGCTTGAATATGGAATATTGAGACATTTGCAAAAATTAAGAACTTCATATGAAAACTTGTACTGGACAAAATCCCAACGAAAACAAGATTGACCAACAAATGAATCGATGTCTCACTTAATCCCTCTCTATGCGACTAAATGGATGAAAATCCATTCTATCTTTTTTATCAAATGCATACAACCACTACCATTGATTAAATGAATTGATTTGAATTTTGAACGACACTCAAAATATTGATACAACTAATAAAACTATATCAAGAATATCACTTATGAGATCTTTGAAAAACTTAACTGGACATAGAAAAAGAAACTAGTTGTGATATAGTGATGTCTATGAATAAGCAGAAATTGAAAAATATTTGATAACTAAAACACAACAACTATTCAAAAAATGAAAAATTAGACCAACAAAAACTTAAGAATTGAGAGACTTTAAAATCAATCTTTTAAGGATGATATCCAACAACAGAAACCAAGAAAAAATTGATAAACGAAAAGAAAAAAGTTGAGATGAAATGAACCACATAAATAATCTTGCAAGATTAATTTTGTTGGCTCCAAATTGCCTTCTGATGAGGTAATTGCAGATTTCGTCCTTAGAGACCACTATGGTCAAGTGATTGAGCGTAGTAGCACCTAGTGTGGTACAGATTAGCCTTTGGTTGCAAATCGCTCTCAGAACAACATTATAGAGGCAAAGGAGCTCGGTTACTCGAACATTGCAATCGATGGTGATCGATAATTTGACTATCAAAATTGCATTAAGCGAGTTTGGAATTGCATGAAAGATAGAGGTGTTGATGTCAGACACCCTTCTTCTCCTTCAACGGTTTGAGGTTGTGCATTTCCTCCACATATTCCGCAAGATCAACATGCCCGAGGACAAGCTATTATTGGACTTCTCCATTATATGGCTCCACATGATCTTCTTTCCGACCCAAAACTTCGTGTTCTCATCTACAATAATGTATTTAGGTGATAGTCTAAGCAGGATATGACCTTACCAAAGTCATTATCTCATAAAAAAGAATGACATTCAATTTTCGAGTCCAAGTTTGAGTTGTATTTAATTTGGATATATGATTGATCGATTCTCGAATGAAAAATTACATATTGGTGAAATATTGTTGGGATATTTTTTTCAATAGTATAAATGCACAATTAAAAGAAAAACATAAATTATATAAATTGTTTCACGTTTATAAAGTATTTCAATATAATTGATTTGAAACGGTTGGTTTTAGTTATACAGAATAGTAGTATGAAGTTTAGCAAAATATAGACCATTTCAATTTGACAAATTACGTTTGAAATGTTTTGTGTGTGTTTAATCTTTAAAAATTCATAATTTTTTAGTAGAACATTAGATTAAAGAGTAAATTACACATAACCACCCTTAAATTATGGTACTTTTCACATAACCACCCATAAAAACTTAAATTACAGTAAACCACCCATAAATTTGACTTGTTTTCATAAGATCACCCACACATTAAACCTCTATTTGTTTTGTTTAAAACGACTAAAATACCCCTAATTCAAACTTATTTGTTTGTATTTTGTAAAGGAAAGATGTTGCATGTATATAAGGGCCTGTTTGGATTCCCAAGTATAAGCATAATCACTTTAAAAGTGTTTGACTAAAAAAATGATAAGGTATTTAAAATAATGGAATTTTAAAATAAAATACCTTATAAATTGTGTCAATTAATTATATTAAGTTTATAAGGTAATTACAAACTTAACACAATATTTAGTATTTTATTTATACAATCTATGTAATATTTTATTTTAAAATTACATTATTTTAAATATCTTATAATTTTTTTTAACCAAACACTTTAAAAGTGATTATGCTTATAATTAGCATAATGCATGGGGAATCCAAACACACCCAATATAATTAATTGACATAATTTATAAGGTATTTATTTTAAAATTCTATTATTTTAAATACCTTATAATTATTTTAGCCAAACACTTTTAAAGTGATTATGCTTATAAGCATAATCACTTGGGAATCCAAACAGACCCTAAGTGTTTGGATTCCGATTGTATTATGTTTATAATGCAAAATAGACAAGGTCGTCTTTGGTAGACAAAAAATTTAAGGTAAATTAAGGGTGGGTGTGGATTCCACAATTTATTAATTATATATAATGTAATAGTTTTATCCCGATGTATGTGATTATTTGGTTAAATTATTATTTTACCTCAGTTTTATGAGATTTTTAGCTATACAACCAACGACTCACATAAACCGAGGTAAATAATTGAATTATAATTAAAATGGAATGGAATTCAAACCCACCCTAAATACTCCAACCAATATATATCTAAATTGGATTTGCAATGTGTAGAGTCGATACTTGCAATAGCTCCTAATAGTTTCCCCTGCTTCAAATGTTGAATAAGATAGGGATAAACTCTAAAATAAAACAAGATTATTGCTTAGAAGGGTAAATTAGCTCATATCTTAAATTACAAAC
The DNA here is from genome assembly GCA_963922045.1 of Persicaria maculosa. Classification (NCBI taxonomy): domain Eukaryota; kingdom Viridiplantae; phylum Streptophyta; class Magnoliopsida; order Caryophyllales; family Polygonaceae; genus Persicaria; species Persicaria maculosa. The sequence continues at coordinate 72,086,012 of OY998260.1, forward strand.
CATATCATTATTTAAAAAAAAAATTACAAACCATATCATTGAAAAAATAAGCTAAGCTTTTTTTTTTGGTAAACAAAAATAAGCTAAGCTTCTACATATCATTTGACAAATTAGCCGAACATGAATAATTTTATTATAATTTATCCTTTTTTAAAATAAAAGTAAAATCGGATTATTTAACAAATGGGAAGTCTTATGAAAATAAATCATTGCATTAAATACAAATAAGCTTGAATTAAGGGTATTTTAATCCTTTTAAACAAAATAAATAGAGGTTTAATGGATGGGTGGTCTTATGAAAAGATAACTAATTTATGGGTGGTTTATTGTAATTTAAGTTTTTATGGGTGGTTATGTGAAAAGTACTATAATTTACGGGTGGTTATGTGTAATTTACTCTAGATTAAAACTTACTCCATTCGTCTCAAAATTTAAGTCGTTTAGAATTTTGCATAAGTTTTAAGAAAACACTCACCCATCAATCAACATCATCATTCTACTAATTTTTTTTTTATAAATTTTTATTGTTTTTAATACCTAATATATTTTTTAACCAATCAAAATCTTTAAAAAAGTCAACAATATATAAATCGATACAAATCATTACTATCTCTTACCTAGAAAACCTAAAATGACATCTATTTTGATACAAGAATAAAGAGCTAAAACGACCTAAATTTCAAGACGGAGGGAGTATAATAAATTTCTTTCTATTGAAAGTTTCAAACGGAATTTTCGCCTGGTGCCCCTGAGGTAAGGGCAAATTCGCCGGGTATACAAAAGTTTTGAATAATTTGCCAAATACCCCTGAGGTTTCGTATTTTTTTGCTAAATACCCCTCGGTTAAATTTTAAGGAAAAAACGTTATAACGGTGTTAAATTTAAACACTTGAAGAAAGGAAAGAAAGAACGACAGACGTTCAAAGCTTCATGCCATTGAAACCAAAGAGAGAGAACGACCTAAGTGAGGAGGGAGAAGCCAGATCCGTCGTCGTGAGATCGACCTACGCTAGAAGGGAGGAGGTGCGAACATCAGCTATTGTTGTTGAGGTAAGTCTCTCCTCTTCATTTCATCTTGGGTTTTCAATCTTCGAATTTAGGGTTAACAATTTGAGATTTTTGGGTGATTATCGTTGTAGGATCTTTGAATTATGGTTTCTTTGTTGGTTTTATAGATAATAAGGTATCTAATTTTATAGCATGTGTTTGTTTTGAAGTCCCTTTTGAATTATGGGATTTAGGGTTTAGGGGGCTTGGGGCAAACAATTGATGTTTTTGAATTATGCTTTATCAGTAGGTTATTGTGTTCCTGAAATCAATTTATTGAAGAATAAAAACATTTTGAAATTACTGTAGAATGGACGAGAAGATAGTGTTGAGGCTTCGCTATATTCATCGAGAATACGTTGAGATAGAGGTTGATGATCCTGATAAGTGCAACATTCTAGATTTATTTGTTGATTTGCTAGAGATGGCTGAGAGAAGTAAAATGTTCCTTCCCGACAATCCTACTCTGTGGTATGCGCATAATGGGCAAAGCTTTCAGCTCGAGAGTGATTCCGATGTTATTAACATGTTTCGTTTATTTTCGGATAAGAAATTGATTAATTTGGCCATTGGGACTGCTGAATCGCCTTCTAAGAATCTAGACATGGCACGGGGTTTATTTGAATCTAAGAGACAACTAATCGTACCTCAAAGGTCGAGTCATGGTAGTTTACCTATATCCAACAGGAGAGTTCCACCTACCACTGCAAGAAGAAGGGGAATATGTGTTATAAAAGATGGTATTACCTCTCATTCATTTGGTAGTGAACCTAGTTCTGGTGATGTTAGTAGAACAAAAGATGATATGGGTGGTGTTGTTGTACCCGTTGATGAACCCAATTCTGGTAATGTGCTGTCTAATATTCCTTCATTTGGCTTGGATTTACCTTCCACTACAGCACTTGATATTGATGTTTCCTCTGGTGGTACTGAGGAATTATGTGATAGTGATAGTGAATCTGATTACTTTGATAGAATTTACGAGAATGGAGAGGTGTATACTGAAGTAGAGTTTGGGAAGGTCAAGTTGAAGACTTGGATGCTTTTTTGCGACAAAGAAAGTTTACTTAATGTGCTGAGAGATTATTGTGTACAAGAAGGATTCACTGTCGTAGTGTCAAAAACTGATCATTGTAGGTATACAGCTATGTGTGGGGACTCGAGTTGTAATTGGAGGATTCATGCATCTTCACTTTCAGATGGAAGGACATGGGCAATCAAGACATTGGAGAGCACTCATTCATGTCTTAAACTAGGCCAGTACAATTCTATGGCCACTCCGGCATGGGCATCAACTAAAATTCTGGAGTATGTACGAGCAGATCGAGAGGTCAAGGGCAAGACTATTCAGACTTTTCTTATGGAAAAATTCGGGATACATTTGAAGTCAACCTCTTTGTACAAATCAATAGCACTTGCCAACAAGATTATCGATGGAAGTGAGGACACTTCCTATGGGAGTTTGCCCGGCTATTGCGAGGTTTTGAAGACATCGAATCCAGGATCAAAGGCTCATGTAGTGTGGAAGCAAGCCGAAAATGATCCGGAAAAGCCTATACAATTTAAGAGTGTTTTTATCTCATTGAAGCCAATGATTGATGGATTCATTCATGGATGTAGAGGGCTAATTGGAGTGGATGGGTGTCATTTGAAAGGAAAATATGGTGGAGTAGTTCTAGCGGCTGTTGCATTGGATGGAAATAATGAGATTTTCCCCACTGCATCAAGGCGGTATTGTGCAACACATCTCTGTGCCAACTTCAAGAAGGCTTTCCCCGGAAAACCTACAAATGACGTATTTTGGGTGTGTTGCAAAGCATTCTCAGAGTCAAAGTTCAAGAAAGCTATGGAAAAGGTTGAGAGTACTATTGGGCTAGGTGCTGTTGATTGGCTTAAAAAATTAGGTACATTTTTCTGTAATAACTTTAGATGCAACTGTAATTCTTAATGACAGGGTTATGAAATTTCACTTATGTCCATTATTTTTGTCTAAGGTGACTACGAATGTTGGGCAAGACATAGGTATGATCCTAGCTTGCACTCTCCTGAACCAACAAGCAATTTCGTAGAATCATTCAACTCAACTTTGGGAGCAGATAGATGTCTTCCTGTGCTATCACTTCTAGAGGGTAAATAATTCCATTGCTCACAATCTAGTCACCAATTTTGCTAAATAATTCCATTGCAATGAGGGCAATTCTGGAAACTAGAGGTTATCCAGAGCATTACGTGTCGGCATGGTATTCAGTACGTATGTATAAAAGGACCTATTCGGTTAATTATAAGGCCGTGATGGATGAGGAACAGTGGCCTGCATTTGATCTTCCCAAGATTGGACCACCTAGCATGAAAAGGGGAGTTGGAAGGCCTCCTAGAGTTCGAAGGAGACAAGAGGGTCAACAAGAGTCGGGAAAGAGGTCTCGAGTTGTAGCTTGTGGACGATGCAAAGCGTTCGGGCATAACAAGAAGACTTGTAAGGGTGGACCAACGGCAAGAGAGCTTAGGGAGCAACAAAACATTCGAGTAGAACGTCGACCAAAGGTGCGGAAAGCTAAAGCTACAACTAACCAAGACTCGGACGTTATGTGCTCGGCCCCATGGATGCCTGAAAGTCAATAGCGACATTTAAAAACTTCCAATGAACCATGTTATTTGGATGTGTTTTGTACTAGGATTTAATGTATTCGGATGTTACATGGTTGTCTTCGGATGAACCATGGTTCTCTTGGATGTGTTTTGATGTTAGGTATAACTCATGGATTTTATATATTCAGTGGTGATGTTTTCTCACCTTGCTGTTGGTTATGCAATTTATGAGTGTTAAGCACAACTTCAGGCAACAGAAGATCCAAGATTTTGGCTAAAAAATTCAGATCCATGATTTTGGTAATCTGCATTTTTTTTGCTGTTGCTGCGTGTATGACAGCAAAAAAATCAGGCGCCTTTAAACTCATGACCAATTATTGTGAACTCACTTCTGTTAAGCCTATTTAAGGGTCTTCAAATGACTTGTAAAGTGTGCCTTTAAACTCATGCATCACCTTCTGTTAAGCTTATCGTTTTGTGTGACAGCAATGAAGCTGTTATTTCTGTTTTCTGACAGAAAAACCAAGTGCCTTTAAAGTCATGCATCACCTTGCTGTTATTTCTATTTTATGATAGCAAAAACTCAACTCCATTATGCTGGATGTTTTTATGACATTTAGAACCAAATTAAGTTGTAAAAAGGCATTGAAAACATTGACATCACCACACTAAGCTGTAAAAAAAATTCTGATCTATTATTGCTGTTTCTATTGCTGTTATTTCTGTTTTATGACAGCAAAAAATCAGCTCCATTATGCTGGCTATTTTTATGACATTTAGAACTAATTAAGTTGTAAAAACAGATTAAAAACATTGACATCAACCACAATAAGCTGTAAAAAAAATCAGATCCATTATTGCTGTTTTTATTGCTGTAATTTCTGTTTTATGACAGCAAAAAAATCAGCTCCATTATGCTGGCTGTTTTTTTATGACATTTAGAACCAAATTAAGTGGTAAAAACACATTGAAACATTGACATCAACCACAATAAGCTGTAAAAAAAATTCAGATCCAAGGTTTTGGTAATCTACATGTTTTTTTTGTTGTTTTTACTACTATTGCTGCGTGTATGACAGCAAAAAAATCAGCGTGTTGGCTGGCTGTTTTTATGACATTCAGAACCAAAAATAATTTGTAAAAACACATTGAAAACATTGACATCAACCACAATGAGCTGTAAAAATATGACAACAACAAAAAAGAGTGCTATTGAATCATAACTTTCATTTACTTCAATTCAAACATGATGGTTACACCTGACAACTTCCTCTAAATCAGTCTCAACTAAAAAAGAGAAATTTCAATACAAATACAAGTGCCACAATACCAAAGATAACCCTCCATTTGTGAAAGCCACCGCTCTCTTTGTCACCTTGAAGCCTTCGGATCTCACTCCTATATGCTCGGATGGCATCCTCTTTCATATCTAATGCATCCTTCACTTGAATTATCTCATCTCTTAACATCGGGATTAATTGCCTTGCCGGAGCACATAAAGGAGGGTCGAACCATTCCCACACTTGACAACCTCCCGACTGTATGTCAATGAGCAAAATTCAAGTGAAAACAGCAACTCAACTCATCTGTCATAGAAACAAAAAAAAATCAAGAATGAAACATTTCTAAACGGATTACATACCTTGTAATTCTTACATCTCAGAAATCTTCTTCCCAGATTTCCATCTGTCATGGATGTGAAATACTGACACTCAATTCCACATTCACATATTCTCAATCTAGAATTTCTTGCAATATCATTCCACTTTCTCATGAATAAACATGAATTTAGGCCCCCTTTCATCTTCACCTTTGACATATTAACAAAAAAAACTACTGTTTAGAACGATTTCCCCCAAAATTCTCATAATAAAAAAACCCTAATTTCTAACAACATACCACGGGATTGTCACTGTTGAAAGATCCTTGTGAATCAGCCGCCATGGATGAACAACCATCACTCATGCCTCTCGATTAGTTGCACTGGCTTCCTCGACTCTCTTCTTTCTCTCTCTCTCGATCTCTCAATAGGTTCTTCGCTCTTCTCTCGTCTCTCTATCGTACGTTTCTTTGCTCTTCTCTGTTTCTTATTTTACTTTCCTTTTATTTTCTTTTATTTTTAAATGAAAATGTTAACACATTTAACTGAAGGGTATTTCGCAAAAAAATACGAAACCTCAGGGGTATTTGGGGAATTATTCAAAACTTTTGTATACCCGGCGAATTTACCCTTACCTCAGGGGCACCAGGCGAAAATTCCGAAGTTTCAAATAGTGTTGGTATTTTGGATAGGAAAAAAAAATCGAACCATGTAACCGGGTTGGCCTCAAACCCGGTTCAGGTCCGAGCCGGTTCGTAAATCGTAACCATACCGATAGATGATAGATTTGCATCATTCTCTGTCACATCGTGACAGTGTGACGTGCTGTTGCAGGGAGATCCAGTGAGCGGGATCCTTCATATATTTAGCCATTTACTTCCCCCCAATTTCTCATACCTCAATGCAAACCTCAATGTGAAGAAGAAGAAGAAGAAAACATAATCTATAAGCAACAACAACTCAATCCTCTCTCTGTATTTGGTCTCTCTCATGGAGGTAGATTCCACCTGCGCAGAGGGAGGCCCCAATTTCTACTCCTATAAACTTTTTTCATATTTAATTAATTCATGATTGCGCCTTGGATCTGGACTCTCCTCCATTCTTAGGTTTTCATGCTCCGCCTCCTACTTTTGAATTCGCATTGTTTGTGAGTGTTCTCTCCCTGAATTTTTGGTCTAGGGTTTGATTTCCGAGTGTTGCTGTTTATCCTTGCTTCCAATTTCATCTTTTGTGTAATTTGATTTCTAATGCTTTTGTTGTTCTCTTTGCCTCTACTCTCTACCAAGTTGGCTCTTACAGATTTGAAAATTTGATTCCAGTTTCCCTTTTCTTTCCTTTAGGTTGTTGATGTTGACATTATACATAAGATTCCCTCTGTAATGACTTCATCAGTTCATCGCATCAACCATCTGAATCAGTATAAACTAAAAATTGTAAGGTTTCAGTGTGCGATTAAGGTATTTCTGGGTCCATTCATTTCATCTCTTTATCTTGACAGCTCTCTGTGTCAACTTCTCCTCCCCCCACCCACACCTTTTTTATGTGCCTTTTAAGGCTGTCGGGGAATCATTTCCTTTTGTTGTATGTGAGAAAGAAATAAACGCATTCAAAGGTTTGTTTATAGTGTTTGTTAGATTGGGGCCCATTGCCTTCTCCCTACCATGATTGTTCTAGGAAAGTGGCATCTTTGGCCCCTATATAACCCTCTATGTTTGGTCTCTGTCTGATTCATCTCCCCACCCAAATGGTCAATTGTTTGTGATTAATTTGTTAGTGTTATGCATCCATCTTATCAAACTGATAGCTCCTGGTTAGTGTACGCTTCTTTCTTTTTGTCTTAATGAATAGGAATGTTTATGCCCAGTTTGCCTAATTACTTCTTCATTCATGGGTTGATATCCGTGATCTGATTTTGATGGTGGGCTTTTTGGTTTTGTTCTTCAATATGCAGGGTTGATCTCACGCGGCATTAAAGATCCTCCTGATAGCAGATTGGAATTTGCCAAGGTATTGTTGACTGCAAGATAGCAAGTTATGGTTTAATGAATTGTTCTTTTCATGAAACCGTAATTTGGTTGATGGCACATGAGTATGCATCACCACTCAGCCAGCATGAAATTGTTCTTCTCTTGCAATTTCATGTGCCTTTTAGATGAGAGCATTTTATTTTTTCTGCCTTCTGCAAAGTAGGCCCATTTCCATGTCGGCCAAGATTTGCCAACTGTTTTTGTATGTGAAATTTGAATGCCAATCTCGCAAACATACCTTTTGCATGATTCATGTATTTTTGACAAGGTAGCAATTTATGTCCTTTCTTAAAGAGAAAATGAAACTCCCCGTGTAAAGTGTATACTCTGAACTTAGTTTGTTTTAATTCCTAAAGTCCTGAGTTCTTTGAATATGGACCTAAATGCTGTACTGATTGTACTCTCAATCATACCCGATCAGATTCTCCCCTACTTTTAATCGGAAGTTTACCGATAATGATTTTTTCCCTACCTGCTGATTTGTTTGTGTCTAATTCATCTGTTGTTTGTCATCTTTATCTGCAGTTAGTAACCTATATTTGATTCCACAAAAACCATGCTACTCTAATTTCACCTTTGTACAAATCTTGTTAACTGAATTTTTTAGAATGGGAGGTTGCTACTCTAGCCAATCCACTCAGCTTAAAACACGAAGGAGGCGTCTTCACTGTTCCACCAAACTTCACAAAAAGGCCTCAAAGCTCGATTCTCATGATGTTCTAAAGCAGAATGGTGAAGCAAGGAGAAGTGTTACTGATATTGCTGTTAGTGAATTTGTTCATATGAACTTTGACAAGAGTGAAACAACAACCTGTTGTATATCAGAGGTGGCCAATTCTGGATTCCATCTCACTCAGTTTCAGTGGCAGCATAATCAAATCAATGCTAGTGGTTAGTTTCTTTTTTCTTTTCATTTCTTTTCTTTTTTTTTTTAAAAAATTATTATTTATATTCTTTTTCACTTCTGTTCACTAAATATTAGGTCATGATGATCAGTGTTCTTAGAGTATATTTTTTTGTCTCAAATCCATCTGGATATCATTAGAAGTTGATCTTTTTGTCTATTACTTCATATTCTTCAAAGATATATCTTTTGAAACTATTTGATGGAAAAATGAGATCTTCTGTAGTAGTTAAACTGTTATTTTTAATCATGATGGTGTTAATAGTTAAACTGTTATTTCTTTCATTTGTTATGATTTACTCTTTTAAGTTGGTCATAATGTTCGTTGGCTCTGTCAAGAAACCACAGCTGCACTTTTATTGGATTTTGGATGACCCAATTTGATTTGTTGAAGACTTGAAGTACTGTCCGTGTAAATAGATTATCAAAAACTACTTTTCTTTCAAATGTTATAGTCAGCTTCTATCTGCAAGCTTTCGGGGCGCATTGTTCATTATTTTAGAGTTTAGTAAATACATAACATCTCTTTTACCGTTGGTTCTCAATTTGAAAAACAATTTAAATGGTAGAAAATTAAACCTCATTTAATGTCTGTGCTGCAGTAAATGGTATTCATGCAAAATCACATATAGTCATTCTATAGGACCTGTTCCTCATTTCATGTTATTGATACAGTATGTGAAACAATTTCTGGGGAGATGGTCATTTGAAGAATAGATAACCAAACACTTGAACTTTGGCAGTTTTAACTGATGTCGCTTTTTATACATATTATCAACCTTGAACAAAAAAGAATATGTTTTTGGTTAAAAAAGTTGATACTTGGTATTATTTGAAGTCATTTTTCTCATATTAATATATTGACGGAATCATACAAGTACATTAGTTCCTGGAGCACATATGATATCCAAGTATTTATTGTTTGCAGCTACTAGCCAAGACGATGCATGGTTTGACTCTGTCAGTATATTGGAGTCTGACTCAGATGATGAGTTTAGTAGCATACAGGGAGGTAAGAAATTCTGGACTTGTACCTTGCTATAATTCTTTCTATTTGTAAGGATATTACCAGTGTTTAAAAAGCTAGAGGTGATCCAAGGCGGTGGACAATCCTAAAGCCGAGGTGCGCTTGGAAAGCAAAGGCGATCTCCTTTCACAAATCTCAAAACACCTAAAAACTTTGATTCCTTTCAAGTTTAATAATATAAAACATGTCCATGATGACATAAAACCAAATTGAAAGCTTAGTATTGTAATAAAACCAAGTTTTTGATAGTTAGCAACTAAGAAAACCAAGTTTGAAGCATCCAATGTCCTGTCAGCCATTCTTTGGATTCATCAATGTCCTTCGAGCTTATTGGATCAATGGTGTTGCCACTAGAGCAGTCTTTGCAACCTTGTAAGGAGTTGGTGGCTTTGCTCCAATTCCTGCCCTTTCAATAAAATCGCATGCTTTAATGAACTCTTCATCAACTAAGATCTGGAAGGGGGTTCCAGTTTGTAGACAAACCGAGCAACATCTTCACATATTTTTGTCCTAGCTTCCTTCTTGTAAGCTTCATTCAATGTAAGATTGTTTACCTGTAGATTGAATTAGGGGAGTTGATCTAGGCCTTATAAAAGTCCATAGGACCAACTCTCCCTACTCTTTTTCTAGGCTCAGTTGGAGCTGAGCACATTGGTCTTTTGTTGTTCCAATAAACCATAGCAGGCTCATCTTCAATATCACCGAGATTGTCATGATGTCATCTTCTTCTAACTCATGCATCGAATTGTAATATCATATTGCAAATCCATTGCAGTTGTGTTCTTGATTTTGTGAATGAAGTATGCAAACCTGAATTTCCTTTATAGTGTGGAGATGATTTTCTCTTACCCGGAGATTCAAATAGCCGTGTGTATCTTTTTTAAAGTCTATTAAGGTTGAAAATTTGATTGCTTGAAACTTGTTAGTGAGTGGGTTACTTATACCCTGATTGTGATTCTACCCATCCTGTAAATTAGGGAGTTGATCATTGTTAAGAAGGATTTTTATTGCTCTCGAAAGAAGATACAACTGCTCAAAATTTGAAGCTGATGCAGTGACCTGATTCTGAATCTTCCACTCACAATCACCATATTAGAGACGATTAATTTTATATATTGCCAATTTGTGCTTTATTCTATTAATTTTTAAATCATCTTTAAAACTGCTGTTCTGTTTTGTGCTCAGACAGTTTTCCTACGGCAGGGAATCAAACTGCTAGTGCTACAAGTGGCCAAGTTCTCCAGTATGAAGCTGCATCATGCTTTATGGAAAGTCGGCATAATTACCAAGAATACCATGGGAGTTTTCTAAAAATAGATGGAGGTAAAGCCTCAAGGTTATGATAGGTACAATCAATTATTCAATTGTAACCAATTTTAAAAACCTGTTGCATTTTTTATTACTCAGGGAAGGCTGATGAGCTATGCACTAAGAGGAAGAAACTATTGGATCGGTCTCTTGAGAGCTTCAATTGTTTGAGGGAGGAAAGGGGTGATTCTGAAAAGAGCATCCTAAAATCCGGATTACGTCGTTTAGTTCCCTCATTGAGTTTCTGTGACAAGAATTTTGTATCTAATCATGGAATCCAGACTCCAAGAATGAAATCAGCCTTTATCAGGTTGTCATTCAAGAGGAGATCTTGTGACAGAGAAGATAATAGTAAGTTCTCTTGTTTTTTTATGAATAATTTGATTTTTATCATAAATTGATAACCTAGATACTACTAAAGCTTCTAACAGCCTAATCTTCAGGGAAAGTCACTTTGATAAGCATGAGACTTTTGTTTGATTCACTTATTGACGCACTAGTATAGTTGCATCTATAATGTTATGCAAGAATTTCCAGTGGGAAATTTATGTCAGTGGGATGCTGAACACTTTTTCATCTGTTTCAATTTCATAAGAATTTATCATATTATGAGTTGGCAATCTGAGAGTGTAGGGTTCTAATCAATGGCCATCTCCAATAGTGAAGAGGTGACTAAATGTCTGAATGCTATCTGATATTGGTTTAGGTGCTTCAAAAAGATTCTTCTATCGTCCTAGAGCTGGATTGCAGATTCCTTGTTCAACAGGAAAAAAGCTTAAAGCAAGATCTTGGGTAGAGATTTCACCCTCAAAATTCAACCTTCGTGGCGAGAATTTCTTCAAGTAATTGCTATTTACCATGATGAGTAGACGTTTAAGAAGTTAACCATTGTAATGGAGTTGTAACCGGCTGTAAACTCATTAGGCTATTGATTGATATCACTGCAGGGACAAGAGGAAATCCCCAGCACCGGATTTAGTCCCCTATAAACCAATTGGTGTTGATTTGTTCTTTTGCCAGAAAAAGATTAATCACATTGCTCAGCATCTTGAGGTTCCATTCACGAAACCTGGTGGAATGATCCCCTCTCTCCTAATTGTTAACATTCAGGTATATTTGACTCTGTTTTTTCCCATAACTTTGAAGTCTTTATCTTGTCACTGCCCAATCGTACCAGGTTGGGATTTTTACCTATTGTTTTGCAACTTGTGCTTTATGTATCAGTTGCCTACTTATCCTTCTTCAATGTTTATTGGCGATGGTGATGGTGAAGGACTGTCTCTTGTACTCTATTTCAAACTTTCAGATAGTTTCGATAATGATATCTCATCTCAGTTCCAAGAATGCCTTAAGGTATATTAATTTGCTGCCTTTAACATGCATCTCTACGCTTCTCAAATTTTAAGCACATATGATTTTTATTGAATTTTTTTCTCTCCAATGTGGTAGAGATTTGTTGATGATGATATGGAGAAGATTAAAGGGTTTACAAAGGAAAGTGTAGTTCCTTTTAGAGAGAGGTTGAAGATTATTGCTGGTGTAGTCAATCCTGAGGACCTCTCTTTGAGTTCTGCTGAGAAGAAACTTGTGCAAGCTTACAATGAAAAGCCTGTACTTTCTCGCCCCCAGCACAACTTTTATAGGGTAACCTTCAGCTATCCTTTTCCTGTAGCAAAGTTGGCATCATTTGGCTGGAATCGGTCCATTGACTTCAGCTTATTTTACCGATTTTTTACGCTTACCTGATTTTGAATCGTCAATTCCATATGGAGCTTGCAATCTTAGGATTGCCCTCAATCTAAAATTTTTGCAGCAATTGACCTGGATCATTGAAGTCTGTTCTTTTGTCTTTCTTTCATTTCAGGGTGAGAATTATTTCGAAATCGACCTGGATGTTCACCGGTTCAGTTATATTTCCAGGAAAGGACTTGAATCATTTCGAGAACGTCTCAAAAATGGAATTCTTGACCTTGGTTTAACTATCCAGGTATTGCGTTCAAACACTTGGCATTTTGAAATACATGTTTTCATTTGCTTATTGTTTTGATGGGGGAAAAAGAGCGGTGCTTGTCTTTGGGGAACAAGAAGTAAAAAACTAAGCCTTTGTTCATATCACAGTGTTGGGTAAAATAGAGGACAAATGAAATCAATGTGTTGGACCATAATAAAACATTTGTAATTGACAAACAGCACTGTAGCTTGAATGTGCCAAACTTCTAGTTTGTCTGATCCATTAGCCTTTTTTGGGTAAATGAACAACCTGAAATTACGGATATTATATTGGCAGTGAAAGTTCTATGATCCAAAATTGTCGGTGTGCATTAGATGTATTTCTCCCGGTGTAGTTCACTATAGTGAATGTGTTAGATACTTAGATGACTAGTGGCCTAGTGGAGATAAATTTAGCAAAAAACGTCAATATGTAGGAGAAACTACAAAAAACAACCCCATCCCAGTTTTCATTTAACCACCCCTTGTTTTCACAATCACAATTCACAAATACCCATCCTTTATGCATTTCAGTTGAGAAATCAACACATCTCCATTCATTATCTCCATTCATTTTGGTTAAGTGTTGAAATTCTGCTGCATTCCCCAGAACGAATGGATGAGATACAGTGATGGCTGACTTTAAGAGGCGGTTTTGAGTAATTTACTGTTAAAGTGTACTGTATTGATTTTCTAGGAGTCTAATGTGTTTTCATTCATCTCAAGTCTGATCCTTCAATGCACCTTCAATATACTATGTCTTGAGTGGAAAAAGTTTCTTGTGACTTCCTGCACAGGCACAAAAGCCGGAAGAATTGCCAGAGCAGATGTTGTGTTGTGTGCGATTGAGCAAGATCGATTTCGTTAATCATGGCCAAATAGCTACCATTATGCCCGTGGAGGAAAAATGAGCAGGTATCTAATCTTCCACTTGACTTCTTGTCGCGCATAGTAAATTTCGACATTTGACATTACACGTGCTGCTCGCTCATAAATCATGACCAAATTGTCAAAAACAGAAATTGTACTTTTGATGTAATTCAACTTGTATCAATTAGCTCATATTTTCCTCCCATAAGATGCCTGTACACAACTGATATCCACACAAATTAGGTTTTTTTTTCTTATGATGTAATTCAACTTGTACCAATTAGCTAACATGTTCGGAGTTTCTTCAGTCCATCTGGAGTTTGTTTCTTTATTTTCTGGGGAATAAACTATGATGGAACCTTGTGAAATGTTTATTTTTCTAAACTCCATATATTTGATGTGCAAGTTATGGTTTTGAGTTTCGGAGTTTGATGACTAGCTGATGGATTGCAACTCTTAGGTATCTGGTATTTAAGGTAGATGTAATTTGTATTTGACAATCCTCTGTCGAATTGCTCATGGTAAGGTGTGTACATCTCAATCCCTAGACCTTGCTTTAAGCGGGATTACTGCGTTATCTTCACAAAATGTGCCTTCGTGTGTTTGGAAAGCCTACTTTATGAAGTAAATGGTGCTGATATGGTAGGTGATGAGGTTTGATAAGATAACCGAAAAACACCAAGAATTGGACTAATACGAGGCGAGGTGAGTTGACAAGTGACTCCTTGTCAAGTCGTCTCATGTTTGGTCCTTAGTAAGCCAATCAAACTCTCCAACTGTCATTCTATAACTGCAAACACTACATGATGAAATACTGTACAGCAACACAACACAAGTTAGCTTGCTCTCTACCTCCCATAAAAAAATACGCAAACTCGCAGTGATATCTTGTTTCTTACACTTTCGAAAACAAGCTTCGGGTTCAAAACCCTCCAAGCTGTCCTACAGACATTGCACAAACAAACCCACACCACTCGAACGAACCCGAGTTATGCAATACTCTATCCAAAGAAACTTGCTCATCCAAGGACTTGCTCCTCTTTCAGCCTTAGAAAAGAAATTGGTCTTTGGCCCTGGTTTTCGGGATCAGAAGAAGCATTCTTCCCAGTGTTTCTCCCTACAGGAACGTCGTGTTGATGCTTGCCTTCGTACGTGGTTATAACAGCTTCTCTGTCTGTTGAAGATCGCTCAACTTGCTTGCGCACATTGCATCCAATGAAAGTACACTTGTAATAGCTCCTGGAGATGGAAGATCACATATTTGTGTTAAATCATAAACATTCAATTCATGTCAGTAGCTACAAACCGAAACCTCGCTAGGTGATCACCTCGGATTGGAATTGCCCTTAACGACTTTCTGCCCATACTTGCGCCATCGGTATCCATCATCCAGAAGATCAACCGGGCTTCTCGTCTGCACGACGATTTTAGGGTCCGTCACCGTCTTATGCAGCATTCCCCCCTCGGATGTCCCAGCTCCAGTGTTTCTGCACACACATGAATACTTAACAAGGATCATAACCTAAGCAGACATCACAGATATGCGTTTTTCTCCTTACCTTCTCTTTGCATTCGGCTCCTCATCGTCCTCATTCTCGTAGCCATCAGCTGACTCCTCGCTATCACTCGGCCCATTCAGCTGAATAGACGTCGCCTGGGTGGAGTCCTCACCCAACCTTGCATTGCTATTGTTCTCCTTAGCCTTTCTCCCGGCCTGAGGCAGGCCGTGGTTGTGCTGGCCCTTGTAGATGATCTCGGTTATGTGCCCGTCCCTTGACCGCTCAACCTTCTTCTTCACCGGGCAGTTGGGGTGCGTACACTTGTAGTAGCTGCGGGGATACTCGCTGCTCTTGACCTGCTTCTGCCCGTACTTTCTCCAATTGTAGCCATCATCATCCGGCTTCCCCACAGGGGCGGCGAGAGGGGCGTTCACCCTGCTATCGACGTCAGAGTTCCGAGGCAGTTCTGATGCTCTTTGCCTGGTGCAAGGCAGTGCATTGTGGTTCTCTTGTGAAGGTGTCACAAAATTGAACAAGGATTGGTGGGCGTTAACCGGTTGGTCCATGGAATCCGCGGCTGATGAAGAGAACGGGTATACAAACTGCATTGCTGTCTGCGAGGTGACTTGGACTAGCGCCTCTTGATGAGTGGTTCCAAAAGAGCTCTGCGTGTAGATACCATCAAGTTATAGAAATTTACAATATACAGTAGTTGCAAGGATTTTTAAATGTGATCCATTTGGTTCATTTGAGTTGCTTTTTTTTTTTCGCTCTATGTCAACATTTTATACAAAATTTGATACATACATATTCACAAATATATTTACTTATACAATATAGTTATATGGATTATTTCAAAGTGTAAATTGATTTGTGTATTTACATTAGGGAAAAATGTTTATAAATAACGCAAAAATAGATAAAATTAACTTCATAGTATTTGTAAAATTGTACATCTAAAATAAATAAATAAAAATTACTAAAGAAATATAAAAAATTTATTGCCGCCATAGGCTAATTGTTGATCAAGCACTTATTTGATGTTGATTTGATGGTGATTAAGTATTAACTTGCTGGATTTTAATTTCTTTTAAAAATAGTTACTTGCTGAAAAAGTATTGCAGATGGCGTCAAACAAACTTTTAAACCAAAATGGGATTAGAAGGGGAAAATAAAAGAAAAAAGGAAAATAAAAAGGGTGCGTGCGGTGATCGGAAGTCAAACTCGTATCAAATTACCGGCGTCGGGGAGAAAAAGCCGGCGGCGGGAGAGTTGAAGAAGGCGGAGGGACTGAAACCGGGGGAGACCGGGAAAAATGGCGAGACCGGCGCCTGAATCGGAACCGTCAAATTCGCAGGTCTGTTCTGCTTAAAACCCTGGCCTGAACCGGAAGAGCCATCGCCGACAATCGCCGAAGCCGAGGGGGACGCGATCATGCCGGCGAGCAGCTGCGAGAAGGAGCCGCGGAAATCGGCGTCAGCGAAGAAGTTGGAGACCATCGCCATGGGGCTGGAGCTGGTGGACGCCGACAGAGCCTCCGGCGGTGGACGCGGAGGCGGGATTGTTAGGGATGGACGGGTGAAAGCTCGATCCTTGTGATTGGATTCATCCGCCATTGATTTCTCTTCCAAAATTGAGTGTGATCGATTTGTACACTTTTTTTTTTTTTTTTTGAAATCGATCGATTTGTACACCTCAATGGGGAATGATGGATGATAAATACGAAAGAGGGAGGCAAATAAATTGTCCTCTCAATTTTTAAATGTATATTAAAAGGAATGTTACCTAGTGGGATAATTATATTATATATATATAAGATCATTCTTATAGAATTTAAATAAAATATTTGTTTTATGAATGAAAAATGACCGTCTTTAAAAACAAATATTTTTGTTCTTAAAGTCTAAACAAATGTCACTAGATGAACTGAAAAGCCGACAAAATAATAATAATAATCAAAATTGGAATATGAAAGGTATTATTATATTAAAAAAATCTTTGTATATTTATATATATATATGCAAACTGGTAGGGGTTATAAAACCTTACATGACTTACTTTGGCTGTTTTGCATATTTTATAATTTATAATATGCAAAGCAGCCAATTGTCTTAAAAAGAAATACGTTTCTTTCTATATTATCAAAAAAAGCAAATTAAACCACCTATTATTATTTAAAAAATTAATATATATAATATAAGTTTCTTAAATTAAGTAATAAGCACCCGTGGTTCAGTATGCTCAACCCATATTAAATGATGGATACTCAAAGTAAGAGGCAGTTGAAGAAACGTCTAAATCTAAATTCATTACGTACAATTTTCTGAATCTAAAATTTGATCTTATACTAATAATTCAGTTTACAAATACAAAATTTTAGGGCTCGTTGGTTACTCAGTTAAAAAATCAAGAAGTTTAAAAACCCAGGAAGTAGAATATATTACTGTGTTTGGTTGACAAAAAGACATAGGAATTCAACTTTCCAGGAATTTCAATTCCTCCAAATCGTAGGAAGTTCATTTACCTATGAGGACTAGGTAAGTTCAACTTCCACCCCTTTTAATGTAATTTTCTTTATTTTCCTATTTATATTTCTAAAAAACAAAATTCAACCAAACGACTTTTTTCAATTCATGGGAAGTACATTTCACGGGAATTCAATTTATGGGAAGTAAGTTCCCGGGAATTGTACTTCCCGCATTCAACCAAACGAGCCCTTATATCATAGGTCAAAATGGCTATACTAAATGATTTTTAAATTCTAAATTAAAAATATCCCAACATTAAATAATTGGAGTGGTGTTTTTGGGTTTTAGGAATCTCAAGGTCTTCAATGAGGCTTTCACCGGCTAAGCAAGAGTGAAGGAACATGTCCTAATCGGGGTGGCTCACTATTAGGAGCAAGGGGAGTCAGGAGGTCTTGGGTTCGATTCCTACCTCTGCCCTTTTTCTTGGGTGAAATCCAAGGTTTTTCCCTTGTGCAAACCGGTTTATCTGGTGCGTGATTCTTGCCGGCGTGATTCTTACTGGTTGGGTCATGTGCTCGGGATTTGCCATTCCTCATCATCAAAAAAAAAGAAAGTGACGGAACATGGAAGATGGGGAATCTCTTGTGGCAATAGTGCTTAAGGAGCGGTATATGGTCGGCTCGGGGAATAACTGTTGAGATGTGAAAGAATAAATTGTTCTACGTTGAAATATAAGTTGGCGGGTTACTCTTCCTATTGCCCCTCACTCTTGCTTTATCCACAGAAGGGGGTGGATGGTTTAACTATACTTGTTAATTTTGTCTTGTATAAATAGCAGATGATTATTGCAACTTCTCGCAAACAACCCAGCCACGTGGTGGTGAATGGTCCGGCTAGGGCGCTTGCGGCTTGGATCACTTATCCGTAAGGCCGATGGTGTACGTTGGACTAGGTAGATTCCTATGGCTTTGTTATCTTGGACATTGCCAGAGCCTATGGTTGTCATGAGGGCTAAAAGGGATAATATTTTGTAAAGACTCTAGAGACCCAATGAAGATTTGAGGCAACAAAAGGTAAGGCATTCCGCATTCTATGCATTTGATTTCTGCAGAAAGCAATGTATTTTCAATTTTTTTCAGTCAACCCAAACACATGACAAATCGACGACACAACAGATCTTCAAATCATCTCATCTTTTTAACCAAGAGCTCTTCAGCACAATTTCACAACTAACCACCAACAACTCCTAATAAAAGTATCATAAATAATTAAACATGGACCAATCTTGAAGACAACTTAAATTTCCCAACTACAGCAAAAAAACTAATCTGTTTTAAGAAATCAAACAATCAATGGCCTCTTTGCTGGCTCGCATTCATTGCCCTCCTTCGGCAATCGATCACCACATGGCATGGAGGAAACCGTCCCACACCGCAGCAATAGTGAATACAACTGGCATTACAAGGTAGGATTGGTAAGATGCGGTGAAGGATCTCATAGCATTGCTCTTGATTGGTGCGGCTTTGGGAGGGGGAGGCAGCTTCTCGGTGTTGACAGCCAGCTTCATACCACTAAAGCAGAACCCTTTTCCACTGATGAAGTAGCGCATCTTTGTCATATTGAGAGGCACAACGTCCCTTCCAGCTCCTCTTGTCCAGTTCACCAGAGGGTGGTCTGAGTTGCAGGCTTCGTAGTCGGTTTTGTTCACCTCAATGATGTTCATCTGGTTCCTGTCATACACGAAAACTAGGGCAGGAAAAAGGAGAACTGATCATTAGATGAGAAACAAAAGATGTTCATACCCAATGAAATGTCTCATAAAACATGGCAGAGATATGGTTCATTATTCAAGTGATTATAATAAGAGGGGATAGATATGCTAATCATCTAGCAAAAGCAACGTTGATGCGTTAAGATCATTCATCATGGTAATACATATAAATCATCTAATGTATGTTTTCTTACTAAAAAGAGAGTATAGATTTAAAACACAAGGCTAAGCTGAGTAGATCAACTGTCATATTCTAAACACTACTTTCCCTTGTCCATGACAGCAAGATACTATATATTAACATGACTAAGCCCTTTTTTATTCATTTCTGGGGTCATGACAGAACACTTGCTTTTTTTTGAAAAGGGATGCTACTTTGTATCACACAATCCATGACTGCACTGCTTTCTTTTTGCTTCATTATCTAACATGCTAACAAGATTAGCATCTATAAAAATCCTACATTTTCTTATCAGCTTCATCCAAGAAATCAGAACAGCAATTCATGGGCTTTGTGGCAACTGGCAATTCAGAGGAATTGGCGCGGCACTCTCCCCTCTTAACCAGATATCTGAGTTTGAATCATGGGATGGAGCACCTAACCCGCTTATTGAGTCTACCTAATGAGAAGTGAGCTAAATATAATACCTAAACTAGTTCAAATCAACCAACTGAAATTACCTAAATAAAATGCTAAAAAGATACTGGGATTTGAGAAAGGCAAAAGAAGCAAACAGAAAGGGTTGTGTACTGTATTCCACAGTTAACATGTCATTTGAATGGTGGATATAGAAAAATATATTCTTCAAAGCTCTGAAATCAGAAAAGCAGATGACAAATTCCACACTAAAAAACACATACTTTAGGGTTTAGCCCAATCCCAATTTGATGAATTCCTCTTAAAAAGAATTCATCTCATTTAGCTTTCATAGTCTCAAACAGCTCAAACTAAAGCTCAACATTGCAATGTATCAAACTAATTTGCTATGGATTAGCTCTAAACAGTTCAACCCATTAGCAATTCCAGTATCCAGAAAACAGTTCAGTAGTTCACAACATTGGGAAACTGAAACAAGATTAAAGCTTCAAGAAAAGGAACAAATTCAAGAAACCGGACAAATCTGCAATCAAGTTAAATGAAACAACAAAAACCAGATCTATATAATCCATTTAAAAAAACAGATCCAAGGAATCCTTTAACAAAACACCCAATTGAAAAAGGGAAAAAAAACCCCAAATATATGAATTACTCCAAAAGAAGCTCAAATGAGAGAAACAAGTAAATGGAAAGGAGGGCGTACAGAGCCAATCTTCAAGGTAGAAGTGCTTGCCCTGAGCCCAGACAGTGTAGTTGACATTGGGAGACCACCCCTGGTTGCCACCCACCATGTATCTGGTGGCGGAAACTTCTGGAACAATCGCCAGGAAGGCGCATGTTAGCACCACCACCAGTGCTGGATGCCTCAAAGCTGCTCTCATAACCTCCATAGCTCTCTCTCTCTCTCTCTCTCTCTCTCTCTCTCTCTCTAGCTTGTCTGGTTTGCTAATTGGGAATGTGGGTACTTAAAAAAGAAGAGAGGAGATTGAGAGCACTGTGGAGTGAATTGGAGAAGGTACAGCAAAGCAACAACAGATAGGATTTTCTAGAGTTTACCCTTTTTTTCAAGGGAAAAGTTACCTCATTTGTTGCATCTCAAACTGTTCGATATCTAATGTCTTTTATGAATAATTCCAATATTACTTTTCAATCAAGCCACATCATTTTATTAAATGGAAACATATACAAAAACTAGGATTATACTAATTTCTGAGATATATTCCCTGCTTTAAGCGGGATATACTAGCCACGCTGTTGTTTTATGTACGAAAACTAGAAAAAGTTGGAAGAAAAAAATAATAATTCATCTACGCTTTGAAATGACAAATACCAGATAAAACCATTGTTGTCAGACGGACTGATTTTTGTGGTACAACAAGAATCAAAGGATAAAAAGTAGCCCAAATATCGTGCATGTATGAGGTTTATAATTTAAGAAAAATTGAAAAGTAGTTTTTATGCTGTAAAAATTATTATTAGTGTGTTTTTTCTAAATATAAATAATCTCAAAATAAAATAGGTTTATTTCCTTAAAATATAGCCTTTATCTAGTTGAGATCTTTAAACTATACTCCCTTCATTCGGAAATAAATGATGTTTAACTTTTCTGCACGTAGTTTTAGGAGCTAAAAACTATATAAAATCTTATTTATTTTAATTAATTTTTTTCACAATTTAATACTTATTACTAATAGATAATACTCCATCTGTTAATTAAAACTTGTCGTTTACTATTCATGCACGCTTTTTTATAATGATAAAAACTATATAAAATATTAACTTTTTTTAAAATTTGTTTTTATAAATGGATACTTAATAGTAAGAAGTATGAATTTATTTAAAAAAATTATTTAAAAAGTTATTGTTTTATATAGTTTTTAACACCTAAAAAAGCGTGTGTGAATAGTAAAACGTCAAGTTTTAATTAACGGAGGGAGTATTAAACTATGAAAAAAAATTAATTAAAATAAATGAGATTTTATATAGTTTTTAGCTCCTAAAACTACGTGCACAAAAGTTAAACATCATTTATTTCCTAACGGATGGAGTACTACATTTGTTTTAAAAAATATGTCACTTTCTTATTTATGCATTGTGTCTTTTTAATAAGCTAAAAAATATATAAAACAACGATTTTTTTTTTAAAAAATCGTTGTTATATTATCATCATAAAAAATGCGTGATGTGTTTTTTAGGATAGATGGAGTATTAAATAGTGGTGGTAGTTGTTTATGCAAAAATAAAAAAATAGTGGTGGCAGTTCAATTTTGTGCTTCAATATTTGCAAAAATACACCACGTTGCCAACTCATATAACAATTCACACGAAATTGGGTACTTTGTAATCGGATATTTCATTATACTCTCTTTAATCAATCAAAATAAATACGATTTTGCCTTTGAACCTAACAAATATCGAACGTCAAAGTTTATATGTATATTTATCGATTCAGAATATTTGTATAATCCATACATGCCGACGAATTGAGATATATTCCTTGGGATTAATTAACAAGAAAAAGGAATTCCATAAGTCGTAAACAACTCTTCGAATCGTAGAACAAGACAATTTCAACCATCAACCATCAAACAACAAATAATCATTATAAATTAAGGCTTGTAAATTCTATTTTGTCCCAATTCATGTCTCATTTACCTTTTTATTGATACTGTATATATTGTCTCCCATAAGATTAATACTAAGTAGATGGATAAAAGAATATTTAACCAATTGGTATTTTACCGAATTAGGTTCAGTTTAAGAGGCTCAACCCAAATGATGTGAACCCAACCCAATTTTAACAGGTCTAAATTTATATTTATATCGGTTTCGCAAAACATATCATTTTATAATGTTAATTTTGGTTAAAAAAATGTATCATTATAAGTATTTTGATCTCTATTTTACTATAATGTCTTTATAAAGATTAGTCGATTGTTAATTATGCTTTTTTTAAAAAAAGTAAAAAAATAGTGTAATAAATAAGAGTATAATAATATATCTGTTGATTTCCTTAAGTTTATTAAATAAACTAAAATGACATAAGGGATGGTCGGAAAGGTCTAAATTTATATGGGTTCAAACTAATCTCCCATGGCCATGGGAAGTTTTCAGGTTTCAGAACTGCAATAAGCAGTCATAAATACCTTATCTTGTTTTCAACCTCAACTATCAGTGGTAAGAAATGGAGGAAGAGATCCTACATCACCACTTATATAGAGATATAGAGCACATACAACACTTATATACAAGACAATAACTCGCCTTCGAAATATCACACTCCAATTGAAGCCGAAATATAACTGCAGCAGCTTTGCTTAATCCAATCTCCTAAGCAGGTACTCAACCTGGACCTCCTTGGTCAATGGCATGATCCAGTCACCATATAGATCAGCCACAATATCCGGCTTGATTTTGTATGCGGGTTCGGTTACATCCACCATTGGGTTAACTGGTACCTCTTGTCCGAAGGTTTTGGCCTTCACCTCAACCCTCCTCTTCACAGCATCTTCCACTGTCTGGTAAGTCAGCAGGTTCATCAGCTGATCCTTGTCCTGCAGAATTAAAATCGGAAACCGATGAGTGACAGATACCAACAACAGCATACCTGTACCTAAAGAGAGAGGACTACTTGTGCTTTGATTGCAGGTGTATAGATTTCAGGTGATGCCCGAAACTTGGCTTCTGCAACAAATTTTCCGTAATGGATTCTCTTGGAAAGAGCCTGCAAGGAGAGCAGTCTTTAAGTAGATGTTTTTGCCATAAGCAACTACATAACAAGCATGGTTGAGAAGATCACTTCAATATGAATCAAGGAACGGCAAGATAATCATTTACCCGCATAGTACAAAGGAAATCAGACCTTAACGAGATTCTATAGCTCTAGTTTTCAAGCAAGTGCTTAACAATTGCTTTGCAGGCAATCAACCTGTTTTACTGTAAACCCAACTGATCAAGTTTATTGTGTTGGTTAACTTGTGTTTCCAAACATTTTACTCTTATTTATTTAGGTCTTACTCTTAATCCCTAGAGCTTTTTCACTGTCTCTATAACATCTATTCCACTATCCTCTATTCAAAATGCAAACAATTCCAATCAAACGGTTGCAGACTTGCAGTGGTAAAATTAACTCCGTCAAAAACCAACAAGAAAGACTTTAAAAATTTCATGAAAAGTCACCCAGGAAATGCTGCAGAGGTTCAAAGGGGCATTTCATGAAAAGTCACCCCAGATTATCTCTTGAAGGGTATGATCTATATCATGATACATAAAAAAGATATAAATGCCCTTGGAATGCTGGAGCTCAAGATGACATGTCTGTATAGGGTACCCTCCCTTTACAGCTCGAAGGCCACTAAAGATTTAGAAATAGTAAAACTTAAAGTCTAAAAAAGGACTTCAATATTTCCCCTGGCTCACCAACATGAAACCTCTTGCAAAGAGACACCAAAGATATAAAATAAAGAGGAAAAAATATCTTATGGAATGACTAATTAGGCCAAAAATAAGAAGAAGCATAACATGAAGTGAATAGCTATTAGCCTATTATGAAAAAGACCCAATTCCCGCCTTAACGAAAAATTAAAAAAAAAAGGTGAAGAGAACAAAACCTCGCATGAGAATATGAGATACATAGCATGACCAACATAAAGTAGCCAACCACATCCACAACCAAACAAGATGTTGTTTCCAGACAATGAAGATGCAGATTCAACATTTTGGATGCAAATTAATTCAATCCATGGAAAAACAGTATGCACCATAGGATAGATTTACCTGCAGGCACATTGTATCACAAACAGCAGATGAACCACAATTACCATCATCGCCATCTTTAACTAGTCGTGGAAGCAAATCATGGAAGTACATATCCCAAATTTTTTTGTTTATGTTTATAGAGTCAGCACTGGGATGCAGTACCTATACAAAAATGAAAATAAAAAAAGTGTATTAGAGAAAGAGGAATGGGAGGAGGGCTAGTAGTATTCCAGAATGGAAATCACTAAATTGGAGGGTAACGTCAGAGGAAAATCAATGCGGAATTGCAAAAATAGGAAAGATGGATAGTATTTTGCAGCTCATTTTGATCTTTGACTGCAAAATGCATTACAATTCACAAGCCTTGCCACATTAACTTTTGACATATTTAAGATAATGGATTTTTCAATTTGCATCACCGTTGGGATAACACCAAATGCAAGGGACTCCTAGTTTTTAAAAGAAGTAAGTCACTATCTGCATTTTGTTGGTGATTACAGAGTTTTCAAATTCAGTAGACTTTGCTGCAGTTTGCGCTGCAAGTCCTGCAGATATTAAGCTACATGCCTGATAATTTAGATAATACGGAGTAGAAGATTCGACATTTTGTAAATGCACATCAAACATTACCTGTGGGTACTGCAGAGGTGGCAATATTGCATCAGGTAAGTATTCCGGGAAAAAGGGATGCTCATCCGGGCTCTTGTATCGCCCCACCTAGACGCAACAGCAGAAAAGTCAATAGGAGTTGATATTGATATTGGTTCATGTAAGTCAGTAGTCTTTAGTATTATTGACATCTGTTGCAACTTAAGAGATACCTGAGCATGAAGCTTTTCAGTTTCTTTAAGCATGTACTCAACTAAGGAGCCACCGAATCCATCCAATAGAAACGCATTTGGGTTATAAGCTTCAGCATTGTAACAATATTGAGATCTCTCCAAGAGGCTGAATATTATGCTATCTTCTTGTCTTACTAAGGAGTATCGGATAGAATCAAGAGTCAAGCTCTCACTCTCATCAACCCTTTGTTTTGTAGATATGCTACATAGACAAGAAGGCCAAAGTTGAAATGATTCTGATGAGACGGGATATAAAAGAAAAAAACGACAAAAACAATACAGTAGTTGGTAACAACTAAGGGATGAAGCTACCATGTAACCAAATGGAAGGTATATAAACAATCCTTGCTATCATTCGATGCAGTGCAATGTGCAACACCGAAGGCACTTTATCCCTATCCATGTGTTGCACAACGATTTCATATTAATCTAAACACCCACATTAACACAATATACCTCCAGATTCACCTTTCTAATTGGATAACTGTGATTTCTAAGGGAACAAAAATACAATATAGACAACCACATAAGATCAAAATATCCCTACTAACTCAAAGTGAAGGACAGATCAGCCACACATAAATTGATCCTTGCATTTTCATATTTTAATATTGACCAGATTCACCGGCGAAATCCAGTCACAACCAATTTAAATTCAATTCAATGCAGCTGAAACCTGTCTTTGATTTTTACCATTTTTAGAGCAGGTATCTCTTCTTCAACTGAGGGATGAACAGGTATACCAAAAATCCAGTCAGACCTTTAATTTTCGGTTTCTTTTCTTTCCTTTTTAAGCGTGAAGCATTAAATTAAACAAAAAAATAATAATAATCTTAAAGATACACCACAAATTCTTCGAGGTCTCGAGAAATTTCAGCAAATTAGCACCTCCGCACCATAAGCGAACAACGATTCAATGAAAAATTGAGCAGGAAGAACGAGAATTGGTACCCAGTAGCAGCAGCGGCGGAAATCTGAAGCGACCGGAAGTTGGTGAAGGGGGCGAGGGAGGTCGAATTGCGAAGAGCGTAGCCGTTGGAGTTGAAATTGGCGCCGGCGGAAAATCTGGGGAGCCATTTCGAACAGGAATTGAAGAGAGAGGAAGAGGAGGAAGGGGAGAAAGAGGGGGAGGTTTTGAAAAGCAAAGCCTCCATTTTTCGAGAACAAAGAAGACGATGGAGAAAGCAAACTTAGCAAAAAAGGCTTGAAAACAAGACTCTAAAAGAAATGTGAGTGCGAAGGAAGGCAGGGGAAGTTTGGTGAAATGGGGTAGGTCGGATGGAGGTGTATGAAAGGGTAGGTGGAACCTGAGGTTGTCTGGTACGTGGTGGTGGACTGGTGGTGGTGGGGTCCCTACATCCATTGGCTGGTTCTCCACCAATTACAACTCCAGTCCACCATTGGAGAAGACAGGACAACTACGGCATCTTTTTTTTCTTTTTTTTTTTTTAATTAAGTAAAAATTCGACGCGTCGGATAGGCCCGGTGGGTGGATCAATAGGCCTAAAAAAATCGGCGACGGACAAACCGTCAAACAAGCTAAAGACAACAAATAACAGAAGAGCAGAACTAGCATAAATGAAGACAGAATAGCAACAATGTGCGACATCTCTTCTGTCAGTGGGTAGAGGCGACGCATGAAATTCCTAGGAAACTAAGTGGAAACCTCGGATATAGACTCCATTGTCAACGGGCCATCAGATTTCGATCACGTCCACGATCTCTCACGTATCGACAAATGAGAATAACATCGCTCATAACCGCTAGATCCCAATGCCAAACAACCACACCACCAAACAACTTAGCACCCCGCAAAATCTACAAATCCAACCCTTCCGTGTATATATATATATATAGGTATAGGTTCGGGTGAGAAGCAATGATCCGGTAAGAAAGAAAGAAGCAATTTTATTGGTCAATATAAATAAAAATAATCTGAAAAATAAGATATTCGGCCTTCTCACCCGCGTCATTTTCCCGCTCCCAATGTCCACCACTCGCACACCCTTTACGCGTGTACCACACGCAGGTGAAATTACTGAAAAATTAAATAAAAAGCGGCCGTTAGCCTATATCGAACACGGGACTTTCAGCCCCATCTACTGCTCCTTACCACCACACTAACCAAAGTCTCCTAATCCTCTAATGAATTTTACTAGTTGTATTCTCCGTATTCTCTTCCTTTTCGTTTTTTTTTTTACTACTCCATATTTTTATCAATTTATAAATTACATGTTAAGAGACATATTAATAGATCTTTTCACCCTTAAAATTTTCACATTTTTATAATTAAATTTTTTTATTTTAAAAAAAGGATAGTAAATATATTAATTTAAAATAACCGGTTCACATGGTATTAAAGCCCTGAACCATTTGGTTTAAACCCCTGAACCATTTGGTTTAAACCCCTGAACCACTTGGTATAAAAACCTTGAACCACTTTATATTAAAGCTCTGAACCACTTGGTATTAAAGCCTGAACCACTTGATTTAAAAACCCTCAACCACAAGAATTTAAAACCCTGAACCACTTGGTTTAAACTCTGAACCACTTGGTATAAAAACCTTGAACCACTTTGGTATTAAAACCCTAAACCATTTGATATAAAAATCCCGAATCACTTGGTATAAAAGCCTTGAACCCCTGCTTTTTAATTAATAATGGTAAAATTTTTCATTCTTCTTTTATTTTATTTTATTTTTCTTTTTTATTTTGTAATTTTTTATTTATTTTATTTTTAAAATAAAATGGTGCATGAACCAATTCTATTTACTTGGTGAACCACTACTCTTTATTTGATGAACCACTATTATTTAATAATTGTAAATTTTTTACTCTTCTTTTATTTTCTTGTAATGTTTATTTTTAATTATTTATTTATTTATTTTTAAAATAAAAGGGTTCATGAACCAATACTATTTATTTCATGAACCACTACTACTTAATAATTGTAAAATTTTCATTCTTCTTTTATTTCTTTTAATATTTATTTTTAATTAATTATTTATTTATTTTTAAAATAAAATGGTTCATGAACTAATACTATTTATTTCATGAACCACTACTCTTTATTTGATGAATCACTACTCTTTATTTGATGAACCACTACTATATATTTAACGAACCACTTAGTATAAATACTCTGAACCACTTCGTATAAAACTCTTGAACCACATGGTATTAAAGCCCTAAACCACTTGGATTAAACCTCTGAACCACTTGGTATAAAACCTTGAACAACTTCGTATTAAAGCTCTGAACCACTTGGTGTTAAAGCCTTGAACCACTTGATTTAAAACCCTGAACCACTTGATTTAAAACCCTGAACCACTTGGTATAAAAACCTTGAACCACTTTGATATTAAAAACTCTAAACCACTTGGTATAAAAACTCTGAAACACTTGGTATAAAACCTTGAACCACTACTTTTTAATTAATAATGGCAAAAAATTTCATTCTTCTTTTATTTTGCTTTTATTTTTTATTTTGTAATTTTTTATTTATTTTATTTTTAAAATAAAATGGTTCATGAACCAATACTATTTATTTCATGAACCACTACTACTTAATAATTGTAAAATTTTCATTCTTCTTTTATTTTCTTTTAATATTTATTTTTAATTAATTAATTATTTATTTTTGAAATAAAATGGTTCATGAACCAATATTATTTATTTCATGAACCAATACTCTTTATTTGATGAATCACTACTCTTTATTTGATGAACCACTACTATATATTTAATGAACCACTTAGTATAAATACTCTGAACCACTTCGTATAAAACTCCTGAACCACATGGTATTAAAGCCCTAAACCACTTGGATTAAACCTCTGAACCACTTGGTATAAAACCTTGAACAACTTCGTATTAAAGCTCTGAACCACTTGGTATTAAAGCCCTGAACCACTTGGTTTAAAACCCTGAACCACTTGGTATAAAAAACCTTGAACCACTTTGATATTAAAAACCCTAATCAACTTGGTATAAAAACCCTGAAACACTTGGTATAAAACCTTGAAGCACTACTTTTTAATTAATAATGGCAAAATTTTTCATTTTTCATTTTTCTTTTGTTTTTATTTTTTATTTTGTAATTTTATTTTATTTTATTTTTAAAATAAAATGGTTCGCAGTATCTATTTAGTCACTGAACCACTCTCTATTTAGTCACTGAACCACTCTCTACTTAGTCACTGAACCAATATCTATTTAGTTCCCAAACCACTCTTTATTTAGTACTGAACCAATCCCTATTTAGATCCATGAAAAATAATAAGCTTCAGATTCTTTGCTCTTTAAAGTTTTCACTTTTCAGTATTTAATTTGGACCATTTGATTACCATCATCTGAAGGTTTATTGTACAAAAAAAATGAAAACTAAGGTGCATTTCACATGTAATTCACTAGATTAAACCAAAACTACTAAATCAGTGCTTCAATGGATATGGAAAAATATCACAAAATTTGCCAATAGATGTCCTTTGTGGAAAGACGAACTAAACCAAACGGAGTTTATAAATTTGAAGAAACTAAACCAAATTGACACACTGGAAGAACAGAGGGCTTCGTAAACAGCGACGATTAAGAGAATCAAGTAGCTGGCTTGTCTTCTCGTTTAGTTTCAATTGGTTCATGAAATAAACTAAACCAAATTTCATTCTTCTTTTACTTGATGAAGCACTACTCGTTATTTCTTGACCCATTAGAATTTATTTCATGAACCACTACTATTTAATAATTATAAAATTTTCATTCTTCTTTTATTTTCTTTTAATGTTTAATTTTTAATTAATTAATTATTTAATTTTAAAATAAAATGGTTCATGAACCAATACTTTTTATTTTATGAACCAATATTCTTTATTTGATGAACCACTACTCTTTATTTCATGAACTACTACTATATATTTAATGAACCACTTGGTATAAAAACACTGAACCACTTCGTATTAAACCCCTGAACCATTTGGTATTAAAGCCCTGAACCACTTGGTATAAAAACCCTGAACCAATTGGTATAAAACCCTGAACCACTTGGTATAAAACCCTGAACCACTTGGTATAAAATCCCTGAACCACTTAGTTTAAAACCCTTAACCACTTGGTATAAAAACCCTAAATCACTTGGTATAAAAACAATGAACCACTTGTTATTAAAACCCCGAACCACTTGGTATTAAAACCCCGAACCACTTGCTATAAAACACATCTCATCTCCTAATGTTCAGATTATTTGATACTCCTAAATACATTAGATTATTTTAGCATGATTTTAATATGCCTTTTGCCAGTCAGATCCTTCAACCGAACCTCCTGAATACATTAGATAAATTCAAGTACACAAATCCTAGATATTACAGTAACAAACATAATAATCAATAACAAATATATAACACAAAATCAATCTAACACTCCTAGATATTACCACTTTACAAACTGCTTGTATATGTTTCTTTTATCATTATGTTAGTTTTTATATATTATACTCTCAAATCTCAATCTAACACTCCATTGAAAACATGATACTTGCATGTTACAGTGGAAGAAATAGTATAGAATGAGAGCTTCGTTGAAATGGCCGGTCATTAGTGTTTTCTTCACATCATAAGCTCTTAAATATTACACATTTTGACCATAGCACATCTTATGAAATAACACCAGAAGATCACACAAGTGCTTCGAAGGTGTTGAGTTGACCTCATTTAATCTTGCAAGTCGCGGCGGAATCAGCCATCCATTGCTCATACTGGAATGCACGCCGTCGCCGGCCTTCGCTATCATCCGCGCCGTCGTCGTTGTCGCTGTTGGAGCTCGTTCTCCCATCCGTCGTCCCCGCCTCCAAGTCCATGCCTTTCAAGCAGCAGCACGCTGTTGTCGCCGCCGGGCTTGGCATCACCGGAGGCTACCTGGTAGGTCAAGGCTTCGATTAACATGGTTCGGAGGCAGGGGCGAGAGAAGGAGAGGCGCTGCTATCGGCTTGAGAGGCTATTCAAAGGAGGAGAATATATCACCGAAGGGAAGTGTAGGCACCTGCTCCTTCTCCCTCCTAGGTTATTGTAAGGGTTAGCATCTTAGCAAATCGATCTCCGGACGACAGGGCGTTGGAAGAGGGAAACAGGGCGTTGGAAGAGGATGACGACAAAATTGATGATTAGCTTTGAAATAATGAGGAGGGGAAGCGCGTGAGTCTCACTACTTCTCACCGGAACGATTACTTCTCACCTGAACCCTCCCCTATATATATATATATATATGAATCCCCTATATATATATATATGAACACGGGTCATATATATAATATTTTATTTGGGGCAGCTTTGGGACCAAACCAAAGACTTGGGCTCACAGATCATAAATTGGGCCTGACCCCACCAACACCGGGCCACCAAGCAGACCCAAGGAACACCCAAGGGTAGGAAGAAAGGCACGGAGCGGAGGAAACACCGAGAAGCATGCCAGAGGGAAGGGTGAACGAGTGGGGTGAAGGATGTTCGAAGGAGCAGTGGCGAGGAAGCCCCGCCAAGACACCAACCAACCATTAAGATGGACAAACCGAGAGAGTAGGAGCCGAAAAACAATGAAGTAGCAGAGGTCCCAACACGAGGCAGACCGACGAGGAGGCGACATGACAACTCCAGGCCGACAATGACCCCGCCGGGGTCGGGAAGATGACGACGAGGCAAACCGCAGCCAATGGCGCCGACGGGTATAACTAGACCGAACGAAATCTGGTAGAGGTGATGCGAAATTAGATGTGGGGTTCCGAATTTGGGCACCCCGGGGCGAGGACAAGTTTCAACACCACACCGAGACCCCGAAATGGAGGACAACAATAAGCGACACCAGCCGGAGGCAGATTTGGGGCTGGAATTTCAGGAAGAAGAGAAATGGGGCTAGAATTTCAGGAAGAAGAGAAACAAACCCTAATCTAAAATTCAAGGAATAGTGGTTCGAATTTGTTGAGAACGAAAGGAGAAACGAGCTCTTCAACCATGGACATGTAAAAGCTCCAAAGAGAAAGAGCGGTTTGTTCGATTAAGAAGGTTTCAGAAGAAGAGGGTTTCGTGCTTCTGAATGGAGGATTAGATGTCGGCGATCGGAGCATGGCGGCGCAAGCACGTCTCCAAATGCTACAACGGAGCACATGAGGTGGCGGCACACCCCCCACGACCCACGATCGACCGGATGTTTTGTACCCTGAAGGGATTTTCTGACCTCTTTCTAGAAACTAGAGAGAAGAGAGAGTATTTTACCCTTGTACATGGAGTAATGTTTCATTTCTATCTGTATTGTTTAAAATTTAGTGCGACTACGACATCCTTAATCTCCCATCATTTCTTCAAAATTTCATTAAAATGAGAAATAAAATAAATACTTTTTAAATTATTTTTATTTCTAACTCCAAATTTTTTTCATTTAATTTTTTTTAGAATCATTTAAATTTGAAGAATAATATAAATTTAGGAATAAAAAGCACTCACAACTAAAAAGAGGTAATCGAGACGTCGTGGACGTGATCAAGACTTGACGACTCGTTGATAATCGAGTTCAAATTTGAATTAGTCTACACTTTGTTCCCCAGGGATACATTGCGTTGTCTCTACTAACCGTCAGAAGAGAAGGCTCACATTGTCCTGGTTCCAACATCGTTTACCTTTGCCAGCTTCGTCTCTCACTATCTAGTTTTTATCTCGGTGTAGTTTTATTTATGATTGTTTTGCCATTAGGGTTTATTCTCGTTCATAACGGTATGTCCGTTGCCGATCTTTTCGGCCGCTCGACCCACCAGGTATGTCTGGTACGTCGAATTCTTTCCGTTTAAAAAAAAACTGAAAAAAGGTAATAAAAAATTTAGAGAATCACTTAAATTTGAAGAATATTATAAAAAGGGTTTGCTATAGGGATGGTGAATATTTTGCCAAACACACGGTGGAATCCATCATCTTCGGAAGTCGGTGACAACATTGTGCTCGACCACAGTCGTTGAAAGCCAAAGTTGAAAAGTCTTTGAGGTCGGAATGTCTTTGCCATCCCCATTATCACCGGAAGTCGAAGTTGGCATGTTTGTCACCGACATCAGATGTCGACATATCCCCTTGCAAGACAAAGTCGGAAGTCTTGAATTTAGCCTCGAATAAGCCCTCAAAACTGCCTTCGAAACAAACTTTCAGGGTATTTAGCATGAAAAATGCCCTCGAAATTACATTTGCAACTATTTAATCTCGAATTTAGCCTCGAATATGACCTTGAAATTTGCCGCGGCTCAAGTGTTGCCGGATCTGGAAGTCGGTAACAACTCATATTTTGCCATTTCTAGAAGCCGGTGTCAGTAGCAAGACATTATAAAAATAACTTAAATTATGAGATGAACGAATTATGTAATTGGCTTCGTATGGGATTTATTTATATTTCTGAGGAAAAAAAACAAACAAACCCACAACTACTTTTAAAATATATAAAAACTACTTTACTTTAATTTTTCAACTTCAGCTAAATATATAATATATAATTTTGATATAGAAAAATCCTAAACCAGAAGACAAGTGCAGTAGTAACGCACAATAATATATATGTACCGCTCAATAATATAAATGTATCGCTGACCAATGGTACTATTTGATGGTGCTTGACTTTGTTCTTCGTCAGCTGCCTCGACTTTATGGTCTTCGGTTTGCCTAGTTTCTGCTTTTCGATATAGTATCTGTAGCTTGCTTGTTTGTTGCGCCTTTTTTTTATGTTAGGTTTCTCGTTTGGTTTATATCATAATGATTAGTCCGTCTGTCGATTGGTCGGCCTGTCGAAGATCTAATTTTTTGCTTAATCTCTTAAATTTTTACTTGTATAAAAATAAAACACAACAACCCAACCCAACTTAGCTTGCTTGTAAATAGCAAATACATCTTCAAGCACATTATTTGGATAATCAAAGCACACACATACACGCACACTTAGCTTAGCTACATTTGTACGTGCATATAGATAGTACGAGCGCGATACCTCGATCGATCATGGGGCGATTTGGTGTAGTTGAGATTGACAATAACAACATTGCTGCCACCATTGGTGTATGCTATGAGCTTGCTTGAAGCTCATATGCGCACCAACATTCTTCATCACATAAGCCGAAGGAATGAGGTGTGTTGCATCGGCATCCCTTCCTATCGCGCCCAAGACTAATCCGGCTAGCGAGCTTTTGGTTGCCATTTTCCCGACGTCACCTAGCCCTATCGATTCCATCTTCTGCCTCTGGTTAAAATAGCCTATGTACTCGGATGAAATCGGGTCCTTTGGGTGAACGAAGAGGTATGGGATCCATGGGCGCAACACGAGAAACGAGTCCTTGTTGCCCGCGTATTGCGCCTTGAGGAAATGGCAAAGCCCTGCGGTGACAAGGTTCCTCGTGGCTCGAACAGTGCTCTTGATCGCCTCGTTCCCGATGATCTCTAACGGGACCGACGAAAACGGAGGGTTGAAGAGGTATGATGCAATGTAGTATCCATCTTTCGCCACGCTCTTCCCTACTTGAAGTGCCAATGCCGCTCCTAGCGAGTGTCCGGCCATCCACACATTGCTCTGCCCTGCAGCCGAGACCAGTTTATCTAGGGCATCCACCGCCATTTGGTACCTCGAGTCTCGAGCCAACGATCGATTGAAGATCAATCGGGCATCTAATGCGATATCACGGACCAGGTTTTCGAGATTCTTGACCACCGTGCCACGCAAAGCGAGCACGTATCGTGGAGGGCTCCGGTTCGAGTTAGGGTTTAGAGATCCCTTGTACTCGAAGATGGCTCCAAAATAAGACCCATTAGACTTGTCTACGAGGATTTCGACTATTTGAAAATTGAAGTAGTTCCACCAGTCTGGGGCTAGGGCTACCCGTTTTCCGTTTCGATCGCTTTCTAACACATAAACTCCTTTTACCAAGCAAGCGGCAACGGATTTACAATCATTGGTAGAACCCCTGCAATTAAAAAAAAAAATCCATCCGTTAATTAAAATAAATCATTTTATAAATCTGTACAATTTTAAGAAAACAAATAAAAATACACTTATACTCCTAATTATTTGTCCTGACCCGAGCTTGATAGTGGGAAGCTATGCTTCCATGGTGATAGAGAATTGAGAGTTGAGAGAGATAGAAGGAAGGAATCCAAAAAGAGGAAGGAGCAGAGAGAGAGAGAAAAGGGTAAGATTTGTATTTTAATTTGATTCATGATACCTCTTTCAATACATTCATAGGGTATTTATACAATACCCCTAATATTTTTATACATGACATTATTACTCTACTTTTTACTTTATTTAAAACTACGACTAACACCTATCTAATTATTGTAAAGTTGAAGACAAAATACCTAAAATGACATATTTTTATAAATTATACATAACACAACTAATTTTGGTTTCCTTGATCAAAAGAGATGAGCAAAGAGAAAAGTTAGATTCCCCATTTTTGAGATTTTGAAAAATTTTAGGTTTTTTTCCAATAAATTCCATATTTCATCCTTAAAATGAAAAACAGCAGAAAAACTATAGAAACTTTTCTAAATTTGGAGTATTTTTTTTAAAAAAAAATCATTTTTCAAATTTTAGAAATGGGAAAGATATTTAGAGTTAAAACAAAAATAATTTAAAAAATATATATTTTGTTTTTTTATTTTGGAGAAATTTTGGAAAAACTGTTGTAGACGTTCCAATAGAAAGGCAAAAAGTATACCAATCGACAGAGGTGAGATGAACTGGTCCGGAAGTGCGGAAAATATCTGCTTTGTAGTGCTCATCCATTGCCCTTTATATATGTACTACACCATCCCAATTAACTTGTTAGTTCATAAACTTTAATTAATTAATTATATAAATAGACTAATATGCAAGGTAAACTTTATATAATACTGTAGATTTCACACACATATATGATATATGATAAGATAAGAGTAGCTTAATTACCTTCTTAACAAGGCAGAAGCGTTATAATGTATTATATATGAAATTATGAATGAAGGTGGTGGAAACACAAAAACAGGACGGGAATGAGGAGTTGGTTGTATTACAACTCTCACCCTCTCCGTCCTCTTCTTTTATATAGAGAAGGGAACTCAGGACTCACAGTAGAGTAGTAGACCAGCTAGTCAACTCGCATATATTGACTTTCCAATTATTTACTGGATTTTCTTTTACGTACAGGAATTAATGATTTAGAATCTTAGATGTGTGGTATATATCTTTCATTCTTTCGGGGGTAGATATAAAGCTCTTTATCTATACCTCATCTAAGATTATCGTTACTCAAAATCTTACAAAACCATCCTATATATTTACACTACCCGGCCTTTTGCAAAACTAATCGAAAATCATTCACGCTAAACTATGTAGCACCAATAGCAGAACCAGAAAAATTAATTTATGACCTTCTTATTTAAATACCCATACTCTATAAGCTATGCGAAACAAACAAACATTAATTATGTTTTATTATACCATTTTATAATATATTAGTCCTAAAATTAACAAAAATTACAAATAATAATAATAATAATAATAATTCTTTTCTACTTTTTTTTTTTTTTTTTTTTGCTTATGAGCCATAGGGACTGAAGCTACCCTATGTCCTGATTCCGCCCATGTGTAGCACTATCCCATGATTAATCAGTTGATTTATTAGTTAAATAATCTTTATGTTCCACAAAACATTTCGTTTACTATTTACATATGCTTTTTTAGGAGGATAAAAAAATATAAAATATTTATTTTTTATAAATTTTTTTAACAATTTTGTAGTTACTATTAGTAAGTGCGAAACTCTTAAAAAAATTAAAAAAAAAAAAGTATTTTATATAATTTTTATCATCCTAAAAAAATGTATATAAATAGTAAACAACATGTTTTTTCGAATGGAGTGAGTAGCTAGAAAATCTTTTATTTACAAATAAATATTACAAATTAAAACAATCCTGCCGGAGTGCTACATAATTTTTTTGTAAAACTGTTCTGTTATAGTCATTTTAAGGAGAAAATTCGAATTAGAGCATCACAGCACCTGAGCACCCGCATAATTTTTTTTTATTTAAAAAAAAATGTAAGAAGAAATTTACAAAATGGCAGGGTGGTATTTTCAATTTTGGCCATAGTTTTCACGGTAAGAAATTGCAATATGACATTTGATATTTTGATTTTATTTTGATTTTTTTAAATTAAGAAACTCATTGTGGATGCCTCTGCTATGGGTGCTCTTATATAAATAAAACCTTGCAACAATGATCGGAGATCAATATATTTTAGTGGAAGCTTTAAAAATGATTTCTAAAATAAAATTATGTAATAAAAAACTGAATTTTTTTTTTAAAATGCCGTGAATCTATGCATCTTTTTTTCCCTAAGAAGAATAAGTATCTTTATGGCTTTATCCATCTTAACGAATAAGCTGGATTTATAATTAGTATAATGAATAAAATCAACAACAATATTTCGGACATAGCTTAAAGAACTATATATACTAGGAAAGATTATCTAAATCTCAATGGAGAAGAATAAAAAAAAGTCTTTTAAGAAATTCCTAAATAATTAATATTTGGATAATATATTTCAATATGAATGTAGGGCACATGTCAGAAAAGCGTTATAAAATCGATCTTGGGACATAGGTTAGGAAGTTTAGACTGAAAAGATTTTTTCAAATTAAAAGGTTTTGAGCACATATTAGAAAAATCATTTTCTAATATTATTTTTCTAGAGACGATGCTTTAATTAGTAGGAAATCTTTTCTAATTATACTTTTTAACTATATATATGTGTTATAGATTAGAAAAATAGTTTTTTAATATAATTTTTCTAGAGTCGGATGTTTTAATTAATTAGTAAAAAATATTTTCTAATTAAACTTTAACCATATATACCCTTAGACTATAGATTAGAAAACCGTAGTAAAATTTATCCTTTTAATTTAGAAAAAAAAAATTCTAAAATTGAATTCTTCGACTTATATCCTGCCTGAATGGATAGAACACACACACACAAAAAAATGGAATTGTGGAATTTATCCTTTGAATTCAGGTGGGTTTCCAACCAAATTAGATTAGGTTCCCCTACTAACTGGGATATATTCGACTAGTTTGTATGGTCCACTTTTAAAGGATTTGAAATTTGAATCATGAAATTACTTTACTTGGAAATTAAATTATCAATTTTTTTTAAAATATCAATTTAAATTATCATCCATGATAAGTTTATCATGGTTGATCGAGTCAGATAAATTATAATAGTGAAATCTATATCTATATAAAATACTAAAGCATCTATTCTATATAAAATATTAAAGCAGAGGCTTGAAACGACCTCTGGTGCGATCTCGCGTCCATGAAATTTTCTGGATTAAAGCGGGAATATTTTTGCTTACGTGTCATTTTCTGGATTAAAGTGGTATTATATTTCTGGGCCACATTAATTAATAAATGAATATAATTAGGTAAAAAACTTATCTTTTTAGATCAAATAATCTATTCAATATAACTTCATATCTTAATTAGATAAATCTATCTAATATATATATATATATATATTTTCGGTAATTAGTTTTATGTTTTCTCAATTTCATCTGATTTTTTTTCAATTAAGTTGTATATAGCCTTTGTTTATTCACTCATAAAAACTTCTTATCGGAAAATATTTTTCATTACCGAGTATAAGATTTTCACAAGCAATTAACAATAGTTTACATTGTAATGAGCCGTTAAAAAACACAAAATTACTATATTAACTATCCATCTTAATCTAAAAATTTTAACTTCAAACCAATGTACAGTTAGTCCGATTCATTATTTTAGGAGACAAAGAGTTTGTGTGTATTTGATCAATCAATTCTCTCTTTGTTTATTATTTTTTATTTTGGGTTTTAATTGATATGTAAAAACCCACAATCAACAATTAAAAATACAAGCTTCATCATGATAAAATAGAGGTCTGAAACGGCGTCTGGTGCGTTTCACATACGTGTCATTTTCTGGATTAAAACGGCGTTATTTTTGCATACGTGTCATATTCTAGAATAAAATGGTATTATCTTTTTAAGTAATATCAATTAATAAGTCAATATAGTTAGGTAAGAAACTTATCTTTTTAGATCAAATAATCTATCCAATATTATTTTTATTTGTAAAATATTATTTAACTTTGTAATCTAAAACAAATATAATATTTAATTATTCTACATCTACGTTGTTGATTTTTTTAGATATTAATATTTTACTTTAACCATTTAAACTAAATTTAAGGTTTAACCAACTTATAAAAAGATCATGTAGATATTTTTTTAAAAGTAACGTGTAAACATATAACTCTGTTTGGATAATTTTTTTTAAATTAATATTCAACCTTATATTTTAATAAGTTAGAAAATTTATCTTTTAAGATCAAATAATCTATCTAATATTTGGTCAATTATTCTATGTTTTAGATCAAATTGAGTATAATATCAATTTGCGCTTTAAATTCCAACAACCGTTTATCAAATTATATGATTAATCTAGATTTAAACATGTTTACATTCTAAAAAATATAACACAATTGAAAACTATATATTTACATTTTATGGAGTGATAATTTATATTAATTCAAAGATGTTTTATATAATAAAATTTATTAAAAAATCGCACAAAGGACGATTAATAAAACCAGTTAGAATTTATAACGGAGACCTAAATTAAAAGAGCAACAAATCCTGGTTCCACTCCTTTCTCCCAACCATGCATGAATATGATTTGTTCTTAAATGTCATGGATATATATGGATCGTTAATGAAAGTTCGAAAAATACTAAATAATTCTCTCATTTTATTTTGTATTTTGTTGATCAAACGAATCCAAAACGTGATGGTCAAAGAAATAGGATTAAAAGATTAAAGAATATATTCACTTACTATCTTTTCCCCCATTTTGATATCTGGTTATTGCCTTCATCGATCATTTGTGGTAGTTTGTGTCTATAAGACCTTTATAATTTGGTATTTTTGCTTTGTTACTATTTTTTTGTCTTTAACATGTTTAATGGTTTGTCCATCGTTATTTTTTCGGTATATCAACCTATCGGGCCTATCTAATAAGTCGAATTTTTACTTAATACGGAGTAATAATAAAAAAAATCTGGTTATTGACCATCAATAGATTTAACCCTAATCCAATACGGAGGAATTAAGTTACTTTAAGCAAATGATCAGATCAACCTTGTGCTTAACCAATAGATAGGTTGTCATAGGTATGAGGTCACTTTAAAATTTAAATTTATACTCCGTAAATGATCCTCACTAATTTGTAAAATTCTGAAAAATCTTGATCGGATTATGTAAAATTGAGAAGAGTGAATCTTTAGACAAGATCCCAAAACGGATTTTGTGAAAATAATTTTAAGTAAATTCAATGTTCTAAAAAATGTTTGGAGGGAGCTTGGCGGTAGGGTAGGGCCAAGGGTCTAGGCGGGGTCTAGATGGATTTCATGGCGGGTCTTTATGGTCTAGGCGGGTCTTGGTGACATTGACGACCTTGACGGTGGGGTGAGGTTAAGGGTTTAGGCGGGGGTCTAGGCAGACCTTAAAGGGTTTTTTTAAACAGTGAGTAAATTACACACAAATCCTTCGACGATTGGTATATCGATCGTCTTATTTACTCGTCCTCTGCGAACTTCGACAATTTTTTCGAACGAATACCACAAATAATCATTGAATGTCATTCGATAATCATATAAGACAATCGATATACCAATTTGAGTCTTTGATCAATTGATACATTGACTAATTTCATCGATTTTAGCCTGTTTTCGATCACAATATTTCGTTCAACATATTTAGGTTCCAATTCTTAGAAGAGAGAGTTTTTGATCATTTTGCAATTTTTGGAAGAAATGAAAAAGGAAATGCGTGTAATTTATTTGAAATTATACTGACAAAAGACGTTTTGAGATCTTATCTAA
Organism: Persicaria maculosa; assembly: GCA_963922045.1. Lineage (NCBI taxonomy): Eukaryota > Viridiplantae > Streptophyta > Magnoliopsida > Caryophyllales > Polygonaceae > Persicaria > Persicaria maculosa. The sequence continues at coordinate 72,127,273 of OY998260.1, forward strand.
AACCGCTATGAATCGAGAATCAAATCAGGTTTATTTTTTTTATCTTTCAATTGTTTTTTCGTTGGGAGTGAAGACTCACATTTCCCAATACAATTCAAATACTATATGGTACTTAGAACAATTTGATGAATACTCCTCCGTAATAGAATAATTGACTTTTTGGTCAATTTCACACTTTTTAAGAAAGTTAAAAATAGAAAGAAGAATAGTTAAAATTTTAACAAATAAATAATGTGAGAAAAAATGGACCAGTGAAAAAAAGACTAATTATTTTGTTACGGAGGGAGTATTTAATTATCGATTTTTCTATCCTATACCCTTGGGGCTTAGGATAAGATACCCATTTTGAAAAAAATATATCCTTAATTAAATTTCATTAGCCAAATTTTAAATTAGATTCTTAGGGTCACTTATTTTTTGTAGGGTATCTTTCCCATTTAGGATCTTATCCCCCTTAGGGCATAGGATAGAAAAACCGTTTAATTATTTATGGGAGGACAATTAAAGTTGGCGAATATAATACGGAGTATATATGTTTGGTAATTAAGCAAATAAGGCATGACCATCACTTTAGATGAAGAACCAGTTGGATTCACGTACTCGAATCAAAGGATATATCCGAGTCGATCGAGTCATTACGAGTTTGGTATGACAGCGAACAAATCAACAACACTAACTATTTCTTTAAGGCGATTTTGCACATATATGTGTACCTAGCTATAGACGTAGTATTATACTCCCTCCGTTCGGCAAAACTTGTCATTTTAGGGTGTTATTTTTATTCAAAAAAAACTTGTCATTGTAGGTATTTTACCATTCACTTTACAAAAATGCCCTTGATATGATTGATGGTTTGTTAGTTGTAGTTTTCGATAAAGTAAAAAGGAGGGTAATAATTGAGGGTAAATTAATACATTTGTTAATTGCCTTAAAACTTGTGAAATAAGCTAAAATGACAAGTTTTACCGAACAGAGGGAGTATTAAATTTATTTTTAGAGATCGAATGACAAAAATGGTTTAGTAGTTTGTACAATAGACAACAAGCACATATTTTACTCTTAAATTCCAAATTTAGGGCCTCTTTGTGTCTGTATATATATAGTAAATAAAAAGGAAAATAATTAAATTATATATATATATAAATATATATACGATTTTTTTAGTGTAAAGGAACGGAGTATAATGAGGAATTTTTTTTCAAAATATTCATTAAAAAATAAAAATTTACGAATAAATTCACACATTGAAACTATTTACACAAATATTCAAAATTTGCAGATACCTCCGAGAAACGCAGTTTCAGACCGCGTTTCATGTGCTAATTAGGTATTTAGCCTCGGTATTGGAAAAAAAAAATTAAATTTCTTATAAAAACGCGGTTTCAAACCGTGTTTCTTTTCTAAAACGCGGTTTGAAACCGCGTTTCTTTCCATATTTTACTTTTTTTTTTTTTAAAAAGAAAAGAAAAGAAGAAGAAGCACTAAAGCAGTGCGCAGCCGGGAGAGGAGGAGAAGTGTAGCGGGGAGGAGGTGGAGGAGTTCGAGGCGGCGGAGGGAGGCGCGGAGGTCGGTGGAGCCGAACGAGAGCTTGAAGCCGGAGGGAGGCGTAAGGTCGGTGAAGGCCGGAGAGCTTGAAGGCCGCCATGGCCGGAGAGCTTGAAGGCCGGAGGGAGGCGCAAGGTCGGTGAAGGCCGGAGAGCTTGAAGGCCGCTATGGCTGGAGAGCTTGATCGAAGGCTGCCATGACCTGAGAGCTTGATTGAAGGCCTTGATTGAAGGCCGCCATGGATGCAGCGCTTCTTTGTCTTCTTCTTTCTTCTTTTTTTTTTAAAGTAAAACGCGGCCTCGAGCCGCGTTATATATATTAAAAAAAATTAAGAAATACAATGGGGAAGAAATGCGGTTTCAAACCGCGTTTTAGGAAAAAAAAAACGCGGTTTGAAACCGTGTTTTTATAAGAAATTTAATTTTTTCCAACTCCAAGGATAAATACCCAATTAACACATGAAACGCGATCTGAAACCGCGTTTTTCTGACATATCTGCAAATTTTGAATATTTGTGTAAATATTTTCAATGTGTGAATTTATCCGTAAATTTTTATTTTTTAATGAATATTTCGAAAAAAAATTCTATAATGAGAGATATAATTAATTTACCCTAAACTAAAATTAAGAAATGAAATGAAGAAAAGTGAAATGATTTTTTTAAATAAGAGAAGAAGTTAATACTTAAAATTTTAATCAATTACCTTTCCCTACTTGGAAACAAATGGAGTTTAGTAAAAAATGACACAAAAAATTGACTTTTGACTCATTTTTTAAGGAGTTAAAAATTATATAAAATAATTTTATTTTTATTTTTTGTACATAATCTTATATATATTATTAATAAGTATATAATTATGTAAAAAATTAATTAAAAAATATAATTTTATATAGTTTTTAACTCCTTAAAAAACGTGTCAAAAAGTCAACAAACTTTTATTTTCAAACGGAGGTAGTAATGTTCTAATATTTTTTGTATCATCGAATTAATGGAAAAAATTGACCCGATCAGACCCACCCGAACCCAAATCCGATTGAAACCCGAAAATCTAGTATCATAAACAACATGAACTCGAACTCGAACCCATGCCAACCCATTTTGACCCGATACCTAAATGGACACGCACATAAACAAACCCGACCCTAACAAGACCCGACTCATCCTTATAATTACTGTAATTTTCTTATTCTAAATACTCAAATAACGTGTATTACATATAATGAGACCTAATACACTAAATAAATGATTAAGATAAACAAAAAATAATCATCATTTTACAGATCGAACTTACCCGACCCGAAATAATTAAGATAAACAAAAAATAATCATCATTTTATAATACAACCTAATGTGTCCCGACTTGACCCAACCCCAAAATCCATTTGACCCGAACTTACCCAACTCGAAAACTTATGATGTCCATTGTTTTTGACCATATTTTGTTCTTATTTTTACTCCAAATTATGTCTTTTATTTACATTATGAGTTGGGAAATGTTAGAAACATGTGTAGAATGTTATGAATTGCAAGATATGGAGGTCTACATGAATTTAGTTTGATTTTGCAGGATTTGGAGCTGATTTGAAGCAATTATAAGGAGTCCATGGAAAAGTACTGACCGATATCGACTACGCTTACTCGACGTCGACAAGGGATTTGAAGAATGGAAAGTGAAGCTACTGTAATGGAGAGTAGTGCGGTCGAAATTCAACCCTCACGTCGATCAGAGCTCGACGTCGACCACCCATGTCGACCAGTACCCGATGTCAACCACCCATGTCCTTCTAGCATTAGATAGATTTCCTTAGTTAAGATTTATCATCCAATCATCCTACAACACAACTTCACAGAGAACAATCAAGCATATGTTTTAATTCAAGCATTCAGTTCTTCGGCGTTCATACGAGAGTTTGAGCACGAAGATTGAGAAGATTCCAGGTTTTTATTTAATGCAATTAGTTTATTTATTTGATCAATATGATTTGTCTTTCTTCTACCATGAGCGAGTAGTAGTTTTTCTTCTAGGGTCGGGGTGAGCCCGACAATAACCATGTTTGTATGCTTGATGAATCATTGATATGCTACTGTTTTTATCTTATTTTACCTTGGGCTTAACCCTTCGATGATAATTCAAGGAATTCATGTTGCGAAACTTGGATAGTAATTAGGGTTTTTATTCGAAAGTCCATAAACTCTAATTAAGAAAAGGTAGAAAACAATTAGGTTCATTTGTCGTGAGATTAATTGATCTACTTGCTGGAATTGATGAGAATCTCTTCCTTTGTTTGATAAAAACATGTTTGATGATTTGTTGAATGCACTTACATGGTTGTTGTAGTGGTAAACCCTAGCCTTGGAAGACCTTTTTATCATATATTCAAAACCCTTAAAAACCGAGCCTTTTATTGTGTTTTTGGAAACCCAACAACCCCTGGAATTTCTTGATCATCACGTCTTCAATCACCCCTAATTCTGTCGGTCCCTCTTGTCGATGTTACTATCTGTCTATGTTTTTGCTCGATATCGACCACTTTTAGTCGATATCGAACACTTTTAGTCGATATTGACTGTGCCTTGCTGTGTTCTAATTATTCCGGTCGACGATTTTCTGTGTCGACTAGGTTGTGCACTGACTCGATATCGACTTCTTTGCTTTGCTGTTATGTGTTATTTTGCAGGTTGTTGATCGACGCCGACTACTCCTACTCGACATCGACCACTGCCGTGACATGTTGCTGTTGCTGTGCTAAGAGATCGACTGCCCTTGGTTGACATCGACTACTTCTAGTCGACATCGAGGAACTTCTGGTCGATACAGAGACGTTGCGAAGACAACTTTGGAAAGCGCTGACACCCTTCCTCGTGGATCGAACCTGATTCCTCTCTAAACTATAGCGGAGGAGTCTTGTATTTATTTGTTAGATTGAGTTAATTTGCTTGTGTGCGCGCTTCCATTTATTATTGCAAAGCAAAACTGTCTCAACAACTTACCCGACCCGATCCAAATTCGACCAAACATATGACTGAACCCGAATGGGTATAATCAAACTCGACCCGAACAACCCGATTTCCACCTTTACTCATACAAAATTTGTAGATGTACTCATATTAGCATCAATCTAGCCTCAAAGGTTATAGGATATTGGTGAAATAAAGCTACCACCTCAAAAATTAGTAACTCGAATTATCGTATATATAAATTAGTAAACTACTTTATCTAATGTAAATTGATTTGTATGGTCTCATGAAAATGAAAATGCACTACCTCGATCGATTGACTGACCATACTAGGTACATATATTAATCACAAACAAACTGTCTCCTTGACGTCAGTGTTGGTAAAAGATAGAATATCTAAGATGCGCTCTAACTACGTACATTAATCACGAATAAATTGTCTCCTTCAATCAAAATATTTCAGATGTTTTATTTCCATTCAGAGGGGATAAAGCTTATTCAAGTGTAACCCCATCTTGATATCCTTAGCTTTGTGTCATGTATAACATACTACTTAAGAAGTATCCAAAAAGTCAATGGACTACTCCCTCCGTTTCCTTTTAAGTGACTTTTTCAAGTCATACACGTAGTTTTAGAACGATCAAAACTATATTAAATATTAATATTTTAATAATATTTTTTTAATAATATTATACTTATCACCAATAAGTATGAGATTATCGAAAAAAATATTTTAAAAAATTATTATTTCATACAGTTTTTCACACCTTAAAAAACGTACATGAATAGTAAAAAGTCAATTAAAAGGAAAGGAGATAGTAATATTTTAAAACGGAGGGAGTAGTAAATTTGCCTCCATTGACTTTGGGGCACCGGTACCGTATACAGTAAATAACTGTGAGAAGCTTGTGGGTGACGTTGCTCTTATTTGCCCCTCAACAACCAAGTCAAAGTCAACCATACATCATGAGTGGATTGAAAGTGATGGAACAGTGAAACCCTTTTAAAAATTCAAAGTAAACGAAGTCGAAAACGCAAAACATCAATATGTATTAATGTATTACTGTATGTATCTAATCTCTCCATAAACAAATAAGCCAAGAATTTTCTGGCTGAGTTGACTCGGCCTCCTCCGCGCTACCCCCTCTTTCATTTATCTATACATTACATCTACCGTCTACGCACAGATTTTAAGGCAGCGGAGAAACCCCGGTGGAGAGGGACCAACAAGGATCCGTCCTCCACAAACGGTGCCGTTTTGATCGATCTGATCGCCGCCTATCTCGATCGCCTCGGTTAGTTCTTTGCTCGTGCTTTTGATTCGTATATCAACTATAAATGTATGTATGGTGTACTGATTTTCGATTCCAATTCAAAGTGTTCTGCTGTTACGTTGCTCGATTCGAATATCGATTAGCAGATCGCATAACCAGTCGATCTCCTGATCTCCAATTCAAAGATTGACTTTTTTTTTTACCTTCTATTTTTATTAGGTACGGTAAATTTTTGTATAAGGTAAATAAGGATCGATTGATTTGATATTGACTATGCATTTTTATACCAACGCGGTTTACAGGTTTGGAGTTGCAATAAATCAAACGCAAGTGATGGGAAAGGAAAAGGGAAAAAAAGAGGAAGATGATCAGTACAAGGAGCCCTCTGAAAGGGAAGTTTTTGGCCTTTGTGGACCCAAATATCTCACCCCTCTTGATTGGTATATATTCTCTTTACACTTTCTTTGTCCACACCTCCATCATTCACATTGTCGAAGATGTGAAATGAACCTCCCACATTGATAATATAAGAAATCTAAGTCGTCGGTGGACTAACGTCAATTAGTTTTAGGATGAAATCAAACCATTGTTTTAGTTTGGCATGCCATTGTATTTGTGGTAAGGTTCTCACGCCGTGTTAAACAGGTCATCGGCGGATCATCGAAGATGTGTTGCCGCGAGCTTAGTGCAAGGAGTCTATGTCCTCGAACGAGACCGCCAATACAAACGCGAAGGGTATGATGCCCTAGCCCCGGTTTGGTGGGACTATTTCCAATTCCAATTGGTTCATATCCTTGTAGACAAGGTGGACGGCTCCTCCTTCGGAGCCGTCTTCGAGCACAAGACTAACCCTTACCAAACGGACCCTTACTACAACTACTACGGTCCGACCCAAAAGCCTCCAAGATATGTCCTCGCCTTCCGTGGCACGGTTATCAAGCCCGAGTCTCGAGCCCGTGACCTGAAGCTGGATATGCACTTGGTCCTCAATGGGCTCACTCGGAACTCGAGGTACCAAATGGCCTATCAAGAGCTCCAGAAGCTGGTCTCCATCGCCGGTCCATCGAACATTTGGATGGCCGGACACTCGTTGGGAGCGGCCATTGCCCTCCAATCCGGAAAGTCGATGGCCAAAGTCGGATGCTACATCGAATCGTACCTCTTCAACCCGCCCTTTTCATCCGCGCCATTGGAGAAGATCACGACCGAGGCATTCAAGACCACCATCCGCGTCACCAACAGCCTTGTCACCGCGGGCTTATCTCGCGTGTTGAAGCCCCAATCCCCGCCCCATACCGACCCCTTCCTCGTCCTTTGCCCGTGGATCCCTTACATCTTTGTTCATCCCGACGACCCCATCTCCTCCGAGTACATCGGCTACTTTGAGCATCGGAAAAAGATGGAGTCGTTAGGGCTAGGTGGTGTCGGTAAGGTTGCGACGCAGAGCTCGGTCATCAGTCTGATCTCCGGGGCGGTAGGCCGGAATGGGGAGGCTACACACCTGATCCCTTCGGCTTATGTGACGAAGAACATGAATTATGCTAAGGATTTCAAGCAAGCTCATGGCATTCATCAATGGTGGGAGCAACATATTAACTGGAATTTCCAGCTACACCAGCTCACACCATGAGCTACTTGAATTGAATCATCCATGAATTTTTATCAAGTGTACAAATTAAACAAATATTTAATTATCTGAGTGTCGTTTTGTAACCATTTTTTGGGTTGTAAAAGTTCGTTTTGTTTTCTATCTTTTGTTCAATTGTGCAAAAAGTACAATAATGCAAACAATTTGAACATGTTAAATAACAAAGTTGATTGTCGTGTTTTATTTGTATTTAGCTATTAATTAGAGTTGTTTACCATATAGCTTTTTTGTTTTTGTCAATCAACTTGATATATGTTTAAATTTTAGTAGGTACAAAGTAACCCTTTATTGGCTTCATTCACTCATGAAAATAACTTGAATTTTATCCCACATCGAAAGTTTGAATATAAAGCAACACTTGAAATAAGACTAAATGACATTACTGAGCACGACCTTACTTGAACAGGATCTGTTCTATAGGCTCGTACCTCTGTATCCTTGAGTTCTAAGGAGACAGGAAACCAAGTCTGGTGGATGAACCTGACCATGTGACCTTGGCGTGATTAGTGGCAACCTTGGCTCCTGCCACGTCTAGCTGTAGAGGATCGTCCTCGACTGCTTTCGAGCTTGAGGTGGTTGCATGGTTGTCTGACAGACCCACACTTTTATTTTTTTCAACTACTAATCATTTGTATTTCTAACCATTCATCATTTGTGTTTTCCTACCAATACAAATCATATAAACACTTTTACCAAACAATGACCAGAAAGATCAAGCCATACATTTGCCTCGCTGATCACCATTGGTACTTCGCGGCGACAAGGACTTGCTCGTAGATCTCGGCAGCATGATCCCAGCTGAGATCTTGTGTCATTGCTCGCTTTTGAAGGCCTTCCCAGCTCTCCTTGTACTCTCTGTATGTCAGGAGACAGTTCCCTAGTGCTTCTATCAACTTCCCAGACTCCGCCCTGTCAAAGGTGTATCCAAAGCCCTTGTCATTGTACGGGTCGAATGGCAGCACTGTGTCTTTCAGCCCGCCAACTGCGTGGACAACGGGAATGGTCCCGTAGTTCATTGCATAAAGCTGGTTCAGCCCGCACGGCTCGAATCTTGAGGGCATAAGCAGAATGTCGGCTCCGGCTGTGATCCGGTGAGCCGTCTTCACGGAGAAACCAACCCATCCCCGAGCCTTGTCGTAGTATTGACCCTCGAACTGCCTCAGCATTTGCTCGAGATCGGGCTTCCCTGTCCCCAACATGACTAGCTGCACATCCTGGCCCATCATCCAAGGAACCGCTTCTGCAATGAGATCAACTCCCTTCTGGTCGTCGAGCCTGCCGATGAACCCGATAAGAGGCACATCTTCTCTCTGAGGCAAACCGAGCTCCTTCTGAAGGGCCGCCTTGCATTGTGCCTTGCCAGTATGAAGCGTCTCGATGGAGTAGTTCGTGTAGCCATCGGATTGTAGATGGATGTCGTACTCAGGGCTCCACTCCTTGGTGTCAATCCCATTAACAATCCCTTTTAGCTTCCAATCATTTTCTTTTATGATATTGTGGAGACCTCGACCGCCCTCCAATGTTCTGATCTCCCAGGCATATCCATGGCTGACAGTTACGATACGATCTGCAGCTTTCAGGCCAGCTGCAAGGATGTTGAAATGCCCTCCTCCAACTGGGTCAAACAAATCGAAGTTGGCCAGCCAATGTTCTGGAAGATCTGTGAAGGAGAAATCGGATAAAGGACCACGACCCTGATTGATAAAAGTGACATATAGCTCAGTTTGGTTTGTTATCTTGGGAGGGGGCAACATATAACATGTATAAATGGATCAAAATATAGCGCATGGACCTGATGGGCGATGTTATGGATGACGAGAACTGATCTTGTGTATGTCATCAAATCCTTCTCGCGATAATACGCCTTCAGATACACAGGCAGTAAGGCTGTATGCCAGTCGTTTGCAATAAAAACCAAATTTCCATCTCCATAGCAGACCCCGCCACAAGGAACATGCCAAGGAACCTGAACAAATGCAATTTCAGATCAATTTGAAACCAAATTGCTAGTTGTTTGCTGAAGTTGAGATTTTAAACGAAAAGTTCTAGTTAGATTCAAATGCAGTTTCAGATCAATTTCACCGTATACAAACTCATATGCAGCAGCACACACGATATGTAGCATCTCAAGGCGTAATAAAATGTGATAAATTCATACCTCCGCAGAAGCTTTGCAGAACAAGACCATACGTTTCAAAATTTCCTGCACACAGAAAGAAATACAAGTTTCATATTGGTTGATTACCTTACAGTGCATTGTGATTGATTGCAGCTGACATCTTGGGAAGGTGAAACAAATGCAATAATTAGAAAAGAATGAACTCAATCAAATAAGGCTTGCACTCTTGGAAAGTGATCATGCCCAAACACATGCCATAGTACGAAGAAACGGTAAGCAGTAGATAAATTACCGTCCTGGTTCCTCCATATATATTATTCTCGATTCCGTGGAACATATGATTGTCAATGAACACAAAATCCACTCCATCAATGTAGGCGTGAAAGTAAGATACCTCAACATCCTGCAGTAACCCAAATTCTTTGTTTAAAACATGTGAAAATGTTCTTTCTAAGAATCGAGTAGATCACAAAATGAGCTCAACCATTTAAATACCTGACCAGCCACCATGTACCTCTTCCGAACTCCTATTTCTTGAGCTTCAGGGTAATTACCGTATTTGGGTGCGACGACCTAAAAGTTTCCCAGACAAATGAAAAGAAGCCATCACAGATGGAAACAGTTCGTCTGAGTAAGGAAGGCGCAAGAAAAGGCATAATCATACAGTCATTTTCTCATGTTCCAGCTCACTGCTTGAAATATGTTTCATGATTTATGAATCAGGAATAACATTACAGAGATCATTGACATGATACAAATACTTGTACTTCTATCCAGTGCTGACCAAGTTGAGAGCAACTATGGGACATACCATCACCCTGTGTCCACGTCGAGCCAATGCCTTTGGCAAAGATCCAGCCACGTCTCCAAGCCCACCTACGACAACTCACCATAATCAATTGTTGACAATACAAAATATAACTGAAAAGTATGAGATGTTGCCAAGCCAAACAAGACTTTATCATCATCCATCACCATTAACAGAAATTCATCCGAGGGTTAATAAGCAATACCAGTTTTTGAGAAAGGAGCACATTCTGCGGCAACCAGTATGACATTCATCACATTAGCTCCTGCTAATGGAGGGGGCTTTGCATCTTCAGGCACAGGCTCATCTGTATCACTTGGCAAATTTTCGGCCATTGATTCCTCCAACGCATTCTCAGGGATACTTGATTCATAAGTCAATGATAAAAAAGCCGGTAGAGTGCTGCTCATCTTATCACTTTTTACAGCTGAACCAGAATCCAACGAACTCCTGTCATTAGACGGAATTTTTTCCTGCTCAACTCCAGTGGGCCCTCCTTCCGATCCACCTGACCTATCACTGAAACCAGAAGCTGGATTTGCAGGAAGCTCGCTGGGAATAGAAGGGGCCGGGGGAGAGCCATTAGCATATACTTGATCTGACACCGGCCTATCACTTGAGCCACCGTTTACATCAGAATTTCTAGAACTAGAGTGCATACCAGATTCTTCATCGGGACGAGAAGGAGATGAGTTTTCACTCTCTTGTGGCAAACCCCTTTCTCCCACAACATCGCTTGTACCATTCTTTATAGAGGCAACCAACTTCCTTCTTTCAGCTATCTGAAAACAGCATGCCATCAAGATCACACTTCTCTTCAAATATAAGTTGTGAAGATGCTTCAAAGTGTGCGGACATCGACAGCTTACATACCATTTTTATAAATTTCAACAGGCCTGAAATACCGTTGCGAAAATCAAGTCTAAATTTCAATATGCCTGAAGATTTATTTTCTTCATTCGAACTCAGAATCGGGGTGGTTAAACTGAACTTCATGAAAACAATGTGCTTATTTAACAACAGAAATCATAATGTACAGATGATCGGATTAGCTAAGCCTGAAAAGGTTGATGAAACCAATCACAAAGAGAGAAAAAAATCTTCAGTTTGAATGGCCCCAATCACTAAAATACGCCTATTTTCAGATTAGATTGTAGCACCCCATTCAAAATTCGCCTCAATTTGGAGACATCATATCACCATTTGTTAAATCTCTAAATAAAAAAAAGGCTCTTCAATCACAATCAAATTATATTTAACCACACATCTTACTGCTCTTTATAATCCAAAAAACCATCATTTGTTGTTAACCCTGATAAACGGTCATGCTTAGTTGCACTGATGGTTAACTGCAATTAACCACATGTCCACATTGTAAGAGACAAAGGCAAAGTTCAAAGGAAAAAGGAAAACCTGTTGAAGCAGCTCCCTTTGTACAGCAAGAACTTTCTTGCTTTTTTCAATTGTTTCTTGGATCAAAGCCTCTGAATCCCTCTCTCGTCCATCGCCTACAACCGAATCCCTACCAACTGCCCGAACTGATCTCCTCAGCACTTTAACAGACCCTTTTCTCCAATTCGTAAAGCTGACGGATTCCAGTGGCCTCCCCTGTCCAAATGCCGCTAAAAGACGGCTCCTTGCGGATGTAGAGCCCTCCGTAGCGCCTTCAATCGAAAAGGGGAAAGAGCTCAAAGATGCCATCAAGGTGTTCGACGAATTGACTCAGAGAAAAGACCGTACAGTTTCAGAGGAAGAGAGAAACGCAGTACCCCAAAAGGGGGAGGGCGGCTAGTTTGGTGGCATTTGCTGCTAGTTGAGGTGATCACGAACATAGGAAAATGGAGGAGAGAAATTCCAACCGGAGGTTGTGATTGGCTCTGGACCCACTATATAAATATGAATCAAAATCATGTGGAAATCCTGAATAATTTGTTCTTGAGGTGGATAATTGAAGAGAGACGGAGACAAAAAATATTCATTGTAAATTTAAGCACCGCTGAATGAAATCTGGTTTTGTCCATTGGAGGTATCTAATTCGTTTGTTATCCAAAACGTGCAGTGTTGTTGGAGGATGTGGACGGTGGGGGAGCTCAATCATACTAAACGTCAGAATAAGAAACTCTCTTCCTCTTCTTTTTTAAATAAAAAATATTTTTTTACCAATCTAAAATATTTAAATACTCCCTCGTTTTTTTTAAAGAAAAATAACCAAAATAATACCAACTATTAACAGTGAACCAAAAATAATACTCCATTCGTTCAGAAAAACATGTCACTTTACTATTCACGTACGCTTTTTTAGGGGATAAAAACTATATAAAATATCTGTAACCTCATCACAAACAACCACTCTCGGGACATCAATAAATTAAATAATATGTTTCCCTCTCATATTGTTCAAATGATCACCAAAATCCATATCCCAATAGTTAATATTCCAGATAAATTAATTTGGATTTATAGTAATAATGGAGAGTTTACATTTAAATCCACTTCTTATCTTTTTAACACCAGAAATGCAAAAAAAAAATGCAAACTGGATCTGGAAAATCAACATCCCTCCTAATATCAAAAACTTTATTTGGAAAATCATCTGGAAAATCATCTTAAATATCTTACCTACCAATGCCCGTCTAAATAAATATATAAACAGAGTTCCAAGCACTTGCTCTTTATGTAACTCAAATATAGAAGACACAAACCACTTATTATTTAACTATCAAATCACCAAATCCCTTATCCAAAATCTAGGTATCAAATTAAATAAAGCATACATAATACCAAATCTAACAGATAACGTCTCAGAAAAAATTATTAACACTAAAGCCCTTAATATAGATTTTAAAGACATCTGTCACCTATAGCACTCAATTTGGGAATTAAGAAATAGAATTATTTTTCTTAATAATAACAATACAAGTATTATAAATGTTCTAAATCAAACAATTGAGAAAATCTCTTGCTGGAACAAAGAACAAATCAAAGACAAGGTACATCAAAGTAACAGACCCCTAGACAAAATAAAGTGGAAACATCCACCTATAAACGTAATTAAAATCAATGTAGATGCCTCGATTAAAACTAATCATGAACCTCAGATTAGTAGCATTTTAAGAAACAATTATGGTCAAGTTCTTAGGATTTATAAATGTAATATTAGGATGAGTTCGATCATCCAGGCAGAAGCATTTGCCATATATGCAGGTATAAAACAGGCAACTGACTTAGGACTCCGAAGAATCATAATCGAAGGTGATAACACAACCATCATCAACGCCATCAATCACACAGACAAGATACCATGGGAAACAGCTCAAATAATCCAAGAAATCAACTTATTAAGTGAAGACTTTGAGTCCGTCACTTTTCAGCATTGTTATAGAGAGGCAAACTGTGCAGTTGACTTTATTCCAAAATCTGTCTTGAACTGTAATTTCATTCTAGGCCCTTGATGTTATGAATTCCAAAACATCATATATTCAGATGATCATGGATGCCATTAGGACATCCAACTTATTGCATACTGTAAAAAAAAACAATTTCGTAGTTATTATTAATAAGTACAATCTTGTTAAAAAAATTTATAAAAAAATAAATATTTTATATAGTTTTTATCATTCTAAAAGAGCGTGCGTGAATAGTAAACGTCATGTTTTGCCGAACGGAGGGAGTATGAATTTTAAAAATTACAAATTTATATATGAACTATAAAAGGTTAAACCAATTTTGATAAAAAGGCTATAAATTAAAAACAAAAAATTAACTTTGATTTAAAATGTAATTAATAAAAAACTTGAGGAACAAATTATAAATTTAGAAGATTAATCATCTTCCCCCATTATCATCTTCCCCATTTTTTTTAAAAAGGAAAAATCTCTCCCATTTTAGATATGGGAGGAGTAGAATGCAAATAGAAGCCAACCAAGGGCCCAATCATCTCCCCAGGCTGTTTATCTTCCCTAGCCAACCTAGGCTTCTAGTCTTATGACTCATTAACTTTCAGGCGGTGGAACCCTTGACGCCATTGTTGGATTCTTCAACTCGCAGGCCCGTGGTGGAATCTTTGAAGCCGCTACCGATGTCGATGAGACGGTGACTACAAGTTTCCCTCGAGGATGATTGCGTCGGCGGGGAGGATTTAGAAGGCCTGAATCCAACCTCGATTTGACCTCCATCTCCCCAAATTGTTCATATTTGATGTTTGATAAAATTTAGTTTTGATGTTCAACCATGGCTAAAAGTTGGGAAATTGGGGTGTATACAGGTCATTTGGATCTCATTTATATATATTGGTAGAGATTAAAAATAAAATCCTTTTAAGTTTAATATTTGACAAATAATTATAGATGGATGAACCATTCAAAGATAATGAAGAAGATGATGAACAGTGCCAAAGCACTCAAATCAGTAGATTTCAAACCTAGGAAAAATGATTTTTTTTCGTCCTTTTAGAGGAGGATTTCTCAGAAAACATCATTTGTAGAGTTGTAGCTCTTGAAGTTAGCTTTCTAACGGGTGGTCAAATGCCCCGATCAGACCAACACAACTCTCGATTTTCTAAAAATACCGAGCATGTGTCTGTGACTCTTGTCGTAAGACAAACTAATGAAATTCCAGGGTTATTAGTCATCCCGGGTGTGCGTTTTGTGGACATATCGCCTGAATAGCATAACACCTTGCCTAGCGCAAAGGATTTTAGATTTTAAAGTTTTTGAGATTTTTGGTTTTTTTCGTGGACTACCCCTTTTGGAAAAAGTCTAGAAGTTGTCCAGATTTCAGACCTAGGGAAAATGATTTTTGTCGCCCTTTTAAAGGGGAAATTCTCATAAAACATCCTCAATAGAGTCGTAGCTCTTGAAGTAATCTTTCCAACGGGTGGTCAAATGCCCTGATCCTACCAACACGGCTCTCGATTTGCCAAAAATACCGAGCATGTGTCCGTGACTTTAGTTGTAAGGCAAACTAATGAAATTCCGGGGCTATTTTGACATCCTGGGTGCGCGTTTTGTGGACGCATGGCCTGAATAGCATCACACCTTGCCTAACGCGAAGGATTTTGGATTTTCATTTTTTGAGATTTTTGGATTTTTTCGTGGACTACCCCCTTTGGAAAAAGTCTAAAATTTGTCCAGATTTCAGACCTAGGGAAAATGATTTTTTTTGCCCCTTTAGAGGAGAATTTCTCATAAAACATCCTCAGTAGAGTCGTAGCTTTTGATGTTAGCTTTCCAACGGGTGGTCAAATGCCCCAAACCGACCAACATAGCTCTCAATTTGCTAAAAATACCGAGCATTTGTCCGTGACTCCTGTCGTAAGGCAAACTAACGAAATTCCAGGGCTATTTGGTGATCCTGGGTGCGCATTTTGTGAACGCATGGCCTGAATAGCATCACACCTTGCCTAGTGCAAAGGATTTTGGATTTTCATTTTTTTAACCCTTTTAGAGGAGGATTTCTTAGAAAATATCCTCTGTAGAGTCGTAGCTCTTAGAGTTAGCTTTACAAAGGGTGGTCAAATGCCCCGATCCGACCAACACAGCTCTCAATTTGCCAAAAATACCGAGCATGTGTCCGTGACTCCTATCTAAGGAAAACTAATAAAATTCCGGGGCTATTTGGTGATCCCGGGTGCGCGTTTTGTGGACATATGGCCTGAATAGCATCACACATTGCATAGCGCAAAGGATTTTAGATTTTCATTTTTTGAGATTTTTGGATTTTTTCGTGGACTACTCATTTGGAAAAAGTCTGAAATTTGTCTAGATTTCAGACCTAGGGAAAATGATTTTTTTGCCATTTTAGGGGAGGATTTCTCAGAAAACACCCTCAGTAGAGTTGTAGCTCTTGAAGTTAGCTTTCCAACGGGTGGTCCATTGCCCCAATCCGACCAACACAGCTCTTGATTTGCCAAAAATACGGAGCATGTGTCCGTGACTCCTGTCGTAAGGCAACCTAACGAAATTTCGGGGCTATTTGGCATTTTGATTTTTTAATATTTTGAGATTTTTTGTGGACTACCACCTTTGGAAAAAGTGGAGAATCCAAGTTGGTAGAAAAATGATTTTTTTGGACATCTTCGAGGAAGATTTCTCAGGAGACGTCAGTAAAGTCGTAGGCCTTGAAGTTAGCTTTCCAACGAGCTCTCAAATGGCATGATCAGACCAACTCAGCTCTTGTTATGACCAAAATATCAAGCTCGTGTCCATAACACCTATAGAAAGGCACACTAACTTCATTCCGGGGCCATTTGGGCATCTTAGGGGGGCCTTTCATGGACCTATCGCCTAACTAGCATCACATCTTGATTAGGGAAAAGAATTTGGGGTTATAAATTTTATGAGATTTTGAGATTTTTGGTGGACTACCCCCTTTGGAAAAAGTCGAGAATCCAAGCTTGTGGGAAAATGATTTTTTTGGACGTCTTTGAAGAAGTTTTCTTAGGAGAAATCCTCAGTAAAGTGGTAGGCCTTAAAGTTAGCGTTCCCACGAGCTCTCAAATGACCCGATCAGACCAATGCATCTCTTGTTATAACCAAAATACCAAGCTCGTGTCCAACACCTATAGAAAGGCACACTACCTTCATTCTGGGGCCATTTGGGCATCTCAGGGGGTTCTTTCATGGACCTATCGCCTAACTAGCATCACACCTTGCCTAGGGCAAAGAATTTTAGGTTTTAAATTTTTTGAGATTTTTTTTGGACTACCCCTTTGGAAAAAGTCGAGAATCAAAGCTGGTGGAAAAATGATTTTTTTAGACATCTTCGAGGAGGATTTCTGAGAAGACGTCCTCAGTAAAGTGGCAGGCCTTGAAGTTAGCATTCCAACGAGCTCTCAAATGGCCCAATCAGACCAACGCAACGCTTGTTATGACCAAAATACCAAGCTCGTTTCCATAACACCTATAGAAAGGCACATTACCTTCATTCCGGGGCCATATGGGCAACTCAGGTGGGCCTTTTTTCATGGATCTATCACCTAACTAGCATCAAACCTTACCTAGGGCAAAGAATTTGAGGTTTTAATGTTTTTCAGATTTTGAAATTTTTTGGTGGACTACCCCATTTGGAGAAAGTCGAGAATCCAAGCAGGCGGAAAAATGATTTTTTTTGACATCTTTGAGGAGGATTACTCAAGAGACGTCATTAGTAAAGTGGTAAGGCCTTGAAGTTATCTTTCCAATGAGCTCTCAAATGGCCCGATCAGACCAACGCAGCTCTTGTTATAACCAAAATACCAAGCTCGTCTCCATAACACCTCTGGAAAGGCACACCACCTTCATTAGGGGCCATTTGGGCATCTCATGGGTTCTTTCATGGACCTATCGCCTAACTAGCATCTAACCTTGCCTAGGACAAAGAATTTGGGGTTTAAATTGTTTTTGAGATTTTGAGATTTTTTGTGGACTACCCTCTTTGGAGAAAGTCGAGAATCCAATCTGGTGGAAAAATGATTTTTTTGGACATCTTCGAGGAGGATTTCTCAGGAGACGTCCTCAGTAAAGTGGTAGGCCATGAAGTTATCTTTCCATTATGCTCTCAAATGGCCTGATCAGACCAACGCAACTCTTGTTATAACCAAAATATCAAGCTCCTCTCCATAACACCTATGAAAAGGCACATTACCTTCATTCAGGGCCATTTGGGCATCTTAGGGGGTTCTTTCATTGACCTATTACCTAACTAGCATCACACCTTGCCTAGGGCAAAGAATTTTGGGTTTTAAATTTTTTGAGATTTTGAGATTTTTTGTGGACTACCCCCTTTGGAAAAAGTCAAGAATTCGAGCTGGTGTAAAAATGATTTTTTTGGACATCTTCGAGGAGGATTTCTCAGGAGACGTCCCAGTAAAGTGGTAGGCCTTGAAGTTAGCTTTCCAACGAGTTCTCAAATGGTCCGATCAGACCAACACAACTCTTGTTATAACCAAAATACCAAGCTCGTGGCCATAACACCTATAGAAAGGCACACTACCTCATTCCGGGGCCATTTGGGCATCTCAGGAGGTTCTTTCATGGACCTATCGCCTAACTAGCATCACACCTTGCCTAGGGCAAATAATTTGGGGTTTTAAATTTTTTGAGATTTTGAGATTTTTTGTGGATTACCCCATTTGGAAAAAGTCGAGAATCCAAGCTGGTGGAAAAATGATTTTTTTGACATCTTCGAAGAGGATTTATCAGGAGACGTCCGCAGTAAAGTGGTAGGCCTTGAATTTATCTTTCCAATGAGCTCTCAAATGGCTCGATCAGACCAACGCAGCTCTTGTTGTGACCGAAATACCAAGCTCGTCTCCATAACACTTGTAGAAAGGCACACTAACTTCATTCCGGTGCCATTTAGGCATCTCAGGGGGTTCTTTCATGGACCTATCGCCTAACTAGCATCACAAATTGCATAGGGCAAAGAATTTGGGGTTTAAAATTTTTTGAGATTTTGAGATTTTTTGTGGACTACCCCCTTTGGAAAAAGTCGAGAATCCAATCTGGTGGAAAAATGATTTTTTTGGAAATCTTCGAGGAGGATTTCTCAGGAGACGTCCGCAGTAAAGTGGTAGGCCTTGAAGTTAGCTTTCCATCGAGCTCTCAAATGGCTTGATCAGACCAATGCAGCTCTTGCATGTTAAAATAAAAATATCAAGCTCGTCTCCATAACACCTATAGAAAGGCACACTACCTTCATTCGGGGCCATTTGGGCATCTCAGGGGGTTTTTTCATGGACCTATCGCCTAACTAGCATCAGACCTTGCCTAGGGCAAAGAATTTGGGGTTTTAAAATATTTTTTGAGATTTTGAGATTTCTTGTGAACTACCCCCTTTGGAAAAAGTCGAGAATCCCAGGGCAAAGAATTGGGTGCTATCATATAGCTTTGTATCGGCTAAGTTCACAAGTTGGAGATAAGCGGACTCGAACCGCTGACATCCGCCAAAGGGTAAACCACCGTCTCTCAGGCCCCCCGACTGATTCTACCATAGAGGCTGACGATAGACAATAACTCCCCCCCAAACACAGCTTACAACTTTCATCGTACTGTGCCCCCTTTGGACAAAGTTGAGAATCCAAGCTAGTGGAAAAATGATTTTTTGGACATCTTTAAGGAGGATTTCTCAGGACACGTTCTCAGTAAAATGGTAGGCCTTGAAGTTATCTTTCCAATGAGCTTTCAAATGGCCCGATCAGACCAACACAACTCTTGTTATGACCAAAATACCAAGCTAGTCTCCATAACACCTATAAAAGGCACACTGATAGCATCTATTTTAGTCATATTTTAGGCATACATTTGCATATTATTTTAGATCATTTTCATGCATATTTATCATATTTTATGCTTTATTTATTTTATTTTGCATTTTCGGAGTCTACACTTGTTTTAATTTGTTTCAGGCATTTTGAGGCTAATATTGAGGAAAATCAAGCTTTAATACGGAGCGGCGAGCATATTGGATCGGACTCGAGGCTAATTGCAAAAGTTGCTAATTTTGGGAGCTATTTGGTGGAGTTAATTTATAATTGGGTGTTGAGATGCAATTTAATTATTTAATTTTGTGGGCTAAAATTGTGATTTTCCTAAATTGCAATATATCTATGCCGATTAGAATTGAAAACGAGGAGTTCGGAGATTTTGCCGTACATGGCTTCGGCCTAGGTTTTTAGTTTTGATTTTGTTTTGACAGTATACACTTGGATCGAGGACGGAAATTTCGGTTTGCATTCTATTCTAAACTTTGATCTATTTCTGTCTATAATCTAGTTCATTGTTTGTTATATTATGTTTTTCTAATTTCTCCGTTCTAGGGTTTGGGTAATCCCGACAATGTTTTGGTAGCGTTGAGATTGATATTCGTTTGTCTGATAATTTGTTAGATTTAATCCTATTGCGCCAGCCCTAATTGATGAAAATTGGTTAGAACTAATTTAGGGTTTGAAATCGAAAGACTAAAACCCTAAATTAGAATTTAGATGGTGAATTTAGGCCGAAAAGCTATTTGATCCATCGGAACCATAGGATTAAACTTGAAGTTTGATTTATCGAAAGAGAATCGAATTTCTTGAGGATTTATTGATTGTCATAGAGATTTTAGATGATTTTGATATTGATCGAGACTGAAAGGCGACGTTAATATGACTATCATCTAGAATTCTACGAGCTTAAAGGGTCTAAATTGGTTGCTTGATACCGAAAGGAGATCGTTAACCAATTTAGACACATTCGCGTTGAAACCGAAAGGAGATTCGCGATTACCTTTGACAATCTACCTTCAACAAGTTCAGACAAGATAACACGAATATTAATTTTAATCTACTAAAGCATCGTTGTGGTGATCCTTTACCCTAGATTTGCCTCGTATCCATTGTTTACTACCAATTTTGTATAGTTGTTTCCTTTTAGTTGGTTACTTTCTCCATTCCATATAAACATTTCTCTCGCACTTTTATTGGCTTAGTTAAATCTGTTTGAATTGGCAATCAGTACCACATAGTCCTTGTGGATACGACACTCGATATACTACAACTGAACCCCATACACTTGTGGGTGTAGGTTTTTAGCCTATCAAGTTTTTGGCGCCGTTGCCGGGGACCGGTGCTAGTATCGATTTTCTTTTCGACGACTAGTTCTCTAAGTTCTTTTTGTTGCTTTGATTTTTTTTTTTCCTTTTTGTTTTTGGTTTCAGATATGCTCTTTTGAAGATGAGTCATGTTCCCTTCTGTGATGTTTGTGCGTCCTTCGGTCATGCCACTCGTGAACATCACTTCTCTGTTTATGGGACATATGCCTATTGCGAGTTTTGTGGAGGTTTTGGACACACAATTACTGAATGCCCGGTTTTTCTAGCTCCCACCTCTCTTGATGCAGATTTCATGTACCGCATTTGCAATCCTGATGGACATTATAATTGGGAGCGCACTTATGAAAGAGATTCGGTCGAGCTTCAGTGCCAACCTTCGCAACCTCCTCCTGATCCAGAGCCTTATTCATATTTGTCCATTGATGAGATAGTCTCTAGGATAGCGGAGCTCAAAGCTCAATTAGCACAACATACATTGAATGCTCTAGCTATTCCGGAAAGTCTCCCAAGCCAAACAGATGTCAGTGACAATGACAATTGCACTGGTGTTTCTTTTGAGATTGAGGAAAGTTTGGAAGAGCATGTGCATGAGTTGATGGAGCCAGAAATTGATTTTGAGGAGGATGAGCCTAAAGAAGAGCCTCGATTGGTTGTTCACCAAGCCTACATGGTGCCATCTTTGTTTTCTGAAGGGTTGGTTCAAGAGAATGTTGATCAACAATTTGGGGCATTTGCCGGAATGCTTGCAAAATGGCTCAAGGAGGAGATACCAATTAAAATTCATGCCGACATACCGCCTCTCATTAAGTCCCAAGAGATGATCTTATTATTTGAAGATGATGGTGACAATGAAGGCACGAAGGGACGATGGGCTACGAAGAGGAGGAGCACACGCCTATGGAGCTTGAGAGAAAAGCGATCTAAATCATGTCGCTCTAAGAAAACTCTGCTGGATGGATGGGATGAGCTATGGACTGTTCACTCGGGTCGATTTAAGCTTCTCGAAGGTAATAAGGGTCGGCTTCAGACGTTAAACTAGCGCTTCTCGGGAGGCAACCCGAGGTA
Organism: Persicaria maculosa; assembly: GCA_963922045.1. Lineage (NCBI taxonomy): Eukaryota > Viridiplantae > Streptophyta > Magnoliopsida > Caryophyllales > Polygonaceae > Persicaria > Persicaria maculosa. The sequence continues at coordinate 72,149,260 of OY998260.1, forward strand.
TTTTTTTTTCTTTTAAAAAAAATGAAAAAAATGAAAAAAAAGGAAAAAAAAACAATTTTTATTTTTAGTTTAGTTTTTTTTTTCTCTGAGTTGATTTGCAAAAGTGCAAGTATGGGGTAGAGAGTGTGCTTATTGAGGAGATTATTTATGTTTGGAGCTGAATTGAAGGTGTTTTGACACCTATCTACTAACCCATATCTTGCCGAGTTTGTTGCTTGTTTGTGTTGTTTGTCTCGCCTAGGTTTTGACACGGATGGCTTTGGCTTGACTACCTTCTAAACACATGATCTACATTTAAAAATTGTGAGTATTCTCATCTCTTCCTTGATTGTTTTGCACATTGAGGACAATGCTTTGTCTAAGTATGGGGTGGGGGTGAATACTTCACAATTTTTGTGATTTTGTGTCTATTTGGCCCGCGCTTATTGAAATGTTTGATTATTGTTTGAGCATTGAGCCATTGCCTTATTTGATTAGCTATATTATTTATCCTCTTGCTCTATATCTCGCCTCATACTTGGATACTCGAGCTTGACTTAATACCGCATTTTTGGGTTTATGTGCACAAATTGAAATATGATTGAGGCAGTTTTGTTAGCCCATTTATCCTTGCCTACCCTTGCATTTGATCATCTGCTTGAAACCTTCTGATCCTTAGAAGCCTGTTTCTTTGGTAGCTCCACAAGATTTTCATAGGCGCTACTTGCCTTCCCCCAATCCGGGATTTTGGATCATGTTAGTGTATTTTATTGTGTGGATGTGCTTCAAGTATGGGATGATTTCTTTTGATTGTGATTGAGAAAAAAAAAAAGAGAGAGAAAAAGTCTTGGGATAAGAGGAGGATAAAATTCACTCTTGTGCAAAAGTCAAGAAAGAAAAAATACGGTTATTAACCGAACCTGCTTGTGGAGAATAAAATTCACACAAGTAGGAAGAAGTGCAAAGTGAGATGGTCAAGACACTTAGTAACCGGGTGCATTCATCACAAATGTTTGTATTCGCGTAAAACGGTGTCAAGACTAGAGAGTGAAGAAAAAAATTTGGAAGTCAAGAAAGAAAAAGAAAAGAAAAAAACAGAATTTTTTGAAGTGGTTGACAAAAGTGAAAAGGAAAGAGTTGTTGTGATGGAGTTTGTTTGGTGGATTAGTATGGATTCGATTCTTTGAAGTTGGTGTTTTTTCGATTGTTCTCACATGATCTTTTTCCCCGGATTTTAGCACCACTTGGCCTGAAATTTTCCATACCTAATTGTTTTCGCCTTAGCCCCATCATAACCCTATAAAGCCCTCATGATTTTGTTGTGTGCATAAATTCAAGCAGTGATCTTGTTGATAATTTTCAAGCTTTGTGGATGATGAGTTTTGAGGTTGAGATTTGAGCGAAATGCATTTTGAGGGTTTGAAAATTGAGGAGCTAGTTGAGCTTTGGTTTTTGGCAATGATACGCTAGGACGGCATTCGTCGGATGTTTTGATTTAGTAGACGCTATTTTGTGATTATTGTCTTAGTCTTGCTTGGGGACAAGCAAGGTTAAGTATGAGGTATTTTGATAGCGTCTATTTAGTCATGATTCTAGGGCATTCTAACATCGATTTTAGGGCATTTGAGCTGAGTATTTTATACATTCTTAGCCCTTTTTGTTTAGTTTTGTGGAATCGGTGTCTACCGCTTGTCTATTGTGATTTCAGGTGTTTCGGAGCGGTTTTGATGTCAATGAGAGAGCTAAAGGAGAATTACAAGCTTCGAGGTTTTTCGGTGCGCTCTGAAGGCGTCAAAGACGAACTAGGAGGCACGGGGATCGAGGAAACATGCCAAAAGAAGCGAAGCAAGCTCGGCAAAGTTAATCTCCAGAAACCACTCGACCGAGTGGTGCAAGAGTGAAGTTACGTGAACAAGCCAGAAGCCACTCGACCGAGTGCAGAAACCACTCGAGTCTCACTCTGGTCGAGTGCTTTACAGAACATGCTTCCCAGAAACCACTCGACCGAGTGCAGAAACCACTCGAGTCTCACTCTGATCGAGTGCTTTACAGAAAATGCTTCCCAGAAGCCACTCGACCGAGTGGAATAACCACTCGACCGAGTGTTTCCTGTGTTCAGCATTTAATTCGTTTTTTCTTTCTAAAAACGGGGGGAATAGGAAAGGTTAAGGAGTTCAGTTGGGGAGAGAGGCCGAAAAGGACTGAGGAGGGGACCTATTTTGGAAGCTTTGGGGGATTGGAGATTCTTGAAGATAGTTTGTTGGATTCATCAAATTCGGGTAATTTTCCGTTATTGTTTCTGCTGTCCGATGTTTATCTTGCCAAATTTGTTTGAATCAAGCATGAACATCTCCATGAGTAGCTAGATTTCTTGTTCTAGGGTTGGGATTGTCCCGACAAGGCGGAAATAGGCTTGTTCTTAACATCTCTCGAATGATTCTGAATTAGATTGTGGTTTTAATCGTGTTGTGCTTATTCTGATTGATGCGAGTTGATTAGATCCGATTTAGGGTTTGAAATCGAAAGACGATAAACCTAAATTGAAATTTAGATGGTGATTTGAGACCGAAAGGCGATTAGGATCCATCGGAACTACACGATTAAACCCGAAGTTTATTGATCGAAAGTGAAACTAAACTTCTTGAGGATTCATAGGTTGTCATAGATGTTTTAGGCAATTCTGATATTATCCGGAGCCGAAAGGCGACGTTAGTGTGATTATTGCCTAAAACTCTACGAACTTAAAGGGTCTAAATCAGTTGCTTGAGTCCGAAAGGAGGATTGCTAACTGATTTAGGCACATTTGCGCTAAACCCGAAAGGGGATGCGCGATTACCTTAGATAACCTACCTCCACAATTTGATTTCGGAATCACTCAGGTGAGAAAAATATTTGTTTTGCCTATTGATGATGCATTGTTGGTAAATCCTTGACCCTAGAACGCCTTCCCTATATATATTTCTCAACATTAAATCGGTTTTCTTGGTTACTTTATACACATACTCTAGAACCTGTTTGTTTATTCTGAACTTAGTTGAACTAGCTCGAAATTACAATCGATACTCCTCCGGTCCTTGTGGATACGACACTTAATTACTACAACTGAACCCCATACACTTGTGGGTGTAGGTTTTTAGCCTATCAAGTTTTTGGCGCCGTTGCCGGGGACTATTGTTTGTATTGGTTGTTTATTTAGACTGATTTTTCTAAGTCATTCTTTTGCTTTTGATTTTTTTCCTTTTGTTTTTGATTTCAGGTTGTGCTCAAATGGATGGCATAAACTATTGTGAGTTTTGTGGAGCTTTTGATCATGCAGCTAGTGATTGCCCGGTGTTGTTTGGGAATGAACAAGAGGTGTACTACTCGTTGCATCCTCACCTTTCTTACGAGAGGGATATCACCGAGGGATACGCACCGCATGGGTGTCGAGATCAAGCTTCAGAAAATTCACAAAAATCATCCAAGTTGATTTATATGGAAGAGTACTTCACTTTCTTGGAAACCCACCTCTCAAAGATCCAAGTTGTTTTTGAGGATGAGATGTTGCGGATCCAAGAGGCTCAACAAATGAATGTTCCATGTTTTCCCAAAGGTTTCTCTGTTGAAGGTGAGGTTAGTGACAATGACGATTGCACTATCGTCTTTCTTGACATTGAGGTTTTTGAAGACATGGAGATTTTAGAGCACGAGGAATGGGTTCCATTTTTCGAGTTTTGTGAAGATACAAAGGGACGATACTCTAAGAAAAGAAAGAGCACATTCCTCGTGAGCTTGAACTTCAACGAATCTCTACTAATCTGATCCGAAAACACTCTGCTTGATGGATGGATTGAACCATGGACCATCCATTCGGGAAGGTTCAAACGCTTTCGAGGTAACCAAGGTGAGTCGAATCGTTTTTTTATTAGGATTATATATTTATATTTCATGATTTAAAAAAAAAAAAATTTGAGTCCACTCGGTCGAGTGGAATTTCCAAACGGGCCGAGTGGATTACAGGAGGTGCAGTAAAATCGACACTCGGTCGAGTGTGTTGTTCACTCGATCAATTTTCTAAAAAAAAAATTAAAATTAAAAAAAAAAAGTGGAGAAAGCGTTCTCCTCTCTCTACTGTTCTTCTCTATCGCCTCCCTCAATCTTCTCATTCTCCCTGACTGCCCACCTCCGCCGGAACCCTAAGTCGGTGCCGCGCAACCAGCCCCTGCTCTCTCTTCCTTGATCTCTCTCTCGCCACCGCACCTGCTCCACCATCCCGCACTCCTGCTGACCACACAACACAACTGCTGCACTCAGTCCTCATCAGGGATCCCTATCGCGCTCTCCCCTTGCTTCTCCTCGAGCCACCAGTCGGCCATCTCCTTTGAATCTCCTAATCTCCCTTCTTCTCTACTCGCCTCCCTCTCCCCCATTGCCCACCTCCTCTGGATCCCCGTCCGGCGTCGCTCCACCACCCCTCTCCGATCTTCCACCGCTGGAACTCTTTCTTCTCTCGCACATACCTCGCGCCGGACCACCAGCAGCCCTCCATTGCTGCCTCTTCTTCTCCCTTTCTCTGACCACACAGCCGACTGCACCAGGGCCGCCCCACCATGACCACCGGCGCGTCCCTCCATCTCCTCGAATCACCACTCGCCCTAGCCGCCTCTCCATTGCCCTCCCGCTGTCATCGGAGCCCTCTGCCGCCCACAAAAGATCTACCGCCTAACTCTGCGCTCTTTCAGTGTCAATTTGCCAAGTCCTAACTAGGTACCCTCCTCTTCGATCTCAATCCGCTTGGCCACGCTTTGAAGACATTAGACACCCAAATTATCCTCTACCTCAATTCTGATCGGGAAAGCACAGGTATAACCTCTTTCTCCTTCTTCTTTTGATTCACCACATACTTAGGGTCTAAAGTTTCTGATTTTTTTTAGCTTAATGTGTCTTGGGTGAATTGGCTGATGATGTTTTGATTCTGAATAATTTTGATTGGATTGGTGGAGGGAGTTTGTGGTTGAAGGTGCTCCCCAATATTTGATTTTGTCTGATTATTGCTGAAAACAGGGGTTGATTTTGCTTCTGAGCATGGGTACTAAACTTGTGATTAATAACTGACTATATTGGCTGAGTTTGGATGTGCTAGGAAATCTCTGTGCAGAAATTTGCTTTTGGAATTGCCTTTATATGTTGTTAAGCAAATATTTGCAACCTGTTTTGGAGATTTGTTGCACCAGTAGGCCCGTGGCCCGAGAAATTTATGCTTTTGTGATATTAACTGCTGATTGTTGCTACTGTGGGCTACTCTGAGTATACTTGCTACTGGACAGTTGTGAAAAATTCGGAGGTTTTGCTTGCTTATATCTTGGACTTGAATTTTGAGACTTTAATTTGGAGTGATAATGTACTCTCTGTAGTTGATCGGTTTATTCATGTCATGTCTAAAAGGAGCTAAGTTGTTTTTGCAAGTCTCTTCTTGATTAGTTGGTTTGTGTGTTATGTTGGGTTAAGTAATTGTATGATTCATCCTTGTTATCTTCTTCTTCTCTCATGCTCCCTGAAAACACTTGAATTATGTGTTTTTAGTTGGACATAAGTGATTGAGCATGAGTTGCAGGGGCTGATTTTTGGTTGACTGGTCTTTGTTGTTCTTTACTCTTGGATGATATATTTGCTTGGAGAGTGGTACTGTTTTTTCTCGTGTGTTTTCTTTGCCTTGTTTCTTGGCCAGGATCTTTGCAAAGGAGATGATGCTTATATCTTTCCGACTCCAAGACGGGTGACAAATGTAATATTGCAGCCAAGTTATTGCTGTAATATTTGCTGTAAACTGGAGGCTGCCCAAGTTGCTGAGCTGAACTAGATTTCTGAAATGTTCATTGGTTGCACCACTACCTCCTAAGCTAATTTGAAGAATTGCTCAAAGTGCCTGATATTTTGGTGAGTTTCCTCTACCTCTTACTCTTTCATTTTCTACTTTGGGGACAAAGTAGATTCTAAGCATGGGGTAGGGAACTTCTAGTGTAACTCCGTTTTTTTCATGTAAATTTTTTCATTTTTTTTTCTTTTTCATTTGCATTCATGCATTGCATTTGCATATAGATGTTTTGAGATGAACCCTTGCTTTAAAAATTCCTTGCTCTTCTTGAAGAACATGTCATTTCCTTGATTGAGTTTGGTTGATGATATCCTCTAAGGCATGTTCAAAAGCTTGTGATGATCTATTGTTGGGTTTATTCTAAAATTCTTTCAAAACTTATCATTGCTTGAGACTTGTTGAGATTGTGATTCTAAGACAAAAGCCGTGAGATTCTGAGCCTAGGACTGACATCCATGAGTCCTCTTTCTTTTGTGTGTGAATTGCTCATCTTGATTGCTCTATCTTCAGAACTTGCGTTAGAACCTCTCAAGGTCACATATATGACTCATGTGCATTGCATAAACGTGATTGAGGCGATTTTTGTTAGCCTATCATTCCCTTCCTTCCCATGGTTATATCCTTTGCTTGAAGCCAGTTGAGCCTAATATCCTATTATTTTGTAGCTCCAAAAGATTTTCCGTAAGCCTATTTTAGCCTTGTTTACCCATCCGGGAATTAGGATGAAATAGAATTATGGATCATTTTAGTGGAGAAGAGAGAATAATGTGCTTTGAGTGATTTTTGTATTGAGTGGAGGATTTTGTGCTTCAAATGTAATTTCCTTGTGATGGAGGAGAGAAAATGAAAAAAAAAAATGAAGTGAAAAAAAAAAGAAAAAAAAAAGAAAAAAAAGAGAATAAATTCTTCTTGATCACTAGAGAAAAGTTTATGAAAAGGGAATGGGTTTCAAAAGTTGAGATTTTATGAGCTTATTTGATTATGTAATGAGGTTATTGTGAGGAGTTTGGTATGTGTGTGGAGAAAAGAACAATTGTGGTGGAAGTTTAAGAAGTAATTCTATTTCCCGGATTTTAGCACCACATAGCCAAAGAAATCATACCTTATTCTTCTTACCTTGGCCCCATTACAACCCAAGAAAAGACCTCATGATTTATGTTTTATGTGCATAGTCCAAGTGGTGGAGAGTTAGGACGCTAATTCAAGCTTATGGTAGATGAGTCTTCAAGATTTGAGCCCGAGCGAAACTTTTGTACCTTAGACACATGAGTGAGAGTGTTCCACAAAATATATTCTATGTGAGGTCTTTGAATTGATGTCTTGACGTGTCTCTTGCATGGTTTGCTTGCTCTTGTTTTGATCCCGATGTCTATATCTAAATGGGCAAATACATTGCTTGGATAGAAGCCGAAATCTTTCTTGTGAATATTCATACTTGTTCTTGCTTGAGGACAAGCAAGGTTCAAGCATGGGGTGATTTGATAGCATCTATTTTAGTCATATTTTAGGCATACATTTGCATATTATTTTAGATCATTTTCATGCATATTTATCATATTTTATGCTTTATTTATTTTATTTTGCATTTTCGGAGTCTACACTTGTTTTAATTTGTTTCAGGCATTTTGAGGCTAATATTGAGGAAAATCAAGCTTTAATACGGAGCGGCGAGCATATTGGATCGGACTCGAGGCTAATTGCAAAAGTTGCTAATTTTGGGAGCTATTTGGTGGAGTTAATTTATAATTGGGTGTTGAGATGCAATTTAATTATTTAATTTTGTGGGCTAAAATTGTGATTTTCCTAAATTGCAATATATCTATGCCGATTAGAATTGAAAACGAGGAGTTCGGAGATTTTGCCGTACATGGCTTCGGCCTAGGTTTTTAGTTTTGATTTTGTTTTGACGGTATACACTTGGATCGAGGACGGAAATTTCGGTTTGCATTCTATTCTAAACTTTGATCTATTTCTGTCTATAATCTAGTTCATTGTTTGTTATATTATGTTTTTCTAATTTCTCCGTTCTAGGGTTTGGGTAATCCCGACAATGTTTTGGTAGCGTTGAGATTGATATTCGTTTGTCTGATAATTTGTTAGATTTAATCCTATTGCGCCAGCCCTAATTGATGAAAATTGGTTAGAACTAATTTAGGGTTTGAAATCGAAAGACTAAAACCCTAAATTAGAATTTAGATGGTGAATTTAGGCCGAAAAGCTATTTGATCCATCGGAACCATAGGATTAAACTTGAAGTTTGATTTATCGAAAGAGAATCGAATTTCTTGAGGATTTATTGATTGTCATAGAGATTTTAGATGATTTTAATATTGATCGAGACCGAAAGGCGACGTTAATATGACTATCATCTAGAATTCTACGAGCTTAAAGGGTCTAAATTGGTTGCTTGATACCGAAAGGAGATCGTTAACCAATTTAGACACATTCGCGTTGAAACCGAAAGGAGATTCGCGATTACCTTTGACAATCTACCTTCAACAAGTTCAGACAAGATAACACGAATATTAATTTTAATCTACTAAAGCATTGTTGTGGTGATCCTTTACCCTAGATTTGCCTCGTATCCATTGTTTACTACCAATTTTGTATAGTTGTTTCCTTTTAGTTGGTTACTTTCTCCATTCCATATAAACATTTCTCTCGCACTTTTATTGGCTTAGTTAAATCTGTTTGAATTGGCAATCAATACCACATAGTCCTTGTGGATACGACACTCGATATACTACAACTGAACCCCATACACTTGTGGGTGTAGGTTTTTAGCCTATCACACACTACCTTCATTCCGGGGCCATTTGGGCATCTCAGTTGGGCCTTTCATGGACCTATCGCCAAACTAGCATCACATCTTGCCTAGGGCAAAGAATTTAGGGTTTTAATTTTTTTTTTATATTTTGAGATTTCTTGTGGACTACCCCCTTTGGAAAAATTGGAGAATCCAAACTCGTGGAATAATGATTTTTTTGGACATCTTCGAGGAAGATTTCTCATGAGACATCCTCAGTAAAGTCGTAGGCCTAGAAGTTATGTTTCCAACGAGCTCTTAAATGGCCCGATCAGACCAACACAATGCTTGTTATGTCCAAAATATCAAGCTTGTGTCCATAACACCTATAGAAAGGCACACTACCTTCATTCCGGGGCCATTTGGGCATCTCAGGTGAGCCTTTCATGGACCTATCTCCTAACTATCATCACACCTTGCCTAGGGCACATAATTTGGGGTTTTAAATTTTTTGAGATTTTTTGTGGACTACCCATTTTGGAAAAAGTTGAGAACCCAAGCGGGTGGAAAATTGATTATTTTTGGCCATCTTCGAGGAGGATTTCTCAGGAGACGTCCGCAGTAAAGACGTAGGCCTTGAAGTTAGCTTTCCAACAAGCTCACAAATGGCCCGACCAGACCGACGCAGCGCTTGTTATGACCAAAATACGAAGCTCGTGTCCATATCACACCTATAGAAATGCACACTAACTTCATTCATGGGCCATTTGGGCATCTCCGGTGGGCCTTTCATGGACCTATCGCCTAACTAGCATCACACCTTTCCTAGGGCAAAGAATTTGGGGTTGTAAATTTTTTGAGATTTTGAGATTTTTTGTGGACTACCCCCTTTGGAAAAAGTTGAGAATCCAAGCTGGTGGGAAAACGATTTTTTTGGACCTCTTCGAGAAAGATGTCTCAAGAGACGTCCTTAGTAAAGTCATCGGCCTTGAAGTTAGCTTTCCAATGAGCTCTCAAATGGCCCGATCAGACCAATGCAGCTCTTGTTATGACCAAAATACCAAGCCTGTGTCCATGTCACCCCTATAGAAAGGCACACTACCTTCATTACGGGGTAATTTGGGAATCTCAGGTGGGCCTTTCATGTACCTATCGCCTAACTAGCATCACACCTTGTCTTGGGCAAAGAATTTAGGGTTTTAAATTTTTTGGGATTTTGAGATTTTTCTTGGACTGCCCCCTTTGGACAAAGTTGATAATCCAAGCTGGTGGAAAAATGATTTTTTTGGACATCTTTAAGGAGGATTTCTAAGGAGACGTTCTCAGTAAAGTGGTAGGCCTTGAAGTTACCTTTGCAATGAGCTCTCAAATGGCCCGATCAGACCAATGCAGCTCTTGTTATGACAAAAATACCAAGCTCGTCTCCATAACACCTATAGAAAGGCATACTACCTTCATTCCGGGGTGATTTGGGCATCTCAGGGGGTTCATTCATGGACCTATCGCCTAATTAGCATCACATCTTGCCTAGGGAAAAGAATTTGGGGTTTTAAATTTTTTGAGATTTTGAGATTTTTTGTGGACTACCCCCTTTGGACAAAGTTGAGAATCCAAGCTGGTGGAAAAATGATTTTTTTGGACATCTTTAAGGAGGATTTCTCAGGAGACGTTCTCAGTAAAATGGTAGGCCTTGAAGTTATCTTTCCAATGAACTCTGAAATGGCTCGATCAGACCAACACATCTCCTGCTATGACCAAAATACCAAGCTAGTCTCCATAACAACCGTAGAAAGGCACACAACCTTCATTCCGGGGCCATTTGGGCATCTCAGTTGGGCCTTTCATGGACCTGTCGCCAAACTAGCATGACATCTTGCCCAGGGCAAAGAATTTAGGGTTTTAAATTTTTTCTATATTTTGAGATTTTTTGTGGACCCCCCTTTGGAAAAATTGGAGAATCCAAGCTCGTGGAATAATGATTTTTTTGGACATCTTCGAGGAAGATTTCTCATGAGACGTCCTCAGTAAAGTCGTAGGCCTAGAAGTTATGTTTCCAACGAGCTCTTAAATGGCCCGATCAGACCAACACAACGCTTGTTATGACCAAAATATCAAGCTTGAAGTAGCTTTCCAACAAGATCTCAAATGGCCCGACCAGACCGACGCAGCGCTTGTTATGACAAAAATACGAAGCTCGTGTCCATATCACACCTATAGAAAGGCACACTACCTTCATTCCTGGGCCATTTGGACATCTCTGGTGGGCCTTTCATGGACCTATCGCCTAACTAGCATCACACTTTTCCTAGGGAAAAGAATTTGGGGTTGTAAATTTTTTGAGATTTTGAGATTTTTTTGTGGACTACCCCCTTTGGAAAAAGTTGAGAATCCAAGCTGGTGGGAAAACGATTTTTTTGGACCTCTTCGAGGAGGATGTCTCAAGAAACGTCCTCAGTAAAGTCATCGGCCTTGAAGTTAGCTTTCCAATGAGCTCTCAAATGGCCCGATCAGACCAATGCAGCTCTTGTTATGACCAAAATACCAAGCTCGTGTCCGTAACACATATAGAAAGGCACACTACCTTCATTTCGGGGCCATTTGGGCATCTCAGGTGAGCCTTTCATGGGCCTATCGCCTAACTAGCATCACACTATGCCTAGGGCAAAGAATTTGGGGTTTTAAATTTTTTGAGATATTGAGATTTTTTGAGGACAACTCCCTTTGGAAAAAGTCGAGGATCAAAGATGGTGGAAAATGATTTTTTTGGACATCTTCGGGAGGATTTCTCAGGAGACATCCTCGTTGAAGTCGTAGGCCTTGAAGTTAGCTTTCCAACGAGCTCTCAAATGGCCCGATCAGACAAATGTAGCTGTTGTTATGACTAAAATACCAAGTTCGTGTCCGTAACAAAAAATAGAAAGGCACACTACCTTCATTTCGGGGTTATTTGGGCATCTCAGGTGGGCCTTTCATGGGCCTATCGCCTAACTAGCATCACACCATGCCTAGGGAAATGAATTTGAGGTTTTAAATTTTCTGAGATTTTGAGATTTTTTGTGGACCCTTTGGAAAAAGTCGAGGATCTAAGATGGTTGAAAAATGATTTTTTTGGACTTCTTCGAGGAGGATTTCTCAGGGGACGTCCTCAGTAAAGTCATAGGCCTTGAAGTTAGCTTTCGAACGAGCTCTCAAAAGGCCCGATCAGATCAACGCAACTCTTGTTATGACAAAAATACCAACTCGTGTCCATATCACACCCATAGAAAGGCACACTACCTTAATTCCGGGGACATTTCGGCATCTTAGGTGGGCCTTTCACGAACATATCACCTAACTAGCATCACACCTTGCCTAGGGCACAGGATTTGGGGTTTTAAATTTTTTGAGATTTTGAGATTTTTTGTGGACTACCCCCTTTGGAAAAAGTTGAGAATCCAAGCGGGTGGAAAAATGATTTTTTTGGATATTTTCGATGAGGATATCTCAGGAGACGTCCTCAGTAAAGTCGTAGGCCTTGAAGTTAGCTTTCCAACGAGCTCTCAAATGGCCCGATCAGACCAACGCAGCTCTTGTTATGACCAAAATACCATGTTCGTGTCCGTAACATATATAGAAAGTCACACTACCTTAATTTCGGGGCCATTTGGGCATCTCAGATGGGCCTTTCATGGTCCTATCGCCTAATTAGTATCACACCATGCCTAGGGCAAGGAATTTGGGGTTTTAAATTTTCCGAGATTTTGAGATTTGTTGTGGACTACCCCCTTTGGAAAAAGTGGAGGATGCAAGCTGGTGGAAAAACGATTTTTTTGGACATCTTGGAGGAGGATTTCTCAGGAGACGTCCTCATTAAAGTCGTAGGCCTTGAAGTTAGCTTTCCAATGAGCTCTCAAATGGCCCGATCAGACCAACGCAGCTGTTGTTATGAACTAAATACCAAGTTCGTGTCCGTAACAAAAAATAGAAAGGCACACTACCTTCATTTCGGGGCTATTTGGGCATATCCGGTGGGCCTTTCATGGGCGTATCACCTAACTAGCATCACACCATGCCCAGTGAAAAGAATTTGAGGTTTTAAATTTTTTTGAGATTTTGAGATTTTTTGTGGACTTCCCCATTTGGAAAAAAGTCGAGGATCCAAGATGGTGGAAAAATTATTTTTTGGACATTTCGAGGAGGATTTCTCAAGATACGTCCTCCGTAAAGGCACACTACCTTCATTTCAGGGCTATTTGGGCATCTCAGGTGGGCCTTTCATGGGCATATCGCCTAACTAGCATCACACCATTTCTAGGGCAAGGAATTTGGGGTTTTAAATTTTCTGAGATTTTTTGTGGACTACCCCCTTTGGAAAAAGTCGAAGATGCAAGCTGATGGAAAAATTATTTTTTTGGACCTTTTCGAGGAGGATTTCTCAGGAGACGTCCTCATTAAAGTTGTTGGCCTTGAAGTTAGCTTTCCAACGAGCTCTCAAATGGCCCGATCAGACCAACACAACTCTTGTTATAACTAAATTACCAAGCTCGTCTCCGTAACACATATAGAAAGGCACACTACCTTCATTTCGGGGCCATTTGGGCATCTCAGGCGGGCCTTTGATGAGCCTATTGCCTAACTAGCATCACACCATGCCTAGGGAAAAGAATTTGGGGTTTTAAATTTTCTGAGATTTTTAGATTTTTTGAGGACTACCCCCTTTGGAAAAAGTTGAGGATCAAAGATGGTGGAAAATGATTTTTTTTGGACATCTCTAGGAGGATTTCTCAGGAGACATCCTCATTAAAGTCGTAGGCCTTGAAGTTAGCTTTCCAACAAGCTCTCAAATGGCCTGATCAGACCAACGCAGCTGTTGTTATGACCAAAATACCAAGTTCGTGTCCGTAACAAAAAATAGAAAGGCACACCATTTTCATTTCGTTGGCCTTGAAGTTAGCTTTCCAACGAGCTCTCAAATGGACCTATCAGATCAACGCAACTCTTATTATGACAAAAATACCAAGCTCGTGTCCATATCACACCCATAGAAAGGCACACTACCTTAATTCCGGGGTCATTTGGGCATCTCAGGTGGGCCTTTCATGGACCTATCGCCTAACTAGCATCACACCTTGCCTAGGGCACATAATTAGGGGTTTTAAATTTTTTGAGATTCTGAGATTTTTTGTGGACTTCCCCTTTGGAAAAAGTTGAGAACTCAAGTGGGTGGAAAAATGATTTTTTTGGACATTTTCGAGGAGGATTTCTAAGGATACGTCATCATTAAAGTCGTTGGCCTTGAAGTTAGCTTTCCAACGAGCTCTCAAATGGTCCGATCAGACCAACGCAGCTCTTGTTATGACCAAAATACCAAGTTCGTGTCCGTAACACATATACAAAAGCACACTACCTTAATTTCGGGGCCATTTGGGCATCTCAAATGGGCCTTTCATGGCCCTATCGCCTAACTAGCATCACACCATGCCTAGGTCAAGGAATTAGGGGATTTAAATTTTCTGAGATTTTGAGATTTTTTATGGACTACCCCATTCGGAAAAAGTCAAGGATGCAAGCTGTGGAAAAATGATATTTTTGGACATCTTCGAGGAAGATTTCTTAGGAGACATCCTCAGGAAAGTGGTAGGCCTTGAAGTTAGCTTTCCAACGAGCTCTCAAATGGCCCGATCAGACCAACACAACTCTTGTTATGATCAAAATACCAAGCTCGTGTCCATAACACCTATAGAATGGCTATTCGTCTATCGGGGGTGCGTAGGAGATTCAAATATTTAAAACAAAACAAAGCACAACTAGACTATCTCCCTGTCCCAAACAAATAATACAAGAATCCCCTCCCCTGTAGTAGTAGGGTAATTCAGGATCGAATCCATGAGGAGGTATGTCAGCGCTTCCCTTGTTGTACTCACGATCAAAGCTTTCGACCTCAGCAGACACTCGATATCGAGTATACTGGTCGATTTCCTAGCGCAGTTCCTGCAGAAGACAAAACAGCAAGTCGACGTCTAGATAGACCTCGATATCAATGTTAGACCTCGATATCGACCCTTACAGTCGATTTCGATGCTTGTCACAGAAACTGTTTTTGTAACCAATTTGTCGGAAAAGAGTCCGAAGAAAATAGGGTGGAGAAGGAAGATGAACAGAAACAAAACTTAAGGCTTTTATGAAGAATTCAATTAATTAAAAGGCTTCCAAAGTCGGGGTTTCATGCCACAACGATAACAATGCAAGTTTCATGCTAAAGCTATGAAATTTAATGTCTTTCCGTCAAATAACTTTCGTTATCAACACTTAGGTGATTAGAGGCTCTCGCATATTTGCTAAGAGTTACTATCCAATTCATGAGTAATTCAAGTTCACAATATGAGTGGCTTTCGCTTCAATAATGCAAATAATGAATCTCCCTAACTTTTGCAAAGGATCATGCATGGGGTAGAAGACGGAATCGCATAAAAGTCATACCTTTGATGCACTTACCTCACATTGCTATCGTCGGGCTCACCCCGACCCTAGAAGTGGGTTGACTACTCGCTCCTCATCATGCACATCATCATCATTATTGTTGAAAGAAAGCTACTTTGAATTTAAACTCCGAAAGAAAGTACAACCGAACAAGCCACTCTGCTCTCGCTTTACAACTCCACTCGGCCTCCTCTCTCTCTCTCTACTCTCTGCGTGTCGAAGTGTTGAATAACTGAAATTGGATCTCCCCAATTTTGTTGATTGCCCCCTCCATAGGGGCCTCTCGTCCATTTGACCTCCTCATGTTGTTCCGCCATGGATACTTGCTCAGTATGTGGACATGCACTAGTGTTATGCCTTATTGAGCCACACTCCTGACAAGGTTGATTGTTGCTCAGGAACCTTACTTGCTTTTGAAGGCGGCGTTTTTGATCGTTATGGAATTGTTGCCGCACCTCAGGATCTATCTCCCTTGGAGGCTCATATAGTGGCATAGATGGGGCATGCCTTGCATCATAGGCCACAGCAGCCCTATAGGTGTTGTCAAAGTTCACAAGCTTCTCAATGGTCTCCCATGCCTCCGTTGGTGTAAGCTCAATGTACCGATAGGAGGTATATGAATTGATCCTCTCCTTATTCGGCGCATCAAGGGCGTTATAAAAGATCTCCTGGATGACATATGGAAGTTGCCCATGCGTCGGGCATGATCTCAGCAAGTCCTTAAAGCGCTCCCACGCTTGTGCTAGGGTTTCACCTGGCTTTTGTTTGAAAGCCGTGATCCTTTGTCTCAGCATCGCCGTTTTAGAAGGTCGGAAGAATTTGTTCAAGAATGCATCTTTCACCTCCGCACATGTCCTTTGCGATCGTGGAGCCAAACTTTCAAGCCATTGTAATGCCTTCCCTGCCAAAGACCATCGAAAAGATTTTAGTCGCACATACTCTAAGTTTACTCCATCAGCAGCTGTCTCACATAAGTCCATAAAAGTAGAGATATGTTGCAGGGGGCATTCATTATGTCTTCCTTCAAAAGTATTTCTTTTAATCTCAGATAGGAAGTTAATTTTCAATTCATAGTTGGAGTGAGGAATTATAATGGCAAATTCAGGAACATGAAGCGGCGGATGCATGTAATGCATCCCCGTCTGTGGATACTGATTTAGCTGCTCTTGGGCTTGTCTGTGCGCATCCTCCTCCCTATCAGCACGGGCTCGCTCAGCAGCAGCGGCGGCCCTTTCAGGAGCGATTGTAGCATTGTGATCCTCGATCTCCTTCCTCAACCGCTCTATGATCTCAGCCTGCGTTTCGTTGTCAGCCATGATGCGAATTGCTTTGTTGCGAAGATGGTAGAAATGTTCAGGCTCGTTGATTGGTTCCAGGATAGGTCTGCGATCAGAACGTCGCATAAACCTGCAGAATAAGCTTAGAAAAAGATCGTGATTAACTTAGGTGGAGATTGATTGCCTCCCCGAAAACGGCGCCAATTTGTTCGTCTATCGGGGGTGCGTAGGAGATTCAAATATTTAAAACAAAACAAAGCAAAACTAGACTATCTCCATGTCCCAAACAAATAATACAAGAATCCCCTCCCCTGTAGTAGTAGGGTAATTCAGGATCGAATCCACGAGGAGGTATGTCAGCGCTTCCCTTGTTGTACTCACGATCAAAGCTTTCGACCTCAGCAGACACTCGATATCAAGTATACTGGTCGATATCGACCTCAGTTCTGGTCGATTTCTTAGCGCAGTTCCTGCAGAAGACAAAACAGCAACTCGACGTCTAGACAGACCTCGATATCGATGTTAGACCTCGATATCGACCCTTACAGTCGATTTCGATGCTTGTCACAGAAATTGTTTTTGTAACCAATTTGTCGGAAAAGAGTCCGAAGAAAATAGGATGGAGAAGGAAGATGAATAGAAACAAAACTTAAGGCTTTTATGAAGAATTCAATTAATTAAAAGGCTTCCAAAGTCGGGGTTTCATGCCACAACGATAACAATGCAAGTTTCATGCTAAAGCTATGAAATTTAATGTCTTTCCGTCAAATAACTTTCGTTATCAACACTTAGGTGATTAGAGGCTCTCACATATTTCTTAAGAGTTACTATCCGATTCATGAGTAATTCAAGTTCACAATATGAGTGGCTTTCGCTTCAATAATGCTAATAATGAATCTCCCTAACTTTTGCAAAGGATCATGCATGGGGTAGAAGACGGAATCGCATAAAAGTCATACCTTTGATGCACTTACCTCACATTGCTATCATCGGGCTCACCCCGACCCTAGAAGTGGGTTGACTACTCCCTCCTCATCATGTACATCATCATCATTATTGTTGAAAGAAAGCTACTTTGAATTTAAACTCCGAAAGAAAGTACAATCGAACAAGCCACTCAACTCTCGCTTTACAACTCCACTCGGCCTCCTCTCTCTCTCTCTACTCTCTGCGTGTCTAAGTGTTGAATAACTGAAATTGGATCTCCCCTTTCATAAACTCAGCCCTAATGGCCTCTAGATATAGATGTCGAACTTTGCTATCCAAAGACTCGAAACCCTATCTTTATTCTCTAAGATAAAACTAAAACAAAGTAAAAGATAAAACTCTATGGTAACTCAGCCTCCATCTGATAAATCTCGTGTTGATTATAGGAAATCTCGACCTTTGGATAGATGTTGCAAGCTTCGGATAGAATTCTATCAAAATCAGAGTCGGATTCCAACGAGCTCTCAAATGGCCCGATCAGACCATCACAGCGCTTGTTATGACCAAAATACCAAGCTCGTGTCCATAACACCTATAGAAATGCACACTACCTTC
Source organism: Persicaria maculosa (assembly GCA_963922045.1). Lineage (NCBI taxonomy): Eukaryota > Viridiplantae > Streptophyta > Magnoliopsida > Caryophyllales > Polygonaceae > Persicaria > Persicaria maculosa. Next base: position 72,167,117 of record OY998260.1, read on the forward strand.
ATTCCGGTGCCATTTGGGCATCTCAGTTGGGTCTTTCATGGACCTATTGCCTAACGAGCATGACCCCTTTCCTAAGGTAAAGAATTTAGGGTTTTTAATTTTTTGAGACTTTGAGATTTTTTTTGGACTACCCCCTTTGGAGAAAGGGGAGAATCCAAGGTGGTAGAAAAATGATTTTTTTGGACATCTTCGAGGAGGATTTTTTAGGAGACATGCTCAGTAAAGTGGATGGCATTGAAGTTAGCTTTCCAAAAAGCTCTAAAATGGCCCAATATGACCAACGCAGCTTTTGTTATGACCAAAATACAAGGCTCGGTCCATAACACCTATAGAAAGGCACACTACCTTCATTCCGGGGCCTTTTGGGCATCTCAGGTAGGCCTTTCATGGACCTATCGCCTAAGTACCATCAAACCTTGCCTAGGGCAAAGAATATGGGGTTTTAATTTTTTTGAGATTTTGACATTTTTTGTGGACTACCCACTTTGTAAAAAGTGGAGAATCCAAGCTGGTGGAAAAATGATTTTTTTGGACATCTCCGAGGAGGATTTCTCAGGAGATGTCCTGAATAAAGTGGTAGGCCTTGAATTTACCTTTCCAACAAGCTCTCAAATGGCCCGATCAGACCAACAACTCTTGTTATGACCAAAATACCAAGCTCGTGTCCATAACACCTATAGAAAGGCACACTACCTTAATTCCGGGGCCATTTGGGCATCTCAGGTGGGCGTTTCATGGACCTATCGCTTAACTAGCATCACACCTTGCCTAGGGCGAAAAATTCAGGGTTTTAAATTTTTTTAGATTTTGAGATTTTTTGTGGACTACGCTTTTTGGAAAAATTTGAGAATCCAAGCTGGTGGAAAAATGATTTTTTTTGACATCTTCGAGGAGGATTTCTCAGGAGATGTCCTCAGTAAAGTAGTAGGCCTTTAAGTTAGCTTTCCAACGAGATCTCAAATGGCCCGATCAGACAACGTAGCTCTTGTTATGACCAAAATACCAAGCTCGTGTCCATAACACCCATAGAAAGGCACACTACCTTCATTCCGGGGCCATTTGGGCATCTCATGGGGGCCTTTCATAGACTTATCTCCTAGATAGCATCACACCTTGCCTAGGGAAAAGAATTTGATGTTTTAAAGTTTTTGAGATTTTGAAATATTTTATGGACTACCCCCTTTGGAGAAAGTCGAGAATCCAAGCTGGTGAAAAATGATTTTTTTAGATATCATCGAGGAGGATTTCTCAAGAGATCCTCGGTATAGTGGTAGGCCTTGAAGTTAGCTTTCCATTGAGCTCTCAAATTGCCCGATCAGACCAACGATGCTCTTGTTATGACCAAAATACCAATTTCATGTCCATAACACCTATAGAAAGGCACACTACCTTCATTCCAGGGCCATTTGGGCATCTCTGGGGGGCCTTTCATGGACCAATCGCCAAACTAGCATCACACCTTGCCTAGGGCAAAAAATTTAGGGTTTTAAATTTTTTGAGATTTTGAGATTTTTTGTGGACTACCCCCTTTGTTGAAGGTCGAGAATCCAAGCTGGTGGAAAAATAATTTTTTGGACAGGTTTGAGGAGGATTTCTCAGAAGACGTCCCCTGTTAAGTCGAAGGAGTTGAAGTTAGCTTTCCAACGAGCTCTCAAATGGCCCGATCAGACCAACACAATCTTGTTATGACCAAAATACCAAGCTCGTGCCCATAACACCTATAGAAAGGCACACTACCTTCATTCCGGGGCCATTTGGGCATCTTAGGGAGGCCTTTCATGGACCTATCGCCTAACTAGTATCACACTTTGCCTAGGGCAAAGAATTTTGGTTTATAAATATTTTGAGATTTTGAGATTTTTTGTGGACTACCCCATTTGGAAAAAGTCGAGAATCCAAGCTGGTGGAAAAATGATTTTTTTGGACATCTTCGAGGAGGATTTCTCAGGAGACGTCCTCAGTAAAGTGGTAGGCCATGATGTTAGCTTTCCAATGAGATCTAAAATGGCCCTATCAGACCAACGCAACTCTTTTTATGACCAAAATACCAAGCTCGTATCCATAACACATATGGAAAGGCACACTACCTTCATTCCGTAGCCATTTGGGCATCTCAAGGGGGCCTTTCATGGACCTATCGCCTAACTAGCATCACACCTCACCTAGAGAAAAGAAGTTGGGGTTTTAAATTTTTTGAGATTTTGAGATTTTTTGTGGACTACCCCCTTTGGAGAAAGTCGAGAATCCAAGCTGGTGAAAAATGATTTTCTGGACATCTTCGAGGAGGATTTCTCAGAAGACGTCCACAGTAAAGTCGTACGCCTTTAAGTTAGCTTTCCAACGAGCTCTGAAATGGACCGATCAGACCAACGCAACTTTTGTTACGACTAAAATAACAAGCTCGTGTCCATAACACTTATATAAAGGCACACTACTTTCATTCTGGGGCCATTTGGGAATCTCAGGTGGGCCTTTAATAGACCTATAGCCTAATTAGCATCACACCTTGCCTAGGGAAAAGAATTTGGGGTTTTAAATTTTTTGAGATTTTGAGATTTTTGTGCACTACCCTTTTGGAAAAAGTTGAGAATCCAAGCTGGTGGAAAAATGATTTTTTTAGACATCTTCGAGGAGGATTTCTCAGAAGACGTCCTTAGTAAAGTCGTAGGAGTTGAAGTTAGCTTTCATTGAGCTCTCAACTGGCCCGATCAGACCAACAAAGCTCTTGTTATGACCAAACTACCAAGCTCGTGTCCATATCACACCTATAGAGAGGCAAACGACCTTCATTCCGGGGCCATTTGGGCATCTCAGGTGGGCCCTTCATGGTCTATTGCCTAACTAGAATCACACCTTGCCTAGGGCTAAAGAATTTGGGGTTTTAACTTTTTTTAGATTTTAAGATTTTTTTGGGCTACCCCCTTTTGATAAAGTCGAGAATCCAAGCTGGTGGAAAAATGATTTTTTTGGAAATCTTCGAGGAGGATTTTCTCAGGAGACGTCCTCAGTAAAGTGGTAGGCCTTGAAGTTAGCCTTCCAACCAGCTCTCAAATGGCCCGATCAGACCAACACAACTCTTGTTATGACAAAAATACCAAGCGTGTGTCCATAACATCTATATAAAGGGACACTACCTTCATTCCGAGGCAATTTTGGCATCTCAGGTGAGCCTTTAATGGACCTATCTCCTAAATAGCATCACTCCTTGCCTAGGCTAAATTATTTGGGGTTTTTAATTTTTTGAGATTATGAGATTTTTTGTGGACTAAACCCTTTGGAAAAAGTCGAGAATCCAAACTGGTGGAAAAATGATTCTTTTGGACATCTTCATTGAGGATTTCTCAAGAGACGTCCTTAATAAAGTGGTAGGTCTTGAAGTTAGCTTTCCAACGAGCTCTCAAATGGCCCATTCAGACCAACGCAACGCTTGTTATGACTAAAATACCAAGCTCGTGTCCATAACACCTACAGAAAGGCACACTACCTTCATTCCAGGGCAATTTGGGCATCTCAGGTGAGCCTTCCATGGACCTATCGCCTAACTAGCATCACACTTTGCCTAGGGCAAAGAATTTAGGGTTTTAAATTTTTTGAGATTTTGAGATTTTTTGTGGACTACCCCCTTTGGAAAAAGTCAAAAATCCAAACTGGTGGAAAAATGATTTTTTTGAACATCTTCAAGGAAGTTTTCTCAGAAGACATCCTCAGTAAAGTTGTAGGCGTTGAAGTTAGCTTTCTAACGAGCTCTTAAATGGCCCTATCAGACTAACGCAACTCTTGTTATGACCAAAATACCAAGCTCGTGTCCATAACACCTATAGGAAGGCACACTACCTTCATTACGGGGCCATTTGGGCATCTCAGCTGGGCCTTTCATGGACCTATTGCCAAACTAGCATCATACCTTTCCTAGGGCAAATAATTTGGGGTTTTAAATTTTTGGAGATTTTAAGATTTTTTGTGGACTACCCCTTTTGGAGAAAGTCGAGATTCCAAGTTGTCGGAAAAATGATTTTTTTTGGACATCTTCGAGGAGGATTTCTCAAGAGACGTCCTCAGTAAAGTGGTAGGCCATGAAGTTAGATTTCCAACGAGCTCTCAAATGGCCTGATCAGACCAACGCAGTGCTTGTTATGACTAAAATACCAAGCTCGTGTCCATAACACCTATAAAAAAGGCACACAACCTTCATTCCGGGGCAATTTTGGCATCTCCGGTGAGCCTTTCATGGATCTATCTCCTAACTAGCATCACACCTTGCCTAGGGCAAAGAATTTGGGGTTTTAAATTTTTTGAGATTTTGAGATTTTTTGTAGACTACCCCCTTTGGAAAAAGTCAAGAATCCAAGCTGGTGGAAAAATGATTTTTTTGGACATCTTCGATGAGGATTTCTCAAGTGACATCCGCAGTAAAGTCATAGGCCTTGAAGTTATCTTTATAACGAGCTCTCAAATGGCCCGATCAGATCAACACAACTCTTCTTATTACCAAAATACCAAGCTCGTGTCCATAACACCTATAGAAAAGCACACTACCTTCGTTCTGCGGGCATTTGGGCAACTCAGGTGGGCCTTTCATGGACCTATCGCCTAACTAGCATCACACCTTTCCTAGGGCAAATAATTTGGGGTTTTAATTTTTTTTAGATTTTGAGATTTTTTGTGAACTACCCCCTTTGGAAAAAGTCGAGAATCGACGCTGGTGGAAAAATGATTCTTTTGGACACCTTCGAGGAGGATTTCTCAAGAGACAACCGCAGTAAAGTGGTAGGTCTTGAAGTTATCTTTCCAACGAGCTCTCAAATTTCCCAATCAGACCAACGCAGCGCTTGTTATGACCAAAATACCAAGCTCGTGTCCATAATACCTACAGAAAGGTATACTACCTTCATTCCGGGGCAATTTGGGCATCTCAGGTGAGACTTTCATTGACCTATCGCCTAACTAGCATCACACCTTGCATAGGGCAAAGAATTTAGGGTTTTAAATTTTTTGAGATTTTGAGATTTGTTTGGACTAACCCCTTTGGAAAAAGTCGAGAATCCAAGTTGGTGGAAAAATGTTTTTTCTGGACATCTTCGAGGAGGATTTCGCAGGAGAAATCCTCCGTAAAGTCGTAGGCCTTGAAGTTATCTTTCCAACGAGCTCTCAAATGGCTCGATCAGATTAACGCAGCTCTTGTTATGACCAAATACCAAGCTCATGTCCATAACACCTATAGAAAGGCACACTACCTTCATTCCGGGGCCATATGGGCATCTTAGGTGGGACTTTCATGGGCCTATTGCCTAACTAGTATCACACCTTGTCTAGGGCAAAGAATTTGAGGTTTTAAATTTTTTGAGATTTTACGATTTTTTAGACTACCCCCTTTGGAGAAAGTCGAGAATCCAAGCAGGTGAAAAAATGATTTTTTGGGACATCTTCGAGTAGGATTTCTAGGAGACGTCCTCACTAAAGTCGTAGGCCTTGAAATTTTCTTTCCAACAAGCTCTCAAATGGCCCGATCAGACTAATGCAGCTCTTGTTATGACCAAAATACCAAGCTCGTGTCCATAACACCTATAGAAAGGCACACTACCTTTATTCCGGGGCCATTTGGGCATCTCCGGTGGGCCTTTCATGGACCTATTGCCTAACTAGCATTATACCTTGCCTAAGGCAAAGTAATTGGGGCTTTAAATTTTTTGAGACTTTGAGATTTTTTTTGGACTACCCCTTTGGAAAAAGTCGAGAATCCAAGCTGGTGAAAAAATGATTTTTTGGGACATCTTTGAGGTGGATTTCTAGGAGACGTCCTCAGTAAAGTCATAGGCCTTGAAGTTAGCTTTCCAACGAGCTCTCAAATGGCCCGATCAGACTAACGCATCTCCTGTTATGACCAAAATACCAAGCTCGTGTCCATACCACCTATAGAAAGGCATGATACCTTCATTCCAGGCCCATTTGGGCATCTCAGGTGGGCCTTTCATGGACCTATCGCCTAACTAGCATCACACCTTGCCTAGGACAAAGAATTTGGGTTTTAATTTTTTTGAGATTTTGAGATTTCTTGTGGACTAACCCCTTTGGAAAAAGTCGAGAATCCAAGGTGGTGGAAAAATGAATTTTTTGGACATCTTTGAGGAAGACTTCTCAGAAGACTTCCTCAGTAAAGTCGTAGGCCTTGAAATTGGCTTTCCAACGAGCTCAGAAATGGCCCGATCAGACTAACACAGCTCTTGTTATGACCATAATACCAAACTCGTGTCCATAACACCTAGAGAAAGGCACACTACCTAAAATTCCGGGGCCATTTGGGCACCTCAGGTGGGCCTTTCATGGACCTATCGCCTAATTAGCATCATACCTTTCCTAGGGCAAAGAATTTATGGTTTTAAATTTTTTGAGATTTTGAGATTTTTTGTGGACTACCCCCTTTAGAAAAAGTCGAGAATCCAAGCTGGTGGAAATTTGATTTTTTTTGGGAATCTTCGAGGAAGATTTGTCAGAAGACATCCTCAGTAAAGTTGTAGGCGTTCAAGTTAGCTTTCCAACGAGCTCTTAAATGGCCCTATCAGACTAACACAACTCTTATTATGACCAAAATACCAAGCTCGTGTCCATAACACCTATAGGAAGGCACACTACCTTCATTACGGGGCCATTTGGGCATCTCAGCTGGGCCTTTCATGGACTTATTGCCTAACTAGCATCATACCTTTCCTAGGGTAAATAATTTGGGGTTTTAAATTTTTGGAGATTTTAAGATTTTTTGTGGACTACCCCTTTTGGAGAAAGTCGAGATTCCAAGAGACGTCCGTAGTATAGTCGTAGGCCTTGAAGTTAGCTTTCAAACGAGCTCTCAAATGGCCCGATAAGACTAACGCAGTGCTTGTTATGACCATAATACCAAGCTCATATCCATAACACATATAGAAAGGCATACTACCTTCATTCCGGGGCCATTTGGGCATCTCAGGTGGGCCTTTCCTGGACCTATCGCCTAACTAGCATCACACTTTCCCTAGGGCAAACAATTTAGGGTTTTAAATTTTTTGAGATTTTGAGATTTTTTGTGGACTACCGCCTTTGGAAAAAGCCGAAAATCCAAGCTGGTGGAAAAATGATTTTTTTGGACATTTTCGAGGAGGATTTCTCAAGAGACATCCGTAGTATAGTCGTAGGCCTTGATGTTAGCTTTCAAACGAGCTCTCAAATGGCCCGATCAGACTAACGCAGCACTTGTTATGACCAAAATACAAAGCTCGTGTCCATAACACCTATAGAAAGGCATACTATCTTCATTCCGGGGCCATTTGGGCATCTCAGGTGGGCCTTTCATGGACCTATTGCCTAACTAGAATCATACCTTGCCTAGGGCAAAGTATTAGGGGTTTTATATTTTTTGAGATTTTGAGATTTTTTGTGGACTACCCCATTTGGAAAAAAACGAGAATCCAAGCTGTTGAAAAATGATTTTTTTGGACATCTTCGAGGAGTATTTCTCAGAAGACTTCCTCAGTAAAGTCGTAGGCCTTGAAATTGGCTTTCCAACGAGCTCTCAAATTTCCCAATTAGACTAACGCAGCTCTTGTTATGACCAAAATACCAGGCTCGTGTCCATAACACCTATAGAAAGGCACACTACCTTCATTCAAGGGCCATTTGGGATCTCAGCTGGGCCTTTCATGGACCTATTGCGTAACTAGCATCATACCTCGCATAGGGTAACGTATTTGGGGTTTTAAATTTTTTTAGATTTTGAGATTTTTTGTGGACTACCCCCTTTAGAAAAAGTAGAGAATCCAAGCTGGTGGAAAAATGATTTTTTTTGACATCTTCAAGGAGGATTTCTCAGGAGACATCCATAGTAAAGTCGTAGGCCTTGAAGTTGGCTTTCCAACGAGCTCTCAAATGGCCTGATTAGACTAACACAACTGTTATTATGACCAAAATACCAAGCTCGTGTCCATAACACCTATAGAAAGGCACACTACCTTAATTCTGGGGCCATTTGGGCATCTCAGGTAGGCCTTTCATGGACCTATTGCCTAACTAGCAACATACCTTGCCAAAGGCAAAGTATTTTGGGTTTTAAATTTTTTAAGATTTTGAGATTTTTTTGTTGACTACCACCCCCTTTGGAAAAATTTGAGAATCCAAGCTGGTGGAAAAATGATTTTTTTGGACATCTTTGAGGAGGATTTCTAAGGAGACATCCGTAGTAAAGTCGTACGCCTTGAAGTTAGCTTTCCAACGAGCTCTGAAATGGCCCGATCAGCCTAACACAGCTCTTGTTATGACCAAAATACCAAGCTCGTGTCCATAACACCTATAGAAAGGCACATTACCTTTATTTCGGGGCTATTTGGGAATCTCAGGTGGAGCTTTCCTGGACCTATCGCCTAACTAGCATCACACCTTCCTTAAGGCAAACAATATAGGGTTTTAAATTTTTTGAGATTTTGAGATTTTTTGTGGACTTTCCCCTTTGGAAAAAGTCCAAAATCCAAGCTGGTGAAAAAATGATTTTTTTGGACATCTTCAAGGAGGATTTCTCAAGAGACATCCTTAGTATAGTCGTAGGCCTTGAAGTTAGCTTTCCAACGAGCCCTCAAATGGCCTAATCAGACTAACACAACTTTTGTTATGACAAAAATACGAAGCTCGTGTCCATAACACCTATAGAAAGGCACACTACCTTCATTCCGGGGCCATTTGGGCATCTTAGGTGGGCCTTTCCTGGACCTATCGCTTAACTAGCATCACACCTTGCCTAGGCCAAACAATTTAGGGTTATAAATTTTTTGGGATTTTGAGATTTTTTGTGGACTACCCCCTTTGGAAAAAGTCGAGAATCCAAGCTGGTGGAAAAAGGATTTTTTTGGACATCTTCGGGGAGGATTTCTCAAGAGACATCCTTAGTAAAGTCGTAAGCCTTGAAGTTGGCTTTCTAACGAGCTCTCAAATGGCCCGATCAGACTAACGCAACTCTTGTTATGACCAAAATACCAGGCTCGTGTCCATAACACCTATAGAAAGGCACACTACCTTCATTCCGGGGTCTTTTGGGCATTTTAGCTGGGCCTTTCATGGACCTATTGCCTAACTAGCTTCATACCTCTCATAGGGTAAACTATTTGGGGTTTTAAATTTTTTGGGATTTTGAGATTTTTTGTGGACTACCCCCTTTAGAAAAAGTAGAGAATCCAAGCAGGTGGAAAATGATTTTTTTGGACATCTTAAAGGAGGATTTCTTAGGAGACATCCATAGTAAAGTCATAGGCCTTGAAGTTGGCTTTCCAACGAGCTCTCAAATGGCCCGATCAGACTAACACAACTCTTATTATGATAAAAATACCAAGCTCGTGTCCATAACACCTATAGAAAGGCACACTACCTTCATTTCGGGGCCATTTGGGCATCTCAGGTGGGCCTTTCCTAGACCTATCGCCTAACTAGCATCACATCTTCCCTAGGGCAAACAATTTAAGGTTTTAAATTTTTTTGAGATTTTTAGATTTTTTTTGGACTTCCCCCTTTGAAAAAAGTCGAGAATCTAAGCTGGTGGAAAAATGATTTTTTTGGACATCTTCAAGGAGGATTTCTTGGAGACATCCCTAGTAAAGTTGTAAGCCTTGAAGTTGGCTTTCCAATGAGCTATCAAATGGCCCGATCAGACTAACACAACTCTTTTTATGACCATAATGCCAAGCTCGTGTCCATAACACCTATAGAAAGGCACACTACCTTCACTCCGAGGCCATTTGGGCATCTCAGGTTGGCCTTTCGTGGACCTATCACCTAACAAGCATCACACCTTGCCTAGAACAAACTATTTAGGGTTTTAAAATTTTTGAGAGTTTGAGATTTTTTGTGGACTACCCCCTTTGGAAAAAGTCGAGAATCCAAGATGGTGGAAAAATGATTTTTTGGACATCTTCGAGGAGGATTTCTCAGAAGACATCCATAGTAAAGTCGTAGGCCTTGAAGATGGCTTTCCAAAAAGCTCTCAAATGGCTCGATCAGACTAACACAACTCTTATTATGACCAAAATACCAAGCTCGTGTCCATAACACCTATAGAGAGGCATACTACTTTCGTTCCGGGGCAATTTGGGCATCTCAGCTGGGCCTTTCATGGACCTATTCCCTAACTAGCATCATGCCTTGCATAGGGTAAAGAATTTGGTGTTATAAAATTTTTGAGATTTTGAGATTTTTGTTGGACTACCCCCTTTAGAAAAAGTAGAGAATCCAAGCTGGTGGAAAAATGATTTTTTTGGACATTTTCAAGGATGATTTCTCAGGAGACATCCATAGTAAAGTCGTAGGCCTTGAAGTTGGCTTTCCAACAAGCTCTCAAATGGCCCGATTAGACTAACACAACTCTTATTATGACCAAAATACAAAGCTCGTGTCCATAACACCTATAGGGAGGCATACTACCTTCATTCCGGGGCCATTTGGGCATCTCAGGTGGGCCTTTCATGGACCTATTGCCTAACTAGCATCATACCTTGCCTAGGGCAAAGTATTTGGGGTTTTACATTTTTTTAGATTTTGAGATTTTTTGTGGACTACCCCTATGGAAAAATTCGAGAATCCAAGCTAGTGGAAAAATGATTTTTTTGGACATCTTCGAGGAGGATTTCTCAAGAAACATCCTTAGTATAGTCGTAGGCCGTGAAGTTAGCTTTCCAACGAGTCCTTAAATGGCCCGATCAGACTAACACAACTCTTATTATGACCAAAATACCAAGCTCGTGTCCATAACACCTATAGAAAGGCACACTACCTTCATTCCGGGGCCATTTGGGCATCACAGGTGGGCCATTCCTGGACCTATCACCTAACTAGCATCACACCTTACCTAGGCCAAGCAATTTAGAGTTTTACATTTTTTGAGATTTTGAGATTTTTTGTGGACTACCCCCTTTGGAAAAAGTCGAGAATCCAAGCCGGTGGAAAAATGTTTTTTTGGACATCTTCGAGGAGGATTTCTTAGGAGACATCCTTAGGAAAGTCGTAAGCATTGAAGTCTGCTTTCCAACGAGCTCTCAAATGGCCCGATCAGACTAACGCAGCTCATGTTATGACCAACATACCTTGCTCGTGTCCATAACACCTATAGAAAGGCACACTAACTTCGTTCCGGGGTCATGTGGGCATCTCAGCTGGGCCTTTCATGGACCTATTGCCTAACTAGCATCATACCTTTCATAGGGTAAAGTAATTGGGGTTTTAATTTTTTTGAGATTTTGAGATTTTTTGTGGACTACCCCCTTTAGAAAAAGTAGAGAATCCAAGCTTGTGGAAAAATGATTTTTTGGAAATCTTCGAGGAGAATTTCTCAGGAGACATCTTTCGTAAAGTCGTAGGCCTTTAAGTTAGCTTTCCAACGAGCTCTGAAATGGCCCGATCAGACTAACACAACTCTTGTTTTGACCAAAATACCAAGCTCGTGTCCATAACACCTATAGAAAGGCACACTTCCTTCATTTCGGGGTCATTTGGGCATCTCAGGTGGGCCGTTCCTGGAGCTATCGCCTAACTAGCATCACACCTTCCCTAGGGCAAACAATTTAGGGTTTGAAATTTTTTTAGATTTTGAGATTTTTTGTGGACTTCCCCCTTTGGAAAAAGTCGAGAATCTAAGCTGGTGGAAAAATAATTTTTTTGGACATCTTCGAGGAAGATTTCTCGGAGACATCCTTCGTAAAGTTGTAAGCCTTGAAGTTGGCTTTCCTAGGAGCTCTCAAATAGCCCGATCAAACTAACACAGCTCTTGTTATGACCAAAATACAAAGGCTCGTGTCCATAACACCTATAGAAAGGCACACTACCTTCATTATTGGGCCATTTGGGCATCTAAGGTGTGCCTTTCATGGACCTATTCCCTAACTAGCATCATACCTTGCCTAGGGCAAAGTATTTGGGGTTTCAAATTTTTTGATATTTTGAGATTTTTTGTGGACTACCCTCTTTGGAAAAAGTCGAGAATCAAAGCTGGTGGGAAAAAGATTTTTTTGGACATCTTCGAGGAGGATTTCTGAGGAGACATCCGTAGTAAAGTCGTAGGCCTTGAAGTTGGCTTTCCAACGAGCTCTGAAATGGCCCGATCAGACTAACGCAGCTCTTGTTATGACTAAAATACCAAGCTCGTGTCCATAACACCTATAGAAAGGCACACTACCTTCATTTCGGGGCCATTTGGGCAACTCAAGTGGGCCTTTCCTGGACCTATCACCTAACTAGTATCACACCTTCCATAGGGCAAGCAATTTAGGGTTTTAAATTTTTTGAGATTTTGAGATTTTTTGTGGACTTCCCCCTTTGAAAAAATTCGAGAATCTAAGCTGGTGGAAAAATGATTTTTTGGACATCTTCAAGGAGGATTTTTCGGAGACATCCTTAGTAAAGTTGTAAGCCTTGAAGTTAGCTTTCCAAGGAGCTCTCAAATGGCCCGATCAGACTAACACAACTCTTGTTATGACAAAAATACCAAGCTCGTGTCCATAACACCTATAAAAAGGCACACTACCTTCCTTCCGAGGCCATTTGGGCATCTTAGGTGGGCCTTTCCTGGACCTATTGCCTAACAAACATCACACCTTTTGAGATTTTTTGTGGACTTCCCCCTTTGGAAAAAGTCGAGAATCTAAGCTGGTGGAAAAATGATTTTTTTTGACATCTTGGAGGAGGATTTCTCAGGAGACATTCTTATTAAAGTCATAAGCCTTGAAGTTGGCTTTCCAACGAGCTCTCAAATGGCCCTATTAGACTAACGCAGCTCTTGTTATGACCAAAATACTAGGCTCGTGTCCATAACACCTATAGAAAGGCACACTACCTTCATTCTAGGGCCATTTAGGCATCTAAGGTGGGCCTTTCATGGACTTATTGCCTAACTAGCATCATACCTTGCCTAGGGCAAAGTATTTTGGGTTTTAAATTTTTTGAGATTTTGAGATTTTTTGTGGACTACCCCCTTTGGAAAAAGTCGAGAATCCAAGCTGGTGGAAATATGATTTTTTTGGACATCATCGAGGAGGATTTCTCAGAAGACATCCATAGTAAAGTCGTAGGCCTTGAAGTTGGCTTTCCAACGAGCTCTCAAATGGCCCGATCAGACTAACGCAGCTCTTGTTATGACTAAAATACCAAGCTCGTGTCCATAACACCTATAGAAAGGCACACTACCTTCATTCCGGGGCCATTTGGGCATCTCAGGTGGGCCTTTCATGGACCTACTGCCTAACTAGCATCATACCTTGGCTACGGAAAATTATTTGGGGTTTTAAATTTTTTGAGATTTTGAGATTTTTTGTGGACTACCCCCCTTTGGAAAAAGTCGAGAATCTAAGCTGGTGGAAAAATTATTTTTTTGGACATCTTCGAGGAGGATTTCTCAGGAGACATCCGTAGTTAAGTCGTAGGCCTTGAAGTTGGCATTCCAACGAGCTCTCAAATGGCCCGATCAGACTAACACAACTCTTGTTATGACCAAAATACCAAGCTCGTGTCCATAACACCTATAGAAAGGCACACTACCTTCATTTCGGGGCCATTTGGGCATCTCAGGTGGGCCTTTCCCGGACCTATCACCTAACTAGCATCACACCTTGCCTGGGCCAAACAATTTAGGGTTTTAAATTTTTTGAGATTTTGAGATTTTTTGTGGACTACCCCCTTTGGAAAAAGTCGAGACTCCAAGCTGGTGGAAAAATGATTTTTTTGGACATCTTCGAGGAAATTTCCCATGAGACATCCGTAGTAAAGTCGTAGGCCTTGAAGTTGACTTTCCAATGAGCTCTCAAATGGCCCGATCAGACTAACACAACTCTTATTATGACAAAGATACCGAGCTCGTGTTCATAACACCTATAGAAAGGCACACTACCTTCATTCCGGGGCCATTTGGGCATCTCAGGTGGGCCTTTCATGGACCTATTGCCTAACTAGCATCATACCTTGCCTAGGGCAAAGTATTTGGGTTTTTCAATTTTTTGAGATTTTGAGATTTTTTGTGGACTACCCCCTTTGGAAAAATTTTAGAATCCAAGCTGGTGGAAAAATGATTTTTTTGGACATCTTCGAGGAGGATTTCTCAGGAGACATCCTTAGTAAAGTCGTGGCCTTGAAGTTGGCTTTCCAACGAGCTCTGAAATGGCCCGATCAGACTAACGAAGCTCTTGTTATGACCAAAATACCAAGCTCGTGTCCATAACACCGATAGAAAGGCACACTACCTTCATTCCGGGGCCATTTGGGCATCTCAGGTGGGCCTTTCCTGGACCTATCGCCTAACTAGCATCACACCTTGCCTAGGCCAAACAATTTAGGGTTTTAAATTTTTTGAGATTTTGAGATTTTTTGTGGACTACCCCCTTTGGAAAAAGTCGAGAATCCAAGCTGGTGGAAAAATGATTTTTTTGGACATCTTCGAGGAGGATTTCTCAAAAGACATCCGTATTAAAGTCGTAAGCATTGAAGTTGGCTTTCCAACGAGCTCTCAAATGGCCCGATCAGACTAACGCAGCTCTTGTTATGACCGAAATACAACGCTCGTGTCCATAACACCTATAGAAAGGCACACTACCTTCATTCCCGGGCCATTTGGGCATCTCAGGTGGGCCTTTCATGGACCTATGGCCTAACTAGCATCATACCTTGCCTAGGGCAAAGTATTTGGTGTTTTAAATTTTTTGAGAGTTTTAGATTTTTTGTGGACTACCCCCTTTGGAAAAATTCGAGAATCCAAGCTGATGGAAAAATGATTTTTTTGGACATCTTCGAGGAGGATTTCTCAGGAGACATCCGTAGTAAAGTCATAGGCCTTGGAGTTAGCTTTCAAACGATCTCTCAAATGGCCCGATCAGACTAACACAACTCTTGTTATGACTAAAATACCAAGCTCGTGTCCATAACACCTATAGAAAGGCACACTACCTTCATTCCGGGGCCATTTGGGCATCTCAGGTGGGCCTTTCATGGACTTATTCCCTAACTAGCATCATACCTTGCCTAGGGCAAAGTATTTGGGGTTTTAAATTTTTTGAGATTTTGAGATTTTTTTTGGACTACCTACCCTCTTTGGAAAAAGTCGAGAATCCAAGTTGGTGGAAAAATGATTTTTTTGGACATCTTCGAGGCGGATCTCTTAGTAGACATCCATAGTAAAGTCGTAGGCCTTGAAGTTGGCTTTCCAACGAGCTCTCAAATGGCCCGATCAGACTAACGCAGCTCTTGTTATGACCAAAATACCAAGCTCGTGTCCATAACACCTATAGAAAGGCACACTACCTTCATTTCGGGGCCATTTGGGCATCTCAGGTGGGCCTTTCCTGGACCTATCGCCTAACTAGCATCACACCTTGCCTGGGCCAAACAATTTAGGGTTTTAAATTTTTTGAGATTTTGAGATTTTTTGTGGACTACCCCCTTTGGAAAAAGTCGAGACTCCAAGCTGGTGGAAAAATGATTTTTTTGGACATCTTCGAGGAAATTTCCCATGAGACATCCGTATTAAAGTCGTAGGCCTTGAAGTTGACTTTCCAACGAGCTCTCAAATGGCCCGATCAGACCAACACAACTCTTATTATGACAAAGATACCGAGCTCGTGTTCATAACACCTATAGAAAGGCACACTACCTTCATTCCGGGGCCATTTGCGCATCTCAGGTGGGCCTTTCATGGACCTATTTCCTAACTAGCATCATACCTTGCCTAGGGCAAAGTATTTGGGTTTTTCAATTTTTTGAGATTTTGAGATTTTTTGTGGACTACCCCCTTTGGAAAAGTTTTAGAATCCAAGCTGGTGGAAAAATGATTTTTTTGGACATCTTCGAGGAGGATTTCTCAGGAGACATCCCTAGTAAAGTCGTGGCCTTGAAGTTGGCTTTCCAACGAGCTCTGAAATGGCCCGATCAGACTAACGAAGCTCTTGTTATGACCAAAATACCAAGCTCGTGTCCATAACACCGATAGAAAGGCACACTACCTTCATTCCGGGGCCATTTGGGCAGCTCAGGTGGGCCTTTCCTGGACCTATCGCCTAACTAGCATCACACCTTGCCTAGGACAAACAATTTAGGGTTTTAAATTTTTTGAGATTTTGAGATTTTTTGTGGACTACCCCCTTTGGAAAAAGTCGAGAATCCAAGCTGGTGGAAAAATGATTTTTTTGGACATCTTCGAGGAGGATTTCTCAGGAGATATCCGTATTAAAGTCGTAAGCCTTGAAGTTGGCTTTCTAACGAGCTCTCAAATGGCCCGATCAGACTAACGCAGCTCTTGTTATGACCGAAATACAACGCTCGTGTCCATAACACCTATAGAAAGGCACACTACCTTCATTCCCGGGCCATTTGGGCATCTCAGGTGGGCCTTTCATGGACCTATGGCCTAACTAGCATCATACCTTGCCTAGGGCAAAGTATTTGGTGTTTTAAATTTTTTGAGAGTTTTAGATTTTTTGTGGACTACCCCCTTTGGAAAAATTCGAGAATCCAAGCTGATGTAAAAATGATTTTTTTGGACATCATCGAGGAGGATTTCTCAGGAGACATCCGTAGTAAAGTCATAGGCCTTGGAGTTAGCTTTCAAACGATCTCTCAAATGGCCCGATCAGACTAACACAGCTCTTGTTATGACTAAAATACCAAGCTCGTGTCCATAACACCTATAGAAAGGCACACTACCTTCATTCCGGGGCCATTTGGGCATCTCAGGTGGGCCTTTCATGGACTTATTCCCTAACTAGCATCATACCTTGCCTAGGGCAAAGTATTTGGGGTTTTAAATTTTTTGAGATTTTGAGATTTTTTGTGGACTACCCTCTTTGGAAAAAGTCGAGAATCCAAGTTGGTGGAAAAATGATTTTTTTGGACATCTTCGAGGCGGATCTCTTAGTAGACATCCATAGTAAAGTCGTAGGCCTTGAAGTTGGCTTTCCAACGAGCTCTCAAATGGCCCGATCAGACTAACGCAGCTCTTGTTATGACTAAAATACCAAGCTCGTGTCCATAACACCTATAGAAAGGCACACTACCTTCATTCCGGGGCCATTTGGGCATCTCAGGTGGGCCTTTAATGGACCTACTGCCTAACTAGCATCATACCTTGCATAGGGTAAAGTATTTCGGGTTATAAATTTTTTGAGATTTTGAGGGTTTTTGTGGATTACCCCCTTTAGAAAAATTCGAGAATCCAAGCTGGTGGAAAAATGATTTTTTTGGACATCTTCGAGGAGGATTTCTCAGGAGACATCCTTATTAAAGTCGTAAGCCTTGAAGTTGGCTTTCCAACGAGCTCTCAAATGGCCCTATTAGACTAACGCAACTCTTGTTATGACCAAAATACTAGGCTCGTGTCCATAACACCTATAGAAAGGCACACTACCTTCATTCCGGGGCCATTTGGGCATTTAAGGTGGGCCTTTCATGGACCTATTGCCTAACTAGCATCATACCTTGCCTAGGGCAAAGTATTTGGGGTTTTAAATTTTTTGAGATTTTGAGATTTTTTGTAGACTACCCCCTTTGGAAAAAGTCGAGAATCCAAGCTGGTGGAAAAATGATTTTTTTGGACATCATCGAGGAGGATTTCTAAGAAGACATCCGTAGTAAAGTCGTAGGCCTTGAAGTTGGCATTCCAACGAGCTCTTAAATGGCCCGATCAGACTAACGCAGCTCTTGTTATGACTAAAATACCAAGCTCGTGTCCATAACACCTATAGAAAGGCACACTACCTTCATTCCGGGGCCATTTGGGCATCTCAGGTGGGCCTTTCATGGACTTATTCCCTAACTAGCATCATACCTTGCCTAGGGCAAAGTATTTGGGGTTTTAAATTTTTTGAGATTTTGAGATTTTTTGTGGACTACCCTCTTTGGAAAAAGTCGAGAATCCAAGTTGGTGGAAAAATGATTTTTTTGGACATCTTCGAGGCGGATCTCTTAGTAGACATCCATAGTAAAGTCGTAGGCCTTGAAGTTGGCTTTCCAACGAGCTCTCAAATGGCCCGATCAGACTAACGCAGCTCTTGTTATGACCAAAATACCAAGCTCGTGTCCATAACACCTATAGAAAGGCACACTACCTTCATTTCGGGGCCATTTGGGCATCTCAGGTGGGCCTTTCCCGGACCTATCACCTAACTAGCATCACACCTTGCCTAGGCCAAACAATTTAGGGTTTTAAATTTTTTGAGATTTTGAGATTTTTTGTGGACTACCCCCTTTGGAAAAAGTCGAGAATCCAAGCTGGTGGAAAAATGATTTTTTTGGACATCATCGAGGAGGATTTCTCAGAAGACATCCGTAGTAAAGTCGTAGGCCTTGAAGTTGGCTTTCCAACGAGCTCTCAAATGGTCCGATCAGACTAACGCAGCTCTTGTTATGACTAAAATACCAAGCTCGTGTCCATAACACCTATAGAAAGGCACACTACCTTCATTCCGGGGCCATTTGGGCATCTCAGGTGGGCCTTTAATGGACCTACTGCCTAACTAGCATCATACCTTGCATAGGGTAAAGTATTTCGGGTTATAAATTTTTTGAGATTTTGAGGGTTTTTGTGGATTACCCCCTTTAGAAAAATTCGAGAATCCAAGCTGGTGGAAAAATGATTTTTTTGGACATCTTCGAGGAGGATTTCTCAGGAGACATCCTTATTAAAGTCGTAAGCCTTGAAGTTGGCTTTCCAACGAGCTCTCAAATGGCCCTATTAGACTAACGCAACTCTTGTTATGACCAAAATACTAGGCTCGTGTCCATAACACCTATAGAAAGGCACACTACCTTCATTCCGGGGCCATTTGGGCATTTAAGGTGGGCCTTTCATGGACCTATTGCCTAACTAGCATCATACCTTGCCTAGGGCAAAGTATTTGGGGTTTTAAATTTTTTGAGATTTTGAGATTTTTTGTAGACTACCCCCTTTGGAAAAAGTCGAGAATCCAAGCTGGTGGAAAAATGATTTTTTTGGACATCATCGAGGAGGATTTCTAAGAAGACATCCGTAGTAAAGTCGTAGGCCTTGAAGTTGGCATTCCAACGAGCTCTTAAATGGCCCGATCAGACTAACGCAGCTCTTGTTATGACTAAAATACCAAGCTCGTGTCCATAACACCTATAGAAAGGCACACTACCTTCATTCCGGGGCCATTTGGGCACCTCAGGTGGGCCTTTCATGGACCTACTGCCTAACTAGCATCATACCTTGCCTAGGGAAAATTTTTTGGGGTTTTAAATTTTTTTAGATTTTGAGATTTTTTGTGCACTACCCCCTTTGGAAAAAGTCGAGAATCTAAGCTGGTGGAAAAATGATTTTTTTGGACATCTTCGAGGAGGATTTCTCAGGAGACATCCGTAGTTAAGTCGTAGGCCTTGAAGTTGGCATTCCAACGAGCTCTCAAATGGCCCGATCAGACTAACACAGCTCTTGTTATGACCAAAATACCAAGCTCGTGTCCATAACACCTATAGAAAGGCATACTACCTTCATTCCGGGGCCATTTGGGCATCTCAGGTGGGCCTTTCCTGGACCTATCGCCTAACTAGCATCACACCTTGCCTGGGCCAAACAATTTAGGGTTTTAAATTTTTTGAGATTTTGAGATTTTTTGTGGACTACCCCCTTTGGAAAAAGTCGAGAATCCAAGCTGGTGGAAAAATGATTTTTTTGGACATATTCGAGGAGGATTTCTCAGGAGACATCCTTATTAAAGTCGTAGGCCTTGAAGTTATCTTTAAAATTAGCTCAGAAAATGGCCCGATAAGACTAACGCATCTCTTGTTATGACCAAAATACCAAGCTCGTGTCCATAACACCTATAGAAAGGCACACTACCTTCATTTCGGGGCCATTTGGGCATCTCAGGTGGGCCTTTCCTGGACCTATCGCCTAACTAGTATCACACCTTCCATAGGGCAAGCAATTTAGGGTTTTAAATTTTTGAGATTTTTTGTGGACTTCCCCCTTTGAAAAAATTCGAGAATCTAAGCTGGTGGAAAAATGATTTTTTTGGACATCTTCAAGGAGGATTTTTCAGAGACATCCTCAGTAAAGTTGTAAGCCTTGAAGTTGACTTTCCAAGGAGCTCTTAAATGGCCCGATCAGACTAACACAACTCTTGTTATGACAAAAATACCAAGCTCGTGTCCATAACACCTATAAAAAGGCACACTACCTTCCTTCCGAGGCCATTTGGGCATCTCAGGTGGGCCTTTCATGGACCTATGGCCTAACTAGCATCATACCTTGCCTAGGGCAAAGTATTTGGTGTTTTAAATTTTTTGAGAGTTTTAGATTTTTTGTGGACTACCCCCTTTGGAAAAATTCGAGAATCCAAGCTGATGGAAAAATGATTTTTTTGGACATCTTCGAGGAGGATTTCTCAGGAGACATCCTTAGTAAAGTCATAGGCCTTGAAGTTAGCTTTACAACGATCTCTCAAATGGCCCGATCAAACTAACACAGCTCTTGTTATGACTAAAATACCAAGCTCGTGTCCATAACACCTATAGAAAGGCACACTACCTTCATTCCGGGGCCATTTGGGCATCTCAGGTGGGCCTTTCATGGACTTATTCCCTAACTAGCATCATACCTTGCCTAGGGCAAAGTATTTGGGGTTTTAAATTTTTTGAGATTTTGAGATTTTTTGTGGACTACCCTCTTTGGAAAAGTCGAGAATCCAAGTTGGTGGAAAAATGATTTTTTTGGACATCTTCGAGGCGGATCTCTTAGTAGACATCCATAGTAAAGTCGTAGGCCTTGAAGTTGGCTTTCCAACGAGCTCTCAAATGGCCCGATCAGACTAACGCAGCTCTTGTTATGACCAAAATACCAAGCTCGTGTCCATAACACCTATAGAAAGGCACACTACCTTCATTTCGGGGCCATTTGGGCATCTCAGGTGGGCCTTTCCCGGAACTATCACCTAACTAGCATCACACCTTGCCTGGGCCAAACAATTTAGGGTTTTAAATTTTTAGAGATTTTGAGATTTTTTTTGGACTACCCCCTTTGGAAAAAGTCGAGACTCCAAGCTGGTGGAAATATGATTTTTTTGGACGTCTTCGAGGAGATTTCCCATGAGACATCCGTAGTAAAGTCGTAGGCCTTGAAGTTGACTTTCCAACGAGCTCTCAAATGGCCCGATCAGACTAACACAACTCTTATTATGACAAAGATATCGAGCTCGTGTTCTTAACACCTATAGAAAGGCACACTACCTTCATTCCGGGGCCATTTGGGCATCTCAGGTGGGCCTTTCCTGGACCTATTGCCTAACTAGCATCATACCTTGCCTAGGGCAAAGTATTTGGGTTTTTCAATTTTTTGAGATTTTGAGATTTTTTGTGGACTACCCCCTTTGGAAAAATTTTAGAATCCAAGCTGGTGGAAAAATGATTTTTTTGGACATCTTCGAGGAGGATTTCTCAGGAGACATCCTTAGTAAAGTCGTGGCCTTGAAGTTGGCTTTCCAACGAGCTCTGAAATGGCCCGATCAGACTAACGAAGCTCTTGTTATGACCAAAATACCAAGCTCGTGTCCATAACACCGATAGAAAGGCACACTACCTTCATTCCGGGGCCATCTGGGCATCTCAGGTGGGCCTTTCCTGGACCTATCGCCTAACTAGCATCACACCTTGCCTAGGCCAAACAATTTAGGGTTTTAAATTTTTTGAGATTTTGATATTTTTTGTGGACTACCCCCTTTGGAAAAAGTCGAGAATCCAAGCTGGTGGAAAAATGATTTTTTTGGACATCTTCGAGGAGGATTCCTCAGGAGACATCCGTATTAAAGTCGTAAGCCTTGAAGTTGGCTTTCCAACGAGCTCTCAAATGGCCCTATCAGACTAACGCAGCTCTTGTTATGACCAAAATACTAGGCTCGTGTCAATAACACCTAAAGAAAGGCACACTACCTTCATTCCGGGGCCATTTGGGCATCTCAGATGGGCCTTTAATGGACCTATTGCCTAACTAGCATCATACCTTGCATAGGGTAAAGTATTTTGGGTTTTAAATTTTTTGAGATTTTGAGGGTTTTTGTGGATTACCCCCTTTGGAAAAATTCGAGAATCCAAGCTGGTGGAAAAATGATTTTTTTGGACATCTTCAAAGCGGATTTCTCAGTAGACATCCATAGTAAAGTCGTAGGCCTTGAAGTTGGGTTTCCAACGAGCTTTCAAATGGCCCGATCAGACTAACGCAGCTCTTGTTATGACCGAAATACAACGCTCGTGTCCATAACACCTATAGAAAGGCACACTACCTTCATTCCCAGGCCATTTGGGCATCTCAGGTGGGCCTTTCATGGACTTATTCCCTAACTAGCATCATACCTTGCCTAGGGAAAAGTATTTGGGGTTTTAAATTTTTTCAGATTTTGAGATTTTTTGTGGACTACCCTCTTTGGAAAAAGTCGAGAATCCAAGTTGGTGGAAAAATGATTTTTTTGGACATCTTCGAGGCGGATCTCTTAGTAGACATCCATAGTAAAGTCATAGGCCTTGAAGTTGGCTTTCCAACGAGCTCTCAAATGGCCCGATCAGACTAACGCAGCTCTTGTTATGACCAAAATACCAAGCTCGTGTCCATAACACCTATAGAAAGGCACACTACCTTCATTTCGGGGCCATTTGGGCATCTCAGGTGGGCCTTTCCCGGACCTATCACCTAACTAGCATCACACCTTGCCTGGGCCAAACAATTTAGGGTATTAAATTTTTTGAGATTTTGAGATTTTTTGTGGACTACCCCCTTTGGAAAAAGTCGAGAATCCAAGCTGGTGGATAAATGATTTTTTTGGACATCATCGAGGAGGATTTCTCAGAAGACATCCGTAGTAAAGTCGTAGGCCTTGAAGTTGGCTTTCCAACGAGCTCTTAAATGGCCCGATCAGACTAACGCAGCTCTTGTTATGACTAAAATTCCAAGCTCGTGTCCATAACACCTATAGAAAGGCACACTACCTTCATTCCGGGGCCATTTGGGCATCTCAGGTGGGCCTTTCATGGACCTACTGCCTAACTAGCATCATACCTTGCCTAGGGAAAATTATTTGGGGTTTTAAATTTTTTGAGATTTTGAGATTTTTTGTGGACTACCCCCTTTGGAAAAAGTCGAGAATCTAAGCTGGTGGAAAAATGATTTTTTTGGACATCTTCGAGGAGGATTTCTCAGGAGACATCCGTAGTTAAGTCGTAGGCCTTGAAGTTGGCATTCCAACGAGCTCTCAAATGGCCCGATCAGACTAATACAACTCTTGTTATGACCAAAATACCAAGCTCATGTCCATAACACCTATAGAAAGGCATACTACCTTCATTCCGGGGCCATTTGGGCATCTCAGGTGGGCCTTTCCTGGACCTATCGCCTAACTAGCATCACACCTTGCCTGGGCCAAACAATTTAGGGTTTTAAATTTTTTGAGATTTTGAGATTTTTTGTGGACTACCCCCTTTGGAAAAAGTCGAGAATCCAAGCTGGTGGAAAAATGATTTTTTTGGACATCTTCGAGGAGGATTTCTCAGGAGACATCCTTATTAAAGTCGTAAGGCTTGAAGTTATCTTTACAATTAGCTCAGAAAATGGCCCGATAAGACTAACGCATATCTTTTTATGACCAAAATACCAAGCTCGTGTCCATAACACCTATAGAAAGGCACACTACCTTCATTTCGGGGCCATTTGGGCATCTCAGTTGGGCCTTTCCTGGACCTATCGCCTAACTAGTATCACACCTTCCATAGGGCAAAGTATTTGCTGTTTTAAATTTTTTGAGAGTTTTAGATTTTTTGTGGACTACCCCCTTTGGAAAAATTCGAGAATCCAAGCTGATGGAAAAATGATTTTTTTGGACATCTTCGAGGAGGATTTCTCAGGAGACATCCTTAGTAAAGTCATAGGCCTTGAAGTTAGCTTTCCAACGATCTCTCAAATGGCCCGATCAGACTAACGCAGCTCTTGTTATGACTAAAATACCAAGCACGTGTCCATAACACCTATAGAAAGGCACACTACCTTCATTCCGGGGCCATTTGGGCATCTCAGGTGGGCCTTTCATGGACCTATTGCCTAACTAGCATCATACCTTGCCTAGGGAAAAATATTTCGGGTTTTAAATTTTTTGAGATTTTGAGATTTTTTGTGGACTACCCCCTTTGGAAAAAGTCGAGAATCTAAGCTGGTGGAAAAATGATTTTTTTGGACATCTTCGAGGAGGATTTCTCAGGAGACATTCGTATTTAAGTCGTAGGCCTTGAAGTTGGCATTCCAACGAGCTCTCAAATGGCCCGATCAGACTAACGCAGCTCTTGTGATGACCAAAATACCAAACTCGTGTCCTTAACACCTATAAAAAGGCATACTACCTTCATTCGGGGGCAATTTGGGCATCTCAAGTGGGCCTTTCCTGGACCTATTGCCTAACTAGCATCACACCTTGCCTGGGCCAAACAATTTAGGGTTTTAAATTTTTTGAGATTTTGAGATTTTTGGTGGACTACCCCCTTTGGAAAAAGTCGAGAATCGAAGCTGGTGGAAAAATGATTTTTTTGACATCTTTTTGGAGGAATTCTCATGTGACATCCTTATTAAATTCGTAAGCCTTGAAGTTGGCTTTACAACGAGCTCTCAAATGGCCCTATCAGAGTAACGCAGCTCTTGTTATGACCAAAATACCAGGCTCGTGCCCCTAACACCTAAAGAAGGGCACACTACCTTCATTCCGGGGCCATTTGGGCATCTCAGCTGGGCCTTTCTTGGACCTATTGCTTAACTAGCATCATACCTTGCATAGGGTAAAGTATTTCGAGTTTTAAATTTTTTGAGATTTTGAGGGTTTTTGTGGACTACCCCCTTTGGAAAAATTCGATAACCCAAGCTGGTGGAAAAATGATTTTTTTGGACATCTTCGAGGAGATTTCCCATGAGACATCCATAGTAAAGTCGTAGGCCTTGAAGTTGATTTTCCAACGAGCTCTCAAATGGCCCGATCAGACTAACACAACTCTTATTATGACAAAGATACCGAGCTCGTGTCCATAACACCTATAGAAAGGCACACTACCTTCATTCCGGGGCCATTTGGGCATCTCAGGTGGGCCTTTCATGGACCTATTGCCTAACTAGCATCATACCTTGCCTAGGGCAAAGTATTTGGGTTTTTAAATTTTTTGAGATTTTGAGATTTTTTGTGGACTACCCCCTTTGGAAAAATTTTAGAATCCAAGCTGGTGGAAAAATGATTTTTTTGGACATCTTCGAGGAGGATTTCTCAGGAGACATCCGTATTAAAGTCGTAAGCCTTGAAGTTGGCTTTCCAACGAGCTCTCAAATGGCCCTATCAGACTAACGCCGCTCTTGTTATGACCAAAATACCAGGCTCGTGTCCATAACACCTAAAGAAAGGCACACTACCTTCATTCCGGGGCCATTTGGGCATCTATGATGGGTCTTTCATGGACCTATTGCCTAACTAGCATCACACCTTGCCTAGGCCAAACAATTTAGGGTTTTAAATTTTTTGAGATTTAGAGATTTTTTGTGGACTACCCCCTTTGGAAAAAGTCAAGAATCCAAGCTGGTGGAAAAATGATTTTTTTGGACATCTTCGAGGAGGATTTCTTAGGAGACATCCTTAGTAAAGTCGTAAGCCTTGAAGTTGGCTTTCCAACGAGCTCTCAAATGGCCCGGTCAGATTAACACAACTCTTATTATGAAAAAATGACAAGCTCGTGTCCATAACACCTATAGAAAGGCAAACTACCTTCATTCCGGGGCCATTTGGGCATTTCAGGTGGGCTTTTCATGGACCTATTGCCTAACTACTATCATACCTTGCCTAGGGCAAAGTATTTGGGTTTTTAAATTTTTTGAGATTTTGAGATTTTTTGTGTGCTACCCCCTTTGGAAAAATTCAAGAATCCAAGCTGGTGGAAAAATGATTTTTTTGGACATCTTCGAGGAGAATTTCTCAGGAGACATCCTTAGTAAAGTTGTAAGCCTTGAAGTTGGCTTTCCAACAAGCTCTCCAATGGCCCGATCAGACTAACACAACTCTTATTATGACAAAAATACCAAGCTCGTGTCCATAACACCTATAGAAAGGCACACTACCTTCATTCAGGGGCCATTTGAGCATTTTAGGTGGGCCTTTCATGGACCTATTGCCTAACTACCATCATACCTTGCCTAGGGCAAAGTATTTGGGTTTTTAAATTTTTTTAGATTTCGAGATTTTTTTTGGACTACCCCCTTTGGAAAAATTCGAGAATCCAAGCTGGTGGAAAAATGATTTTTTTGGACATCTTAGTGGAGAATTTCTCAGGAGAGATCCTTAGTAAAGCCGTAAGCCTTGAAGTTGGATTTCCAACGAGCTCTCAAATGGCCCGATCAGACTAACGCATCTCTTGTTACGACCAAAATACCAGGATCGTGTCCATAACACCTATAGAAAGGCATACTACCTTCATTCCGGGGCCATTTGGGCATCTCAGCTGGGCCTTTCATGGACCTATTGCCTAACTAGCATCATACATTGCATAGGGTAAAGTATTTGGGGCTTTAAATGTTTTGAGATTTTGAGATTTTTTATTGTCTACCCCCTTTAGAAAAAGTAGAGAATCCAAGCTAGTGGAAAAATGATTTTTTTGGACATCTTTGAGGAGGATTTCTCAGAAGACATCCATAGTAAAGTCGTAGGCCTTGAACTTGGCTTTCCAACGAGCTCTCAAATGGCCCGATCAGACAAACGCAGCTCTTGTTATGACCAAAATACCAAGCTCGTGTCCATAACACCTTTAGAAAGGCACACTACCTTCATTTTGGGGCAATTTGGGCATATCAGGTGGGCCTTTCCTGGACCTATAACCTAACTAGCATCACACCTTGCCTAGGCCAAACAATTTAGGTTATTAAATTTTTTGAGATTTTGAGATTTTTTGTGGACTACCCCCTTTGGAAAAAGTCAAGAATCCAAGCTGCTGGAAAAATGATTTTTTTGGACATCTTCGAGGAGGATTTCTTAGGAAACATCCTTAGTAAAGTCGTAAGCCTTGAATTTGGCTTTCCAACGAGCTCTTAAATGGCCCGATTTGACTAACGAAACTCTTGTGATGACCAAAATACCAGGCTCGTGTCCATAACACCTAAAGAAAGGCACACTACCTTCAATCCGGGGCCATTTGGGCATCTCAGCTGGGCCTTTCATGGACCTATTGCCTAACTAGCATCATACCTTCCATAGGGTAAAGTATTTCGGGTTTTAAATTTTTTGAGATTTTAAGGGTTTTTGTGGACGACCACCTTTGGGAAAAGTCGAGAATCCAAACTGGTGAAAAAATGATTTTTTTGGACATCTTCGAGGAGAATTTCTCACGAGACACCCTTAGTAAAGTCGTAAGCCTTGAAGTTGTCTTTCCAACGAGCTCTCAAATGGCCCGATCAGACTAACACAACTCTTATTATGACAAAAATACGAAGCTCGTGTCCATAACACCTATAGAAAGGCACACTACCTTCATTCCGGGGCCATTTGAGCATTTCAGGTGGGCCTTTCATGGACCTATTGCCTAACTAGCATCATACCTTGCCTAGGGCAAAGTATTTGGGTTTTTAAATTTTTTGAGATTTCGAGATTTTTTGTGGACTACCCCCTTTGGAAAAATTCGAGAATCCAAGCTGGTGGAAAAATGATTTTTTTGGACATCTTCGAGGAGAATTTCTAAGGAGACATCCTTAGTAAAGTCGTAAGCCTTGAAGTTGGCTTTCCAACGAGCTCTCAAATGGCCCGATTAGACTAACGAAGCTCTTGTTATGACCAAAATACCAAGCTCGTGTCCATAACACCAATAGAAAGGCACACTACCTTCATTTCGGGGCAATTTGGGCATCTCAGGCGGGCCTTTCTTGGACCTATCGCCTAACTAGCATCACTCCTTGCCTAGGCAAAACAATTTAGGGTTTTAAATTTTTTGAGATTTTGAGATTTTTTGTGGACTACCCTCTTTGGAAAAAGTCGAGAATCCAAGCTGGTGGAAAAATGATTTTTTTGGACATCTTCGAGGAGGATTTCTCAGAAGACTTCCTGAGTAAAGTCGTAGGCCTTGAAATTGGCTTTCCAACGAGCTCTCAAATGGCCTGATCAGACTAACGCAACTCTTAATATCACAAAAATACCAGGCTCGTGTTCATAACACCTATAGAAAGGTACACTACCTTCATTCCGGGGCCATTTGGGCATATCAGCTGGGCCATTCATTGACCTATTGCCTAAATTGCATCATACCTTGCATAGGGTAAAGTATTTGGGGTTTTAAATTTTTTGAGATTTTGAGATTTTTTATGGACTACCCCCTTTAGAAAAAGTAGAGAATCCAAGCTAGTGGAAAAATGATTTTTTTGGACATCTTCGAGGAGGATTTCTCACGAGACATCCATACAAAAGTCGTAGGCCTTGAAGTTGGCTTTCCAACGAGCTCTCAAATGGCCTGATCAGACTAACGCAGCTCTTGTTATGACCAAAATACGAAGCTCGTGTCAATAACACCTATAGAAAGGCACACTACCTTCATTCCAGGGCAATTTGGGCATCTTAGGTGGGCCTTTCCTAGACCTATCGCTTAACTAGCATCACTCCTTGCCTAGGCCAAACAATTTAGTATTTTAAAATTTTTGAGATTTTGAGATTTTTTGTGGACTACCCCCTTTGGAAAAAGTCGAGAATCCAAGCTTGTGGAAAAATAATTTTTTTGGACATCTTCGAGGAGGATTTCTCAAAAGACTTCCTGAGTAAAGTCGTAGGCCTTGAAATTGGCTTTCCAACGAGCTCTCAAATGGCTTGATCAGACTAACGCAGCTCTTGTTATCACCAAAATACCAGGCTCGTGTCCATAACACCTATAGAAAGGCACACAACCTTCATTCCGGGGCCATTTGGGCATCTCAATTGGGCCTTTCATGGATCTATTGCCTAAATAGCATCATACCTTGCATAGGGTAAAGTATTTGGGGTTTTAAATTTTTTGAGATTTTGAGATTTTTTGTGGACTACCTCCTTTGGAAAAATTCGAGAATCCAAGCAGGTGGAAAAATGATTTTTTGGACATCTTCGAGGAGGATTTCTCACGAGACATCCATACTAAAGTCGTAGGCCTTGAAGTTGGCTTTCCAAAGAGCTCTCAAATGGCCCGATCAGACTAACGCAGCTCTTGTTATGACCAAAATAACAAGCTCGTATCTATAACACCTATAGAAAGGCACACTACCTTCATTCCGAGGCAATTTGGGCATCTCAAGTGGGCCTTTCCTGGACCTATCGCCTAACTAGCATCAAACCTTTCCTAGGCCAAACAATTTAGGGTTTTAAATTTTTTGAGATTTTGCTATTTTTTTTGGACTACCCCCTTTGGAAAAAGTCGAGAATCCAAGTTGGTGGAAAAATGATTTTTTATAGACATCTTCGAGGAGGATTTCTCAGGAGACATCCTTAGTAAATCGTAAGCCTTGAAGTTGGCTTTCCAACGAGATCTCAAATGGCCTGATCAGACTAACGCAACTCTTGTTATGACCAAAATACTAGGATCGTGTCCATAACACCTATAGAAAGGCAAACTACCTTCATTCCGGGACCTTTTGGGCATTTCAGCTGGGCCTTTCATGGACCTATTGCCTAACTAGCATCATACATTGCATAGGGTAAAGTATTTGGGGCTTTAAATGTTTTGAGATTTTGAGATTTTTTATTGTCTACCCCCTTTAGAAAAAGTAGAGAATCCAAGCTGGTGGAAAAATGATTTTTTTGGACATCTTCGAGGAGGATTTCTCAGAAGACATCCATAGTAAAGTCGTAGGCCTTGAACTTGGCTTTCCAACGAGCTCTCAAATGGCCCGATCAGACAAACGCAGCTCTTGTTATGACCAAAATACCAAGCTCGTGTCCATAACACCTTTAGAAAGGCACACTACCTTCATTTTGGGGCAATTTGGGCATATCAGGTGGGCCTTTCCTGGACCTATAACCTAACTAGCATCACACCTTGCCTAGGCCAAACAATTTAGGTTTTTAAATTTTTTGAGATTTTGAGATTTTTTGTGGACTACCCCCTTTGGAAAAAGTCAAGAATCCAAGCTGCTGGAAAAATGATTTTTTTGGACATCTTCGAGGAGGATTTCTTAGGAAACATCCTTAGTAAAGTCGTAAGCCATGAATTTGGCTTTCCAACGAGCTCTTAAATGGCCCGATTTGACTAACGAAACTCTTGTGATGACCAAAATACCAGGCTCGTGTCCATAACACCTAAAGAAAGGCACACTACCTTCAATCCGGGGCCATTTGGGCATCTCAGCTGGGCCTTTCATGGACCTATTGCCTAACTAGCATCATACCTTCCATAGGGTAAAGTATTTGGGGTTTTAAGTTTTTTGAGATTTTGAGGGTTTTTGTGGACGACCACCTTTGGGAAAAGTCGAGAACCCAAACTGGTGGAAAAATGATTTTTTTGGACATCTTCGAGGAGAATTTCTCACGAGACTTCCTTAGTAAAGTCGTAAGCCTTGAAGTTGGCTTTCCAACGAGCTCTCAAATGGCCCGATCAGACTAACACAACACTTATTATGATAAAAATATCAAGATCGTGTCCATAACACCTATAGAAAGGCACACTACCTTAATCCGGGGCCATTTGGGCATCTCAGCTGGGCCTTTCATGGACCTATTGCCTAACTAGCATCATACATTGCATAGGGTAAAGTATTTGGGGCTTTAAATGTTTTGAGATTTTGAGATTTTTTTTTTGTCTACCCCTTTAGAAAAAGTAGAGAATCCAAGCTGGTGGAAAAATGATTTTTTTGGACTTCTTCGAGGAGGATTTCTCAGGAGACACCCTTATTAAAGTCTTAGGCCTTGAAGTTGGCTTTCCAACGAGCTCTCAAATGGCCCGATCAGACTAACACAACTCTTATTATGACAAAAATACGAAGCTCGTGTCCATAACACCTATAGAAAGGCACACTACCTTCATTCCGGGGCCATTTGAGCATTTCAGGTGGGCCTTTCATGGACCTATTGCCTAACTAGCATCATACCTTGCCTAGGGCAAAGTATTTGGGTTTTTAAATTTTTTGAGATTTCGAGATTTTTTGTGGACTACCCCCTTTGGAAAAATTCGAGAATCCAAGCTGGTGGAAAAATGATTTTTTTGGACATCTTCGAGGAGAATTTCTCAGGAGACATCCTTAGTAAAGTCGTAAGCCTTGAAGTTGGCTTTCCAACGAGCTCTCAAATGGCCCGATTAGACTAACGAAGCTCTTGTTATGACCAAAATACCAAGCTCGTGTCCATAACACCAATAGAAAGGCACACTACCTTCATTCCGGGGCAATTTGGGCATCTCAGGCGGGCCTTTCATGGACCTATCGCCTAACTAGCATCACTCCTTGCCTAGGCCAAACAATTTAGGGTTTTAAATTTTTTGAGATTTTGAGATTTTTTGTGGACTACCCTTTTTGGAAAAAGTCGAGAATCCAAGCTGGTGGAAAAATGATTTTTTTGGACATCTTCGAGGAGGATTTCTCAGATGACTTCCTGAGTAAAGTCGTAGGCCTTGAAATTGGCTTTCCAACGAGCTCTCAAATGGCCTGATCAGACTAACGCAACTCTTAATATCACAAAAATACCAGGCTCGTGTTCATAACACCTATAGAAAGGTACACTACCTTCATTCCGGGGCCATTTGGGCATATCAGCTGGGCCATTCATGGACCTATTGCCTAAATAGCATCATACCTTGCATAGGGTAAAGTATTTGGGGTTTTAAATTTTTTGAGATTTTGAGATTTTTTATAGCTCTTGTTATGACCAAAATAACAAGCTCGTATCTATAACACCTATAGAAAGGCACACTACCTTCATTCCGAGGCAATTTGGGCATCTCAAGTGGGCCTTTCCTGGACCTATCGCCTAACTAGCATCAAACCTTTCCTAGGCCAAACAATTTAGGGTTTTAAATTTTTTGAGATTTTGCTATTTTTTTTGGACTACCCCCTTTGGAAAAAGTCGAGAATCCAAGTTGGTGGAAAAATGATTTTTTATAGACATCTTCGAGGAGGATTTCTCAGGAGACATCCTTAGTAAATCGTAAGCCTTGAAGTTGGCTTTCCAACGAGCTCTCAAATGGCCTAATCAGACTAACGCAGCTCTTGTTATGACCAAAATACTAGGATCGTGTCCATAACACCTATAGAAAGGCAAACTACCTTCATTCCGAGACCTTTTGGGCATTTCAGCTGGGCCTTTCATGGAACTATTGCCTAACTAGCATCATACATTGCATAGGGTAAAGTATTTGGGGCTTTAAATGTTTTGAGATTTTGAGATTTTTTATTGTCTACCCCCTTTAGAAAAAGTAGAGAATCCAAGCTGGTGGAAAAATGATTTTTTTGGACATCTTCGAGGAGGATTTCTCAGAAGACATCCATAGTAAAGTCGTAGGCCTTGAACTTGGCTTTCCAACGAGCTCTCAAATGGCCCGATCAGACAAACGCAGCTCTTGTTATGACCAAAATACCAAGCTCATGTCCATAACACCTTTAGAAAGGCACACTACCTTCATTTTGGGGAAATTTGGGCATATCAGGTGGGCCTTTCCTGGACCTATAACCTAACTAGCATCACACCTTGCCTAGGCCAAACAATTTAGGTTTTTAAATTTTTTGAGATTTTGAGATTTTTTGTGGACTACCCCCTTTGGAAAAAGTCAAGAGTCCAAGCTGCTGGAAAAATGATTTTTTTGGACATCTTCGAGGAGGATTTCTTAGGAAACATCCTTAGTAAAGTCGTAAGCCTTGAATTTGGCTTTCCAATGAGCTCTTAAATGGCCCGATTTGACTAACGAAACTCTTGTGATGACCAAAATACCAGGCTCGTATCCATAACACCTAAAGAAAGGCACACTACCTTCAATCCGGGGCCATTTGGGCATCTCAGCTGGGCCTTTCATGGACCTATTGCCTAACTAGCATCATACCTTCCATAGGGTAAAGTATTTGGGGTTTTAAATTTTTTGAGATTTAGAGGGTTTTTGTGGACGACCACCTTTGGGAAAAGTCGAGAACCCAAACTGGTGGAAAAATGATTTTTTTGGACATCTTCGAGGAGAATTTCTCACGAGACTTCCTTAGGAAAGTCGTAAGCCTTGAAGTTGGCTTTCCAACGAGCTCTCAATTGGCCCGATCAGACTAACACAACACTTATTATGACAAAAATATCAAGATCGTGTCCATAACACCTATAGAAAGGCACACTACCTTAATCCGGGGCCATTTGGGCATCTCAGCTGGGCCTTTCATGGACCTATTGCCTAACTAGCATCATACATTGCATAGGGTAAAGTATTTGGGGCTTTAAATGTTTTGAGATTTTGAGATTTTTTGTTGTCTACCCCTTTAGAAAAAGTAGAGAATCCAAGCTGGTGGAAAAATGATTTTTTTGGACATCTTCGAGGAGGATTTCTCAGGAGACACCCTTATTAAAGTCTTAGGCCTTGAAGTTGGCTTTCCAACGAGCTCTCAAATGGCCCGATTAGACTAACGCAGCTATTGTTATAAACAAAATACCAGGCTCGTGTCCATAACACCTATAGAAAGGCACACTACCTTCATTCCCGGGCCATTTGGGCATCTCAGGTGGGCCTTTCCTGGACCTATCGCCTAACTAGCATCACACCTTGCCTAGGGCAAAGTATTTGGGGTTTTAAATTTTGTTGAGATTTTGAGATTTTTTGTGGACTACCCCCTTTGGAAAAATTCGAGAATCCAAGCTGGTGGAAAAATGATTTTTTTGGACATCTTCGAGGAGAATTTCTCAGGAGACATCCTTAGTAAAGTCGTAAGCCTTGAATTTGGCTTTCCAACGAGCTCTCAAATGGCCCGATTAGACTAACGAAGCTCTTGTTATGACCAAAATACCAAGCTCGTGTCCATAACACCAATAGAAAGGCACACTACCTTCATTCCGGGGCAATTTGGGCATCTCAGGCGGGCCTTTCATGGACCTATCGCCTAACTAGCATCACTCCTTGCCTAGGCCAAACAATTTAGGGTTTTAAATTTTTTGAGATTTTGAGATTTTTTGCGGACTACCCTCTTTGGAAAAAGTCGAGAATCCAAGCTGGTGGAAAAATGATTTTTTTGGACATCTTCGAGGAGGATTTCTCAGAAGACTTCCTGAGTAAAGTCGTAGGCCTTGAAATTGGCTTTCCAACGAGCTCTCAAATGGCCTGATCAGACTAACGCAACTCTTAATATCACAAAAATACCAGGCTCGTGTTCATAACACCTATAGAAAGGTACACTACCTTCATTCCGGGGCCATTTGGGCATATCAGCTGGGCCATTCATGGACCTATTGCCTAAATAGCATCATACCTTGCATAGGGTAAAGTATTTGGGGTTTTAAATTTTTTGAGATTTTGAGATTTTTTATAGCTCTTGTTATGACCAAAATAACAAGCTCGTATCTATAACACCTATAGAAAGGCACACTACCTTCATTCCGAGGCAATTTGGGCATCTCAAGTGGGCCTTTCCTGGACCTATCGCCTAACTAGCATCAAACCTTTCCTAGGCCAAACAATTTAGGGTTTTAAATTTTTTGAGATTTTGCTATTTTTTGTGGACTACCCCATTTGGAAAAAGTCGAGAATCCAAGCTGGTGGAAAAATGATTTTTTATGGACATCTTCGAGGAGGATTTCTCAGGAGACATCCTTAGTAAATCGTAAGCGTTGAAGTTGGCTTTCCAACGAGCTCTCAAATGGCATGATCAGACTAACGCAACTCTTGTTATGACCAAAATACTAGGATCGTGTCCATAACACCTATAGAAAGGCAAACTACCTTCATTCCGGGACCTTTTGGGCATTTCAGCTGGGCCTTTCATGGACCTATTTCCTAACTGGAATCATATCTTGCATAGGGTAAAGTATTTGGGTTTTATATTTTTTGAGATTATGAGATTTTTTGTGGACTACCCCCTTTAAAAAAAGTAGAGAATCCAAGCTTTTGGAAAAATGATTTTTTTGGACATCTACGAGGAGGATTTCTCATGAGACATCCATAGTAAAGTCGTAGGCCTTGAAGTTTTCTTTCCAACGAGCTCTCAAATGACCCGATCAGACTAACGCAGCTCTTGTTATGATCAAAACACCAAGCTCGTGTCCATAACACCTATAGAAAGGCACACTACCTTCAGTCCGGGACCTTTTGGGCATTTAAGCTAGGCCTTTCATGGACCTATTGACTAACAAGCATCACATCTAGCATAGGGTAAAGTATTTGGGGTTTTATATTTTTTGAGATTTTGAGATTTTTTGTGGACTACCCCCTTTAGAAAAAGTAGAGAATCCAAGCTGGTGGAAAACTGATTTTTTTTTGGACATCTTCGAGGAGGATTTCTCAGGAGACATCCATAGTAAAGTCGTAGGCCTTGAAGTTGGCTTTCCAACGAGCTCTCAAATGGCCCGATCAGACTAACGCAGCTCTTGTTATGACAAAAATACCAAGCTCGTGTCCATAACACCTATAGAAAGGCACACTACCTTCATTCCCGGGCCATTTGGGCATCTCAGGTGGGCCTTTCCTAGACCTATCGCCTAACTAGCATCACACCTTGCCTAGGGAAAAGTATTTGGGGTTTTAAATTTTTTTGAGATATTGGGATTTTTTGTGGACTACCCCCTTTGGAAAAATTCGAGAATCCAAGCTGGTGGAAAAATGATTTTTTGGACATCTTCGAGGAGGATTACTCAGGAGACGTCGTTATTAAAGTCGTAGGACTTGAAGTTGGCTTTCCAACAAGCTCCCAAATTGCCCGATAACACTAACGCAGCTCTTGTAATGACCAAAATACCAAGCTCGTGTCCATAACACCTATAGAAAGGCACACTACCTTCATTCCCGGCCCATTTGGGCATCTCAGGTTGGCCTTTCCTGGACCTATCGCTTAACTAGCATCACACCTTGCCTAGGCCAAACAATTTAGGGTTTTAAATTTTTTGAGATTTTAAGATTTTTTGTGGACTACCCCTTTGGAAAAAGTCGAGAATCCAAGCTGGTGGAAAAATGATTTTTTTGGACATCTTCGAGGAGGATTTCTCAGGAGACATCTATAGTAAAGTCGTAGGCCTTGAAGTTGGCTTTCCAACGAGCTCCCAAATGGACCGATTAGACTAACACAACTCTTATTATGACAAAAATACCAAGCTCGTGTCCATAACACCTCTAGAAAGGCACACTACCTTCATTCCCGGCCCATTTGGGCATCTCAGGTTGGCCTTTCCTGGACCTATCGCCTAACTAGCATCACACATTGCCTAGGCCAAACAATTTAGGGTTTTATATTTTTTGAGATTTTGAGATTTTTTGTGGACTACCCCCTTTGGAAAAATTCGAGAATCCAAGCGGGTGGAAAAATGATTTTTTGGACATCTTCGAGGAGGATTCCTCAGGAGACATCCTTAGTAAAGTCGTAGGCCTTGAATATGGCTTTCCAACGAGCTCTCAAATGGCCCGATCAGACTAACGCAGCTCTTGTTATGACCAAACTACAAGGCTCGTGTCCATAACACCTATAGAAAGGCACACTACCTTCATTCCGGGGCCATTTGGGCATCTCAGGTGGGCCTTTCCTGGACCTATCGCCTAACTAGCATCACACCTTGCCTAGGGCAAAGTATTTGGGGTTTTAAATTTTGTTGAGATTTTGAGATTTTTTGTGGACTACCCCCTTTGGAAAAATTCGAGAATCCAAGCTGGTGGAAAAATGATTTTTTTGACATCTTCGAGGAGGATTTCTCAGGAGACATCCTTAGTAAATTCGTAGGCCTTGAAGTTGGCTTTCCAACGAGCTCTCAAATGGCCCGATTAGACTAACGCAGCTCTTGTTATGACCAAAATACCAGGCTCGTGTCCATAACACCTATAGAAAGGCACACTACCTTCATTCCCGGGCCATTTGGGCATCTCAGGTGGGCCTTTCCTGGACCTATCGCCTAACTAGCATCACACCTTGCCTAGGGCAAAGTATTTGGGGTTTTAAATTTTGTTGAGATTTTGAGATTTTTTGTGGACTACCCCCTTTGGAAAAATTCGAGAATCCAAGCTGGTGGAAAAATGATTTTTTGGACATCTTCGAGGAGGATTCCTCAGGAGACATCCTTAGTAAAGTCGTAGGCCTTGAATATGGCTTTCCAACGAGCTCTCAAATGGCCCGATCAGACTAACGCAGCTCTTGTTATGACCAAAATACAAGGCTCGTGTCCATAACACCTATAGAAAGGCACACTACCTTCATTCCGGGGCCATTTGGGCATCTCAGGTGGGCCTTTCATAGAGATATCGCCTAACTAGCATCACACCTTTCCTAGGGCAAAGAATTTAGGGTTTTAAATTTTTTGTGATTTTGAGATTTTTTGTGGACTACCCCCTTTGGAAAAATTCGAGAATCCAAGCTGGTGGAAAAATGATTTTTTCGGACATCTTCTAGGAGGATTTCTCAGGAGACATCCATAGTAAAGTTGTTGGCCTTGAAGTTGGCTTTCCAACGAGCTCTCAAATGGCCCGATTAGACTAACACAACTCTTATTATGACAAAAATACCAAGCTCGTGTCCATAACACCTATAGAAAGGCATACTACCTTCATTCAGGGGCCATTTGGGCATCTCAGGTGGGCCTTTCATGGACCTATTGCCTAACTATCATCATACCTTGCCTAGCGCAAAGTATTTGGGGTTTTAAATTTTTTGAGATTTTGAGATTTTTTGTGGACTACCCCCTTTGGAAAAATTCGAGAATCCAAGCCGGTGGAAAAATGATTTTTTGGACATCTTCAAGGAGGATTCCTCAGGAGATATCCTTAGTAAAGTCGTAGGCCTTGAAGTTGGCTTTCCAACAAGCTCTCAAATTGCCCGATCAGACTAACGCAGCTCTTGTTATGACCAAAATACCAAGCTCGTGTCCATAACACCTATAGAAAGGCACACTACCATCATTCCAGGACCATTTGGGCATCTCAGGTGGGCCTTTCATAGAGATATCGCCTAACTACCATCACACCTTTCCTAGGGCAAAGAATTTAGGGTTTTAAATTTTTTGAGATTTTGAGATTTTTTGTGGACTACCCCCTTTGGAAAAATTCGAGAATCCAAGCTGGTGGAAAAATGATTTTTTCGGACATCTTCTAGGAGGATTTCTCAGAAGACATCCATAGTAAAGTTGTTGGCCTTGAAGTTGGCTTTCCAACGAGCTCTCAAATGGCCCGATTAGACTAACACAACTCTTATTATGACAAAAATACCAAGCTCGTGTCCATAACGCCTATAGAAAGGCATACTACCTTCATTCAGGGGCCATTTGGGCATCTCAGGTGGGCCTTTCATGGACCTATTGCCTAACTATCATCATACCTTGCCTAGGGCAAAGTATTTGGGGTTTTAAATTTTTTGAGATTTTGAGATTTTTTGTGGACTACCCCCTTTGGAAAAATTCGAGAATCCAAGCCGGTGGAAAAATGATTTTTTGGACATCTTCAAGGAGGATTCCTCAGGAGATATCCTTAGTAAAGTCGTAGGCCTTGAAGTTGTCTTTCCAACAAGCTCTCAAATTGCCCGATCAGACTAACGCAGCTCTTGTTATGACCAAAATACCAAGCTCGTGTCCATAACACCTATAGAAAGGCACACTACCTTCATTCCAGGACCATTTGGGCATCTCAGGTGGGCCTTTCATAGAGATATCGCCTAACTAGCATCACACCTTTCCTAGGGCAAAGAATTTAGGGTTTTAAATTTTTTGAGATTTTGAGATTTTATGTGGACTACCCCCTTTGTTAAAATTCGAGAATCCAAGCTGGTGGAAAAATGATTTTTTTGGACATCATCGAGGAGGATTTCTCAAGAGACATCCATAGTAAAGTCGTAGGCCTTGAAATTGGCTTTCCAACGAGCTCTCAAATGGCCCGATTAGACTAACACAACTCTTATTATGATAAAAATACTAAGCTCGTGTCCATAACACCTATAGAAAGGCATACTACCTTCATTCCGGGGCCATTTGGACATCTCTGGTGGGCCTTTCATGGACCTATTGCCTAACTAGCATCATACCTTGCCTAGGGCAAAGTATTTGGGGTTTTAAATTTTTTAAGATTTTGAGATTTTTTGTGGACTACCGCCTTTGGAA
Organism: Persicaria maculosa; assembly: GCA_963922045.1. Taxonomy (NCBI): domain Eukaryota; kingdom Viridiplantae; phylum Streptophyta; class Magnoliopsida; order Caryophyllales; family Polygonaceae; genus Persicaria; species Persicaria maculosa. Next base: position 72,206,359 of record OY998260.1, read on the forward strand.
AAATTCGAGAATCCAAGCTGGTGGAAAATGATTTTTTGGACATCTTCAAGGAGGATTCCTCAGGAGACATCCTTAGTAAAGTCGTAGGCCTTGAAGTTGGCTTTCCAACAAGCTCTCAAATTGCCCGATCAGACTAATGCAGCTCTTGTTATGACCAAAATACCAAGCTCGTGTCCATAACACCTATAGAAAGGCACACTACCTTCATTCCCGGGCCATTTGGGCATCTCAGGTGGGCCTTTCCTGGACCTATCGCCTAACTAGCATCACACCTTTCCTAGGCCAAACAATTTAGGATTTTAAATTTTTTGAGATTTTAAGATTTTTTGTGGACTACCCCTTTGGAAAAAGTCGTGAATCCAAGCTGGTGGAAAAATTATTTTTTTGGACATCTTCGAGGAGGATTCCTCAGGAGACATCCTTAGTAAAGTCGTAAGCCTTGAAGTTGGCTTTCCAACGAGCTCTCAAATGGCCCGATCAGACTAACGCAGCTCTTGTTATGACCAAAATACAAGGCTCGTGTCCATAACACCTATAGAAAGGCACACTACCTTCATTCCGGGGCCATTTGGGCATCTCAGGTGGGCCTTTCATAGAGATATCGCCTAACTAGCATCACACCTTTCCTAGGGCAAAGAATTTAGGGTTTTAAATTTTTTGAGATTTTGAGATTTTTTATGGACTACCCCCTTTGGAAAAATTCGAGAATCCAAGCTGGTGGAAAAATGATTTTTTCGGACATCTTCGAGGAGGATTTCTCAGGAGACATCCATAGTAAGGTCGTAGGCCTTGAAGTTGGCTTTCCAACGAGCTCTCCAATGGTCCGATTAGACTAACACAACTCTTATTATGACAAAAATACCAAGCTCGTGTCCATAACGCCTATAGAAAGGCATACTACCTTCATTCAGGGGCCATTTGGGCATCTCAGGTGGGCCTTTCATGGACCTATTGCCTAACTATCATCATACCTTGCCTAGGGCAAAGTATTTGGGGTTTTAAATTTTTTGAGATTTTGAGATTTTTTGTGGACTACCCCCTTTGGAAAAATTCGAGAATCCAAGCGGGTGGAAAAATGATTTTTTGGACATCTTCGAGGAGGATTCCTCAGGAGACATCCTTAGTAAAGTCGTAGGCCTTGAATATGGCTTTCCAACGAGCTCTCAAATGGCCCGATCAGACTAACGCAGCTCTTGTTATGACCAAACTACAAGGCTCGTGTCCATAACACCTATAGAAAGGCACACTACCTTCATTCCGGGGCCATTTGGGCATCTCAGGTGGGCCTTTCCTGGACCTATCGCCTAACTAGCATCACACCTTGCCTAGGGCAAAGTATTTGGGGTTTTAAATTTTGTTGAGATTTTGAGATTTTTTGTGGACTACCCCCTTTGGAAAAATTCGAGAATCCAAGCTGGTGGAAAAATGATTTTTTTGACATCTTCGAGGAGGATTTCTCAGGAGACATCCTTAGTAAATTCGTAGGCGTTGAAGTTGGCTTTCCAACGAGCTCTCAAATGGCCCGATTAGACTAACGCAGCTCTTGTTATGACCAAAATACCAGGCTCGTGTCCATAACACCTATAGAAAGGCACACTACCTTCATTCCCGGGCCATTTGGGCATCTCAGGTGGGCCTTTCCTGGACCTATCGCCTAACTAGCATCACACCTTGCCTAGGGCAAAGTATTTGGGGTTTTAAATTTTGTTGAGATTTTGAGATTTTTTGTGGACTACCCCCTTTGGAAAAATTCGAGAATCCAAGCTGGTGGAAAAATGATTTTTTGGACATCTTCGAGGAGGATTCCTCAGGAGACATCCTTAGTAAAGTCGTAGGCCTTGAATATGGCTTTCCAACGAGCTCTCAAATGGCCCGATCAGACTAACGCAGCTCTTGTTATGACCAAAATACAAGGCTCGTGTCCATAACACCTATAGAAAGGCACACTACCTTCATTCCGGGGCCATTTGGGCATCTCAGGTGGGCCTTTCATAGAGATATCGCCTAACTAGCATCACACCTTTCCTAGGGCAAAGAATTTAGGGTTTTAAATTTTTTGTGATTTTGAGATTTTTTGTGGACTACCCCCTTTGGAAAAATTCGAGAATCCAAGCTGGTGGAAAAATGATTTTTTCGGACATCTTCTAGGAGGATTTCTCAGGAGACATCCATAGTAAAGTTGTTGGCCTTGAAGTTGGCTTTCCAACGAGCTCTCAAATGGCCCGATTAGACTAACACAACTCTTATTATGACAAAAATACCAAGCTCGTGTCCATAACACCTATAGAAAGGCATACTACCTTCATTCAGGGGCCATTTGGGCATCTCAGGTGGGCCTTTCATGGACCTATTGCCTAACTATCATCATACCTTGCCTAGCGCAAAGTATTTGGGGTTTTAAATTTTTTGAGATTTTGAGATTTTTTGTGGACTACCCCCTTTGGAAAAATTCGAGAATCCAAGCCGGTGGAAAAATGATTTTTTGGACATCTTCAAGGAGGATTCCTCAGGAGATATCCTTAGTAAAGTCGTAGGCCTTGAAGTTGGCTTTCCAACAAGCTCTCAAATTGCCCGATCAGACTAACGCAGCTCTTGTTATGACCAAAATACCAAGCTCGTGTCCATAACACCTATAGAAAGGCACACTACCATCATTCCAGGACCATTTGGGCATCTCAGGTGGGCCTTTCATAGAGATATCGCCTAACTACCATCACACCTTTCCTAGGGCAAAGAATTTAGGGTTTTAAATTTTTTGAGATTTTGAGATTTTTTGTGGACTACCCCCTTTGGAAAAATTCGAGAATCCAAGCTGGTGGAAAAATGATTTTTTCGGACATCTTCTAGGAGGATTTCTCAGAAGACATCCATAGTAAAGTTGTTGGCCTTGAAGTTGGCTTTCCAACGAGCTCTCAAATGGCCCGATTAGACTAACACAACTCTTATTATGACAAAAATACCAAGCTCGTGTCCATAACGCCTATAGAAAGGCATACTACCTTCATTCAGGGGCCATTTGGGCATCTCAGGTGGGCCTTTCATGGACCTATTGCCTAACTATCATCATACCTTGCCTAGGGCAAAGTATTTGGGGTTTTAAATTTTTTGAGATTTTGAGATTTTTTGTGGACTACCCCCTTTGGAAAAATTCGAGAATCCAAGCCGGTGGAAAAATGATTTTTTGGACATCTTCAAGGAGGATTCCTCAGGAGATATCCTTAGTAAAGTCGTAGGCCTTGAAGTTGTCTTTCCAACAAGCTCTCAAATTGCCCGATCAGACTAACGCAGCTCTTGTTATGACCAAAATACCAAGCTCGTGTCCATAACACCTATAGAAAGGCACACTACCTTCATTCCAGGACCATTTGGGCATCTCAGGTGGGCCTTTCATAGAGATATCGCCTAACTAGCATCACACCTTTCCTAGGGCAAAGAATTTAGGGTTTTAAATTTTTTGAGATTTTGAGATTTTATGTGGACTACCCCCTTTGTTAAAATTCGAGAATCCAAGCTGGTGGAAAAATGATTTTTTTGGACATCATCGAGGAGGATTTCTCAAGAGACATCCATAGTAAAGTCGTAGGCCTTGAAATTGGCTTTCCAACGAGCTCTCAAATGGCCCGATTAGACTAACACAACTCTTATTATGATAAAAATACTAAGCTCGTGTCCATAACACCTATAGAAAGGCATACTACCTTCATTCCGGGGCCATTTGGACATCTCTGGTGGGCCTTTCATGGACCTATTGCCTAACTAGCATCATACCTTGCCTAGGGCAAAGTATTTGGGGTTTTAAATTTTTTAAGATTTTGAGATTTTTTGTGGACTACCGCCTTTGGAAAAATTCGAGAATCCAAGCTGGTGGAAAATGATTTTTTGGACATCTTCAAGGAGGATTCCTCAGGAGACATCCTTAGTAAAGTCGTAGGCCTTGAAGTTGGCTTTCCAACAAGCTCTCAAATTGCCCGATCAGACTAATGCAGCTCTTGTTATGACCAAAATACCAAGCTCGTGTCCATAACACCTATAGAAAGGCACACTACCTTCATTCCCGGGCCATTTGGGCATCTCAGGTGGGCCTTTCCTGGACCTATCGCCTAACTAGCATCACACCTTTCCTAGGCCAAACAATTTAGGATTTTAAATTTTTTGAGATTTTAAGATTTTTTGTGGACTACCCCTTTGGAAAAAGTCGTGAATCCAAGCTGGTGGAAAAATTATTTTTTTGGACATCTTCGAGGAGGATTCCTCAGGAGACATCCTTAGTAAAGTCGTAAGCCTTGAAGTTGGCTTTCCAACGAGCTCTCAAATGGCCCGATCAGACTAACGCAGCTCTTGTTATGACCAAAATACAAGGCTCGTGTCCATAACACCTATAGAAAGGCACACTACCTTCATTCCGGGGCCATTTGGGCATCTCAGGTGGGCCTTTCATAGAGATATCGCCTAACTAGCATCACACCTTTCCTAGGGCAAAGAATTTAGGGTTTTAAATTTTTTGAGATTTTGAGATTTTTTATGGACTACCCCCTTTGGAAAAATTCGAGAATCCAAGCTGGTGGAAAAATGATTTTTTCGGACATCTTCGAGGAGGATTTCTCAGGAGACATCCATAGTAAGGTCGTAGGCCTTGAAGTTGGCTTTCCAACGAGCTCTCCAATGGTCCGATTAGACTAACACAACTCTTATTATGACAAAAATACCAAGCTCGTGTCCATAACGCCTATAGAAAGGCATACTACCTTCATTCAGGGGCCATTTGGGCATCTCAGGTGGGCCTTTCATGGACCTATTGCCTAACTATCATCATACCTTGCCTAGGGCAAAGTATTTGGGGTTTTAAATTTTTTGAGATTTTGAGATTTTTTGTGGACTACCCCCTTTGGAAAAATTCGAGAATCCAAGCCGGTGGAAAAATGATTTTTTGGACATCTTCAAGGAGGATTCCTCAGGAGATATCCTTAGTAAAGTCGTAGGCCTTGAAGTTGTCTTTCCAACAAGCTCTCAAATTGCCCGATCAGACTAACGCAGCTCTTGTTATGACCAAAATACCAAGCTCGTGTCCATAACACCTATAGAAAGGCACACTACCTTCATTCCAGGACCATTTGGGCATCTCAGGTGGGCCTTTCATAGAGATATCGCCTAACTAGCATCACACCTTTCCTAGGGCAAAGAATTTAGGGTTTTAAATTTTTTGAGATTTTGAGATTTTATGTGGACTACCCCCTTTGTTAAAATTCGAGAATCCAAGCTGGTGGAAAAATGATTTTTTTGGACATCTTCGAGGAGGATTTCTCAAGAGACATCCATAGTAAAGTCGTAGGCCTTGAAATTGGCTTTCCAACGAGCTCTCAAATGGCCCGATTAGACTAACACAACTCTTATTATGATAAAAATACTAAGCTCGTGTCCATAACACCTATAGAAAGGCATACTACCTTCATTCCGGGGCCATTTGGACATCTCTGGTGGGCCTTTCATGGACCTATTGCCTAACTAGCATCATACCTTGCCTAGGGTAAAGTATTTGGGGTTTTAAATTTTTTAAGATTTTGAGATTTTTTGTGGACTACCGCCTTTGGAAAAATTCGAGAATCCAAGCTGGTGAAAAATGATTTTTTGGACATCTTCAAGGAGGATTCCTCAGGAGACATCCTTAGTAAAGTCGTAGGCCTTGAAGTTGGCTTTCCAACAAGCTCTCAAATTGCCCGATCAGACTAATGCAGCTCTTGTTATGACCAAAATACCAAGCTCGTGTCCATAACACCTATAGAAAGGCACACTACCTTCATTCCCGGGCCATTTGGGCATCTCAGGTGGGCCTTTCCTGGACCTATCGCCTAACTAGCATCACACCTTTCCTAGGCCAAACAATTTAGGATTTTAAATTTTTTGAGATTTTAAGATTTTTTGTGGACTACCCCTTTGGAAAAAGTCGTGAATCCAAGCTGGTGGAAAAATTATTTTTTTGGACATCTTCGAGGAGGATTCCTCAGGAGACATCCTTAGTAAAGTCGTAAGCCTTGAAGTTGGCTTTCCAACGAGCTCTCAAATGGCCCGATCAGACTAACGCAGCTCTTGTTATGACCAAAATACAAGGCTCGTGTCCATAACACCTATAGAAAGGCACACTACCTTCATTCCGGGGCCATTTGGGCATCTCAGGTGGGCCTTTCATAGAGATATCGCCTAACTAGCATCACACCTTTCCTAGGGCAAAGAATTTAGGGTTTTAAATTTTTTGAGATTTTGAGATTTTTTATGGACTACCCCCTTTGGAAAAATTCGAGAATCCAAGCTGGTGGAAAAATGATTTTTTCGGACATCTTCGAGGAGGATTTCTCAGGAGACATCCATAGTAAAGTCGTAGGCCTTGAAGTTGGCTTTCCAACGAGCTCTCCAATGGTCCGATTAGACTAACACAACTCTTATTATGACAAAAATACCAAGCTCGTGTCCATAACGCCTATAGAAAGGCATACTACCTTCATTCAGGGGCCATTTGGGCATCTCAGGTGGGCCTTTCATGGACCTATTGCCTAACTAGCATCATACCTTGCCTAGGGCAAAGTATTTGGGGTTTTAAATTTTTTGAGAATTTGAGATTTTTTGTGCACTATCCCCTTTGGAAAAATTCGAGAATCCAAGCCGGTGGAAAAATGATTTTTTGGACATCTTCAAGGAGGATTCCTCAGGAGATATCCTTAGTAAAGTCGTAGGCCTTGAAGTTGGCTTTCCAACAAGCTCTCAAATTGCCCGATCAGACTAACACAGCTCTTGTTATGACCAAAATACCAAGCTCGTGTCCATAACACCTATAGAAAGGCACACTACCTTCATTCTGGGGCCATTTGGGCATCTCAGGTGGTCCTTTCATAGAGATATCGCCTGACTAGCATCACACCTTTCCTAGGGCAAAGAATTTAGGGTTTTAAATTTTTTGAGATTTTGAGATTTTTTGTGGACTACCCCCTTTGGAAAAATTCGAGAATCCAAGCTGGTGGAAAAATGATTTTTTCGGACATCTTCGAGGAGGATTTCTCAGGAGACATCCATAGTAAAGTCGTAGGCCTTGAAGTTGGCTTTCCAACGAGCTCTCAAATGGTCCGATTAGACTAACACAACTCTTATTATGACAAAAATACCAAGCTCGTGTCCATAACGCCTATAGAAAGGCATACTACCTTCATTCAGGGGCCATTTGGGCATCTCAGGTGGGCCTTTCATGGACCTATTGCCTAACTAGCATCATACCTTGCCTAGGGCAAAGTATTTGGGGTTTTAAATTTTTTGAGATTTTGAGATTTTTTGTGGACTACCCCCTTTGGAAAAATTCGAGAATCCAAGCCGGTGGAAAAATGATTTTTTGGACATCTTCAAGGAGGATTCCTCAGGAGACATCCATAGTAAAGTCGTAGGCCTTGAAGTTTGCTTTCCAACAAGCTCTCAAATTGCCCGATCAGACTAACACAGTTCTTGTTATGACCAAAATACCAAGCTCGTGTCTATAACACCTATAGAAAGGCACACTACCTTCATTCCCGGGCCATTTGGGCATCTTAGGTTTGCTTTTCCTGGACCTATCGCCTAACTAACATCACACCTTTCCTAGGCCAAACAATTTAGGATTTTAAATTTTTTGAGATTTTAAGATTTTTTGTGGACTACCCCTTTGGAAAAAGTCGAGAATCCAAGCTGGTGGAAAAATTATTTTTTGGACATCTTCGAGGAGGATTCCTCAGGAAACATCCATAGTAAAGTCGTAGGCCTTGAAGTTGGCTTTCCAACGAGCTCTCAAATGGCCCGATTAGACTAAAACAACTCTTATTATGACAAAAATACCAAGCTCGTGTCCATAACACCTATAGAAAGGCATACTACCTTCATTCAAGGGCCATTTGGGCATCTCAGGTGGGCCTTTCATGGACCTATTGCCTAACTAGCATCATACCTTGCCTAGGGCAAAGTATTTGGGGTTTTAAATTTTTTGAGATTTTGAGATTTTTTGTGGACTACCCCCTTTGGAAAAATTCGAGAATCCAAGCCGGTGGAAAAATGATTTTTTGGACATCTAAAGTCGTAGGCCTTGAAGTTGGCTTTCCAACAAGCTCTCAAATTGCCCGATCAGACTAACGCAGCTCTTGTTATGACGAAAATACCAAGCTCGTGTCCATAACACCTATAGAAAGGCACACTACCTTCATTCCGGGGCCATTTGGGCATCTCAGGTGGTCCTTTCATAGAGATATCGCCTGACTAGCATCACACCTTTCCTAGGGCAAAGAATTTAGGGTTTTAAATTTTTTGAGATTTTGAGATTTTTTGTGGACTACCCCTTTGGAAAAATTCGAGAATCCAAGCTGGTGGAAAAATGATTTTTTCGGACATCTTCGAGGAGGATTTCTCAGGAGACATCCATAGTAAAGTCGTAGGCCTTGAAGTTGGCTTTCCAACGAGCTCTCAAATGGTCCGATTAGACTAACACAACTCTTATTATGACAAAAATACCAAGCTCGTGTCCATAACGCCTATAGAAAGGCATACTACCTTCAACCAGGGGCCATTTGGGCATCTCAGGTGGGCCTTTCATGGACCTATTGCCTAACTAGCATCATACCTTGCCTAGGGCAAAGTATTTGGGGTTTTAAATTTTTTGAGATTTTGAGATTTTTTGTGGACTACCCCCTTTGGAAAAATTCGAGAATCCAAGCCGGTGGAAAAATGATTTTTTGGTCATCTTCAAGGAGGATTCCTCAGAAGACATCCTTAGTAAAGTCGTAGGCCTTGAAGTTTTCTTTCCAACAAGCTCTCAAATTGCCCGATCAGACTAACGCAGTTCTTGTTATGACCAAAATACCAAGCTCGTGTCCATAACACCTATAGAAAGGCACACTACCTTCATTCCCGGGCCATTTGGGCATCTCAGGTTTGCCTTTCCTGGACCTATCGCCTAACTAGGATCACACCTTTCCAAGGCCAAACAATTTAGGATTTTAAATTTTTTAAGATTTTAAGATTTTTTGTGGACTACCCCTTTGGAAAAAGTTGAGAATCCAAGCTGGTGGAAAAATTATTTTTTTGGACATCTTCGAGGAGGATTCCTCAGGAGACATCCTTAGTAAAGTCGTAAGCCTTGAAGTTGGCTTTCCAACGAGCTCTCAAATGGCCCGATCAGACTAACGCAGCTCTTGTTATGACCAAAATACAATGCTCGTGTCCATAACACCTATAGAAAGGCACACTACCTTCATTCCGGGGCCATTTGGGCATCTCAGGTGGGCCTTTCATAGAGATATCGCCTAACTAGCATCACACCTTTCCTAGGGCAAAGAATTTAGGGTTTTAAATTTTTTGAGATTTTGAGATTTTTTATGGACTACCCCCTTTGGAAAAATTCGAGAATCCAAGCTGGTGGAAAAATGATTTTTTCGGACATCTTCGAGGAGGATTTCTCAGGAGGCATCCATAGTAAAGTCGTAGGCCTTGAAGTTGGCTTTCCAACGAGCTCTCAAATGGCACAATTAGACTAACACAACTCTTATTATGACAAAAATACCAAGCTCGTGTCCATAACACCTATAGAAAGGCATACTACCTTCATTCAGGGGCCATTTGGGCATCTCCGGTGGGCCTTTCATGGACCTATTGCCTAACTAGCATCATACCTTGCCTAGGGCAAAGTATTTGGGGTTTTAAATTTTTTGAGATTTTGAGATTTTTTGTGGACTACCCCCTTTGGAAAAATTCGAGAATCTAAGCCGGTGGAAAAATGATTTTTTGGACATCTTCAAGGAGGATTCCTCAGGAGACATCCTTAGTAAAGTCGTACGCCTTGAAGTTGGCTTTCCAACAAGCTCTCAAATTGCCCGATCAGACTAACGCAGCTCTTGTTATGACCAAAATACCAAGCTCGTGTCCATAACACCTATAGAAAGGAACACTACCTTCATTCCCGGGCCATTTGGGCATCTCAGGTTGGCCTTTCCTGGACCTCTCGCCTAACTAGCATCACACCTTTCCTAGGCCAAACAATTTAGGATTTTAAATTTTTTGAGATTTTAAGATTTTTTATGGACTACCCCTTTGGAAAAGGTCGAGAATCCAAGCTGGTGGAAAAATTATTTTTTTGGACATCTTCGAGGAGGATTTCTCAGGAGACATCCTTAGTAAAGTCGTAAGCCTTCAAGTTGGCTTTCCAACGAGCTCTCAAATGGCCCGATCAGACTAACACAGCTCTTGTTATGACCAAAATACCAGGCTCGTGTCCATAACACCTATAGAAAGGCACACTACCTTCATTCTGGGGCAATTTGGGCATCTCAGCTGGGCCTTTCATGGATCTATTGCCTAACTAGCATCATTCCTTGCCTAGGGCAAAGTATTTGGGGTTTTAAATTTTTTGAGATTTTGAGATTTTTTGTGGACTACCCCCTTTGGAAGAATTCGAGAATTCAAGCTGGTGGAGAAATGATTTTTTCGGACATCTTCGAGGAGGATTTCTCACGAGACATCCATAGGAAAGTCGTAGGCCTTGATGTTGGCTTTCCAACGAGCTCTCAAATGGCCCGATCAGACTAACACAGCTCTTGTTATGACCAAAATACCAAGCTCGTGTCCATAACACCTATAGAAAGGCACACTACCTTCAGTCCGAGGCAATTTGGGCATCTGAGGTCAGCCTTTCCTGGACCTATCGCCTAACTAGCATCACACCTTGCCTAGACCAAACAATTTAGGGTTTTAAATTTTTTGAGATTTTGAGATTTTTTGTGGACTACCCCCTTTGGAAAAAGTCAAGAATCCAAGCTGGTGGAAAATTGATTTTTTTTGACATCTTCGAGGAGGATTTCACAGGAGACATCCTTAGTAAAGTCGTAAGCCTTGAAGTTGGCTTTCCAACGAGCTCTCAAATGGCCCGATCAGACTAATGTAGCTCTTGTTATCACCAAAATACCAGGCTCGTGTCCATAACACCTATAGAAAGGCACACTACGCTCATCGAACCTTATATAGGGTAAAGTATTTGGGGTTTTAAATTTTTTGAGATTTTGAGATTTTTGTGGACTACCCCCTTTAGAAAAAGTCGAGAATCAAAGCTGGTGGAAAAATGATTTTTTTGGACATTTCGAGGAGGATTTCTCAGGAGACATCCTTAGTAAAGTCGTAGGCCTTGAAGTTGGCTTTCCAACGAGCTCTCAAATGGCCCGATCAGACTAACACAACTCTTATTATGACAAAAATACCAAGCTCGTGTCCATAACACCAATAGAAAGGCACACTAACTTCGGTCCGGGGCAATTTGGGCATCTCAGGTCGGCCTTTCCTAGACCTATCGCCTAACTAGCATCACACCTTGCCTAGACCAATGTATTTTGGGTTTTAAATTTTTTTGAGATTTTGAGATTTTTTGTGGACTACCCCCTTTGGAAAAATTCGAGAATCCAAGCTGGTGGAAAATTGATTTTTTTTGACATCTTCGAGGAGGATTTCACAGGAGACATCCTTAGTAAAGTCGTAAGCCTTGAAGTTGGCTTTCCAACGAGCTCTCAAATGGCCCGATCAGACTAATGTAGCTCTTGTTATCACCAAAATACCAGGCTCGTGTCCATAAAACCTATAGAAAGGCACACTACGCTCATCGAACCTTATATAGGGTAAAGTATTTGGGGTTTTAAATTTTTTGAGATTTTGAGATTTTTGTGGACTACCCCCTTTAGAAAAAGTCGAGAATCAAAGCTGGTGGAAAAATGATTTTTTTGGACATTTCGAGGAGGATTTCTCAGGAGACATCCTTAGTAAAGTCGTAGGCCTTGAAGTTGGCTTTCCAACGAGCTCTCAAATGGCCCGATCAGAATAACACAACTCTTATTATGACAAAAATACCAAGCTCGTGTCCATAACACCAATAGAAAGGCACACTACCTTCGGTCCGGGGCAATTTGGGCATCTCAGGTCGGCCTTTCCTAGACCTATCGCCTAACTAGCATCACACCTTGCCTAGGGCAAAGTATTTTGGGTTTTAAATTTTTTTGAGATTTTGAGATTTTTTGTGGACTACCCCCTTTGGAAAAATTCGAGAATCCAAGCTGGTGGAAAAATGATTTTTTGGACATCTTCGAGGAGGATTCCTCAGGAGACATCCTTAGTAAAGTCGTAGGCCTTGAAGTTGGCTTTCCAACGAGCTCTCAAATGGCCCGATCAGACTAACGCAGCTCTTGTTATGACAAAAATACAAGGCTCGTGTCCATAACACCTATAGAAAGGAACACTACCTTCATTCCGGGACCATTTGGGCATCTCAGGTGGGCCTTTCATAGAGATATCGCCTATCTAGCATCACACCTTTTCTAGGGCAAAGAATTTAGGATTTTAAATTTTTTGAGATTTTGAGATTTTTTGTGGACTACCCCCTTTGTTAAAATTCGAGAATCCAAGCTGGTGGAAAAATGATTTTTTTGGACATCTTCGAGGAGGATTTCTCAGGAGACATCCATAGTAAAGTCGTAGGCCTTGAAGTTGGCTTTCCAACGAGCTCTCAAATGGCCCGATTAGACTAATACAACTCTTGTTATGACAAAAATACCAAGCTCGTATCCATAACACCTATAGAAAGGCATACTACCTTCATTCCGGGGCCATTTGGGCATCTCAGGTGGGCCTTTCATGGACCTATTGCCTAACTAGCATCATACCTTGCCTAGGGCAAACTATTTAGGGTTTTAAATTTTTTGAGATTTTGAGATTTTTTGTGAACTACCCCCTTTGGAAAAATTCGAGAATCCAATCTGGTAGAAAAATGATTTTTTGGACATCTTCGAGGAGGATTCCTCAGGAGACATCCTTAGTAAAGTCGTAGGCCTTGAAGTTGGCTTTCCAACAAGCTCTCAAATTGCCCGATCAGACTAACGCAGCTCTTGTTATGACTAAAATACCAAGCTCGTGTCCATAACACCTATAGAAAGGCACACTACCTTCAGTCCGGGGCAATTTGGGCATCTCAGGTGGGCCTTTCATGGACCTATTGCCTAACTAGCATCATACCTTGCCTAGGGCAAAGTATTTAGGGTTTTAAATTTTTTGAGATTCTGAGATTTTTTGTGAACTACCCCCTTTGGAAAAATTCTAGAATCCAAGCTGGTGGAAAAATGATTTTTTGGACATCTTCGAGGAAGATTCCTTAGGAGACATCCTTAGTAAAGTCGTAAGCCTTGAAGTTGGCTTTCCAACGAGCTCTCAAATGGCCCGATCAGACTAATGTAGCTCTTGTTATGACCAAAATACCATGCTCGTGTCCATAACACCTATAGAAAGGCACACTACGCTCATTCCGGGGCCATTTGGGCCTCTCAGCTGAGCCTTTCATGGACCTATTGCCTAACTAGCATCATACCTTGTATAGGGTAAAGTATTTGGGGTTTTAAATTTTTTTAGATTTTGAGATTTTTTTTGGACTACCACCTTTAGAAAAAGTCGAGAATCAAACCTGGTGGAAAAATGATTTTTTTGGACATTTCGAGGAGGATTTCTCAGGAGACATCGGTAGTAAAGTCGTAGGCCTTGAAGTTGGCTTTCCAACGAGCTCTCAAATGGCACGATCAGACTAACACAACTCTTATTTTGACAAAAATCCCAAGCTCGTGTCCATAACACCTATAGAAAGGCACACTACCTTCGGTCCGGGGCAATTTGGGCATCTCAGGTCGGCCTTTCCTAGACCTATCGCCTAACTAGCATCACACCTTGCCTAGACCAAACCATTTAGGGTTTTAAATTTTTTGAGATTTTGAGATTTTTTGTGGACTACCCCCTTTGGAAAAAGTCGAGAATCCAAGCTGGTGGAAAAATGATTTTTTGGACATCTTCGAGGAGGATTCCTCTGAAGACATCCATAGTAAAGTCGTAGGCCTTGAAGTTGGCTTTCCAACAAGCTCTCAAATTGCCCGATCAGACTAACGCAGCTCTTGTTATGACTAAAATACCAAGCTCGTGTCCATAACACCTATAAAAAGGCACACTACCTTCAGTCCGGGGCAATTTGGGCATCTCAGGTGGGCCTTTCATGGACCTATTGCCTAACTAGCATCATACCTTGCCTAGGGCAAAGTATTTGGGGTTTTAAATTTTTTTGAGATTTTGAGATTTTTTGTGAACTACCCCCTTTGGGAAAATTCGAGAATCCAAACTGGTGGAAAAATGATTTTTTGGACATCTTCGAGGAGGATTTCTCAGGAGACATCCTAAGTAAAGTCGTAGGCCTTGAAGTTGGCTTTCCAACGAGCTCTCAAATGGCCCGATCAGACTAATGTAGCTCTTGTTATGACCATAATACCATGCTCGTGTCCATAACACCTATAGAAAGGCACACTACGCTCATTCCGGGGCCATTTGAGCCTCTCAGCTGAGCCTTTCATGGACCAATTGCCTAACTAGCATCATACCTTGTATAGGGTAAAGTATTTGGGGTTTTAAATTTTTTGAGATTTTGAGATTTTTTTTGGACTACCCCCTTTAGAAAAAGTCGAGAATCAAACCTGGTGGAAAAATGATTTTTTTGGACATTTCGAGGAGGATTTCTCAGGAGACATCCGTAGTAAAGTCGTAGGCCTTGAAGTTGGCTTTCCAACGAGCTCTCAAATGGCACGATCAGACTAACACAACTCTTATTTTGACAAAAATCCCAAGCTCGTGTCCATAACACCTATAGAAAGGCACACTACCTTCGGTCCGGGGCAATTTGGGCATCTCAGGTCGGCCTTTCCTAGACCTATCGCCTAACTAGCATCACACCTTGCCTAGACCAAACCATTTAGGGTTTTAAATTTTTTGAGATTTTGAGATTTTTTGTGGACTACCCCCTTTGGAAAAAGTCGAGAATCCAAGCTGGTGGAAAAATGATTTTTTGGACATCTTCGAGGAGGATTCCTCTGAAGACATCCATAGTAAAGTCGTAGGCCTTGAAGTTGGCTTTCCAACAAGCTCTCAAATTGCCCGATCAGACTAACGCAGCTCTTGTTATGACTAAAATACCAAGCTCGTGTCCATAACACCTATAAAAAGGCACACTACCTTCAGTCCGGGGCAATTTGGGCATCTCAGGTGGGCCTTTCATGGACCTATTGCCTAACTAGCATCATACCTTGCCTAGGGCAAAGTATTTGGGGTTTTAAATTTTTTTGAGATTTTGAGATTTTTTGTGAACTACCCCCTTTGGGAAAATTCGAGAATCCAAGCTGGTGGAAAAATGATTTTTTGGACATCTTCGAGGAGGATTTCTCAGGAGACATCCTAAGTAAAGTCGTAGGCCTTGAAGTTGGCTTTCCAACGAGCTCTCAAATGGCCCGATCAGACTAATGTAGCTCTTGTTATGACCATAATACCATGCTCGTGTCCATAACACCTATAGAAAGGCACACTACGCTCATTCCGGGGCCATTTGAGCCTCTCAGCTGAGCCTTTCATGGACCAATTGCCTAACTAGCATCATACCTTGTATAGGGTAAAGTATTTGGGGTTTTAAATTTTTTGAGATTTTGAGATTTTTTTTGGACTACCCCCTTTAGAAAAAGTCGAGAATCAAACCTGGTGGAAAAATGATTTTTTTGGACATTTCGAGGAGGATTTCTCAGGAGACATCCGTAGTAAAGTCGTAGGCCTTGAAGTTGGCTTTCCAACGAGCTCTCAAATGGCCCGATCAGACTAACACAACTCTTATTTTGACAAAAATCCCAAGCTCGTGTCCATAACACCTATAGAAAGGCACACTACCTTCGGTCCGGGGCAATTTGGGCATCTCAGGTCGGCCTTTCCTAGACCTATCGCCTAACTAGCATCACACCTTGCCTAGACCAAACAATTTAGGGTTTTAAATTTTTTGAGATTTTGAGATTTTTTGTGGACTACCCCCTTTGGAAAAAGTCGAGAATCCAAGCTGGTGGAAAAATGATTTTTTGGACATCTTCGAGGAGGATTCCTCTGAAGACATCCTTAGTAAAGTCATAGGCCTTGAAGTTGGCTTTCCAACAAGCTCTCAAATTGCCCGATCAGACTAACGCAGCTCTTGTTATGACTAAAATACCAAGCTCGTGTCCATAACACCTATAGAAAGGCACACTACCTTCAGTCCGGGGCAATTTGGGCATCTCAGGTGGGCCTTTCATGGACCTATTGCCTAACTAGCATCATACCTTGCCTAGGGCAAAGTATTTGGGGTTTTAAATTTTTTTGAGATTTTGAGATTTTTTGTGAACTACCCCCTTTGGAAAAATTCGAGAATCCAAGCTGGTGGAGAAATGATATTTTCGGACATCTTCGAGGAGGATTTCTCACGAGACATCCATAGGAAAGTCGTAGGCCTTGAAGTTGGCTTTCCAACGAGCTCTCAAATGGCCCGATCAGACTAACGCAGCTCTTGTTTTGACCAAAATACCAAGCTCGTGTCCATAACACCTATAGAAAGGCACACTACCTTCAGTCCGGGGCAATTTGGGCATCTCAGGTCAGCCTTTCCTGGACCTATCGCCTAACTAGCATCACACCTTGCCTAGACCAAACAATTCAGGGTTATAAATTTTTTGAGATTTTGAGATTTTTTGTTGACTACCCCCTTTGGAAAAAGTCGAGAATCCAAGCTGGTGGAAAATTGATTTTTTTGGACATCTTCGAGGAGGATTTCACAGGAGACATCCTTAGTAAAGTAGTAAGCCTTGAAGTTGGCTTTCCAACGAGCTCTCAAATGGCCCGATCAGACTAATGTAGC
Organism: Persicaria maculosa; assembly: GCA_963922045.1. Lineage (NCBI taxonomy): Eukaryota > Viridiplantae > Streptophyta > Magnoliopsida > Caryophyllales > Polygonaceae > Persicaria > Persicaria maculosa. The sequence continues at coordinate 72,223,121 of OY998260.1, forward strand.
TCTTGTTATGACCAAAATACCGGGCTCGTGTCCATAACACCTCTAGAAAGGCACACTACTTTCATTCCCGGGCCATTTGGGCATCTCAGGTTTGCCTTTCATGGACCTATCGCCTAACTAGCATCACACCTTTCCTAGGCCAAACAATTTAGGATTTTAAATTTTTTGAGATTTTAAGATTTTTTGTGGACTACCCCTTTGGAAAAGGTCGAGAATCCAAGCTGGTGGAAAAATTATTTTTTTGGACATCTTCGAGGAGGATTTCTCAGGAGACATCCTTAGTAAAGTCGTAAGCCTTCAAGTTGGCTTTCCAACGAGCTCTCAAATGGCCCGATCAGACTAACACAGCTCTTGTTATGACCAAAATACCAGGCTCGTGTCCATAACACCTATAGAAAGGCACACTACCTTCATTCCGGGGCAATTTGGGCATCTCAGCTGGGCCTTTCATGGACCTATTGCCTAACTAGCATCATACCTTGCCTAGGGCAAAGTATTTGGGGTTTTAAAATTTTTGAGATTTTGAGATTTTTTGTGGACTACCCCCTTTGGAAGAATTCGAGAATCCAAGCTGGTGGAGAAATGATTTTTTCGGACATCTTCGAGGAGGATTTCTCACGAGACATCCATAGGAAAGTCGTAGGCCTTGATGTTGGCTTTCCAACGAGCTCTCAAATGGCCCGATTAGACTAACACAGCTCTTGTTATGACCAAAATACCAAGCTCGTGTCCATAACACCTATAGAAAGGCACACTACCTTCAGTCCGAGGCAATTTGGGCATCTAAGGTCAGCCTTTCCTGGACCTATCGCCTAACTAGCATCACACCTTGCCTAGACCAAACAATTTAAGGTTTTAAATTTTTTGAGATTTTGAGATTTTTTGTGGACTACCCCCTTTGGAAAAAGTCGAGAATCCAAGCTGGTGGAAAATTGATTTTTTTTGACATCTTCGAGGAGGATTTCACAGGAGACATCCTTGGTAAAGTCGTAAGCCTTGAAGATGGCTTTCCAACGAGCTCTCAAATGGCCCGATCAGACTAATGTAGCTCTTGTTATCACGAAAATACCAGGCTCGTGTCCATAACACCTATAGAAAGGCACACTACGCTCATCGAACCTTATATAGGGTAAAGTATTTGGGGTTTTAAATTTTTTGAGATTTTGAGATTTTTGTGGACTACCCCCTTTAGAAAAAGTCGAGAAGCAAAGCTGGTGGAAAAATGATTTTTTTGGACATTTCGAGGAGGATTTCTCAGGAGACATCCTTAGTAAAGTCGTAGGCCTTGATGTTGGCTTTCCAACGAGCTCTCAAATGGCCCGATCAGACTAACACAACTCTTATTATGACAAAAATACCAAGCTCGTGTCCATAACACCAATAGAAAGGCACACTACCTTCGGTCCGGGGCAATTTGGGCATCTCAGGTCGGCCTTTCCTAGGACTATCGCCTAACTAGCATCACACCTTGCCTAGACCAAACAATTTAGGGTTTCAAATTTTTTAAGATTTTGAGATTTTTTGTGGACTACCCCCTTTGTTAAAATTCGAGAATCCAAGCTGGTGGAAAAATGATTTTTTTGGACATCTTCGAGGAGGATTTCTCAGGAGACATCCATAGTAAAGTCGTAGGCCTTGAAGTTGGCTTTCCAACGAGCTCTCAAATGGCCCGATTAGACTAATACAACTCTTGTTATGACAAAAATACCAAGCTCGTATCCATAACACCTATAGAAAGGCATACTACCTTCATTCCGGGGCCATTTGGGCATCTCAGGTGGGCCTTTCATGGACCTATTGCCTAACTAGCATCATACCTTGCCTAGGGCAAAGTATTTAGGGTTTTAAATTTTTTGAGATTTTGAGATTTTTTGTGAACTACCCCCTTTGGAAAAATTCGAGAATCCAAGCTGGTGGAAAAATGATTTTTTGGACATCTTCGAGGAGGATTCCTCAGGAGACATCCTTAGTAAAGTCGTAGGCCTTGAAGTTGTCTTTCCAACAAGCTCTCAAATTGCCCGATCAGACTAACGCAGCTCTTGTTATGACTAAAATACCAAGCTCGTGTCCATAACACGTATAGAAAGGCACACTACCTTCAGTCCGGGGCAATTTGGGCATCTCAAGTGGGCCTTTCATGGACCTATTGCCTAACTAGCATCATACCTTGCCTAGGGCAAAGTATTTAGGGTTTTAAATTTTTTGAGATTCTGAGATTTTTTGTGAACTACCCCCTTTGGAAAAATTCGAGAATCCAAGCTGGTGGAAAAATGATTTTTTGGACATCTTCGAGGAGGATTCCTTAGGAGACATCCGTAGTAAAGTCGTAAGCCTTGAAGTTGGCTTTCCAACGAGCTCTCAAATGGCCCGATCAGACTAATGTAGCTCTTGTTATGACCAAAATACCATGCTCGTGTCCATAACACCTATAGAAAGGCACACTACGCTCATTCCGGGGCCATTTGGGCCTCTCAGCTGAGCCTTTCATGGACCTATTGCCTAACTAGCATCATACCTTGTATAGGGTAAAGTATTTGGGGTTTTAAATTTTTTGAGATTTTGAGATTTTTTTTGGACTACCCCCTTTAGAAAAAGTCGAGAATCAAACCTGGTGGAAAAATGATTTTTTTGGACATTTCGAGGAGGATTTCTCAGGAGACATCCATAGTAAAGTCGTAGGCCTTGAAGTTTGCTTTCCAACGAGCTCTCAAATGGCCCGATCAGACTAACACAACTCTTATTTTGACAAAAATCCCAAGCTCGTGTCCATAACACCTATAGAAAGGCACACTACCTTCGGTCCGGGGCAATTTGGGCATCTCAGGTCGGCCTTTCCTAGACCTATCGCCTAACTAGCATCACACCTTGCCTAGACCAAACAATTTAGGGTTTTAAATTTTTTGAGATTTTGAGATTTTTTGTGGACTACCCCCTTTGGAAAAAGTCGAGAATCCAAGCTGGTGGAAAAATGATTTTTTGGACATCTTCGAGGAGGATTACTCTGAAGACATCCTTAGTAAAGTCGTAGGCCTTGAAGTTGGCTTTCCAACAAGCTCTCAAATTGCCCGATCAGACTAACGCAGCTCTTGTTATGATTAAAATACCAAGCTCGTGTCCATAACACCTATAGAAAGGCACACTACCTTCAGTCCGGGGCAATTTGGGCATCTCAGGTGGGCCTTTCATGGACCTATTGCCTAACTAGCATCATACCTTGCCTAGGGCAAAGTATTTGGGGTTTTAAATTTTTTTGAGATTTTGAGATTTTTTGTGAACTACCCCCTTTGGAAAAATTCGAGAATCCAAGCTGGTGGAAAAATGATTTTTTGGACATCTTCGAGGAGGATTTCTCAAGAGACATCCTTAGTAAAGTCGTAGGCCTTGAAGTTGGCTTTCCAACGAGCTCTCAAATGGCCCGATCAGACTAATGTAGCTCTTGTTATGACCAAAATACCATGCTCGTGTCCATAACACCTATAGAAAGGCACACTACGCTCATTCCGGGGCCATTTGGGCCTCTCAGCTGAGCCTTTCATGGACCTATTGCCTAACTAGCATCATACCTTGTATAGGTTAAAGTATTTGGGGTTTTAAATTTTTTGAGATTTTGAGATTTTTTTTGGACTACCACCTTTAGAAAAATTCGAGAATCAAACCTGGTGGAAAAATGATTTTTTTGGACATTTCGAGGAGGATTTCTCAGGAGACATCCGTAGTAAAGTCGTAGGCCTTGAAGTTGGCTTTCCAACGAGCTCTCAAATGGCCCGATCAGACTAACACAACTCTTATTTTGACAAAAATCCCAAGCTCGTGTCCATAACACCTATAGAAAGGCACACTACCTTCGGTCCGGGGCAATTTGGGCATCTCAGGTCGGCCTTTCCTAGACCTATCGCCTAACTAGCATCACACCTTGCCTAGACCAAACAATTTAGGGTTTTAAATTTTTTGAGATTTTGAGATTTTTTGTGGACTACCCCCTTTGGAAAAAGTCGAGAATCCAAGCTGGTGGAAAAATGATTTTTTGGACATCTTCGAGGAGGATTCCTCTGAAGACATCCCTAGTAAAGTCGTAGGCCTTGAAGTTGGCTTTACAACAAGGTCTCAAATGGCCCGATCAGACTAACGCAGCTCTTGTTATGACCAAAATACCAAGCTCGTGTCCATAACATCTATAGAAAGGCTACCTTCTTTCCCGGGCCATTTGGGCATCTCAGGTGGGACATTCCTGGACCTATCGCCTAACTAGCATCACACCTTGCCTAGGGCAAAGTATTTGGGGTTTTAAATTTTTTTGAGATTTTGAGATTTTTTTTGGACTACCCCCTTTGGAAAAATTCGAGAATCCAAGCTGGTGGAAAAATGATTTTTTTGACATCTTCGAGGAGGATTTCTAAGGAGACATCCTTAGTAAAGTCGTAGGCCTTGAAGTTGGCTTTCCAACGAGCTCTCAAATGGCCCGATCAGACTAACGCAGCTCTTGTTATGACCAAAATACAAGGCTCGTGTCCATAACACCTATAGAAAGGCATACTACCTTAATTCCGGGGCCATTTGGGCATCTCAGGTGGGCCTTTCATGGACCTATTGCCTAACTAGCATCATACCTTGCCTAGGTTAAGGTATTTAGGGTTTTAAAATTTTTGAGATTTTGAGATTTTTTGTGGACTACCCCATTGGAAAAAGTCGAGAATCCAAGCTGGTGGAAAAATGATTTTTTTGGACATCTTCAAGGAGGATTTCACAGGAGACATCCTTAGTAAAGTCGTACGCCTTGAAGTTGGCTTTCCAACGAGCTCTCAAATGGCCCGATCAGACTAATGCAGCTCTTGTTATGGACAAAGTACCAGGCTCGTGTCCATAACACCTATAGAAAGGCACACTACGCTCATTCCGGGGCCATTTGGGCATCTCAGGTGGGCCATTCCTGGACCTATCGCCTAAATAGCATCACAACTTGCATAGGGTAAAGTATTCGGGGTTTTAAATTTTTTGAGATTTTGAGATTTTTTTTGGACTACCCCCTTTAGAAAAGTCGAGAATCCAAGCCGGTAGAAAAATGATTTTTTTGGACATCTTCGAGGAGGATTTCTCATGAGACATCCATAGGAAAGTCGTTGGCCTTGAAGTTGGCTTTCCAACGAGCTCTCAAATGGCCCGATAAGACTAACGCAGCTCTTGTTATGACCAAAATACAAGGCTCGTGTCCATAACACCTATTGAAAGGCACACTACCTTCATTCCGGGACCATTTGGGCATCTCAGGTGGGCCTTTCATAGAGATATCGCCTAACTAGCATCACACCTTTCCTAGGGCAAAGAATTTAGGGTTTTAAATTTTTTGAGATTTTGAGATTTTATGTGGACTACCCCCTTTGTTAAAATTCGAGAATCCAAGCTGGTGGAAAAATGATTTTTTGGACATCTTCGAGGAGGATTTCTCAGGAGACATCCTTAGTAAAGTCGTAGGCCTTGAAGTTGGCTTTCCAACAAGCTCTCAAATAGCCCGATCAGACTAACACAACTCTTGTTATGACCAAAATACCAAGCTCGTGCCCATAACACCTATAGAAAGGCACACTACCTTCAGTCCTGGGCCATTTGGGCATCTCAGGTCGGCCTTTCCTGGACCTATCACCTAACTAGCATCACACCTTGCCGAGACCAAACAATTTAGGGTTTTAAATTTTCTGAGATTTTTAGATTTTTTGTCGACTACCCCCTTTGGAAAAAGTCGAGAATCCAAGCTGGTGGAAAAATGATTTTTTTGGACATCTCTGAGGAGGATTTCTCAGGAGACATCTGTAGTAAAGTCGTAGGCCTTGAAGTTGGATTTCCAACGAGCTCTCAAATGGCCCGATCAGACTAACACAACTCTTATTAAGACAAAAATACCAAGCTCGTGTCCATAACACCTATAGAAAGGCATACTACCTTAATTCCGGGGCCATTTGGGCATCTCAGGTGGGCCTTTCATGGACCTATTGCCTAACTAGCATCATACCTTGCCTAAGTAAAAGTATTTAGGGTTTTAAAATTTTTGAGATTTTGAGATTTTTTGTGGACTACCCCATTGGAAAAAGTCGAGAATCCAAGCTGGTGGAAAAATGATTTTTTTGGACATCTTCCAGGAGGATTTCTCGGAAGTCGTCCATAGTGAAGTCATAGGCCTTGAAGTTGGCTTTCCAAATAGCTCTCAAATGGCCCGATCAGACTAACGCAGCTCTTGTTATGACCAGAATACCAAGCTCGTGTCCATAACACCTATAGAAATTCACACTTCCTTCATTCCGGGGCCATCTGGGCATCTCAGGTGGGCCTTTCTTGGACCTATTGCCTAACTAGCATCACACCTTGCCTAGGACAAACAATTTAGGGTTTTAAAATTTTTTAGATTTTGAGATTTTTTGTGGACTACCCCCTTTGGAAAAAGTCGAAAATCCAAGCTGGTGGAAAAATGATTTTTTTGGACATCTTTGAGGAGGATTTCTCAGGAGACATCCATAGTAAAGTCGTAGGCCTTGAAGTTGGCGTTCCAACGAGCTCTCAAATGGGCCGATCAGTCTAACGCAGCTCTTGTTATGACCATAATACCAAGCTCGTGTCCATAACACCTATATAAAGGCACACTACCTTCATTCCGGGGCCATTTGGGCATCTCAGGTGGGCCTTTCCTGGACCTATCGCCTAACTAGCATCACACCTTGCCTAGGCCAAACAATTTAGGGTTTTAAATTTTTTGAGATTTTGAGATTTTTTTTGGACTACCCCCTTTCGAAAAAGTAGAGAATCCAAGCTGGTGGAAAAATGATTTTTTTGGACATCTTCGAGGAGGATTTCTCAGAAGACTTCCTCAGTAATGTCGTAGGCCTTGAAATTGGCTTTCCAACGAGCTCTCAAATGGCCCGATCAGACTAACGCAGCTCTTGTTATGACCAAAAAACAAGCTCGTGACCATAACACCTATAGAAAGGCACACTACCTTCATTCCGGGGCAATTTGGGCATCTCAGGTGGGCATTTCCTAGACCTATCGCCTAACTAGCATCAAACCTTCCCTAGGGCAAACAATTTAGGGTTTTAAATTTTTTGAGATTTTGAGATTTTTGTGGACTTGCCTCTTTTGAAATAGTCGAGAATCTAAGCTGGTGGAAAATGATTTTTTTGGACATCTTCGAGGAGGATTTCTCAGAAACGTCCTTAGTAAAGTTGTAAGCCTTGAAGTTCGCTTTCCAAGGATCTCTCAAATGGATCGATCAGACTAACACAACTCTTGTTATGACCAAAATACCAGGCTAATGTCCAAAACACCTATAGAAACCTACACTACCTTCATTCTGGGGCCATTTGGGCATCTTAGGTGGCCCTTTTAATGGACCTATTGCCTAACTAGCATCATACCTTGCCTAGGGCAATGTATTTGGGGTTTTAAATTTTTTGAGATTTTGAGATTTTTAGTGGACTACCCCATTGGAAAAAGATGAGAATCCAAGCTATTGGAAAAATGATTTTTTTGGACATCTTCGAGGAGGATTTCTCAGAAGACGTCCCCAGTAAAGTCGTACGCCTTGAAGTTGGCTTTCCAACGAGCTCTTAAATGGCCCGATTAGACTAACGCAGCTCTTGTTATGACCAAAATACCAAGCTCGTGTCCATAACACCTATAGAAAGGCACACTACCTTCATTCCGGGGCCATTTGGGCATCTCAGGTGGGCCTTTCTTGGACCTATCGCCTAACTAGCATCACACCTTACCTAGGCCAAACAACTTAGGGTTTTAAATTTTTTGAGATTTTGATATTTTTTGTGGACTACCCCCTTTGGAAAAAATCCAGAATCCAAGCTGGTGGAAAAATGATTTTTTTTACATCTTTGAGGAGGATTTCTCAGGAGACATCCTTAGTAAAGTCGTAGGCCTTGAAGTTGGCTTTCCAACGTGCTTTCAAATGGCCCGATCAGACTAACGCAACTCTTTTTATGACCAAAATACCAAGCTCGTGAAGGCACACTACCTTCATTACGGGGCCATGTGGGTATCTCAGGTGGGCCTTTCCTGGACCTATCGCCTAACTAGCATCACACCTTGCCTAGGGTAAAGTATATGGGGTTTTAAATATTTTGAGATTTTGAGAATTTTTGTGGACTACCCCCTTTGGAAAAAGTCGAGAATCCAAACAAGTGGAAAAATGATTTTTTTGGACATCTCCGAGGAGGATTTCTCAAGAGACATCCAAGGTAAAGTCGTAGGCCTTGAAGTTAGCTTTCCAACGAGCTCTCAAATGGCCCGATCAGACCGACACAACTCTTTTTATGACCATAATACCAAGCTCGTGTCCATAACACCTATAGAAAGGCACACTACCTTCATTCCGGGGCCATTTAGGCATCTCAGGTGGGCATTTCATGGACTTATTGCCTAACTAGCATCATACCTTGCCTAGGGCAAAGTATTTGGGGTTTTTAATTTTTTGAGATTTTGAGATTTTTTTTGGATTACCCCCTTTGGAAAAAATCCAGAATCCAAGCTGGTGGAAAATTGATTTTTTTGGACATCTTTGAGGAGGATTTCTCAGGAGACATCCTGAGTAAAGTCGTAGGTCTTTAAGTTGGCTTTCCAACGTGCTCTCAAATGGCCCGATCAGACTAACACAACTCTTGTTATGACCAAAATACCAAGCTCGTGTCCATAACATCTATAGAAAGACACACTACCTTCATTCCGGTGCCATTTGGGCATATCAGGTGGGCCTTTCCAGGACCTATCGCCTAACTAGCATCACACCTTGCCTAGGGCAAAGTATTTGGGGTTTTAAATTTTTTGATTTTTTGAGATTTTTTGTGGACTACCCACTTTGGAAAAAGTAGAGAATCCAAGCTGGTGGAGAAATGATTTTTTTGGACATCTTCGAGGAGGATTTCTCAGAAGACTTCCTCAGTAAATTTGTAGGCCTTGAAATTGGCTTTCCAACGAGCTCTCAAATGGCCCGATCAGACTAACGCATCTCTTGTTATGATCAAAAATACCAAGCTCGTGCCCATAACACCTATAGAAAGGCACACTACCTTAATTCCGGGGCCATTTGGGCATCTCAGGTGGGCCTTTCCTGGACCAATCGCCTAACTAGCATCAAACCTTCCCTAGGGCAAACAATTTAGGGTTTTAAATTGAGATTTCTTGTGGACTTGCCTCTTTGGAAATAGTCGAGAATCTAAGCTGGTGGGAAAATGATTTTTTTGGACATCTTCGAAGAGAATTTCTCGGAAACATCCTTAGTAAAGTTGTAAGCCTTGAAGTTCGCAAGGATCTCACAAATGGATCGATCAGACTAACACAGCTCTTGTTATGACCAAAATACCAGGATAATGTCCATAACACCTATAGATAGGCACGCTATATTCATTCCAGGGCCATTTGGGCATCTCAGGTGGCCCTTTTAATGGACCTATTGCCTAACTAGCATCATACCTTGCCTAGGGCAATGTATTTGGGGTTTTAAATTTTTTGAGACTTTGAGATTTTTAGTGGACTACCCCTTTGGAAAAAGATGAGAATCCAAGCTATTGGAAAAATGATTTTTTTGGACATCTTCGAGGAAGATTTCTCAGAAGACGCCCCCAGTAAAGTCGTAGGCCTTGAAGTTGGCTTTCCAACGAGCTCTTAAATGGCCCGATTAGACTAACGCAACTCTTGTTATGACCAAAATACCAAGCTCGTATCCATAACACCTATAGAAAGGCACACTACCTTCATTCCGGGGCCATTTGAGCATCTCAGGTGGGCCTTTCCTGGACCTATCGCGTAACTACCATCATACCTTGCCTAGGGCAAAGAATTTAGGGTTTTAAATTTTTTGAGATTTTGAGATTTTTTGTGGAATACTCCCTTTGGAAAAAGTCGAGAATCCAAATTGGTGGAAAAATTCTTTTTTTGGACATCTTCGAGGTTGATTTCTCTATAGACGTCTTCATTAAAGGGATATGCCTTGAAGTTAGCTTTCTAACGAGCTCTCAAATGGCCCGATCAGACTAACAGAACTCTTATTATGACAAAAATACCAAGATCATGTCCATCACACCTATAGAAAGGCAAACTACCTTCATTCCGGGGCCATTTGGGCATATCAGGTGGGCCTTTCATGGACCTATTGCCTAACTAGTTCATACCTTGCCTAGGGCAAAGTATTTAGGGTTTCAAATTTTTTGAGATTTTGAGATTTTTTGTGGACTACCCCCTTTGGAAAAAAATCCAGAAACCAAGCTGGTGGAAAAATGATTTTTTGGACATCTTTGAAGAGGATTTCTGAGAAGACATCCTTAGTAAAGTCGTAAGCCTTGAAGTTGGCTTTCCAACGTGCTCTCAAATGGCGCGATCTGACTAACGCAACTCTTGTTATGACCAAAATACCAAGCTCGTGTCCATAACACTTATGAAAAGGCACACTACCTTCATTACGGGGCGATTTGGGCATCTCAGGTGGGCCTTTCCTGGACCTATCGCCTAACTAGCATCACACCTTGCCTAGGACAAAGTATTTGGGGTTTTAAATTTTTTGAGATTTTGAGATTTTTTGTGGACTACCCCCTTTGGAAAAAGTCGAGAATCCAAACAAGTGGAAAAATGATTTTTTTGGACATCTTCGAGGAGGATTTCTCAAGAGACGTCTTCATTAAAGGGATATGCCTTGAAGTTAGCTTTCCAACGAGCTCTCAAATGGCCCGATCAGACCGACACAGCTCTTTTTATGACCATAATACCAAGCTCGTGTCCATAACACCTATAGAAAGGCACAATACCTTCATTCCGGGGCCATTTGGGCATCTCAGGTGGGCCTTTAATGGACTTATTGCCTAAGTAGCATCATACCTTTCCTAGGGCCAAGTATTTGGGGTTTTAAAGTTTTTGAGATTTTGAGATTTTTTGTGGACTACCCCCCTTTTGGAAAAAGTCGAGAATCCAAGCTGATGGAAAAATGATTTTTTTGGACATCTTCGAGGTGGATTTCTAAGGAGACATCCATAGTAAAGTCGTAGGCCTTGAAGTTGGCTTTCCAACGAGCTCTCAAATGGCCCGATCAGACTAACACAACTCTTATTATGACAAAAATAACAAGCTCATGTCCATCACACCTATAGAAAGGCACACTACCTTCATTCCGGGGCCATTTGGGGATATCAGGTGGGCCTTTCATGAACCTATTGCCTAACTAGCATCATACCTTTCCTAGGGCAAAGTATTTGGGGGTTTCAAATTTTTTTGAGATTTTGAGATTTTTTGTGGACTACCCCATATGGAAAAAATCCAGAATCCAAGCTGGTGGAAAAATGATTTTTTTTGGACATCTTCGAGGAGGATTTCTCAAGAGACATCCGTAGTAAAGTCGTAGGCCTTGAAGTTGGCTTTCCAACCTCCTCTCAAATGGCCCGATCAGACTAACGCAGCTCTTGTTATTACCAAAATACCAAGCTCGTTTCCATAACACCTATAGAAAGGCACACTACCTTCATTACGGAGCCATTTGGGCATCTCAGGTGGGCCTTTCCTGGACCTATCGCCTAACTAGCATCACACCTTGCCTAGGGAAAAGTATTTGGGGTTTTAAATATTTTAAGATTTTGAGATTTTTTGTGGACTACCCCCTTTGGAAAAAATTCAGAATCCAAGCTGGTGGAAAAATGATTTTCTTGGAAATCTTTGAGGAGGATTTCTGAGAAGACATCCTTAGTAAAGTCGTAGGCCTTGAAGTTGGCTTTCCAACGTGCTCTCAAATGGCCCGATCTGACTAACGTAGCTCTTGTTATGACCAAAATACCAAGCTTGTGTCCATAACATCTATAGAAAGGCACACTACCTACATTCCGGTGCCATTTGGGCATCTCAGGTGGGCCTTTCCTGGACCTATCGCCTAACTAGCATCACACCTTGCCTAGGGCAAAGTATTTGGGGTTTTAAATTTTTTGAAAATTTGAGATTTTTTGTGGACTACCCCTTTTGGAAAAAGTCGAGAATCTAAGCTGGTGGAAAAATTATTTTTTTGGACATCTTCGAGGAGGATTTCTCAGAAGACTTCCTCAGTAAAGTCGTAGACCTTGAAATTGGCTTTCCAACGAGCTCTCAAATGGCCCGATCAGACTAACGCAACTCTTGTTATGACCAAAATACCAAGCTCGTGTCCATAACACTTATAGAAAGGCACACTACCTTCATTACGGGGCTATTTGGGCATCTCAGGTGGGCCTTTCATGGACCTATTGCCTAACTAGCATCATACCTTGCCTAGAGCAAAGTATTTGGGGTTTTAAATTTTTTGAGATTTTGAGATTTTTTGTGGTCTACCACCTTCGGAAAAAGTCGAGAATCCAAGCTGATGGAAAAATGATTTTTTTCGACATCTTCGAGGAGGATTTCTCAAGAGACGTCTTCATTAAAGGGATATGCCTTGAAGTTAGCTTTCCAACGAGCTCTCAAATGGCCCGATCAGACCGACACAACTCTTTTTATGACCATAATACCAAGCTCGTGTCCATAACACCTATAGAAAGGCACACTACCTTCATTCCGGGGCCATTTGGGCATCTCAGGTGGGCCTTTCATGGACTTATTGCCTAAGTAGCATCATACCTTTCCTAGGGAAAAGTATTTGGGGTTTTAAAGTTTTTGAGATTTTGAGATTATTTGTAGACTACCCCCTTTGGAAAAAGTCGAGAATCCAAGCTGATGGAAATATGATTTTTTTGGACATCTTCGAGGAAGATTTCTCAGGAGACATCCATAGTAAAGTCGTAGGCCTTGAAGTTGGCTTTCCAACGAGCTCTCAAATGGTCCGATCAGACTAACACAACTCTTATTATGATAGAAATACCAAGCTCGTGTCCATAAGACCTATAGAAAGGCACACTACCTTCATTCCGGGGCCATTTGGGCATATCAGGTGGGCCTTTCATGGACCTCTTGCCTAACTAGCATCATACCTTGCCTAGGGCAAAGTATTTGGGGTTTCAAATTTTTTGAGATTTTGAGATTTTTTGTGGACTACCCCCTTTGGAAAAAATCCGGAATCCAAGCTGGTGGAAAAATGATTTTTTTGGACATCTTCGAGGAGGATTTCTCAAAAGATTTCCATAGTAAAGTCGTAGGCCTTGAAGTTGGCTTTCCAACGTGCTCTCAAATGGCCCGATCTGACTAACGCAGCTCTTGTTATGACCAAAATACCAAGCTCGAGTACATAACACCTATAGAAAGACACAACTACCTTCATTACGGGGCCATTTGGGCATCTCAGGTGGGCCTTTCCTGGACCTATAGCCTAACTAGCATCAAACCTTGCCTAGGGCAAAGTATTTGGGGTTTTAAATATTTTGAGATTTTGAGATTTTTTGTGGACTACCCCCTTTGGAAAATGTCGAGAATCCAAACAAGTGGAAAAATGATTTTTTTTGACATCTTCGAGGAGGATTTCTCAAGAGACGTCTTCATTAAAGGGATATGCCTTGAAGTTAGCTTTCCAACGAGCTCTCAAATGGCCCGATCAGACCGACACAGCTCTTTTTATGACCATAATACCAAGCTCGTGTCCATAACACCTATAGAAAGGCACACTACCTTCATTCCGCGGCCATTTGGGCATCTCAGGTGGGCCTTTCATGGACTTATTGCCTAAGTAGCATCATACCTTTCCTAGGGAAAAGTATTTGGGGTTTTAAGGTTTTTGAGATTTTGAGATTATTTGTAGACTACCCCCTTTGGAAAAAGTCGAGAATGCAAGCTGATGGAAATATGATTTTTTTGGACATCTTCGAGGAAGATTTCTCAGGAGACATCCATAGTAAAGTCGTAGGCCTTGAAGTTGGCTTTCAAACCTGCTCTCAAATGGCTCGATCTAACTAACGCATCTCTTGTTATGACCAAAATACCAAGCTCGTGTCCATAACAACTATAGAAAGGCGAACTACCTTCATTACGGAGCCATTTGGGCATCTCAGGTTGGCCTTTCCTGGACCTATCGCCTAACTAGCATCACACCTTGCCTAGGGAAAAGTATTTGGGGTTTTAAATATTTTGAGATTTTGAGATTTTTTGTGGACTACCCCCTTTGGAAAAAGTCGAGAATCCAAGCAGGTGGAAAAATGATTTTTTTGGACATTTTGGAGGAGGATTTCTCAGAAGACTTCCTCAGTAAAGTCGTAGGCCTTGTAATTGTCTTTCCAACGAGCTCTCAAATGGCCCAATCAGACTAACACAGCTCTTGTTATGACCAAAATACTAAGCTCGTGTCCATAACACCTATAGAAAGGCACACTACCTTTATTCCGGGGCAATTTGGGCATCTCTGGTGGGCCTTTCATGGACCTATTGCCTAACTAGCATCATTCCTTGCCTAGGGCATAGTATTTGAGGTTTTATATTTTTTGAGATTTTGAGATTTTTTGTGGACTACCCCCTTTGGAAAAAGTTGAGAATCAAAGCTGGTGGAAAAATGATTTTTTTGGACATTTTCGAGGAGGATTTCTCAGAAGACTTCCTCAGTAAAGTCGTAGGCCTTGAAATTGTCTTTCCAACGAGCTCTCAAATGGCCCGATCAGACTAACACAGCTCTTGTTATGATCAAAATACCAAGCTCGTGTTCATAAGACCTATAGAAAGGCACACTACCTTCATTCCGGGGCATTTGGGCATATCAGGTGGGCCTTTCATGGACCTCTTGCCTAACTAGCATCATACCTTGCCTAGGGCAAAGTATTTGGGGTTTCAAATTTTTTGAGATTTTGAGATTTTTTGTGGACTACCCCTTTTGGAAAAAATCCAGAATCCAAGCTGGTGGAAAAATGATTTTTTTGGACATCTTTGAGGAGGATTTCTCAGGAGACATCCTTAGTAAAGTCGTAGGCCTTGAAGTTGGCTTTCCAACCTGCTTTCAAATGGCTCGATCTGACTAACGCATCTCTTGTTATGACCAAAATACCAAGCTCGTGTCCATAACAACTATAGAAAGGCACACTACCTTCATTACGAAGCCATTTGGGCATCTCAGGTTGGCCTTTCCTGGACCTATCGCCTAACTAGCATCACACCTTGCCTAGGGAAAAGTATTTGGGGTTTTAAACATTTTGAGATTCTGAGATTTTTTGTGGACTACCCCCTTTGGAAAAAGTCGAGAATCCAAACAAGTGGAAAAATGATTTTTTTGGACATCTTCGAGGAGGATTTCTCAGAAGATTTCCACAGTAAAGTCGGAGGCCTTGAAATTGGCTTTCCAAATAGCTCTCAAATGGCCCGATCAGACTAACGCAGCTCTTGTTATGACCATAATACCAAACTCGTTTCCATAACACCTATAGAAAGGCACACTACCTTCATTACGGGGCCATTTGGGAATCTCAGGTGGGTCTTTCATGGACCTATCCCCTAACTAGCATCACACCTTACCTAGGCCACACAATTTAGGGTTTTAAATTTTTTGAGATTTTGAGATTTTTTGTGGACTACCCCCTTTGGAAAAAGTCGAGAATCCAAGCTGGTGGAAAAATGATTTTTTTGGACATTTTGGAGGAGGATTTCTCAGAAGACTTCCTCAGTAAAGTCGTAGGCCTTGTAATTGTCTTTCCAACGAGCTCTCAAATGGCCCGATCAGACTAACGCAGCTCTTGTTATGACCAAAATACTAAGCTCGTGTCCATAACACCTATAGAAAGGCACACTACCTTTATTCCGGGGCAATTTGGGCATCTCTGGTGGGCCTTTCATGGACCTATTGCCTAACTAGCATCATACCTTGCCTAGGGACAAGTATTTGGGGTTTTAAAATTTTTGAGATTTTGAGATTTTTTGTGAACTACCCCCATTGGACTAAGTCGGGAATCCAAGCTGGTGGAAAAATGATTTTTTTGGACATCTTCGAGGAGGATTTCTCAGGAGAAATCCATTGTAAAGTCATAGGCCTTGAATTTGGCTTCCAACGAGCTCTCAAATGGCCCGATCAGACTAAAGCAGCTCTTGTCATGACCAAAATACCAAGCTCGTGTCCATAACACAAATAGAAAGGCACACTACCTTCATTCCGGGGAAATTTGGGCATCTCAGGTGGGCCTTTCATGGACCTATTGCCTAACTAGCATCATTCCTTGCCTAGGGCATAGTATTTGAGGTTTTAAATTTTTTGAGATTTTGAGATTTTTTGTGGACTACCGCCTTTGGAAAAAGTCGAGAATCAAAGCTGGTGGAAAAATGATTTTTTTGGACATCTTCGAGGAGGATTTCTCAGAAGACTTCCTCAATAAAGTCGTAAGCCTTGAAATTGTCTTTCCAACGAGCCCTCAAATGGCCCGATCAGACTAACGCAGCTCTTGTTATGATCAAAATACCAAGCTCGTGTCCATAACACCTATAGAAAGGCACACTACCTTCATTCCGAGGCCATTTGGGCATCTCAGGTGGGCCTTTCCTGGACCTTTTGCAAAACTAGAATCATACCTTGCCTAGGGCAAAGTATTTGGGGTTTTATATTTTTTGAGATTTTTTGTGGACTACCCCCTTTGGAAAAAGTCGAGAATCCAAGCTGGTGGAAAAATGATTTTTTTTACATCTTCGATGAGGATTTCTCAGAAGACTTCTTCATTAAAGTAGTAGGCCTTGAAATTGGCTTTCCAACGAGCTCTCAAATGGCCCGATCACACTAACGCAGCTCTTGTTATAACCATAATACCAAGCTCGTGTCCATAACACCTATAGAAAGGCACACTACCTTCATTCTGGTGCCATTTGGGCATCTCAGGTGGGCCTTTCCTGGACCTATCGCCTAACTAGCATCACACCTTGCCTAGGGCAAACAATTTAGGGTTTTAAAATTTTTGAGATTTTGAGATTTTTTGTGGACTACCCCCTTTGGAAAAAGTCGGGAATCCATGCTGGTGGAAAAATGATTTTTTTGGTCATCTTCGAGGAGGATTTCTCAAGAGACATCCTTGGTAAAGTCGTAGGCCTTGAATTTGGCTTTCCAACGAGCTCTCAATTGTCCCGATCAGACTAACGCTTCTCTTGTTATGACCGAAATACCAAGATCTTGTCCATAACACCTATAGAAAGGCACACTACCTTTATTCTGGTGGGCCTTTCATGGACCTATTGCCTAACTAGCATCATACCTTGCCTAGGGAAAAGTATTTGGGGTTTTACATTTTTTGAGATTTTGAGATTTTTTTTGAACTACCCCCTTTGGAAAAAGTCGGGAATCGAAGATGGTGGAAAAATGATTTTTTTGGACATCTTCGAAGAGGATTTCTCAGGAGACATCCATAGTAAAATCGTAGGCCTTGAAGTTGGCTTCCAACGAGCTCTCAAATGGCCCGATCAGACTAAAGCAGCTCTTGTCATGACAAAAATACAAAGCTCGTGTCCATAAGACCTATAGAAAGGCACACAACCTTCATTCCGGGGCCATTTGGGCATATCAGGTGGGCCTTTCATGGACCTCTTGCCTAACTAGCATCATACCTTGCCTAGGGCAAAGTATTTGGGTTTCAAATTTTTTGAGATTTTGAGATTTTTTGTGGACTACCCCCTTTGGAAAAAATCCAGAATCCAAGCTGGTGGAAAAATTATTTTTTTGGACATCTTTGAGGAGGATTTCTCAGGAGACATCCTTAGTAAAGTCGTAGGCCTTGAAGTTGGCTTCCAACGAGCTCTCAAATGGCTCGATCTGACTAACGCAGCTCTTGTCATGACAAAAATACCAAGCTCGTGTCCATAAGACCTATAGAAAGGCACACTACCTTCATTCCGGGGCCATTTGGGCATCTCAGGTTGGCCTTTCATGGACCTCTTGCCTAACTAGCATCATACCTTGCCTAGGAAAAAGTATTTGGGTTTTAAATATTTTGAGATTTTGAGATTTTTTTTGGACTACCCCCTTTGGAAAAAATCCAGAATCCAAGCTGGTGGAAAAATTATTTTTTTGGACATCTTTGAGGAGGATTTCTCAGGAGACATCCTTAGTAAAGTCGGAGGCCTTGAAGTTGGCTTTCCAACCAGCTCTCAAATGGCTCGATCTGACTAACGCAGCTCTTGTTATGACCAAAATACCAAGCTCGTGTCCATAACACCTATAGAAAGGCACACTACCTTCATTACGGAGCCATTTGGGCATCTCAGGTTGGCCTTTCCTGGACCTATAGCCTAACTAGCATCACACCTTGCCTAGGGAAAAGTATTTGGGGTTTTAAATATTTTGAGATTTTGAGATTTTTTTTGGACTACCCCCTTTGGAAAAAGTCGAGAATCTAAACAAGTGGAAAAATGATTTTTTCGGACATCTTCGAGGAGGATTTCTCAGAAGATTTCCACAGTAAAGTCGGAGGCCTTGAAATTGGCTTTCCAAAGAGCTCTCAAATGGCCCGATCAGACTAACGCAGCTCTTGTTATGACCATAATACCAAGCTCGTGTCCATAACACCTATAGAAAGGCACACTACCTTCATTCCGGTGCCATTTGGGCATCTAAGGTGGGCCTTTCCCTGACCTATCGCCTAACTAGCATCACACATTGCCTAGGGCAAACAATTTACGGTTATAAAATTTTTGAGATTTTGAGATTTTTTGTGGACTACCCCCTTTGGAAAAAGTCGGGAATCCATGCTGGTGGAAAAATGATTTTTCTGGTCATCTTCGAGGAGGATTTCTCAAGAGACATCCTTGGTAAAGTCGTAGGCCTTGAAGTTGGCTTTCCAACGAGCTCTCAATTGTCCCGATCAGACTAACGATGCTCTTGTTATGACCAAAATACCAAGCTCGTGTCCATAACACCTATAGAAAGGCACACTACCTTTATTCCAGGGCAATTTGGGCATCTCTGGTGGGCCTTTCATGGACCTACTGCCTAACTAGCATCATACCTTGCCTAGGGAAAAGTATTTGGGGTTCTAAATTTTTTGAGATTTTGAGATTTTTTTTGAACTACCCCCTTTGGAAAAAGTCGGGAATCCAAGCTGGTGGAAAAATAATTTTTTTGGACATCTTCGAAGAGGATTTCTCAGGAGACATCCATAGTAAAATCGTAGGCCTTGAAGTTGGCTTCCAACGAGCTCTCAAATGGCCCGATCAGACTAAAGCAGCTCTTGTCATGACAAAAATACCAAGCTCGTGTCCATAACACCTATAGAAAGGCACACTACCTTCATTCCGGGGCAATTTGGGCATCTCAGGTGGGCCTTTCATAGACCTATCGCCTAACTAGCATCATACCTTGCCTAGGGCAAAGTATTTGGGGTTTTAAATTTTTTGAGATTTTGAGATTTTTAGTGGACTACCCCCTTTTGGAAAAAGTCGAGAATCAAAGCTGGAGGAAAAATGATTTTTTTGGACATCTTCGAGGAGGATTTCTCAGAAGACTTCCTCAGTAAAGTCGTAGGCCTTGAAATTGTCTTTCCAACGAGCTCTCAAATGGCCTGATCAGACTAACGCAGCTCTTGTTATGACCAAAATACCAAGCTCGTGTCCATAACACCAATAGAAAGGCACACTACCTTCATTCCGAGGCCATTTGGGCATCTCAGGTGGGCCTTTCCTGGACCTATTGCCTAACTAGCATCATACCTTTTCTAGGGTAGAGTATTTGGGGTTTTATATTTTTTTAGATTTTTTGTGGACTACCCCCTTTGGAAAAAGTCGAGAATCCAAGCTGGTGGAAAAAAGATTTTTTTTTGACATCTTCGATGAGGATTTCTCAGAAGACTTCTTCATTAAAGTCGTAGGCATTGAAATTGGCTTTCCAACGAGCTCTCAAATGGCCCGATCCGACTAACGCAGCTCTTGTTATGACCATATTACCATGCTCGTGTCCATAACACCTATAGAAAGGCACACAACCTTCATTCCGGTGCCATTTGGGCATCTCAGGTTGGCCTTTCCTGGACCTATCGCCTAACTAGCATCACACCTTATCTAGGGCAAAGTATTTGGGGTTTTAAATATTTTGAGATTTTGAGATTTTGTGGACTACCCCCTTTGGAAAAAGTCGAGAATCCAAACAAGTGGAAAAATGATTTTTTTGGACATCTTCGAGGAGGATTTGTCAGAAGATTTCCTCTGTAAAGTCGGAGGCCTTGAAATTGGCTTTCCAAAGAGCTCTCAAATGGCCCGATCAGACTAACGCAGCTCTTGTTATGACCATAATACCAAACTCGTTTCCATAACACCTATAGAAAGGCACACTACCTTTATTCCGGGGCAATTTGGGCATCTCTGGTGGGCCTTTCATGGACCTATTGCCTAACTAGCATCATACCTTGCCTAGGGAAAAGTATTTGGGGTTTTAAATTTTTTGAGATATTGAGATTTTTTTTGAACTACCCCCTTTGGAAAAAGTCGGGAATCCAAGCTGGTGGAAAAATGATTTTTTTGGACATCTTCGAAGAGGATTTCTCAAGAGACATCCATAGTAAAATCGTAGGCCTTGAAGTTGGCTTCCAACGAGCTCTAAAATGGCCCGATCAGACTAAATCAGCTCTTGTCATGACAAAAATACCAAGCTCGTGTCCATAACACCTATAGAAAGGCACACTACTTTCATTCCGGGGCAATTTGGGCATCTCAGGTGGGCCTTTCATGGACCTATCGCCTAACTAGCATCATACCTTGCCTAGGGCAAGGTATTTGGGGATTTAAATTTTTTGAGATTTTGAGATTTTTAGTGGACTACCCCCTTTGGAAAAAGTCGAGAATCAAAGCTGGAGGAAAAATGATTTTTTTGGACATCTTCGAGGAGGATTTCTCAGAAGACTTCCTCAGTAAAGTCGTAGGCCTTGAAATTGTCTTTCCAACGAGCTCTCAAATGGCCTGATCAGACTAACGCAGCTCTTGTTATGACCAAAATACCAAGCTCGTGTCCATAACACCAATAGAAAGGCACACTACCTTCATTCCGAGGCTATTTGGGCATCTCAGGTGGGCCTTTCCTGGACCTATTGCCTAACTAGCATCATACCTTTTCTAGGGTAGAGTATTTGGGGTTTTATATTTTTTTAGATTTTTTGTGGACTACCCCCTTTGGAAAAAGTCGAGAATCCAAGCTGGTGGAAAAAAGATTTTTTTTTGACATCTTCGATGAGAATTTCTCAGAAGACTTCTTCATTAAAGTCGTAGGCATTGAAATTGGCTTTCCAACGAGCTCTCAAATGGCCCGATCCGACTAACGCAGCTCTTGTTATGACCATAATACCAAGCTCGTTTCCATAACACCTATAGAAAGGCACACTACCTTTATTCCGGGGCAATTTGGGCATCTCTGGTGGGCCTTTCATGGACCTATTGCCTAACTAGCATCATACCTTGCCTAGGGAAAAGTATTTGGGGTTTTAAATTTTTTGAGATATTGAGATTTTTTTTGAACTACCCCCTTTGGAAAAAGTCGGGAATCCAAGCTGGTGGAAAAATGATTTTTTTGGACATCTTCGAAGAGGATTTCTCAAGAGACATCCATAGTAAAATCGTAGGCCTTGAAGTTGGCTTCCAACGAGCTCTAAAATGGCCCGATCAGACTAAATCAGCTCTTGTCATGACAAAAATACCAAGCTCGTGTCCATAACACCTATAGAAAGGCACACTACTTTCATTCCGGGGCAATTTGGGCATCTCAGGTGGGCCTTTCATGGACCTATCGCCTAACTAGCATCATACCTTGCCTAGGGCAAGGTATTTGGGGATTTAAATTTTTTGAGATTTTGAGATTTTTAGTGGACTACCCCCTTTGGAAAAAGTCGAGAATCAAAGCTGGAGGAAAAATGATTTTTTTGGACATCTTCGAGGAGGATTTCTCAGAAGACTTCCTCAGTAAAGTCGTAGGCCTTGAAATTGTCTTTCCAACGAGCTCTCAAATGGCCTGATCAGACTAACGCAGCTCTTGTTATGACCAAAATACCAAGCTCGTGTCCATAACACCAATAGAAAGGCACACTACCTTCATTCCGAGGCTATTTGGGCATCTCAGGTGGGCCTTTCCTGGACCTATTGCCTAACTAGCATCATACCTTTTCTAGGGTAGAGTATTTGGGGTTTTATATTTTTTTAGATTTTTTGTGGACTACCCCCTTTGGAAAAAGTCGAGAATCCAAGCTGGTGGAAAAAAGATTTTTTTTTGACATCTTCGATGAGAATTTCTCAGAAGACTTCTTCATTAAAGTCGTAGGCATTGAAATTGGCTTTCCAACGAGCTCTCAAATGGCCCGATCCGACTAACGCAGCTCTTGTTATGACCATAATACCAAGCTCGTGTCCATAACACCTATAGAAAGGCACACAACCTTCATTCCGGTGCCATTTGGGCATCTCAGGTTGGCCTTTCCTGGACCTATCGCCTAACTAGCATCACACCTTGTCTAGGGCAAAGTATTTGGGGTTTTAAATATTTTGAGATTTTGAGATTTTTTGTGGACTACCCCCTTTGGAAAAAGTCGAGAATCCAAACAAGTGGAAAAATGATTTTTTTGGACATCTTCGAGGAGGATTTGTCAGAAGATTTCCTCAGTAAAGTCGGAGGCCTTGAAATTGGCTTTCCAAAGAGCTCTCAAATGGCCCGATCAGACTAACGCAGCTCTTGTTATTACCATAATACCAAACTCGTTTCCATAACACCTATAGAAAGGCACACTACCTTTATTCCGGGGCAATTTGGGCATCTCTGGTGGGCCTTTCATGGACCTATTGCCTAACTAGCATCATACCTTGCCTAGGGAAAAGTATTTGGGGTTTTAAATTTTTTGAGATATTGAGATTTTTTTTGAACTACCCCCTTTGGAAAAAGTCGGGAATCCAAGCTGGTGGAAAAATGATTTTTTTGGACATCTTCGAAGAGGATTTCTCAGGAGACATCCATAGTAAAATCGTAGGCCTTGAAGTTGGCTTCCAACGAGCTCTCAAATGGCCCGATCAGACTAAATCAGCTCTTGTCATGACAAAAATACCAAGCTCGTGTCCATAACACCTATAGAAAGGCACACTACCTTCATTCCGGGGCAATTTGGGCATCTCAGGTGGGCCTTTCATGGACCTATCGCCTAACTAACATCATACCTTGCCTAGGGCAAAGTATTTGGGGTTTTAAATTTTTTGAGATTTTGAGATTTTTAGTGGACTACCCCCTTTGGAAAAAGTCGAGAATCAAATCTGGAGGAAAAATGATTTTTTGGACATCTTCGAGGAGGATTTCTCAGAAGACTTCCTCAGTTAAGTCGTAGGCCTTGAAATTGTCTTTCCAACGAGCTCTCAAATGGCCTGATCAGACTAACGCAGCTCTTGTTATGACCAAAATACCAAGCTCGTGTCCATAACACCAATAGAAAGGCACACTACCTTCATTCCGAGGCCATTTGGGCATCTCAGGTGGGCCTTTCCTGGACCTATTGCCTAACTAGCATCATACCTTTTCTAGGGTAGAGTATTTGGGGTTTTATATTTTTTTAGATTTTTTGTGGACTACCCCCTTTGGAAAAAGTCGAGAATCCAAGCTGGTGGAAAAAAGATTTTTTTTTGACATCTTCGATGAAGATTTCTCAGAAGACTTCTTCATTAAAGTCGTAGGCATTGAAATTGGCTTTCCAACGAGCTCTCAAATGGCCCGATCAGACTAACGCAGCTCTTGTTATGACCATAATACCAAGCTCGTGTCCATAACACCTATAGAAAGGCACACAACCTTCATTCCGGTGCCATTTGGGCATCTCAGGTTGGCCTTTCCTGGACCTATCACCTAAGTAGCATCACACCTTGTCTAGGGCAAAGTATTTGGGGTTTTAAATATTTTGAGATTTTGAGATTATTTGTGTGTACCCCCTTTGGAAAAAGTCGAGAATCCAAACAAGTGGAAAAATAATTTTTTTGGACATCTTCGAGGAGGATTTGTCAGAAGATTTCCTCAGTAAAGTCGGAGCCCTTGAAATTGGCTTTCCAAAGAGCTTTCAAATGGCCCGATCAGACTAACGCAGCTCTTGTTATGACCATAATACCAAACTCGTTTCCATAACACCCAGAGAAAGGCACACTACCTTCATTACGGGGCCATTTAGGAATCTCAGGTGGGTCTTTCATGGACCTATCCCCTAACTAGCATCACACCTTACCTAGGCGACACAATTTAGGGTTTTAAATTTTTTGAGATTTTAATATTTTTTGTGGACTACCCCCTTTGGAAAAAGTCGAGAATCCAAGCTGGTGGAGAAATGATTTTTTTGGACATCTTCGAGGAGGATTTCTCAGAAGACTTCCTCAGTAAAGTCGTAGGCCTTGAAATTGTCTTTCCAACGAGCTCTCAAATGGCCCGATCAGACTAACGCAGCTCTTGTTATGACCAAAATACCAAGCTTGTGTCCATAACACCTATAGAAAGGCACACTACCTTCATTCTGAGGCCATTTGGGCATCTCAGGTGGGCCTTTGCTTGACCTATTGCCAAACTAGAATCATACCTTGCCTAGGGCAAAGTATTTGGGGTTTTATATTTTTTGAGATTTTTTGTGGACTACCCCCTTTGGAAAAAGTCGAGAATCCAAGCTGGTGGAAAAATGATTTTTTTTGACATCTTCGATGAGGATTTCTCAGAAGACTTCTTCATTAAAGTCGTAGGCCTTGAAATTGGCTTTCCAACGAGCTCACAAATGGCCCGATCAGACTAACGCATCTGTTGTTATGACCGTAATACCAAGCTCGTGTCCATAACACCTATAGAAAGGCACACTACCTTCATTCCGGTGCCATTTGGGCATCTCAGGTTGGCCTTTCCTGGACCTATCGCCTAACTAGCATCACACCTTGCCTAGGGAAAACAATTTAGGGTTTTAAAATTTTTGAGATTTTGAGATTTTTTGTGGACTACCCCCTTTGGAAAAAGTCGGGAATCCATTCTGGTGGAAAAATGATTTTTTTGGTCATCTTCGAGGAGGATTTCTCAAGAGACATCCTTGGTAAAGTCGTAGGCCTTGAAGTTGGCTTTCCATCGAGCTCTCAATTGTCCCGATCAGACTAACGCTGCTCTTGTTATGACCAAAATACCAAGCTCGTGTCCATAACACCTATAGAAAGCTTTTTGAACTACCCCCTTTGGAAAAAGTCGGGAATCCAAGCTGGTGGAAAAATGATTTTGTTGGACATCTTCGAGGAGGATTTCTCAGGAGACATCCATTGTAAAGTCGTAGGCCTTGAAGTTGGCTTCCAACGAGCTCTCAAATGGCCCGATCAGACTAAAGCAGCTCTTGTCATGACCAAAATACCAAGCTCGTGTCCATAACAGCTATAGAAAGGCACACTACCTTCATTCCGGGGCAATTTGGGCATCTCAGGTGGGCCTTTCATGGACCTATCGCCTAACTAGCATCATACCTTTCCTAGGGCATAGTATTTGGGGTTTTAAATTTTTTGAGATTTTGAGATTTTTTGTGGACTACCCCCTTTTGAAAAAGTCGAGAATCAAAGCTGTAGGAAAAATTATTTTTTTGGACATCTTCGAGGAGGATTTCTCGAAGACTTCCTCAGTAAATTCGTTGGCCTTGAAATTGTCTTTCCAACGAGCTCTCAAATGGCCCGATCAGACTAACGCAGCTCTTGTTATGACCAAAATACCAAGCTCGTGTCCATAACACCTATAGAAAGGCACACTACCTTCATTACGAGGCCATTTGGGCATCTCAGGTGGGCCTTTCCTGGACCTTTTGCCAAACTAGAATCATACCTTGCCTAGGGCAAAGTATTTGGGGTTTTATATTTTTTGAGATTTTTTGTGGACTACCCCCTTTGGAAAAAGTCGAGAATCCAAGCTGGTGGAAAAATGATTTTTTTTGAAGTCTTCGATGAGGATTTCTCAGAAGACTTCTTCATTAAAGTCGAAGGCCTTGAAATTGGCTTTCCAACGAGCTCTCAAATGGCCCGATCAGACTAACGCAGCTCTTGTTATGACCATAATACCAAGCTCGTGTCCATAACACCTATAGAAAGGCACACTACCTTCATTCCGGTGCCATTTGGGCATCTCAGGTGGGCCTTTCCTGGACCTATCGCCTAACTAGCATCACACCTTGCCTAGGGCAAACAATTTAGGGTTTTAAAATTTTTGAGATTTTGAGATTTTTTGTGGACTACCCCATTTGGAAAAAGTCGGGAATCCATGCTGGTGGAAAAATGATTTTTTTGGTCATCTTCGAGGAGGATTTCTCAGGAGACATCCTTGGTAAAGTCGTAGGCCTTGAAGTTGGCTTTCCAACGAGCTCTCAATTGTCCCGATCAGACTAACGCTGCTCTTGTTACGACCATAATACCAAGCTCGTGTCCATAACACCTATAGAAAGGCACACTACCTTTATTCCGGGGCAATTTGGGCATCTCTGGTGGGCGTTTCATGGACCTATTGCCTAACTAGCATCAAACATTGCCTAGGAAAAAGTATTTGGGGTTTTAAATTTTTTGAGATTTTGAGATTTTTTTTGAACTACCCCCTTTGGAAAAAGTCGGGAATCCAAGCTGGTGGAAAAATGATTTTTTTGGACATCTTCGAGGAGGATTTCTCATGAGACATCTATAGTAAAATCGTAGGCCTTGAATTTGGCTTCCAACGAGCTCTCAAATGGCCCGATTAGACTAAAGCAGCTCTTGTCATGACCAAAATACCAAGCTCGTGTCCATAACACCTATAGAAAGGAACACTACCTTCATTCCGGGGCAATTTGGGCATCTTAGGTGGACTTTTCATGGACCTATCGCCTAACTAGTATCATACCTTCCCTGGGAAAAGTATTTGGGGTTTTAAATTTTTTGAAATTTTGAGATTTTTTGTGGACTACCCCCTTTGGAAAAAGTCGAGAATCAAAGCTGGAGGAAAAATGATTTTTTTGAACATCTTCGAGGAGGATTTCTCAGAAGACTTCCTCAGTAAAGTCGTAGGCCTTGAAATTGTCTTTCCAACGAGCTCTCAAATGGCCCGATCAGACTAAAGCAGCTCTTGTTATGACCAAAATACCAAGCTCGTGTCCATAACACCAATAGAAAGGCACACTACCTTCATTCCGAGGCCATTTGGGCATCTCAAGTGGGCCTTTCCTGGACCTATTGCCTAACTAGCATCATACCTTGCCTAGGGCAAAGTATTTGGGGTTTTATATTTTTTGAGATTTTTTGTGGACTACCCCCTATGGAAAAAGTCGAGAATCCAAGCTGGTGGAAAAATGATTTTTTTTACATCTTCGATGAGGATTTCTCAGAAGACTTCCTCATTAAAGTCGTAGGCCTTGAAATTGGCTTCCCAACGAGCTCTCAAATGGCCCGCTCAGACTAACGCAGCTCTTGTTATGACCATAATACCAAGCTCGTGTCCATAACACCTATAGAAAGGCACACTACCTTCATTCCTGTGCCATTTGGGCATCTCAAGTGGGCCTTTCCTGGACCTATCGCCTAACTAGCATCACACCTTGCCTAGGGCAAACAATTTAGGGTATTAAATTTTTTGAGATTTTGAGATTTTTTGTGGACTACCCCCTTTGGAAAAAGTCGGGAATCCATGCTGGTGGAAAAATGATTTTTTTGGTCATCTTCGAGGACGAATTCTCAGGAGACATCCTTGTTAAGTCGTAGGCCATGAAGTTGGCTTTCCAACGAGCTCTCAATTGTCCCGATCAGACTAACGCTGCTCTTGTTATGACCAAAATACCAAGCTCGTGTCCATAACACCTATAGAAAGGCACACTACCTTCATTCTGGGGAAATTTGGGCATCTCAGGTGGGCCTTTCATGGACCTATTGCCTAACTAGCATCATACCTTGCCTAGGGCCAAGTATTTGGGGTTTTAAATTTTTTGAGATTTTGAGATTTTTTGTGGACTACCCCCTTTGGAAAAAGTCGAGAATCCAAGCTGGAGGAAAAATGATTTTTTTGGACATCTTCGAGGAGGATTTCTCAGAAGACTTCCTCAGTAAAGTCGTAGGACATTAAATTGGCTTTCCAAAGAGTTCTCAAATGGCCCGATAAGACTAACGCAGTTCTTGTTATGACCATAATACCAAGCTCGTGTCCATAACACCTATAGAAAGGCACACTACCTTCATTCCGGGACCATTTGGGCATCTCAGCTAGGCCTTTCATGGACCTATTGCCTAACCAGCATCATACCTTGCATAGGGTGAAGTATTTAGGGTTTTAAATTTTTTGAGATTTTGAGATTTTTTGTGGACTATCCCCTTTAGAAAAAGTAGAGAATCCAAGTTGGTGGAAAAATGATTTTTTTGGACATCTTCGAGGAGGATTTCTCAGGAGACATCCGTAGTAAAGTCGTACGCCTTGAAATTGGCTTTCCAACGAGCTCTCAAATTGCCCGATCAGACTAACGCAGCTCTTGTTATGACCAAAACACCAAGCTCGTAACCATAACACCTATAGAAAGCCACACTACCTTCATTATGGGGCAATTTGGGCATCTCAGGTGGGCCTTTCATTGACCTATATCCTAAGTAGCATCATACCTTGCATAGGGTAAAGTATTTGGGGTTTTAAATTTTTTGAGATTTTGAGATTTTTTGTGGACTACCCCCTTCTAAAAAAGTCGAGAATCCAAGCTGGTGGAAAAATACTTTTTTTGGACATCTTCGAGGAGGATTTCTCAGAAGACTTCCTCATTAAGTCGTATTCCTTGAAATTGGCTTTCCAACGAGCTCTCAAATGGCCCGATCAGACTAACTCAGCTCTTGTTATGACCAGAATACCATGCTCGTGTCCATAACACCTATAGAAAGGCACACTACATTCATTCCGGGACCATTTGGACATCTCAGCTGGGCCTTTCATGGACCTATTCCCTAACCAGCATCATACCTTGCATAGGGTAAAGTATTTGGGGTTTTAAATTTTTTGAGATTTTGAGATTTTTTGTGGACTACCCCCTTCTAAAAAAGTCGAGAATCCAAGCTGGTGGAAAAATACTTTTTTTGGACATCTTCGAGGAGGATTTCTCAGAAGACTTCCTTATTAAGTCGTATGCCTTGAAATTGGCTTTCCAACGAGCTCTCAAATGGCCCGATCAGACTAACACATCTCTTGTTATGACCAGAATACCATGCTCGTGTCCATAACACCTTTAGAAAGGCACACTTCCTTCATTCCGGGGCAATTTAGGCATCTCAGGTGGGCCTTTCATATACCTATTGCCTAACTAGCATCATACCTTGCCTAGGGAAAGTATTTGGGGTTTTAAATTTTTTGAGATTTTGAGATTTTTTGTGGAATACCCCCTTTGGAAAAAGTCGGGAATCGATGCTGGTGGAAAAATGATTTTTTTGGTCATCTTCGAGGAGGATTTCTCAGGAGACATCCTTGGTAAAGTCGTAGGCCTTGAAGTTGGCTTTCCAACGAGCTCTCAATTGTCCCGATCAGAATAACGCTGCTCTTGTTATGACCAAAATACCAATCTCGTGTCCATAACACCTATAGAAAGGCACACTACCTTCATTCCGGGGCAATTTGGGCATCTCTGGTGGGCCTTTCATGGCCCTATATCCTAACTAGCATCATACCTTGCCTAGGGCAAAGTATTTGGGGTTTTAAATTTTTTGAGATTTTGAGATTTTTTGTGGACTACCCCCTTTGGAAAAAGTCGAGAATCCAAGCTGGAGGAAAAATGATTTTTTTGGTCATCTTCGAGGAGGATTTCTCAGGAGACATCCTTGGTAAAGTCGTAGGCCTTGAAGTTGGCTTTCCAACGAGCTCTCAATTGTCCCGATCAGAATAACGCTGCTCTTGTTATGACCAAAATACCAATCTCGTGTCCATAACACCTATAGAAAGGCACACTACCTTCATTCCGGGGCAATTTGGGCAT
The DNA here is from genome assembly GCA_963922045.1 of Persicaria maculosa. Classification (NCBI taxonomy): domain Eukaryota; kingdom Viridiplantae; phylum Streptophyta; class Magnoliopsida; order Caryophyllales; family Polygonaceae; genus Persicaria; species Persicaria maculosa. Next base: position 72,252,961 of record OY998260.1, read on the forward strand.
CTCTGGTGGGCCTTTCATGGCCCTATATCCTAACTAGCATCATACCTTGCCTAGGGCAAAGTATTTGGGGTTTTAAATTTTTTGAGATTTTGAGATTTTTTGTGGACTACCCCCTTTGGAAAAAGTCGAGAATCCAAGCTGGAGGAAAAATGATTTTTTTGGACATCTTCGAGGAGGATTTCTCAGGAGACATCCATAGTAAAGTCGTAGGCCTTGAAGTTGGCTTCAAACGAGCTCTCAAATGGCCCGATCAGACTAAAGCATCTCTTGTCATGACCAAAATACCAAGCTCGTGTCCATAACACCTATAGAAAGGCACACTACCTTCATTCCGGGGCAATTTGGGCAACTCAGGTGGGCCTTTCATGGACCTATTGCCTAACTAGCATCATACCATGCCTAGGACAAAGTATTTGGGGTGTTAAATTTTTTGAGATTGTGAGATTTTTTGTGGACTACCCCCTTTGGAAAAAGTTGAGAATCCAAGCTGGAGGAAAAATTATTTTTTTGGACATCTTCGAGGAATATTTCTCAGGAGACATCCGTAGTAAAGTCGTAGGCCATGAAGTTGGCTTTCCAACGAGCTCTTAAATGGCTCGATCAAACTAACACAACTCTTGTTATGACCAAAATACCAAGCTCGTGTCCATAACACATATAGAAAGGCACACTATCATCATTCAGGGGCCATTTGTGAATCTCAGGTGGGCCTTTCATGGACCTATCTCCTAACTAGCATCACACCTTGCCTAGGCCAAACAATTTAGGGTTTAAAATTTTTTGAGATTTTGAGGTTTTTTGTGGACTACCCTCTTTGGAAAAAGTCCAGAATCCAAGCTGGTGGAAAAATGTTTTTTTTGGACATCTTCGAGGAGGATTTCTCAGGAGACATCCATAGTAAAGTCGTAAGCCTTGAAGTTGGCTTTCCAACGAGCTCTCAAATAGCCTGATCAGACTAATGCAGCTCTTGTTATGACCATAATACCAAGCTCGTGTCCATAACACCTATAGAAAGGCACACTACCTTCATTCCGGTGCCATTTGGGCATCTCAGGTGGGCCTTTCCTGGACCTATCGCCTAACTAGCATCACACCTTGCCTAGGGCAAACAATTTGGGGTTTTAAATTTTTTGAGATTTTGAGATTTTTTGTGGACTACCCCATTTGGAAAAAGTCAAGAATCCAAGCTGGTGGAAAAATGATTTTTTTTGGACATCTTCGAGGAGGATTTCTCATAAGACTTCCGTAATAAAGTCGTAGGCCTTGAAATTGGCTTTCAACGAGCTCTCAAATGGCCCAATCAGACAAACGCGGCTCTTGTTATGACCAAAATACCAAGCTCGTGTCCATAACACCGATATAAAGGCACACTACCTTCATTCCGGTGCCATTTGGGCATCTCAGGTGGCCTATCATGGACCTATTGCCTAACTTGCATCATACCTTGCCTATGGCAAAGTATTTGGGGTTTTAAATTTTTTGAGATTTTGAGATTTTTTTGGACTACCTCCATAAGAAAAAGTCGAGAATCCAAGCTGGTAGAAAATGATTTTTTTGGAGATCTTCGAGGAGGATTTCTCAGGAGACATCCGTAGTAAATTCTTAGGCCTTGAAGTTGGCTTTCCAACGAGCTCTCAAATGGCCCGATCAGACTAACGCAACTCTTGTAATGGCCAAAATATCAAGCTTGTGTCCATAACACCAATAGAATGGCACACTACCTTCATTGCGGGGCCATTTGCGCATCTCAGGTGGGCCTTTCATGGACCTATTGCCTAACTAGCATCATACCTTTCCTAGGGCAAAGTATTTGGGGTTTTAAATTTTTTGAGATTTTCATATTTTTCGTGGACTACCCCCTTTGGAAAAAGTCGAGAATCCAAGCTGGTGGAAAAATAATTTTTTTGGACATCTTTGAGGAGGATTTCTAAGAAGACTTCCTCAGTAAAGTCGTTGGCCTCTAAATTGGCTTTCCAACGAGATCTCAAATGGCCCGATCAGACTAACGCAGCTCTTGTTATGACCATAATACCAAGTTCGTGTCCAAAACACCTATAGAAAGGCACACTACCTTCATTCCGGGGCCATTGGGCTTCGCAGGTGGGCATTTCATAGAGATATCGCCTAACTACCATCACCCCTTTCCTAGGGCAAAGAATTTAGGGTTTTAAATTTTTTGAGATTTTGATATTTTTGTGGACTACCCCATTTGGAAAAAGTCGAGAATCCAAGCTGGTGGAAAAATGATTTTTTTGGACATCGTCGACGAGGATTTCTCAGGAGACGTCCTTAGTAAAGTCGTACGCCTTGCAGTCGGCTTTCCAACGAGCTCTCAAATGGCCCGATCAGACAAACGCAGCTCTTGTTATGACAAAAATACCAAGCTCCTATCCATAACACCTATAGAAAGGCACACTACCTTCATTCCGGGGCCATTTGGGCATCTCAGGTGGGCCTTTCATGGACCTATTGCCTAACTAGCATCATACCTTGTCTAGCGCAAAGTATTTGGGGTTGTAAATTTTTTGAGATTTTGAGATTTTTTGTGGACTACCCCCTTTGGAAAAAGTCGAGAATCCAAGCTGGTGGAAAAATGATTTTTTTAGACATCTTGAGGAGGATTTCTCAGGAGACATCCTTAGTAAAGTCGTAGGCCATGAAGTTGGCTTTCCAACAAGCTCTTAAATGGCCCGATCAGACTAACACAGCTCCTGTTATGACCATAATACCAAGCTCGTGTCCATAACACATATAGAAAGGCACACTAACATCATTCAGGGGCCATTTGGGAATCTCAGGTTGGCCTTTCGTGGACCTATCTCCTAACTAGCATCACACCTTGCCTAGGCCAAACAATTTAGGGTTTTAAATTTTTTTAGATTTTGAGGCTTTTTGTGGACTACCCCCTTTGGAAAAAGTTGAGAATCCAAGCTGGTGGAAAAATGATTTATTTAGACATCTTCGGGGAGGATTTCTCAGGAGACATCCTTAGTAAAGTCGTAATCCTTGAAGTTGGCTTTCCTACGAGCTCTTAAATGGCCCGATCAGACTAACACAACTCTTGTTATGTCCGTAATACCAAGCTTGTGTCCATAACACCTATAGAAAGGCACACTACCTTCATTCTGGTGCCATTTGGGCATCTCAGGTGGGCCTTTCCTGGACCTATCGCCTAACTAGCATCACACCTTGCCTAGGGCAAACAATTTAGGGTTTTAAATTTTTTGAGATTTTGAGATTTTTTGTGGACTACCCCATTTCGAAAAAGTCAAGAATCAAGCTGGTGGAAAAATGATTTTTTTGGAAATCTTTGAGGAGGATTTCCCAGAAGACTTCCGTAATAAAGTCGTAGGCCTTGAAATTGGCTTTCCAACGAGCTCTCAAATGGCCCAATCAGAAAAACGCAGCTCTTGTTATGACAAAAATACCAAGCTCGTGTTCATAACACCTATAGAAAGGCACACTACCTTCATTCCGGTGCCATTTGGGCATCTCAGGTGGCCTATCATGGACCTATTGCCTAACTAGCATCATACCTTTCCTAGGGCAAAGTATTTTAGGTTTTAAATTTTTTGAGATTTTGAGATTTTTTGTGGACTACCCCCTTTAGAAAAAGTCGAGAATCCAACCTGGTGGAAAATGATTTTTTTGGAGATCTTCGAGGAGGATTTCTCAGGAGACATCCGTAGTAAATTCTTAGGCCTTGAAGATGGCTTTCCAACGAGCTCTCAAATGGCCCGATCAGACTAACGCAGCTCTTGTAATGGCCAAAATATCAAGCTTGTGTCCATTACACCAATAGAATGGCACAATACCTTCGTTGCGGGGCCATTTGGGCATCTCAGGTGGGCCTTTCATGGACCTATTGCCTAACTAGCATCATACCTTGCCTAGGATAAAGTATTTGGGGTTTTAAATTTTTTGAGATTTTCATATTTTTCGTGGACTACCCCCTTTGGAAAAAGTCGAGAATCCAAGCTGGTGGAAAAATAATTTTTTTGGACATCTTTGAGAAGGATTTCTAAGAAGACTTCCTCAGTAAAGTCGTAGGCCTCTAAATTGGCTCTCCAACGAGATCTCAAATGGCCCGATCAGAGTAACGCAGCTCTTGTTATGACCATAATACCAAGTCCGTGTCCAAAACACCTATAGAAAGGCACACTACCTTCATTCCGGGGCCATTGGGCTTCTCAGGTGGGCCTTTCATAGAGATATCGTCTAACTAGCATCACACCTTTCCTAGGGCAAAGAATTTAGGGTTTTATGTTTTTTGAGATTTTGAGATTTTTGTGGACTACCCCATTTGGAAAAAGTCGAGAATCCAAGCTGGTGGAAGAATGATTTTTTTTGGACATCTTCGAAGAGGATTTCTCAGGAGACGTCCTTAGTAAAGGCGTACGCCTTGAAGTCGGCTTTCCAACGAGCTCTCAAATGGCCCGATCAGACAAACGCAGCTTTTGTTATGACCAAAATACCAAGCTCCTATCCATAACACCTATAGAAAGGCACACTACCTTCATTCCGGGGCCATTTGGGCATCTCAGGTGGGCCTTTCATGGATCTATTGTCTAACTAGCATCATACCTTCCCTAGGGCAAAGTATTTGGGGTTTTAAATTTTTTGAGATTTTGAGATTTTTTGTGGACTACCCTCTTTGGAAAAAGTCGAGAATCCAAGCTGGTGGAAAAATGATTTTTTTGGACATCTTGAGGAGGATTTCTCAGGAGACATCCTTAGTAAAGTCGTAGGCCATGAAGTTGGCTTTCCAACGAGCTCTTAAATGGCCCGATCAGACTAACACAGCTCTTGTTATGACCATAATACCAAGCTCGTGTCCATAACACCTATAGAAAGGCACACTACCATCATTCAGGGGCCATTTGGGAATCTCAGGTGGGCCTTTCGTGGACCTATCTCCTAACTAGCATCACACCTTGCCTAGGCCAAACAATTTAGGGTTTTAAATTTTTTGAGATTTTGAGGCTTTTTGTCGACTACCCCTTTGGAAAAAGTTGAGAATCAAAGCTGGTGGAAAAATGATTTTTTTGGACATCGTCGGGGAGGATTTCTCAGGAGACATCCTTAGTAAAGTCGTAAGCCTTGAAGTTGGCTTTCCTACGAGCTCTCAAATGGCCCGATCAGACTAACGCAACTCTTGTTATGTCCACAATACCAAGCTCGTGTCCATAACAGCTATAGAAAGGCACACTACCTTCATTCCGGTGCCATTTGGGCATCTCAGGTGGGTCTTTCCTGGACCTATCGCCTAACTAGCATCACACCTGCCTAGGGCAAACAATTTAGAGTTTTACATTTTTTGAGATTTTGAGATTTTTTGTGGACTACCCCATTTGGAAAAAGTCAAGAATCCAAGCTGGTGGAAAAATGATTTTTTTGGACATCTTCGAGGAGGATTTCTCAGAAGACTTCCTTAGTAAAGTCGTAGGCCTTGAAATTGGCTTTCCAACAAGCTCTCAAATGGCCCAATCACACTAACGCAGCTCTTGTTATGACCAAAATACCAAGCTCGTGTCCAAAACATCAATAGAAAGGCACACTATCTTCATTCCGGGGCCATTTGGGCATCTCAGGTGGGCCTTTCATGGTCCTATCGCCTAACTAGCGTCACACCTTTCCTAGGGCAAAGTATTTGGGGTTTTAAATTTTTTAGATTTAGAGATTTTTTGTGGACTACCCCCTTTGGAAAAAGTCAAGAATCCAAACTCGTGGAAAAATGATTTTTTTGGACATCTTCGAGAAGGATTTCTCATAAGACATCCCTAGTAAAGCCGTAGGCCTTGAAGTTGGCTTTCAACCAAGATCTCAAATGGCCCGATCAGACTAATGCAGCTCTTGTTATGACCAAAAGACCAAGTTCATGTCCATAACAGATATAGAAAGGCACACTGCCTTCATTCCGGGGCCATTTGGGCATATCAGGTTGGCCGTTCCTGGAACTATCGCCTAACTAGCATCACACCTTGCGTAGGGCAAAGTATTTAGGGTTTTAATTTTTTTGAGATTTTGAGATTTTTCTTGGACTACCACCTTTGGAAAAAGTCGAGAATCCAAGCTGGTGGAAAAATGATTTTTTTGGACATTTCGAGGAGGATTTCTCAGGAGACATCCTTAGTAAAGTCGTAGGCCTTGAAATTGGCTTTCCAACGAGCTCTCAAATTGCCCGATCAGACTAACGCTGCTCTTGTTATGACCAAAAATACCAAGCTCGTGTCCATAACACCTATAGAAAGGAACACTACCTTCATTCCGATGCCATTTGGGCATCTCAGGTGGGCCTTTCATGATCCTATTGCCTAACTAGCATCATACCTTGCCTAGGGCAAAGTATTTGGGGTTTTAAATTTTTTGAGATTTTCAGATTTTTCGTGGACTACCCCATTTGGAAAAAGTCCACAATCCAAGCTGGTGGAAAAATAATTTTTTTGGACATCTTTGAGGAGGATTTCTAAGAAGACTTCCTCAGTAAAGTCATAGGCCTCAAAATTGGCTATCCAACGAGCTCTCAAATGGCCCGATCAGACTAACGCAGCTCTTGTTATGACCATAATACCAAGTTCGTGTCCAAAACACCTATAGAAAGGCACACTACCTTCATTCCGGGGCCATTGGGCTTCTCAGGTGGGCCTTTCATGGACCTATCGCCTAACTAGCGTCACACCTTTCCTAGGGAAACTAATTTAGGGTTTTAAATTTTTTGAGATATTGAGATATTTTGTGGACTACACCCTTTGAAAAAAGTCGAGAATCCAAGCTGTGGAAAAATGATTTTTTTTGGACATCTTTGAGGAGGATTTCTCAGGAGATATCCTTAGTAAAGTCGTAAGCCTTGAAGTTGGCTTTCTAACTAGCTCTCAAATGGCCCGATCAGACTAACGCAGCTCTTATTATGACCAAAATACGAGGCTCCTATCCATAACACCTATAGAAAGGCACACTACCTTCATTCCGGGGCCATTTGGGCATCTCAGGTGGGCCTTTCATGGACCTATTGCCTAACTAGCATCATACCTTTCCTAGGGAAAATTATTTTGGGTTTTAAATTTTTTGAGATTTTGAGATTTTTTGTGGACTACCCCCTTTGGAAAAAGTCGAGAATCCAAGCTGGTGGAAAAATGAATTTTTTGGACATCTTCGATGAGGATTTCTCATAAGACTTCCTCAGTAAAGTCGTATGCCTTGAAATTGGCTTTCCAACGAGCGCTCAAATGGCCCGATCAGACTAACGCAACTCTTGTTATGACCATAATACCAAGCTCGTGTCCATAACACCTATAGAAAGGCACACTACCTTCATTCCGGGGCCATTTGGGCATATCAGATGGGCCTTTCACTACTAGAAAAATGCAATTAGACATCTGTTGTGAACAGATGTCTTTCAAAAAAAATTCCGACCTTATTGTGCATATAGTAAAAGATCAACTTTTCCACATCAGTTTTAAGCCGATGTCTTTTCTTGGTTAAAACATCTATTTTATATTGAATATAGATATAAATCAGCCCCTCAAATTTATTTTTGAAATGTTCATTTGTTTTTAAACCCTCGTTATTTTTCATTTATAAGCTTTTGAAGATGTCCACACCAAGCCTAAATTTTACATTCACATCACTATTTTTTAAATAATCAATGTATTAAAACAAAATAGACATCTTTTTTATTATATTGATTTTGTGTATATTAATTTCATATGTATAATTTGTGATTTTTTTATTGTTTTAAAATAATCTATCGTATGATATATGTACATAACTGATGTATTAATATGATATAGACATCATTTCAGATATATATAAAGAGGTTGTTGTTAGCAATATATATCAATTTATATTAACATTGTGATGTAAAAATATATGTTACGAATTGGTTTAAATTATTTAGGCGATGTCTATAATGATACTAACATCCATTTTTATGTAATGATTCGATTTCATAGCTATTCAAGCACAACACTTTTCATCTATAATTCAATGTTTTTTCATTCGATACACAACACCCTTTTTTCATATAATAAGATTCCGCAAATGATAGGTACGTAAAGAACATATACATTAAAATAAATGTGAAATCGACATTTACAAATGTTTTACAAAGGATAGGTACTTGAAAAATACACTTTACAAATGATGAATACTTTTAAATGACGGGTACAAAACATATATTTTGGGCACACTTCCAAAAACTAAAACTTTGTAGTCTCGACACTCTACTCCAAGAGCCAAGCATATTTAGAAATCACTCCAAGAGCCAAGCATATTCAGAAATCACTCTTGGTTCACGATTTGTGTCCTACTTTGCTGCATGGGCAAAGATGTTTGTCTCTTGGTTCACGATTTCATGATCCCCATTAATAAATCTGGCATATAAACTCTTTACAAGGTCAAGGGACACATTGCATAGCCACAAAAGTAACAACATAAAAATATAAATAAATAAATAAATTTTGGACTAAAAAGGAGTGATATTGCCTAATGCCATATAATTAAAATATAAATAAATAAATTCTGAACATAAAAATATAAATAAATAGATCCTAGAAAAAAATAAGAACATAAAAAGTAAGAACAAAAAAATATAGATAAATAAATAAATTCTGGACTAAAACGATAAGCATATTTATGTTTCTATCTAAATCTTCATAATAGTCGTAATGTGATATTGTCAAGCACCAACCTGAACTATCATCCGCATGATCAGTGGAAGCTTATCTCGTCCTTGCTATTTTATATCATCCCTCAATGTGGGTAGCACACTAACAAGTGCTTCAGGTTTCCGTCATAAAACTTGAAAATTGCATGTGAAGAAGTCAAGTTCCAGAGATAAAACATGTAAAGGTTATTCCAACTCCAAGAGCCAACAAGCATACTCAGAAATCACTAATTAAAACATATGGTAGATAATTCCAGTTACTAGAGCTACTTCTGATCTGTCTTAACATCTAATGACAAATGCATATCTCAAAGAAAGAAAGTAATAACAACAAAAGAATTAAAAAAAACGCAGGCAGGGGTAAATCTAGGTAATGCATCACTGTGACTGTTAAAATCAGAATTCCCTCGAATCAAAGAATAAAGAAATTATCAACAAAAAAGCGATGGAACCGAATATTTATCCAATTGCAGCCATAAACCATCTTTTACACTCATTTCAGGAAACAAACTCCAGTAAAATTTGTTAACATCTAAAATTCAACATGCTAAATAACAATCAACGAAAACGTACGGAGATATTCAAAACCTAAGTTTAATAAGTCAAAGTACTTTTAAAATAATTGAATAATTATGAAAGAAAATACAAGATGGATGACAACATTAGGACAATCTTTAGGTGTTCATAAAAAGTAATTATCTACTGCAAGATCAACAAGTTTTATGGAGCTAAGAAACACAAGAAAATAGAAAGAAGGATTCATTAAATCAGAAACATATATTAGCATCAATTATGTCAAGTAAACTAACCTCTTCATCCACTTCCGGATGACCACCAAATCTTAAAAGCACGAGTAAAATATGACTTGTCATTATGAAAACAAAGACAATACAAGATGGATATGACAACATTAGGACAATCTTTAGGTGTTCATGAACTCTTTTGGTGAGATTAGCAACACTTTAATCATCTAGTAGACCTTAGAACATAGAAGGGTTACTTACTTGAACATATGATAACTGAACAAACATAGGGTCTGTAACAGCTCGGACTCCTTAAACAACTTTTTCTTGAAGACAAGTTTACAATGCAATATTTCTCCCTTGCTACGGTCCTTGGATGCCTTGAAATTAGCATGTAGATCACCAATATACTTATTATCATCTAGTCCAATATACTCATATGTCAAAAAAAATCAAATTAGCTGGCTGATAAGTAAAAATTGGGTTGAAAAAGCAATTCAAAGAACCTACATACCAGTTCCAGGATCTGTTTGTTTGGAACCAGTGACAACTTTGCGGCATTCAAACAAACTGAAGCTAGAAAAGGCAGAGAGTTTGATAATTCCAGCAAGTTCCTAAGGTAGAAGAAAAACAAGTACCAATAATATTAAAATAACATAGTGATTATAAACAGCAGACAGGCGACTAGAAGCAAATTTTCGACGATGAACTCCAGGTGAGAAATGATCAATAGGTAGAATTCTAGATGCTTGTTCTCTCATTTAGTAAAAAAAATAAGATGAGGGGTAATAATGCCGCTTCCCTCGTAGTCCATGCAGACCAATAAGATGCACATACAACGGTACCAATAGCCATTAGCCATAGGAAAAATTCAGCAACATCAACAGTAGGACGCTTTGGGGAGTACAGCTGCACAGAAACTGAAGAAAAAAAGACCGAATTTCAAGAGAGTGGGAAGATTAGGAAACTTGAAGACACTATTATGTTGCTAATAACCTTACCCATGGTATTGTTATAGAGGAGGTCTTCTAATTCTTCCCCAACATACTGTGGGAGAATAATAGCAGGAATCTGAATACTCACCGCTATCAACCCCATGAATAAAAGAAGGCAACTTCAAAAACATGTAACAAAAAAATAAAGAACTTATTATAGACAGTTCAATATAACCTGAATTATCGAGGGAAAACCTAACCATATGGTTAGGTTTTCCCACTTCAAAAATCCAAACCTCTCTCCATTTCTATCAAATTCAATCTTCTAGTTAATACTCATCGCATCTTCTAACTTTGCTACGTCACCTGGACTCAATGATCAATGACAAGATCCACAGACACCTGTTACATTACAGGTGATTAGGAGCAATGCTGCATCATTGTAACACATTAGCTGATGATCAATTTTCAAGCCCCGTTTACATTGTTAAATTTCCAGCAAAGTTTGTCTCAAGGAAAACCATATCTGCTTTTCTTATTGAAAAAATGATCATCCCAAGATAAAAGGAGAAACCATACCATGCCAAGCTTATTCATAGCATCTCGTATAACAGCCAGATCTACCACCGCAGAATGTTTATACGTTAATTCAAAACAGGATGTTTGCAACGAATCTACAAAAGCTAGGGAACAGGACAAGTAAGAAAAGAAAGACCTCATTCATGAATAATATACACTAGCAGCTAGTTTATATTATTGAGTTCAACGTTCTTGTCAACTAGACCATGTTGAGTTTTCCATCAGCCAAGAGAGAAAAGAAAGACCTCATTCAGAAATATTATAAAGTGTGAATTATCTTGAGATGGCCCAAACTTCACTAGGCCAAAATATGACAATTTTGTATTGTAATTCTACAATCAACAATTCAAGAAAGAGATATATAGTAAGAATGCATACCTATTTTTTGCTTGTTTTCTCTTAATTGAGAGTAATATGATACATTTTCATGTTAACAAGTAAATGATATGCATAAAAGTTGGTTAGTTATAAACAAAAGCATTTGTGCCAACCAATATATATTCAAGCTTTTTTAGGATGAGAAATGCAAGACTAATCAATTCTGAGAAAACATAGTCAAACGAGTAAAAAAAAAGTGAGATTCTTACCCCATCAAGAAGGATATTTGAGGTCTTAAAATCCCTGGAGATGACTTGATTATCCAAAGTGTGCAGAAATGCTAAGCAATGAGTTGCTGCGAGAGCTATATTGATCCGCACGTCCCATGGAAGTGACTCAATGGACTCTGCAAATCCAATGAGAAAAGTAAATGAAGCTTGATCCATGAATCTAAGCTTGCAAACATTCCTTGATCAGTTTTAACTTACTCTTGAAAAGGTTATTTTCCATGCTTCCTTTTTCCATGTACTCATATACAAGAAGCATCTCCTTGTCCTCCCAGCAATAATAGAGGTAGCTTAACCATGTGAGGGTGGGAAAGGCTGCCCAAGAACTTGACCTCCGATTAGATACTGAATGAAGAAACAAAAGTGTTAAGGATGATATATTAGCGTTGATAAGCCTACAACTATTGTATAAACCATGATTAAAATAATACCAATCTGAAACAAAGTCTTTCAAAAATTGAGCACCAAATGAACTCTCCAAGGCATTGACTAAAATAGACAGTTGTGATGCAAATCCAACAGTCCTCTCTTTAGTTCCATTATTCCTAAAGATTAACACATGTATGGGGCATATATTTTTAAAACCAAAAAGAACTAAAGCTGAAAAGCACTAATTTAAAGCACTAATTTATGCCATTCGAATTTTCCAAAGGACACAACAAAATTTACCAAAAAAAATCAGCAATGGAATCCATTGGCAAATTTCTCAAAATGACTCTTTATTATCATAGCGATGATGAATTAACTAGAAGCATAGAAAACATCATCATGTACTAACAAATTTTCAGATAATAATGTCGTTTTTTCAACCTGAAAGACATCTCACCTTTTTCTTTTTCGACTCTTTATATATTGTTTTCCTCAATGGGAGAAACAATGAAGCGTATAAGGCAATCCACTTTTGATCATCCTAGCATATTAAAAAAAAGACGATTGGTTTCAGAACCGATGCCAGAAACACATAAATGAAACCCTAAAAATTTGAATCTAGATCTAGAGGGAACGAGAGAGAAGTAGTTGTCTTCTTCATCGAATCAAGATCTATAAGGATTTTCTGAGAGTGAGAGGAGGGAGATGATTACCGAAGAAGCGCAGAGGCAATGGTTGAGTCATCGTCGGAGGTGGGGGATTGCTATTGTCTTCGGTGTGAGAAACTCTATCAGATCTGCATGGAGAGACAGGGGATTTCGTGGCGGGGGAGAAGACGAGAGTTTGGTTTTGAGATCTGGAGGGTGGAAGATAGAGGTCAGGGTTTGGATTTGGTTGAAGAGGATGAAGGCAGGTCTGCCCTCCTTGGAGAGCTTCTTGCCGGCCTTTGGCTTCTTCTTTGTCAGCGCCTTCTCTACTGGCTTCGTCTCTGCAGGGGCTTCGTCTCGGCCTTGGGCGCCATTTGAAGAGGGAGGAGAGAGATTAGGGTTTGTGTTTGGTGCAGTAAAAGTACGAGATTGGAGTTGGGAGGGGTTTGGGAGAGGGAGATATTGGTATAAATTTTTCCCAAAGCTAATGGAATAAAGTGGGTAAAATTAAGTGTTAGAAATTTCCCCCAAATTTGAAAACCCCTCCAATTTTTTTTCTAAGTTATTCAAACCGCGTGTTTCCATTTAGGAAATTGAAACCCGCGCGTTTTAATTTATTTCAGAATTAATAATTTCACATCTGTCAAAAAAATCAACTGTTTTCTAAATTATTTTTAACATCACAAAATTAATATACGATGTAATAGAATAATTTAACATTAGGTGTTTTGTTGACAGACTTAATATGCATGATGTCTAATTGCATAATTCTAGTAGTGTTTCCTGGACCTATCGCCTAACTAGCATCACACCTTGCCTATGGCAAACAATTTAGGGTTTTAAATTTTTTGAGATTTTGAGATTTTTTGTGGACTACCCCCTTTGGAAAAAGTCGAGAATCCAAGCTGGTGGAAAAATGATATTTTTGGACATCTTCGAGGAGGATTTCTCAGAAGACATCCTTAGTAAAGTCGTAAGCCTTGAAGTTGACTTTCCCACGAGCTCTCAAATGGCCCGATCAGACAAACGCAGCTCTTGTTATGACAAAAATACCAGGCTCCTACCCATAACACCTATAGAAAGGCACACTACCTTCATTCCGGGGCCATTTGGGCATCTCAGGTGGGCCTTTCATGGACCTATTGCCTAACTAGCATCATACCTTGCCTAGGGCAAAGTATTTGGGGTTTTAAATTTTTTGAGATTTTGAGATTTTTTGTGGACTACCCCCTTTGGAAAAAGTCGAGAATCCAAGCTGGTGGAAAAATGATTTTTTTGCAGATCTTCGAGGAGGATTTCTCAGGAGACATCTTTAGTAAAGTAGTAGGCCTTGAATTTAGCTTTCCAACAAGCTCTCAAATGGCCCAATCAGACTAACGCAGCTCTTGTTATGACCAAAATACCAAGCTCGTGTCCATAACACCTATAGAAAGGCACACTACCTTCATTCCGGGGCCATTTGGGCATCTCACGTGGGCCTTTCATGGACCTATTGCCTAACTAACATCATACCTTGCCTAGGGAAAGGTATTTGGGGTTTTAAATTTTTAGAGATTTTAAGATTTTGTGTAGACTACCTACCCCCTATGGAAAAAGTCGAGAATCCAAGCTGTTGGAAAAATGATTTTTTTAGACATCTTCGAGGAGGATTTCTCAGGAGACATCCTTGGTAATGCCGTAGACCGTGAAGTTACCTTTCCAACGAGCTCTCAAATGGCCCGATCAGACTAACGCAGCTCTTGTTATGACCGAAATACCAAGCTCGTGTCCATAACACCTATAAAAAGGCACACTACCTTCATTCCGGGGCCATTTGGGCATGTCAGGTGGGCCTTTCATGGACATATTGCCTAACTAGCATCATATCTTACCTAGGGCAAAGTATTTAAGGTTTTAAATTTTTTGAGATTTTAAGATTTTTTGTAGACTACCCCTTTAACCCCTTTGGAGAAAGTCGAGAATCCAAGGTGGTGGAAAAATGATTTTTTTGGACATCTTCGAGGAGGTTTTCTTGAGAGAAGTCCTCAGTAATGTCGTAGGCCTTGAACTTAGCTTTTCAACGAGATCTCAAATGGCCCGATCAGAATAACGCAAATCTTGTTATGACCAAAATATCAAACTCGTGTCCATAACACCTATAGAAAGGCACACTACCTTCATTCTGGGGCCATTTGGGCATCTCAGGTGGGCCTTTCATGGACCTATTGCCTAAATAGCATCACACCTTGCCTATGGCAAAGTATTTGGGGTTTTAAATATTTTGAGATTTTGAGATTTTTTGTGGACAACCCACTTTGGAAAAAGTCGAGAATCCAAGCTGGTGGAAAAATGATTTTTTTGGACATCTTCGAGGAGGATTTCTAAGGAGACATCCTTAGTAAAGTCGTAAGTCTTGAAGTTGGCTTTCCAACGAGCTCTCAAATGGCCCGATCAGACTAACGCAGCTCTTGTTATGACCAAAATAACAGGCATGTGTCCATAACACCTATAGAAAGGGACACTACCTTCATTCCGGGGCCACTTGGGCATCTCAGGTGGGCCTTTCATGGACCTATTGCCTAACTAGCATCATACCTTGCCTAGGACAAAGTATTTGGGGTTTTCAATTTTTTAAGATTTTGAGACTTTTTTGGACTACCCCCTTTGGAAAAAGTCGAGAATCCAAGTTGTTGGAAAAATGATTTTTTTGGACATCTTCGAGGAGGATTTCTCAGGAGACATCCGTAGTAAAGTCGTAGGCCTTGAAGTTGGCTTTCCAACGAGCTCTCAAATGGCCCGATCAGACTAACGCAGCTCTTGTTATGACCAAAATACCAAGCTCGTGTCCATAACACCTATAGAAAGGCACACTACCTTCATTCCGGGGCCATTTGGGCATCTCAGGTGGGCTTTTCATGTACCTATTGCCTAACAAGCATCATACCTTGGCTAGGGTAAAGTATTTAGGGTTTTAAATTTTTTGAGATGTTGAGATTTTTTGTGGACTACCCCCTTTGGAAAAAGTCAAGAATCCAAGCTGGTGGAAAAATGATTTTTTTGGACATCTTCGAGGAGGATATCTCAGGAGACATCCTTAGTAAAGTCGTAGGCCTTCAAGTTGGATTTCCAACGAGCTCTCAAATGGCCTTATCAGACTGACGTTGCTCTTGTTATGACCATAATACCAAGCTAGTGTCCATAACACCTATAGAAAGGCACACTACCTTCATTCTGGGGCCATTTTTGGGTTTTAAATTTTTTGAGATTTTGGTATTTTTTGTGGACTACCCCCTTTGGAGAAAGTCGAGAATCCAAGCTGGTGGGAAAATGATTTTTTTGGACATCTTCGAGGTGGATTTCTCAGGAGACATCCTTAGTAAAGTCGTAGGCTTTGAAGTTAGCTTTCCAATGAGCTCTCAAATGGCCCGATCAGACTAACGCAGCTCTTGTTATTACCAAAATACCAAGCTCGTGTCCATAACACCTATAGAAAGGCACACTACCTTCATTCCGGTGCCATTTGGGCATCTCAGGTGGGCTTTTCATGGACCTATTGCCTAACAAGAATCATACCTTGGCTAGGGTAAAGTATTTGGGGTTTTAAATTTTTTGAGATGTTGAGATTTTTTGTGGACTACCTCCTTTGGAAAAAGTCAAGAATCCAAGCTGGTGGAAAAATGATTTTTTGGACATCTTCGAGGAGGATTTATCAGGAGACATCCGTACTAAAGTCGTAGGCCTTGATATTAGCTTTCTAACGAGCTCTCAAACGGCCCGATCAGACTAACGCAGCTCTTGTTATGATAAAAATACCAAGCTCGTGTCCATAACACTTATAGAAAGGCATACTACCTTCATTCCGGGGCCATTTGGGCATCTCAGGTGGGCATTTCATGGACCTATTGCCTAACTAGCATCATACCTTGCCTAGGGCAAAGTATTTGGGGTTTTAAATATCAGGCTCGTGTCCATAACACCTATAGAAAGGCACACTACCTTCATTCCGGGGCCATTTTGGCATCTCAGGTGGGCATTTCATGGACCTATTGCCTAACTAGCATCATACCTTGCCTAGGGAAAAGTATTTGGGGTTTTAAATTTTTTGAGATTTTGAGATATTTTGTGGACTACCCCCTTTGGAAAAAGTCGAGAATCCAAGCTGTTGGAAAAATGATTTTTTTTGGACATCTTCGAGGAGGATATCTCAGGAGACATCCTTAGTAAAGTCGTAGGCCTTCAAGTTGGATTTCCAACGAGCTCTCAAATGGCCTTATGAGACTGACGCTGCTCTTGTTATTACCATAATACCAAGCTAGTGTCCATAACACCTATAGAAAGGCACACTACCTTCATTCTGGGGCCATTTTTTGGTTTTAAATTTTTTGAGATTTTGGTATTTTTTGTGGACTACCCCCTTTGGAGAAAGTCGAGAATCCAAGCTGGTGGGAAAATGATTTTTTTGGACATCTTCGAGGTGGATTTCTCAGGAGACATCCATAGTAAAGTCGTAGGCTTTGAAGTTAGCTTTCCAACGAGCTCTCAAATGGCCTTATCAGACTAACACAGCTCTTGTTATTACCAAAATACCAAGCTCGTGTCCATAACACCTATAGAAAGGCACACTACCTTCATTCCGGTGCCATTTGGGCATCTCAGGTGGGCTTTTCATGGACCTATTGCCTAACAAGAATCATACCTTGGCTAGGGTAAAGTATTTGGGGTTTTAAATTTTTTGAGATGTTGAGATTTTTTGTGGACTACCCCCTTTGGAAAAAGTCAAGAATCCAAGCTGGTGGAAAAATGATTTTTTGGACATCTTCGAGGAGGATTTATCAGGAGACATCCGTACTAAAGTCGTAGGCCTTGATATTAGCTTTCTAACGAGCTCTCAAACGGCCCGATCAGACTAACGCAGCTCTTGTTATGACAAAAATACCAAGCTCGTGTCCATAACACCTATAGAAAGGCACACTACCTTCATTCCGGTGCCATTTGGGCATCTCAGGTGGGCTTTTCATGGACCTATTGCCTAACAAGAATCATACCTTGGCTAGGGTAAAGTATTTGGGGTTTTAAATTTTTTGAGATGTTGAGATTTTTTGTGGACTACCCCCTTTGGAAAAAGTCAAGAATCCAAGCTGGTGGAAAAATGATTTTTTGAACATCTTCGAGGAGGATTTATCAGGAGACATCCGTACTAAAGTCGTAGGCCTTGATATTAGCTTTCTAACGAGCTCTCAAACGGCCCGATCAGACTAATGCAACTCTTGTTATGACCAAAATATCAGGCTCGTGTCCATAACACCTATAGAAAGGCACACTACCTTCATTCCGGGGCCATTTTGGCATCTCAGGTGGGCATTTCATGGACCTATTGCCTAACTAGCATCATACCTTGCCTAGGGAAAAGTATTTGGGGTTTTAAATTTTTTGAGATTTTGAGATATTTTGTGGACTACCCCCTTTGGAAAAAGTCGAGAATCCAAGCTGTTGGAAAAATGATTTTTTTTGGACATCTTCGAGGAGGATATCTTAGGAGACATCCTTAGTAAAGTCGTAGGCCTTCAAGTTGGATTTCCAACGAGCTCTCAAATGGCCTTATCAGATTGACGTTGCTCTTGTTATGACCATAATACCAAGCTAGTGTCCATAACACCTATAGAAAGGCACACTACCTTCATTCTGGGGCCATTTTTGGGTTTTAAATTTTTTGAGATTTTGGTATTTTTTGTGGACTACCCCCTTTGGAGAAAGTCGAGAATCCAAGCTGGTGGGAAAATGATTTTTTTGGACATCTTCGAGGTGGATTTCTCAGGAGACATCCCTAGTAAAGTCGTAGGCTTTGAAGTTAGCTTTCCAACGAGCTCTCAAATGGCCCGATCAGACTAACGCAGCTCTTGTTATTACCAAAATACCAAGCTCGTGTCCATAACACCTATAGAAAGGCACACTACCTTCATTCCGGTGCCATTTGGGCATCTCAGGTGGGCTTTTCATGGACCTATTGCCTAACAAGAATCATACCTTGGCTAGGGTAAAGTATTTGGGGTTTTAAATTTTTTGAGATGTTGAGATTTTTTGTGGACTACCTCCTTTGGAAAAAGTCAAGAATCCAAGCTGGTGGAAAAATGATTTTTTGGACATCTTCGAGGAGGATTTATCAGGAGACATCCGTACTAAAGTCGTAGGCCTTGATATTAGCTTTCTAACGAGCTCTCAAACGGCCCGATCAGACTAACGCAGCTCTTGTTATGACAAAAATACCAAGCTCGTGTCCATAACACTTATAGAAAGGCATACTACCTTCATTCCGGGGCCATTTGGGCATCTCAGGTGGGCATTTCATGGACCTATTGCCTAACTAGCATCATACCTTGCCAAGGGCAAAGTATTTGGGGTTTTAAATATCAGGCTCGTGTCCATAACACCTATAGAAAGGCACACTACCTTCATTCCGGGGCCATTTTGGCATCTCAGGTGGGCATTTCATGGACCTATTGCCTAACTAGCATCATACCTTGCCTAGGGAAAAGTATTTGGGGTTTTAAATTTTTTGAGATTTTGAGATATTTTGTGGACTACCCCCTTTGGAAAAAGTCGAGAATCCAAGCTGTTGGAAAAATGATTTTTTTTGGACATCTTCGAGGAGGATATCTCAGGAGACATCCTTAGTAAATTCGTAGGCCTTCAAGTTGGATTTCCAACGAGCTCTCAAATGGCCTTATCAGACTGACGCTGCTCTTGTTATGACCATAATACCAAGCTAGTGTCCATAACACCTATAGAAAGGCACACTACCTTCATTCTGGGGCCATTTTTTGGTTTTAAATTTTTTGAGATTTTGGTATTTTTTGTGGACTACCCCCTTTGGAGAAAGTCGAGAATCCAAGCTGGTGGGAAAATGATTTTTTTGGACATCTTCGAGGTGGATTTCTCAGGAGACATCCATAGTAAAGTTGTAGGCTTTGAAGTTAGCTTTCCAACGAGCTCTCAAATGGCCTTATCAGACTAACGCAGCTCTTGTTATTACCAAAATACCAAGCTCGTGTCCATAACACCTATAGAAAGGCACACTACCTTCATTCCGGTGCCATTTGGGCATCTCAGGTGGGCTTTTCATGGACCTATTGCCTAACAAGAATCATACCTTGGCTAGGGTAAAGTATTTGGGGTTTTAAATTTTTTGAGATGTTGAGATTTTTTGTGGACTACCCCCTTTGGAAAAAGTCAAGAATCCAAGCTGGTGGAAAAATGATTTTTTGAACATCTTCGAGGAGGATTTATCAGGAGACATCCGTACTAAAGTCGTAGGCCTTGATATTAGCTTTCTAACGAGCTCTCAAACGGCCCGATCAGACTAACGCAACTCTTGTTATGACCAAAATATCAGGCTCGTGTCCATAACACCTATAGAAAGGCACACTACCTTCATTCCGGGGCCATTTTGGCATCTCAGGTGGGCATTTCATGGACCTATTGCCTAACTAGCATCATACCTTGCCTAGGGAAAAGTATTTGGGGTTTTAAATTTTTTGAGATTTTGAGATATTTTGTGGACTACCCCCTTTGGAAAAAGTCGAGAATCCAAGCTGTTGGAAAAATGATTTTTTTTGGACATCTTCGAGGAGGATTTCTCAGGAGACATCCGTAGTAAAGTCGTAGGCCTTCAAGTTGGATTTCCAACGAGCTCTCAAATGGCCTTTATTAGACTAACGCTGCTCTTGTTATGACCATAATACCAAGCTAGTGTCCATAACACCTATAGAAAGGCACACTACCTTCATTCTGGGGCCATTTGGGCATCTCAGGTAGGCCTTTCAAGGACCTATTGCCTAACTAGCATCATACCTTGCCTAGGGAAAAGTATTTGGGGTTTTAAATTTTTTGAGATTTTGGTATTTTTTGTGGACTACCCCCTTTGGAGAAAGTCGAGAATCCAAGCTGGTGGGAAAATGATTTTTTTGGACATCTTCGAGGTGGATTTCTCAGGAGACATCCTTAGTAAAGTCGTAGGCTTTGAAGTTAGCTTTCCAACGAGCTCTCAAATGGCCCGATCAGACTAACGCAGCTCTTGTTATTACCAAAATACCAAGCTCGTGTCCATAACACCTATAGAAAGGCACACTACCTTCATTCCGGGGCCATTTGGGCATCTCTGGTGGGCTTTTCATGGACCTATTGCCTAACAAGAATCATACCTTGGCTAGGGTAAAGTATTTGGGGTTTTAAATTTTTTGAGATGTTGAGATTTTTTGTGGACTACCTCCTTTGGAAAAAGTCAATAATCCAAGCTGGTGGAAAAATGATTTTTTGAACATCTTCGAGGAGGATTTATCAGGAGACATCCGTACTAAAGTCGTAGGCCTTGATATTAGCTTTCTAACGAGCTCTCAAACGGCCCGATCAGACTAACGCAACTCTTGTTATGACCAAAATATCAGGCTCGTGTCCATAACACCTATAGAATGGCACACTACCTTCATTCCGGGGCCATTTGGGCATCTCAGGTGGGCATTTCATGGACCTATTGCCTAACTAGCATCATACCTTGCCTAGGGCAAAGTTTTGGGGTTTTAAATATTTTGAGATTTTGAGATATTTTGTGGACTACCCCTTTGGAAAAAGTCGAGAATCCAAGCTGTTGGAAAAATGATTTTTTTTGGACATCTTCGAGGAGGATTTCTCAGGAGACATCCGTAGTAAAGTGGTAGGCCTTCAAGTTGGATTTCCAACGAGCTCTCAAATGGCCTTTATTAGACTAACGCTGCTCTTGTTATGACCATAATACCAAGCTAGTGTCCATAACACCTATAGAAAGGCACACTACCTTCACTCTGGGGCCATTTGGGCATCTCAGGTAGGCCTTTCAAGGACCTATTGCCTAACTAGCATCATACCTTGCCTAGGGAAAAGTATTTGGGGTTTTAAATTTTTTGAGATTTTGGTATTTTTTGTGGACTACCCCCTTTGGAGAAAGTCGAGAATCCAAGCTGGTGGGAAAATGATTTTTTTGGACATCTTCGAGGTGGATGTCTCAGGAGACATCCTTAGTAAAGTCGTAGGCTTTGAAGTTAGCTTTCCAACGAGCTCTCAAATGGCCCGATCAGACTAACGCAGCTCTTGTTATTACCAAAATACCAAGCTCGTGTCCATAACACCTATAGAAAGGCACACTACCTTCATTCCGGGGCCATTTGGGCATCTCAGGTGGGCCTTTCATGGACCTATTGCCTAACTAGCATCATACCTTGCCTAGGGAAAAGTATTTGGGGTTTTAAATTTTTTGAGATTTTGAGATATTTTGTGGACTACCCCCTTTGGAAAAAGTCGAGAATCCAAGCTGTTGGAATAATGATTTTTTTTGGACATCTTCGAGGAGGATATCTCAGGAGACATCCTTAGTAAAGTCGTAGGCCTTCAAGTTGGATTTCCAACGAGCTCTCAAATGGCCTTATCAGACTGACGCTGCTCTTGTTATGACCATAATACCAAGCTAGTGTCCATAACACCTATAGAAAGGCACACTACCTTCATTCTGGGGCCATTTTTTGGTTTTAAATTTCTTGAGATTTTGGTATTTTTTGTGGACTACCCCCTTTGGAGAAAGTCGAGAATCCAAGCTGGTGGGAAAATGATTTTTTTGGACATCTTCGAGGTGGATTTCTCAGGAGACATCCATAGTAAAGTCGTAGGCTTTGAAGTTAGCTTTCCAACGAGCTCTCAAATGGCCTTATCAGACTAACGCAGCTCTTGTTATTACCAAAATACCAAGCTCGTGTCCAAAACACCTATAGAAAGGCACACTACCTTCATTCCGGTGCCATTTGGGCATCTCAGGTGGGCATTTCATGGACCTATTGCCTAACTAGCATCATACCTTGCCTAGGGAAAAGTATTTGGGGTTTTAAATTTTTTGAGATTTTGAGATATTTTGTGGACTACCCCCTTTGGAAAAAGTCGAGAATCCAAGCTGTTGGAAAAATGATTTTTTTTGGACATCTTCGAGGAGGATATCTCAGGAGACATCCTTAGTAAAGTCGTAGGCCTTCAAGTTGGATTTCCAACAAGCTCTCAAATGGCCTTATCAGACTGACGCTGCTCTTGTTATGACCATAATACCAAGCTAGTGTCCATAACACCTATAGAAAGGCACACTACCTTCATTCTGGGGCCATTTTTTGGTTTTCAATTTTTTGAGATTTTGGTATTTTTTGTGGACTACCCCCTTTGGAGAAAGTCGAGAATCCAAGCTGGTGGGAAAATGATTTTTTTGGACATCTTCGAGGTGGATTTCTCAGGAGACATCCATAGTAAAGTCGTAGGCTTTGAAGTTAGCTTTCCAACGAGCTCTCAAATGGCCTTATCAGACTAACGCAGCTCTTGTTATTACCAAAATACCAAGCTCGTGTCCATAACACCTATAGAAAGGCACACTACCTTCATTCCGGTGCCATTTGGGCATCTCAGGTGGGCTTTTCATGGACCTATTGCCTAACAAGAATCATACCTTGGCTAGGGTAAAGTATTTGGGGTTTTAAATTTTTTGAGATGTTGAGATTTTTTGTGGACTACCCCCTTTGGAAAAAGTCAAGAATCCAAGCTGGTGGAAAAATGATTTTTTGAACATCTTCGAGGAGGATTTATCAGGAGACATCCGTACTAAAGTCGTAGGCCTTGATATTAGCTTTCTAACGAGCTCTCAAACGGCCCGATCAGACTAACGCAACTCTTGTTATGACCAAAATATCAGGCTCGTGTCCATAACACCTATAGAAAGGCACACTACCTTCATTCCGGGGCCATTTGGGCATCTCAGGTGGGCATTTCATGGACCTATTGCCTAACTAGCATCATACCTTGCCTAGGGCAAAGTATTTGGGGTTTTAAATATTTTGAGATTTTGAGATATTTTGTGGACTACCCCTTTGGAAAAAGTCGAGAATCCAAGCTGTTGGAAAAATGATTTTTTTTGGACATCTTCGAGGAGGATTTCTCAGGAGACATCCGTAGTAAAGTGGTAGGCCTTCAAGTTGGATTTCCAACGAGCTCTCAAATGGCCTTTATTAGACTAACGCTGCTCTTGTTATGACCATAATACCAAGCTAGTGTCCATAACACCTATAGAAAGGCACACTACCTTCACTCTGGGGCCATTTGGGCATCTCAGGTAGGCCTTTCAAGGACCTATTGCCTAACTAGCATCATACCTTGCCTAGGGAAAAGTATTTGGGGTTTTAAATTTTTTGAGATTTTGGTATTTTTTGTGGACTACCCCCTTTGGAGAAAGTCGAGAATCCAAGCTGGTGGGAAAATGATTTTTTTGGACATCTTCGAGGTGGATTTCTCAGGAGACATCCTTAGTAAAGTCGTAGGCTTTGAAGTTAGCTTTCCAACGAGCTCTCAAATGGCCCGATCAGACTAACGCAGCTCTTGTTATTACCAAAATACCAAGCTCGTGTCCATAACACCTATAGAAAGGCACACTACCTTCATTCCGGGGCCATTTGGGCATCTCAGGTGGGCCTTTCATGGACCTATTGCCTAACTAGCATCATACCTTGCCTAGGGAAAAGTATTTGGGGTTTTAAATTTTTTGAGATTTTGAGATATTTTGTGGACTACCCCCTTTGGAAAAAGTCGAGAATCCAAGCTGTTGGAATAATGATTTTTTTTGGACATCTTCGAGGAGGATATCTCAGGAGACATCCTTAGTAAAGTCGTAGGCCTTCAAGTTGGATTTCCAACGAGCTCTCAAATGGCCTTATCAGACTGACGCTGCTCTTGTTATGACCATAATACCAAGCTAGTGTCCATAACACCTATAGAAAGGCACACTACCTTCATTCTGGGGCCATTTTTTGGTTTTAAATTTTTTGAGATTTTGGTATTTTTTGTGGACTACCCCCTTTGGAGAAAGTCGAGAATCCAAGCTGGTGGGAAAATGATTTTTTTGGACATCTTCGAGGTGGATTTCTCAGGAGACATCCATAGTAAAGTCGTAGGCTTTGAAGTTAGCTTTCCAACGAGCTCTCAAATGGCCTTATCAGACTAACGCAGCTCTTGTTATTACCAAAATACCAAGCTCGTGTCCAAAACACCTATAGAAAGGCACACTACCTTCATTCCGGTGCCATTTGGGCATCTCAGGTGGGCATTTCATGGACCTATTGCCTAACTAGCATCATACCTTGCCTAGGGAAAAGTATTTGGGGTTTTAAATTTTTTGAGATTTTGAGATATTTTGTGGACTACCCCCTTTGGAAAAAGTCGAGAATCCAAGCTGTTGGAAAAATGATTTTTTTTGGACATCTTCGAGGAGGATATCTCAGGAGACATCCTTAGTAAAGTCGTAGGCCTTCAAGTTGGATTTCCAACAAGCTCTCAAATGGCCTTATCAGACTGACGCTGCTCTTGTTATGACCATAATACCAAGCTAGTGTCCATAACACCTATAGAAAGGCACACTACCTTCATTCTGGGGCCATTTTTTGGTTTTCAATTTTTTGAGATATTGGTATTTTTTGTGGACTACCCCCTTTGGAGAAAGTCGAGAATCCAAGCTGGTGGGAAAATGATTTTTTTGGACATCTTCGAGGTGGATTTCTCAGGAGACATCCATAGTAAAGTCGTAGGCTTTGAAGTTAGCTTTCCAACGAGCTCTCAAATGGCCTTATCAGACTAACGCAGCTCTTGTTATTACCAAAATACCAAGCTCGTGTCCATAACACCTATAGAAAGGCACACTACCTTCATTCCGGTGCCATTTGGGCATCTCAGGTGGGCTTTTCATGGACCTATTGCCTAACAAGAATCATACCTTGGCTAGGGTAAAGTATTTGGGGTTTTAAATTTTTTGAGATGTTGAGATTTTTTGTGGACTACCCCCTTTGGAAAAAGTCAAGAATCCAAGCTGGTGGAAAAATGATTTTTTGAACATCTTCGAGGAGGATTTATCAGGAGACATCCGTACTAAAGTCGTAGGCCTTGATATTAGCTTTCTAACGAGCTCTCAAACGGCCCGATCAGACTAACGCAACTCTTGTTATGACCAAAATATCAGGCTCGTGTCCATAACACCTATAGAAAGGCACACTACCTTCATTCCGGGGCCATTTTGGCATCTCAGGTGGGCATTTCATGGACCTATTGCCTAACTAGCATCATACCTTGCCTAGGGAAAAGTATTTGGGGTTTTAAATTTTTTGAGATTTTGAGATATTTTGTGGACTACCCCCTTTGGAAAAAGTCGAGAATCCAAGCTGTTGGAAAAATGATTTTTTTTGGACATCTTCGAGGAGGATTTCTCAGGAGACATCCGTAGTAAAGTCGTAGGCCTTCAAGTTGGATTTCCAACGAGCTCTCAAATGGCCTTTATTAGACTAACGCTGCTCTTGTTATGACCATAATACCAAGCTAGTGTCCATAACACCTATAGAAAGGCACACTACCTTCATTCTGGGGCCATTTGGGCATCTCAGGTAGGCCTTTCAAGGACCTATTGCCTAACTAGCATCATACCTTGCCTAGGGAAAAGTATTTGGGGTTTTAAATTTTTTGAGATTTTGGTATTTTTTGTGGACTACCCCCTTTGGAGAAAGTCGAGAATCCAAGCTGGTGGGAAAATGATTTTTTTGGACATCTTCGAGGTGGATTTCTCAGGAGACATCCTTAGTAAAGTCGTAGGCTTTGAAGTTAGCTTTCCAACGAGCTCTCAAATGGCCCGATCAGACTAACGCAGCTCTTGTTATTACCAAAATACCAAGCTCGTGTCCATAACACCTATAGAAAGGCACACTACCTTCATTCCGGGGCCATTTGGGCATCTCTGGTGGGCTTTTCATGGACCTATTGCCTAACAAGAATCATACCTTGGCTAGGGTAAAGTATTTGGAGTTTTAAATTTTTTGAGATGTTGAGATTTTTTGTGGACTACCTCCTTTGGAAAAAGTCAATAATCCAAGCTGGTGGAAAAATGATTTTTTGGACATCTTCGAGGAGGATTTATCAGGAGACATCCGTACTAAAGTCGTAGGCCTTGATATTAGCTTTCTAACGAGCTCTCAAACGGCCTGATCAGACTAACGCAGCTCTTGTTATGACAAAAATACCAAGCTCGTGTCCATAACACCTATAGAAAGGCATACTACCTTCATTCCGGGGCCATTTGGGCATCTCAGGTGGGCATTTCATGGACCTATTGCCTAACTAGCATCATACCTTGCCTAGGGCAAAGTATTTGGGGTTTTAAATATTTTGAGATTTTGAGATATTTTGTGGACTACCCCTTTGGAAAAAGTCGAGAATCCAAGCTGTTGGAAAAATGATTGTTTTTGGACATCTTCGAGGAGGATTTCTCAGGAGACATCCGTAGTAAAGTGGTAGGCCTTCAAGTTGGATTTCCAACGAGCTCTCAAATGGCCTTTATTAGACTAACGCTGCTCTTGTTATGACCATAATACCAAGCTAGTGTCCATAACACCTATAGAAAGGCACACTACCTTCACTCTGGGGCCATTTGGGCATCTCAGGTAGGCCTTTCAAGGACCTATTGCCTAACTAGCATCATACCTTGCCTAGGGAAAAGTATTTGGGGTTTTAAATTTTTTCAGATTTTGGTATTTTTTGTGGACTACCCCCTTTGGAGAAAGTCGAGAATCCAAGCTGGTGGGAAAATGATTTTTTTGGACATCTTCGAGGTGGATTTCTCAGGAGACATCCTTAGTAAAGTCGTAGGCTTTGAAGTTAGCTTTCCAACGAGCTCTCAAATGGCCCGATCAGACTAACGCAGCTCTTGTTATTACCAAAATACCAAGCTCGTGTCCATAACACCTATAGAAAGGCACACTACCTTCATTCCGGGGCCATTTGGGCATCTCAGGTGGGCCTTTCATGGACCTATTGCCTAACTAGCATCATACCTTGCCTAGGGAAAAGTATTTGGGGTTTTAAATTTTTTGAGATTTTGAGATATTTTGTGGACTACCCCCTTTGGAAAAAGTCGAGAATCCAAGCTGTTGGAATAATGATTTTTTTTGGACATCTTCGAGGAGGATATCTCAGGAGACATCCTGAGTAAAGTCGTAGGCCTTCAAGTTGGATTTCCAACGAGCTCTCAAATGGCCTTATCAGACTGACGCTGCTCTTGTTATGACCATAATACCAAGCTAGTGTCCATAACACCTATAGAAAGGCACACTACCTTCATTCTGGGGCCATTTTTTGGTTTTAAATTTTTTCAGATTTTGGTATTTTTTGTGGACTACCCCCTTTGGAGAAAGTCGAGAATCCAAGCTGGTGGGAAAATGATTTTTTTGGACATCTTCGAGGTGGATTTCTCAGGAGACATCCATAGTAAAGTCGTAGGCTTTGAAGTTAGCTTTCCAACGAGCTCTCATATGGCCTTATCAGACTAACGCAGCTCTTGTTATTACCAAAATACCAAGCTCGTGTCCATAACACCTATAGAAAGGCACACTACCTTCATTCCGGTGCCATATGGGCATCTCAGGTGGGCATTTCATGGACCTATTGCCTAACTAGCATCATACCTTGCCTAGGGAAAAGTATTTGGGGTTTTAAATTTTTTGAGATTTTGAGATATTTTGTGGACTACCCCCTTTGGAAAAAGTCGAGAATCCAAGCTGTTGGAAAAATGATTTTTTTTGGACATCTTCGAGGAGGATATCTCAGGAGACATCCTTAGTAAAGTCGTAGGCCTTCAAGTTGGATTTCCAACAAGCTCTCAAATGGCCTTATCAGACTGACGCTGCTCTTGTTATGACCATAATACCAAGCTAGTGTCCATAACACCTATAGAAAGGCACACTACCTTCATTCTGGGGCCATTTTTTGGTTTTCAATTTTTTGAGATTTTGGTATTTTTTGTGGACTACCCCCTTTGGAGAAAGTCGAGAATCCAAGCTGGTGGGAAAATGATTTTTTTGTACATCTTCGAGGTGGATTTCTCAGGAGACATCCATAGTAAAGTCGTAGGCTTTGAAGTTAGCTTTCCAACGA
Organism: Persicaria maculosa; assembly: GCA_963922045.1. Taxonomy (NCBI): domain Eukaryota; kingdom Viridiplantae; phylum Streptophyta; class Magnoliopsida; order Caryophyllales; family Polygonaceae; genus Persicaria; species Persicaria maculosa. The sequence continues at coordinate 72,281,500 of OY998260.1, forward strand.
GCTCTCAAATGGCCTTATCAGACTAACGCAGCTCTTGTTATTACCAAAATACCAAGCTCGTGTCCATAACACCTATAGAAAGGCACACTACCTTCATTCCGGTGCCATTTGGGCATCTCAGGTGGGCTTTTCATGGACCTTTTGCCTAACAAGAATCATACCTTGGCTAGGGTAAAGTATTTGGGGTTTTAAATTTTTTGAGATGTTGAGATTTTTTGTGGACTACCCCCTTTGGAAAAAGTCAAGAATCCAAGCTGGTAGAAAAATGATTTTTTGAACATCTTCGAGGAGGATTTATCAGGAGACATCCGTACTAAAGTCGTAGGCCTTGATATTAGCTTTCTAACGAGCTCTCAAACGGCCCGATCAGACTAACGCAACTCTTGTTATGACCAAAATATCAGGCTCGTGTCCATAACACCTATAGAAAGGCACACTACCTTTATTCCGGGGCCATTTTGGCATCTCAGGTGGGCATTTCATGGACCTATTGCCTAACTAGCATCATACCTTGCCTAGGGAAAAGTATTTGGGGTTTTAAATTTTTTGAGATTTTGAGATATTTTGTGGACTACCCCCTTTGGAAAAAGTCGAGAATCCAAGCTGTTGGAAAAATGATTTTTTTTGGACATCTTCGAGGAGGATTTCTCAGGATACATCCGTAGTAAAGTCGTAGGCCTTCAAGTTGGATTTCCAACGAGCTCTCAAATGGCCTTTATTAGACTAACGCTGCTCTTGTTATGACCATAATACCAAGCTAGTGTCCATAACACCTATAGAAAGGCACACTACCTTCATTCTGGGGCCATTTGGGCATCTCAGGTAGGCCTTTCAAGGACCTATTGCCTAACTAGCATCATACCTTGCCTAGGGAAAAGTATTTGGGGTTTTAAATTTTTTGAGATTTTGGTATTTTTTGTGGACTACCCCCTTTGGAGAAAGTCGAGAATCCAAGCTGGTGGGAAAATGATTTTTTTGGACATCTTCGAGGTGGATTTCTCAGGAGACATCCTTAGTAAAGTCGTAGGCTTTGAATTTAGCTTTCCAACGAGCTCTCAAATGGCCCGATCAGACTAACGCAGCTCTTGTTATTACCAAAATACCAAGCTCGTGTCCATAACACCTATAGAAAGGCACACTACCTTCATTCCGGGGCCATTTGGGCATCTCTGGTGGGCTTTTCATGGACCTATTGCCTAACAAGAATCATACCTTGGCTAGGGTAAAGTATTTGGGGTTTTAAATTTTTTGAGATGTTGAGATTTTTTTTGGACTACCTCCTTTGGAAAAAGTCAATAATCCAAGCTGGTGGAAATATGATTTTTTGGACATCTTCGAGGAGGATTTATCAGGAGTCATCCGTACTAAAGTCGTAGGCCTTGATATTAGCTTTCTAACGAGCTCTCAAACGGCCTGATCAGACTAACGCAGCTCTTGTTATGACAAAAATACCAAGCTCGTGTCCATAACACCTATAGAAAGGCATACTACCTTCATTCCGGGGCCATTTGGGCATCTCAGGTGGGCATTTCATGGACCTATTGCCTAACTAGCATCATACCTTGCCTAGGGCAAAGTATTTGGGGTTTTAAATATTTTGAGATTTTGAGATATTTTGTGGACTACCCCTTTGGAATAAGTCGAGAATCCAAGCTGTTGGAAAAATGATTTTTTTTGGACATCTTCGAGGAGAATTTCTCAGGAGACATCCGTAGTAAAGTGGTAGGCCTTCAAGTTGGATTTCCAACGAGCTCTCAAATGGCCTTTATTAGACTAACGCTACTCTTGTTATGACCATAATACCAAGCTAGTGTCCATAACACCTATAGAAAGGCACACTACCTTCATTCTGGGGCCATTTGGGCATCTCAGGTAGGCCTTTCAAGGACCTATTGCCTAACTAGCATCATACCTTGCCTAGGGAAAAGTATTTGGGGTTTTAAATTTTTTGAGATTTTGGTATTTTTTGTGGACTACCCCCTTTGGAGAAAGTCGAGAATCCAAGCTGGTGGGAAAATGATTTTTTTGGACATCTTCGAGGTGGATTTCTCAAGAGACATCCTTAGTAAAGTCGTAGGCTTTGAAGTTAGCTTTCCAACGAGCTCTCAAATGGCCCGATCAGACTAACGCAGCTCTTGTTATTACCAAAATACCAAGCTCGTGTCCATAACACCTATAGAAAGGCACACTACCTTCATTCCGGGGCCATTTGGGAATCTCAGGTGGGCTTTTCATGGACCTATTGCCTAACAAGAATCATACCTTGGCTAGGGTAAAGTATTTGGGGTTTTAAATTTTTTGAGATGTTGAGATTTTTTGTGTACTACCTCCTTTGGAAAAAGTCAATAATCCAAGCTGGTGGAAAAATGATTTTTTGGACATCTTCGAGGAGGATTTATCAGGAGACATCCGTACTAAAGTTGTAGGAATTGATATTAGCTTTCTAACGAGCTCTCAAACGGCCCGATCAGACTAACGCAGCTCTTGTTATGATAAAAATACCAAACTCGTGTCCATAACACCTATAGAAAGGTACACTACCTTCATTTCGGGGCCATTTGGGCATCTCGGTGGGCCTTTCATGGACCTATCGCCTAACTAGCATTATATCTTGTCTAGGGCAAAGTATTTGGGGTTTTAAATTTTTTGAGATTTTAAGATTTTTTGTAGACTACCCCTTTGGAGAAAGTCGAGAATCCAAGCTGATGGAAATATGATTTATTTGGACATCTTCAAGGTGGATTTCTCAGAAGACTTCCTCAGAAAGTCGTAGGCCTTGAAATTGGCTTTCCAATGAGCTCTCAAATGGCCCGATCAGACTAACGCTGCTCTTGTTATGACCATAATACCAAGCTAGTGTCCATAACACCTATAGAAAGGCACACTACCTTCATTCTGGGGCCATTTGGGCATCTCAGGTGGGCCTTTCAAGGACCTATTGCCTAACTAGCATCATACCTTGCCTAGGGAAAAGTATTTGGGGTTTTAAATTTTTTGAGATTTTGGTATTTTTTGTGGACTACCCCTTTTGGAGAAAGTCGAGAATCCAAGCTGGTGGGAAAATGATTTTTTTGGACATCTTCGAGGTGGATTTCTCAGGAGACATCCTTAGTAAAGTCGTAGGCATTGAAGTTAGCTTTCCAACGAGCTCTCAAATGGCCCGATCAGACTAACGCAGCTCTTGTTATTACCAAAATACCAAGCTCGTGTCCATAACACCTATAGAAAGGCACACTACCTTCATTCCGGTGCCATTTGGGCATCTCAGGTGGGCTTTTCATAGACCTTTTGCCTAACAAGAATCATACCTTGGCTAGGGTAAAGTATTTGGGGTTTTAAATTTTTTTAGGATGTTGAGATTTTTTGTGGACTACCCCCTTTGGAAAAAGTCAAGAATCCAAGCTGGTGGAAAAATGATTTTTTGAACATCTTCGAGGAGGATTTATCAGGAGACATCCGTACTAAAGTCGTAGGCCTTGATATTAGCTTTCTAACGAGATCTCAAACGGCCCGATCAGACTAACGCACCTCTTGTTATGACCAAAATATCAGGCTCGTGTCCATAACACCTATAGAAAGGCACACTACCTTCATTCCGGGGCCATTTTGGCATCTCAGGTGGGCATTTCATGGACCTATTGCCTAACTAGCATCATACCTTGCCTAGGGAAAAGTATTTGGGGTTTTAAATTTTTTGAGATTTTGAGATATTTTGTGGACTACCCCCTTTGGAAAAAGTCGAGAATCCAAGCTGTTGGAAAAATGATTTTTTTTGGACATCTTCGAGGAGGATTTCTCAGGAGACATCCGTAGTAAAGTCGTAGGCCTTCAAGTTGGATTTCCAACGAGCTCTCAAATGGCCTTTATTAGACTAACGCTGCTCTTGTTATGACCATAATACCAAGCTAGTGTCCATAACACCTATAGAAAGGCACACTACCTTCATTCTGGGGCCATTTGGGCATCTCAGGTGGGCCTTTCAAGGACCTATTGCCTAACTAGCATCATACCTTGCCTAGGGAAAAGTATTTGGGGTTTTAAATTTTTTGAGATTTTGGTATTTTTTGTGGACTACCCCTTTTGGAGAAAGTCGAGAATCCAAGCTGGTGGGAAAATGATTTTTTTGGACATCTTCGAGGTGGATTTCTCAGGAGACATCCTTAGTAAAGTCGTAGGCTTTGAAGTTAGCTTTCCAACGACCTCTCAAATGGCCCGATCAGACTAACACAGCTCTTGTTATTACCAAAATACCAAGCTCGTGTCCATAACACCTATAGAAAGGCACACTACCTTCATTCCGGGGCCATTTGGGCATCTCTGGTGGGCTTTTCATGGACCTATTGCCTAACAAGAATCATACCTTGGCTAGGGTAAAGTATTTGGGGTTTTAAATTTTTTGAGATGTTGAGATTTTTTGTGGACTACCTCCTTTGGAAAAAGTCAATAATCCAAGCTGGTGGAAAAATGATTTTTTGGACATCTTCGAGGAGGATTTATCAGGAGACATCCGTACTAAAGTCGTAGGCCTTGATATTAGCTTTCTAACGAGCTCTCAAACGGCCTGATCAGACTAACGCAGCTCTTGTTATGACAAAAATACCAAGCTCGTGTCCAAAACACCTATAGAAAGGCATACTACCTTCATTCCGGGGCCATTTGGGCATCTCAGGTGGGCATTTCATGGACCTATTGCCTAACTAGCATCATACCTTGCCTAGGGCAAAGTATTTGGGGTTTTAAATTTTTTGAGATTTTGAGATATTTTGTGGACTACCCCCTTTGGAAAAAGTCGAGAATCCAAGCTGTTGGAAAAATGATTTTTTTTGGACATCTTCGAGGAGGATTTCTCAGGAGACATCCGTAGTAAAGTGGTAGGCCTTCAAGTTGGATTTCCAACGAGCTCTCAAATGGCCTTTATTAGACTAACGCTGCTCTTGTTATGACCATAATACCAAGCTAGTGTCCATAACACCTATAGAAAGGCACACTACCTTCATTCTGGGGCCATTTGGGCATCTCAGGTAGGCCTTTCAAGGACCTATTGCCTAACTAGCATCATACCTTGCCTAGGGAAAAGTATTTGGGGTTTTAAATTTTTTGAGATTTTGGTATTTTTTGTGGACTACCCCCTTTGGAGAAAGTCGAGAATCCAAGCTGGTGGAAATATGATTTATTTGGACATCTTCAAGGTGGATTTCTCAGAAGACTTCCTCAGAAAGTCGTAGGCCTTGAAATTGGCTTTCCAATGAGCTCTCAAATGGCCCGATCAGACTAACGCTGCTCTTGTTATGACCATAATACCAAGCTAGTGTCCATAACACCTATAGAAAGGCACACTACCTTCATTCTGGGGCCATTTGGGCATCTCAGGTGGGCCTTTCAAGGACCTATTGCCTAACTAGCATCATACCTTGCCTAGGGAAAAGTATTTGGGGTTTTAAATTTTTTGAGATTTTGGTATTTTTTGTGGACTACCCCTTTTGGAGAAAGTCGAGAATCCAAGCTGGTGGGAAAATGATTTTTTTGGACATCTTCGAGGTGGATTTCTCAAGAGACATCCTTAGTAAAGTCGTAGGCATTGAAGTTAGCTTTCCAACGAGCTCTCAAATGGCCCGATCAGACTAACGCAGCTCTTGTTATTACCAAAATACCAAGCTCGTGTCCATAACACCTATAGAAAGGCACACTACCTTCATTCCGGGGCCATTTGGGCATCTCAGGTGGGCTTTTCATGGACCTATTGCCTAACAAGAATCATAACTTGGCTAGGGTAAAGTATTTGGGGTTTTAAATTTTTTGAGATGTTGAGATTTTTTGTGGACTACCTCCTTTGGAAAAAGTCAATAATCCAAGCTGGTGGAAAAATGATTTTTTGGACATCTTCGAGGAGGATTTATCAGGAGACATCCGTACTAAAGTTGTAGGACTTGATATTAGCTTTCTAACGAGCTCTCAAACGGCCCGATCAGACTAACGCAGCTCTTGTTATGACAAAAATACCAAACTCGTGTCCATAACACCTATAGAAAGGTACACTACCTTCATTTCGGGGCCATTTGGGCATCTCGGTGGGCCTTTCATGGACCTATCGCCTAACTAGCATTATATCTTGTCTAGGGCAAAGTATTTGGGGTTTTAAATTTTTTGAGATTTTAAGATTTTTTGTAGACTACCCCTTTGGAGAAAGTCGAGAATCCAAACTGGTGGAAATATGATTTATTTGGACATCTTCAAGGTGGATTTCTCAGAAGACTTCCTCAGAAAGTCGTAGGCCTTGAAATTGGCTTTCCAATGAGCTCTCAAATGGCCCGATCAGACTAACGCTGCTCTTGTTATGACCATAATACCAAGCTAGTGTCCATAACACCTATAGAAAGGCACACTACCTTCATTCTGGGGCCATTTGGGCATCTCAGGTGGGCCTTTCAAGGACCTATTGCCTAACTAGCATCATACCTTGCCTAGGGAAAAGTATTTGGGGTTTTAAATTTTTTGAGATTTTGGTATTTTTTGTGGACTACCCCTTTTGGAGAAAGTCGAGAATCCAAGCTGGTGGGAAAATGATTTTTTTGGACATCTTCGAGGTGGATTTCTCAGGAGACATCCGTAGTAAAGTCGTAGGCATTGAAGTTAGCTTTCCAACGAGCTCTCAAATGGCCCGATCAAACTAACGCAGCTCTTGTTATTACCAAAATACCAAGCTCGTGTCCATAACACCTATAGAAAGGCACACTACCTTCATTCCGGGGCCATTTGGGCATCTCAGGTGGGCTTTTCATGGACCTATTGCCTAACAAGAATCATAACTTGGCTAGGGTAACGTATTTGGGGTTTTAAATTTTTTGAGATGTTGAGATTTTTTGTGGACTACCTCCTTTGGAAAAAGTCAAGAATCCAAGCTGGTGGAAAAATGATTTTTTGGACATCTTCGAGGAGGATTTATCAGGAGACATCCGTACTAAAGTCGTAGGCCTTGATATTAGCTTTCTAACGAGCTCTCAAACGGCCTGATCAGACTATCGCAGCTCTTGTTATGACAAAAATACCAAGCTCGTGTCCATAACACCTATAGAAAGGCAGACTACCTTCATTCCGGGGCCATTTGGGCATCTCAGGTGGGCATTTCATGGACCTATTGCCTAACTAGCATCATACCTTGCCTAGGGCAAAGTATTTGGGGTTTTAAATTTTTTGAGATTTTGAGATATTTTATGGACTACCCCCTTTGGAAAAAGTCGAGAATCCAAGCTGTTGGAAAAATGATTGTTTTTGGACATCTTCGAGGAGGATTTCTCAAGAGACATCCTTAGTAAAGTCGTAGGCCTTCAAGTTGGATTTCCAACGAGCTCTCAAATGGCCTTATCAGACTAACGCTGCTCTTGTTATGACCATAATACCAAGCTAGTGTCCATAACACCTATAGAAAGGCACACTACCTTCATTCCGGGGCCATTTGGGCATCTTAGGTGGGCCTTTCAAGGACCTATTGCCTAACTAGCATCATACCTTGCCTAGGGAAAAGTATTTGGGGTTTTAACTTTTTTGAGATTTTGATATTTTTTGTGGACTACCCCTTTGGAGAAAGTCGAGAATCCAAGCTGGTGGGAAAATGATTTTTTTGGACATCTTCGAGGAGGATTTCTCATGAGACATCCTTAGTAAAGTCGTAGGCTTTGAAGTTATCTTTCCAACGAGCTCTCAAATGGCCTGATCAGACTAACGCAGCTCTTGTTATTACCAAAATACCAAGCTCGTGTCCATAACACCTATAGAAAGGCACACTACCTTCATTCCGGGGCCATTTGGGCATCTCTGGTGGGCTTTTCATGGACCTATTGCCTAACAAGAATCATACCTTGGCTAGGGTAAAGTATTTGGGGTTTTAAATTTTTTGAGATGTTGAGATTTTTTGTGGACTACCTCCTTTGGAAAAAGTCAATAATCCAAGCTGGTGGAAAAATGATTTTTTGGACATCTTCGAGGAGGATTTATCAGGAGACATCCGTACTAAAGTCGTAGGCCTTGATATTAGCTTTCTAACGAGCTCTCAAACGGCCTGATCAGACTAACGCAGCTCTTGTTATGACAAAAATACCAAGCTCGTGTCCATAACACCTATAGAAAGGCATACTACCTTCATTCCGGGGCCATTTGGGCATCTCAGGTGTGCATTTCATGGACCTATTGCCTAACTAGCATCATACCTTGCCTAGGGCAAAGTATTTGGGGTTTTAAATATTTTGAGATTTTGAGATTTTTTGTGGACTACCTCCTTTGGAAAAAGTCAAGAATCCAAGCTGGTGGAAAAATGATTTTTTGGACATCTTCGAGGAGGATTTATCAGGAGACATCCGTACTAAAGTTGTAGGACTTGATATTAGCTTTCTAACGAGCTCTCAAACGGCCCGATCAGACTAACGCAGCTCTTGTTATGACAAAAATACCAAACTCGTGTCCATAACACCTATAGAAAGGTACACTACCTTCATTTCGGGGCCATTTGGGCATCTCGGTGGGCCTTTCATGGACCTATCGCCTAACTAGCATTATATCTTGTCTAGGGCAAAGTATTTGGGGTTTTAAATTTTTTGAGATTTTAAGATTTTTTGTAGACTACCCCTTTGGAGAAAGTCGAGAATCCAAACTGGTGGAAATATGATTTATTTGGACATCTTCAAGGTGGATTTCTCAGAAGACTTCCTCAGAAAGTCGTAGGCCTTGAAATTGGCTTTCCAATGAGCTCTCAAATGGCCCGATCAGACTAACGCTGCTCTTGTTATGACCATAATACCAAGCTAGTGTCCATAACACCTATAGAAAGGCACACTACCTTCATTCTGGGGCCATTTGGGCATCTCAGGTGGGCCTTTCAAGGACCTATTGCCTAACTAGCATCATACCTTGCCTAGGGAAAAGTATTTGGGGTTTTAAATTTTTTGAGATTTTGGTATTTTTTGTGGACTACCCCTTTTGGAGAAAGTCGAGAATCCAAGCTGGTGGGAAAATGATTTTTTTGGACATCTTCGAGGTGGATTTCTCAGGAGACATCCGTAGTAAAGTCGTAGGCATTGAAGTTAGCTTTCCAACGAGCTCTCAAATGGCCCGATCAAACTAACGCAGCTCTTGTTATTACCAAAATACCAAGCTCGTGTCCATAACACCTATAGAAAGGCACACTACCTTCATTCCGGGGCCATTTGGGCATCTCAGGTGGGCTTTTCATGGACCTATTGCCTAACAAGAATCATAACTTGGCTAGGGTAACGTATTTGGGGTTTTAAATTTTTTGAGATGTTGAGATTTTTTGTGGACTACCTCCTTTGGAAAAAGTCAAGAATCCAAGCTGGTGGAAAAATGATTTTTTGGACATCTTCGAGGAGGATTTATCAGGAGACATCCGTACTAAAGTCGTAGGCCTTGATATTAGCTTTCTAACGAGCTCTCAAACGGCCTGATCAGACTATCGCAGCTCTTGTTATGACAAAAATACCAAGCTCGTGTCCATAACACCTATAGAAAGGCAGACTACCTTCATTCCGGGGCCATTTGGGCATCTCAGGTGGGCATTTCATGGACCTATTGCCTAACTAGCATCATACCTTGCCTAGGGCAAAGTATTTGGGGTTTTAAATTTTTTGAGATTTTGAGATATTTTATGGACTACCCCCTTTGGAAAAAGTCGAGAATCCAAGCTGTTGGAAAAATGATTGTTTTTGGACATCTTCGAGGAGGATTTCTCAAGAGACATCCTTAGTAAAGTCGTAGGCCTTCAAGTTGGATTTCCAACGAGCTCTCAAATGGCCTTATCAGACTAACGCTGCTCTTGTTATGACCATAATACCAAGCTAGTGTCCATAACACCTATAGAAAGGCACACTACCTTCATTCCGGGGCCATTTGGGCATCTTAGGTGGGCCTTTCAAGGACCTATTGCCTAACTAGCATCATACCTTGCCTAGGGAAAAGTATTTGGGGTTTTAACTTTTTTGAGATTTTGATATTTTTTGTGGACTACCCCTTTGGAGAAAGTCGAGAATCCAAGCTGGTGGGAAAATGATTTTTTTGGACATCTTCGAGGAGGATTTCTCATGAGACATCCTTAGTAAAGTCGTAGGCTTTGAAGTTATCTTTCCAACGAGCTCTCAAATGGCCTGATCAGACTAACGCAGCTCTTGTTATTACCAAAATACCAAGCTCGTGTCCATAACACCTATAGAAAGGCACACTACCTTCATTCCGGGGCCATTTGGGCATCTCTGGTGGGCTTTTCATGGACCTATTGCCTAACAAGAATCATACCTTGGCTAGGGTAAAGTATTTGGGGTTTTAAATTTTTTGAGATGTTGAGATTTTTTGTGGACTACCTCCTTTGGAAAAAGTCAATAATCCAAGCTGGTGGAAAAATGATTTTTTGGACATCTTCGAGGAGGATTTATCAGGAGACATCCGTACTAAAGTCGTAGGCCTTGATATTAGCTTTCTAACGAGCTCTCAAACGGCCTGATCAGACTAACGCAGCTCTTGTTATGACAAAAATACCAAGCTCGTGTCCATAACACCTATAGAAAGGCATACTACCTTCATTCCGGGGCCATTTGGGCATCTCAGGTGTGCATTTCATGGACCTATTGCCTAACTAGCATCATACCTTGCCTAGGGCAAAGTATTTGGGGTTTTAAATATTTTGAGATTTTGAGATATTTTGTGGACTACCCCCTTTGGAAAAAGTCGAGAATCCAAGCTGTTGGAAAAATGATTTTTTTTGGACATCTTCGAGGAGGATTTCTCAGGAGACATCAGTAGTAAAGTGGTAGGCCTTCAAGTTGGATTTCCAACGAGCTCTCAAATGGCCTTTATTAGACTAACGCTGCTCTTGTTATGACCATAATACCAAGCTAGTGTCCATAACACCTATAGAAAGGCACACTACCTTCATTCTGGGGCCATTTGGGCATCTCAGGTAGGCCTTTCAAGGAACTATTGCCTAACTAGCATCATACCTTGCCTAGGGAAAAGTATTTGGGGTTTTAAATTTTTTGAGATTTTGGTATTTTTTGTGGACTACCCCCTTTGGAGAAAGTCGAGAATCCAAGCTGGTGGGAAAATGATTTTTTTGGACATCTTCGAGGTGGATTTCTCAGGAGACATCCTTAGTAAAGTCGTAGGCATTGAAGTTAGCTTTCCAACGAGCTCTCAAATGGCCCGATCAGACTAACGCAGCTCTTGTTATTACCAAAATACCAAGCTCGTGTCCATAACACCTATAGAAAGGCACACTACCTTCATTCCGGGGCCATTTGGGCATCTCAGGTGGGCTTTTCATGGACCTATTGCCTAACAAGAATCATAACTTGGCTAGGGTAAAGTATTTGGGGTTTTAAATTTTTTGAGATGTTGAGATTTTTTGTGGACTACCTCCTTTGGAAAAAGTCAATAATCCAAGCTGGTGGAAAAATGATTTTTTGGACATCTTCGAGGAGGATTTATCAGGAGACATCCGTACTAAAGTTGTAGGCCTTGATATTAGCTTTCTAACGAGCTCCCAAACGGCCCGATCAGACTAACGCAGCTCTTGTTATGACAAAAATACCAAACTCGCGTCCATAACACCTATAGAAAGGTACACTACCTTCATTTCGGGGCCATTTGGGCATCTCGGTGGGCCTTTCATGGACCTATCGCCTAACTAGCATTATATCTTGTCTAGGGCAAAGTATTTGGGGTTTTAAATTTTTTGAGATTTTAAGATTTTTTGTAGACTACCCCTTTGGAGAAAGTCGAGAATCCAAGCTGGTGGAAATATGATTTATTTGGACATCTTCAAGGTGGATTTCTCAGAAGACTTCCTCAGAAAGTCGTAGGCCTTGAAATTGGCTTTCCAATGAGCTCTCAAATGGCCCGATCAGACTAACGCTGCTCTTGTTATGACCATAATACCAAGCTAGTGTCCATAACACCTATAGAAAGGCACACTACCTTCATTCTGGGGCCATTTGGGCATCTCAGGTGGGCCTTTCAAGGACCTATTGCCTAACTAGCATCATACCTTGCCTAGGGAAAAGTATTTGGGGTTTTAAATTTTTTGAGATTTTGGTATTTTTTTGTGGACTACCCCTTTTGGAGAAAGTCGAGAATCCAAGCTGGTGGGAAAATGATTTTTTTGGACATCTTCGAGGTGGATTTCTCAGGAGACATCCTTAGTAAAGTCGTAGGCATTGAAGTTAACTTTCCAACGAGCTCTCAAATGGCCCGATCAGACTAACGCAGCTCTTGTTATTACCAAAATACCAAGCTCGTGTCCATAACACCTATAGAAAGGCACACTACCTTCATTCCGGGGCCATTTGGGCATCTCAGGTGGGCTTTTCATGGACCTATTGCCTAACAAGAATCATAACATGGCTAGGGTAACGTATTTGGGGTTTTAAATTTTTTGAGATGTTGAGATTTTTTGTGGACTACCTCCTTTGGAAAAAGTCAAGAATCCAAGCTGGTGGAAAAATGATTTTTTGGACATCTTCGAGGAGGATTTATCAGGAGACATCCGTACTAAAGTCGTAGGCCTTGATATTAGCTTTCTAACGAGCTCTCAAACGGCCCGATCAGACTATCGCAGCTCTTGTTATGACAAAAATACCAAGCTCGTGTCCATAACACCTATAGAAAGGCATACTACCTTCATTCCGGGGCCATTTGGGCATCTCAGGTGGGCATTTCATGGACCTATTGCCTCTCTAGCATCATACCTTGCCTAGGGAAAAGTATTTGGGGTTTTAAATTTTTTGAGATTTTGAGATATTTTGTGGACTACCCCTTTTGGAAAAAGTCGAGAATCCAAGCTGTTGGAAAAATGATTTTTTTTGGACATCTTCGAGGAGGATTTCTCAGGAGACATCCTTAGTAAAGTCGTAGGCCTTCAAGTTGGATTTCTAATGAGCTCTCAAATGGCCCGATCAGACTAACGCTGCTCTTGTTATGACCATAATACCAAGCTAGTGTCCATAACACCTATAGAAAGGCACACTACCTTCATTCTGGGGCCATTTGGGCATCTCAGGTGGGCCTTTCAAGGACCTATTGCCTAACTAGCATCATACCTTGCCTAGGGAAAAGTATTTGGGGTTTTAAATTTTTTGAGATTTTGGTATTTTTTGTGGACTACCCCTTTTGGAGAAAGTCGAGAATCCAAGCTGGTGGGAAAATGATTTTTTTGGACATCTTCGAGGTGGATTTCTCAGGAGACATCCTTAGTAAAGTCGTAGGCATTGAAGTTAGCTTTCCAACGAGCTCTCAAATGGCCCGATCAGACTAACGCAGCTCTTGTTATTACCAAAATACCAAGCTCGTGTCCATAACACCTATAGAAAGGCACACTACCTTCATTCCGGGGCCATTTGGGCATCTCAGGTGGGCTTTTCATGGACCTATTGCCTAACAAGAATCATACCTTGGCTAGGGTAAAGTATTTGGGGTTTTAAATTTTTTGAGATGTTGAGATTTTTTGTGGACTACCTCCTTTGGAAAAAGTCAAGAATCCAAGCTGGTGGAAAAATGATTTTTTGGACATCTTCGAGGAGGATTTATCAGGAGACATCCGTACTAAAGTCGTAGGCCTTGATATTAGCTTTCTAACGAGCTCTCAAACGGCCTGATCAGACTATCGCAGCTCTTGTTATGACAAAAATACCAAGCTCGTGTCCATAACACCTATAGAAAGGCATACTACCTTCATTCCGGGGCCATTTGGGCATCTCAGGTGGGCATTTCATGGACCTATTGCCTAACTAGCATCATACCTTGCCTAGGGCAAAGTATTTGGGGTTTTAAATTTTTTGAGATTTTGAGATATTTTGTGGACTACCCCCTTTAGAAAAAGTCGAGAATCCAAGCTGTTGGAAAAATGATTTTTTTTGGAAATCTTCGAGGAGGATTTCTCAGGAGACATCCTTAGTAAAGTCGTAGGCCTTCAAGTTGGATTTCCAACGAGCTCTCAAATGGCCTTATCAGACTAACGCTGCTCTTGTTATGACCATAATACCAAGCTAGTGTCCATAACACCTATAGAAAGGCACACTACCTTCATTCCGGGGCCATTTGGGCATCTCAGGTGGGCCTTTCAAGGACCTATTGCCTAACTAGCATCATACCTTGAATAGGGAAAAGTATTTGGGGTTTTAACTTTTTTGAGATTTTGATATTTTTTGTGGACTACCCCTTTGGAGAAAGTCGAGAATCCAAGCTGGTGGGAAAATGATTTTTTTGGACATCTTCGAGGAGGATTTCTCAGGAGACATCCTTAGTAAAGTCGTAGGCTTTGAAGTTAGCTTTCCAACGAGCTCTCAAATGGCCTGATCAGACTAACGCAGCTCTTGTTATGACCAAAATACCAAGCTCGTGTCCATAACACCTATAGAAAGGCACACTACCTTCATTCCGGGGCCATTTGGGCATCTCAGGTCGGCTTTTCATGGACCTATTGCCTAACAAGAATCATACCTTGGCTAGGGTAAAGTATTTGGGGTTTTAAATTTTTTGAGATGTTGAGACTTTTTGTGGACTACCCCCTTTGGAAAAAGTCAAGAATCCAAGCTGGTGGATAAATGATTTTTTGGACATCTTCGAGGAGGATTTATCAAGAGACATCCGTACTAAAGTCGTAGGCCTTGATACTAGCTTTCTAACGAGCTCTCAAATGGCCCGATCAGACTAACGCAACTCTTGTTATGACCAAAATACCAGGCTCGTGTCCATAACACCTATAGAAAGGCACACTACCTTCATTCAGGGGCCATTTGGGCATCTCAGGTGGGCATTTCATGGACCTATTGCCTAACTAGCATCATACCTTGCCTAGGGCAAAGTATTTGGGGTTTTAAATTTTTTGAGATTTTGAGATATTTTGTGGACTACCCCCTTTGGAAAAAGTCGAGAATCCAAGCTGTTGGAAAAATGATTTTTTTTGGACATCTTCGAGGAGGATTTCTCAGGAGACATCCTTAGTAAAGTCGTAGGCCTTCAAGTTGGATTTCCAACGAGCTCTCAAATGGCCTTATCAGACTAACGCTGCTCTTGTTATGACCATAATACCAAGCTAATGTCCATAACACCTATAGAAAGGCACACTACCTTCATTCCGGGGCCATTTGGGCATCTCAGGTGGGCCTTTCAAGGACCTATTGCCTAACTAGAATCATACCTTGCCTAGGGAAAAGTATTTGGGGTTTTAAATTTTTTGAGATTTTGATATTTTTTGTTGACTACCCCCTTTGGAGAAAGTCGAGAATCCAAGCTGGTGGGAAAATGATTTTTTTGGACATCTTCGAGGAGGATTTCTCATGAGACATCCTTAGTAAAGTCGTAGGCTTTGAAGTTAGCTTTCCAACGAGCTCTCAAATGGCACGATCAGACTAACGCAGCTCTTGTTATGACCAAAATACCAAGCTCGTGTCCATAACACCTATAGAAAGGCACACTACCTTCATTCCGGGGCCATTTGGGCATCACAGGTCGGCTTTTCATGGACCTATTGCCTAACAAGAATCATACCTTGGCTAGGGTAAAGTATTTGGGGTTTTAAATTTTTTGAGATGTTGAGATTTTTTGTGGACTACCCCCTTTGGAAAAAGTCAAGAATCCAAGCTGGTGGAAAAATGATTTTTTGGACATCTTCGTAGAGGATTTATCAGGAGACATCCGTACTAAAGTCGTAGGCCTTGATATTAGCTTTCTAACGAGCTCTCAAATGGCCCGATCAAACTAACGCAACTCTTGTTATGACCAAAATACCAGGCTCGTGTCCATAACACCTATAGAAAGGCACACTACCTTCATTCAGGGGCCATTTGGGCATCTCAGGTGGGCATTTCATGGACCTATTGCCTAACTAGCATCATACCTTGCCTTGGGCAAAGTATTTGGGGTTTTAAATTTTTTGAGATTTTGAGATATTTTGTGGACTACCCCCTTTGGAAAAAGTCGAGAATCCAAGCTGTTGGAAAAATGATTTTTTTTGGACATCTTCGAGGAGGATTTCTCAGGAGACATCCTTAGTAAAGTCGTAGGCCTTCAAGTTCGATTTCCAACGAGCTCTCAAATGGCCTTATCAGACTAACGCTGCTCTTGTTATGACCATAATACCAAGTTAGTGTCCATAACACCTATAGAAAGGCACACTCACTTCATTCCGGGGAAATTTGGGCATCTCAATTGGGCCTTTGAAGAACCTATTGCCTAACTACCATCATACCTTGCCTAGGGAAAAGTATTTGGGGTTTTAAATTTTTTGAGATTTTGATATTTTTTGTGGACTACCCCCTTTGGAGTAAGTCGAGAATCCAAGCTGGTGGGAAAATGATTTTTTTGGACATCTTTGAGGAGGATTTATCATGAGACATCCTTAGTAAAGTCGTAGGCTTTGAAGTTAGCTTTCCAACGAGCTCTCAAATGGCCCGATCAGACTAACGCAGCTCTTGTTCAGACCAAAATACCAAGCTCGTGTCCATAACACCTATAGAAAGGCACACTACCTTCATTACGGGGTCATTTGGGCATCTCAGGTGGGCCTTTCATGGACCTATCGCCTAACTAGCATCACACCTTGCCTAGGACAAAAAATTTAGGGTTTTACTTTTTTGACATTTTGAGATTTTTTTTGGATTACCCCCTTTGGAAAAAGTTGAGAATCCAAGCTGGTGGAAAAATGATTTTTGTGACATCTTCGAGGATGATTTCTCAGGAGACGTCCTCAGTAAAGTGGTAGGCCTTGAAGTTATCTTTTCAACGAGCTCTCAAATGGCCCGATCAGACTAACGCAACTCTTTTTATGACCAAAATACCAGGCTCGTGTCCATAACACCTATAGAAAGGCACACTACCTTCATTCAGGGGCCATTTGGGCATCTCAGGTGGGCATTTCATGGACCTATTGCCTAACTAGCATCATACCTTGCCTAGGGCAAAGTATTTGGGGTTTTAAATTTTTTGAGATTTTTAGATATTTCTTGGACTACCCCCTTTGGAAAAAGTCGAGAATCCAAGCTGTTGGAAAAATGATTTTTTTTGGACATCTTCGAGGAGGATTTCTCAGGAGACATCCTTAGTAAAGTCGTAGGCCTTCAAGTTGGATTTCCAACGAGCTCTCAAATGGCCTTATCAGACTAACGCTGCTCTTGTTATGACCATAATACCAAGTTAGTGTCCATAACACCTATAGAAAGGCACACTACCTTCATTCCGGGGAAATTTGGGCATCTCAGGTGGGCCTTTCAAGAACTTATTGCCTAACTAGCATCATACCTTGCATAGGGAAAAGTATTTTGGGTTTTAAATTTTTTGAGATTTTGATATTTTTTGTGGACTACCCCCTTTAGAGAAAGTCGAGAATCCAAGCTGGTGGGAAAATGATTTTTTTGGACATCTTCGAGGAGGATTTCTCATGAGACATCCTTAGTAAAGTCGTAGGCTTTGATGTTAGCTTTCCAACGAGCTCTCAAATGGCCCGATCAGACTAACGCAGCTCTTGTTCAGACCAAAATACCAAGCTCGTGTCCATAACACCTATAGAAAGGCACACTACCTTCACTATTGGGCCATTTGGGCATCTCAGGTGGGCCTTTCATGGACCTATCGCCTAACTAGCATCACACCTTGCCTAGGACAAAAAATTTAAGGTTTTACTTTTTTTGACATTTTGAGATTTTTTTTTGGATTACCCCCTTTGGAAAAAGTTGAGAATCCAAGCTGGTGGAAAAATGATTTTTGTGACATCTTCGAGGATGATTTCTCAGGAGACGTCCTCAGTAAAGTGGTAGGCCTTGAAGTTATCTTTTCAACGAGCTCTCAAATGGCCCGATCAGACTAACGCAACTCTTGTTATGACCAAAATACCAGGCTCGTGTCCATAACACCTATAGAAAGGCACACTACCTTCATTCAGGGGCCATTTGGGCATCTCAGGTGGGCATTTCATGGACCTATTGCCTAACTAGTATCATACCTTGCCTAGGGCAAAGTATTTGGGGTTTTAAATTTTTTGAGATTTTGAGATATTTTGTGGACTACACCCTTTGGAAAAAGTCGAGAATCCAAGCTGTAGGAAAAATGATTTTTTTTGACATCTTCGAGGAGGATTTCTCAGGAGACATCCTTAGTAAAGTCGTAGGCCTTCAAGGTGGATTTCAAACGAGCTCTCAAATGGCCTTATCAGACTAACGCTGCTCTTGTTATGACCATAATACCAAGTTAGTGTCCATAACACCTATAGAAAGGCACACTACCTTCATTCTGGGACCATTTGGGCATCTCAGGTGGGCCTTTCAAGAACCTAATGCCTAACTAGTATCATACCTTGCCTAGGGAAAAGTATTTGTGGTTTTAAATTTTTTGAGATTTTGATATTTTTTGTGGACTACCCCATTTGGAGAAAGTCGAGAATCCAAGCTGGTGGGAAAATGATTTTTTTGGACATCTCCGAGGAGGATTTCTCATGAGACATCCTTAGTAAAGTCGTAGGCTTTGAAGTTAGCTTTCCAACGAGCTCTCAAATGGCCCGATCAGACTAACGCAGCTCTTGTTCAGACCAAAATACCAAGCTCGTGTCCATAACACCTATAGAAAGGCACACTACCTTCATTCCGGGGCCATTTGGGCATCTCAGGTGGGCATTTCATGGACCTATCGCCTAACTAGCATCACACCTTGCCTTGGACAAAAAATTTAAGGTTTTACTTTTTTTGACATTTTGAGATTTTTTTTGGATTACCCCCTTTGGATAAAGTTGAGAATCCAAGCTGGTGGAAAAATGATTTTTTTGACATCTTCGAGGATGATTTCTCAGGAGACGTCCTCAGTAAAGAGGTAGGCCTTGAAGTTATCTTTTCAACGAGCTCTCAAATGGCCCGATCAGACCAACGCAGCTCTTGTTATGACAAAAATACCAAGCTCGTGTCTATAACACCTATAGAAAGGTACACTACCTTCATTTCGGGGCCATTTGGGCATCTCGGGTGGGCCTTTCATGGACCTATCGCCTAACTAGCATTATATCTTGTCTAGGGCAAAGTATTTGGGGTTTTAAATTTTTTGAGATTTTAAGATTTTTTGTAGACTACCCCCTTTGGAGAAAGTCGAGAATCCAAGCTGGTGGAAATATGATTTATTTGGACATCTTCAAGGAGGATTTCTCAGAAGACTTCCTCAGAAAGTCGTAGGCCTTGAAATTGGCTTTCAAATGAGCTCTCAAATGGCCCGATCAGACTAACGCAGCTCTTGTTATGACCAAAATACCAAACTCGTGTCCATAAAACCTATAGAAAGGTACACTACCTTCATTTCGGGGCCATTTGGGCATCTCGGGTGGGCCTTTCATGGACCTATTGCCTAACTAGCATCATATCTTCAAGGAGAATTCCTCATAAGACTTCCTCAGTAAAGTCGTAGGCCTTTAAATTGGCTTTCCAACGAGCTCTCAAATTGCCCGATCAGACTAATACAGCTCTTGTTATTACCATAATACCAAGCTCGTGTCCACAACACCTATAAAAAGGCACACTACCTTCCTTCCGGGGCCATTTGGGCATCTCAGGTGGGCCATTCTTGGACCTATCGCCTAACTAGCATCACACCTTGCCTATGGCAAAGAATTTAGGGCTTTAAATTTTTTGAGATTTTGAGATTTTTAATGGACTACCCCCTTTGGAGAAAGTCGGGAATCTAAGGTGGTGGAAAAATGATTTTTTTGGACATCTTCGAGGAGGATTTCTTAGGAGAGGTCCGCAGTAAAGTCGTAGGCCTTCAAGTTATCTTTCCAATGAGCTCTCAAATGGCCCGATCAAACAAACGCGGCTTTGTTTATGAAAAAAATACCAAGCTCGTGTCCATAACACCTATAGAATGGCACACTACCTTCATTTCGGGGCCATTTGGGCATCTCAGGTGGGCCTTTCATGGACCTATCGCCTAACTAGCATCCCTCCTTACCTAAGGCAAAGAATTTGGGGTTTTAAATTTTTTGAGATTTTGAGATTTTTAGTGGACTGCCCCTTTGGAAAAAGATGAGAATCCAAGCTATTGGAAAAATGGTTTTTTTGGACATCTTTGAGGAGGATTTCTCAGAAGACGTCCCCAGTAAAGTCGTAGGGCTTTCCAACGAGCTCTCAAATGGCCCGATTAGACTAACACATCTCTTGTTATGACCAAAATACCAAGCTCGTGTCCATAATACCTCTAGAAAGGCACACTACCTTCCTTCCGGGGCCATTTGGGCATCTCAGGTGGGCCTTTCTTGGACCTATCGCCTAACTAGCATAACACCTTGCCTATGGCAAAGAATTTAGGGCTTTAAATTTTTTGAGATTTTGAGATTTTTAATGGACTACCCCCTTTGGAGAAAGTCGAGAATCTAAGGTGGTGGAAAATTGATTTTTTTGGACATCTTCGAGGAGGATTTCTTAGGAGAGGTCCGCAGTAAAGTCGTAGGTCTTGAAGTTATCTTTCCAATGAGCTCTCAAATGGCCCGATCAGACAAACGCGGCTTTGTTTATGAAAAAAATACCAAGCTCGTGTCCATAACACCTATAGAATGGCACACTACCTTCATTTCGGGGCCATTTGGGCATCTCAGGTGGGCCTTTCATGGACCTATTGCCTAACTAACATCATACCTTGCCTAGGGAAAGGTATTTGGGGTTTTAAATTTTTAGAGATTTTAAGATTTTGTGTTGACTACCTACCCCCTATGGAAAAAGTCGAGAATCCAAGCTGGTGGAAAAATGATTTTTTTAGACATCTTCGAGGAGGATTTCTTAGGAGACATCCTTGGTAATGTCGTAGGCCGTGAAGTTACCTTTCCAACGAGCTCTCAAATGGCCCGATCAGACTAACGCAGCTCTTGTTATGACCGAAATACCAAGCTCGTGTTCATAACACCTATAGAAAGGTACACTACCTTCATTTCGGGGCCATTTGGGCATCTCGGGTGGGCCTTTCATGGACCTATCGCCTAACTAACATCATATCTTGTCTAGGGCAAAGTATATGGGGTTTTAAATTTTTTGAGATTTTTAGATTTTTTGTAGACTACCCCCTTTGGAGAAAGTCGAGAATCCAAGCTGGTGGAAAAATGATTTTTTGGACATCTTCAAGGAGGATTTCTCAGAAGACTTCCTCAGTAAAGTCGTAGGCCATGAAATTGGCTTTCCAACGAGCTCTCAAATGGCCCGATCAGACTAACGCAGCTCTTGTTATGACCAAAATACCAAGCTCGTGTCCATAACACCAATAGAAAGGCACACTACCTTCATTTCGGGGCCATTTGGGAATCTCGGGTGGGCCTTTCATGGACCTATTGCCTAACTAGCATCATATCTTCAAGGAGAATTCCTCATAAGACTTCCTCAATAAAGTCGTAGGCCTTGAAATTGGCTTTCCAACGAGCTCTCAAATTGCCCGATCAGACTAATACAGCTCTTGTTATTACCATAATACCAAGCTCGTGTCCACAACACCTATAGAAAGGCACACTACCTTCCTTCCGGGGCCATTTGGGCATCTCAAGTGGGCCTTTCTTGGACCTATCGCCTAACTAGCATCACACCTTGCCTATGGCAAAGAATTTAGGGCTTTAAATTTTTTGAGATTTTGAGATTTTTAATGGACTACCTCCTTTGGAGAAAGTCGGGAATCTAAGGTGGTTGAAAACTGATTTTTTTGGACATCTTCGAGGAGGATTTCTTAGGAGAGGTCCGCAGTAAAGTCGTAGGCCTTGAAGTTATCTTTCCAATGAGCTCTCAAATGGCCCGATCAGACAAACGCGGCTTTTTTTATGAAAAAAATACCAAGCTCGTGTCCATAACACCTATAGAATGGCACACTACCTTCATTTCGGGGCCATTTGGGCATCTCAGGTGGGCCTTTCATGGACCTATCGCCTAACTAGCATCCCTCCTTACCTAAGGCAAAGAATTTGGGGTTTTAAATTTTTTGAGATTTTGAGATTTTTAGTGGACTGCCCCTTTGGAAAAAGATGAGAATCCAAGCTATTGGAAAAATGGTTTTTTTGGACATCTTTGAGGAGGATTTCTCAGAAGACGTCCCCAGTAAAGTCGTAGGGCTTTCCAACGAGCTCTCAAATGGCCCGATTAGACTAACACATCTCTTGTTATGACCAAAATACCAAGCTCGTGTCCATAATACCTATAGAAAGGCACACTACCTTCCTTCCGGGGCCATTTGGGCATCTCAGGTGGGCCTTTCTTGGACCTATCGCCTAACTAGCATCACACCTTGCCTATGGCAAAGAATTTAGGGCTTTAAATTTTTTGAGATTTTGAGATTTTTAATGGACTACTCCCTTTGGAGAAAGTCGAGAATCTAAGGTGGTGGAAAAATGATTTTTTTGGACATCTTCGAGGAGGATTTCTTAGGAGAGGTCCGCAGTAAAGTCGTAGGGCTTGAAGTTATCTTTCCAATGAGCTCTCAAATGGCCAGATCAGACAAACGCGGCTTTGTTTATGAAAAAAATACCAAGCTCGTGTCCATAACACCTATAGAATGGCACACTACCTTCATTTCGGGGCCATTTGGGCATCTCAGGTGGGCTTTTCATTGGCCTATCGCCTAACTAGCATCACTCCTTACCTAGGGCAAAGAATTTGGGGTTTTAAATTTTTTGAGATTTTGAGATTTTTAGTGGAATGCCCCTATGGAAAAAGATGAGAATCCAAGCTATTGGAAAAATGGTTTTTTTGGACATCTTCGAGGAGGATTTCTCAAAAGACGTCCCCAGTAAAGTCGTAGGGCTTTCCAACGCGCTCTCAAATGGCCCGATTAGACTAACACATCTCTTGTTATGACCAAAATACGAAGCTCGTGTCTATAATACCTATAGAAAGGCACACTACCTTCATTCCGGGGCAATTTGGGCATCTTAGGTGGGCCTTTCATGGACATATCGCCTAACTAGCATCACACCTTATCTAGGGCAAAGAATTTAGGGTTTCAAATTTTTTGAGATTTTGAGATTTTTTGTGGACTACCCCCTTTGGAAAAAGTCGAGAATCCAAGCTGGTGGAAAAATGACTTTTTTTGGACATCTTCAAGGAGGATTTCTAAGAAGGCTTCCTCAGTAAAGTCGTAGGCCTTGAAATCGGCTTTCCAACGAGCTCTCAAGTGGCCCGATCAGATTAACGCAGCTCTTGTTATGACCAAAATACCAAGCTCGTGTCCATAACATCTATAGAAAGGCACACTACCTTCATTCCGGGGCCATTTGGGCATCTCAGGTGGGCCTTTCATGGACCTATTGCCTAACTAACATCATACCTTGCCTAGGGAAAGGTATTTGGGGTTTTAAATTTTTAGAGATTTTAAGATTTTGTGTTGACTACCTACCCCCTATGGAAAAAGTCGAGAATCCAAGCTGGTGGAAAAATGATTTTTTTAGACATCTTCGAGGAGGATTTCTTAGGAGACATCCTTGGTAATGTCGTAGGCCGTGAAGTTACCTTTCCAACGAGCTCTCAAATGGCCCGATCAGACTAACGCAGCTCTTGTTATGACCGAAATACCAAGCTCGTGTTCATAACACCTATAGAAAGGTACACTACCTTCATTTCGGGGCCATTTGGGCATCTCGGGTGGGCCTTTCATGGACCTATCGCCTAACTAACATCATATCTTGTCTAGGGCAAAGTATATGGGGTTTTAAATTTTTTGAGATTTTTAGATTTTTTGTAGACTACCCCCTTTGGAGAAAGTCGAGAATCCAAGCTGGTGGAAAAATGATTTTTTGGACATCTTCAAGGAGGATTTCTCAGAAGACTTCCTCAGTAAAGTCTTAGGCCTTGAAATTGGCTTTCCAAAGAGCTCTCAAATGGCCCGATCAGACTAACACAGCTCTTGTTATTACCATAATACCAAGCTCGTGTCCACAACAGATATATAAACGCACACTACCTTCATTTCGGGGCCATTTGGGCATCTCAGGTGGGCCTTTCTTGGACCTATCGCCTAACTAGCATCACACCTTGCCTAGGGCAAAGAATTTAGGGTTTTAAATTTTTTGAGATTTTGAGATTTTTAATGGACTACCCCTTTTGGAAAAAGTCGAGAATCCAAGCTGGTGGAAAAATTGTTTTTTTTGGACAACTTCAAGGAGGATTTCTCAAAAGACTTCCTCAGTAAAGTCGTAGGCCTTGAAATCGACTTTCCAACGAGCTCCCAAATAGCCCTATCAGACTAACGCAGCTCTTGTTATGACCAAAATACCATGCTCGTATTCATAACACCTATAGAAAGGTACACTACCTTCATTTCGGGGCCATTTGGGCATCTCGGGTGGGCCTTTCATGGATCTATCGCCTAACTAGCATCATATCTTGTCTAGGGCAAAGTAAATGGGGTTTTAAATTTTTTGAGATTTTAAGATTTTTTGTAGACTACCCCCTTTGGAGAAAGTCGAGAATCCAAGCTGGTGGAAAAATGATTTTTTTGGACATCATCAAGAAGGATTTCTCAGAAGACTTCCTCAGTAAAGTCGTAGGCCTTGAAATTGGCTTTCCAACGAGCTCTCAAATGGCCCGATCAGACTAACACAGCTCTTGTTATGACCAAAATACCAAGCTCGTGTCCATAACACCAATAGAAATGTACACTATCTTCATTTCGGGGCCATTTGGGCATCTCGGGTGGGCCTTTCATGGACTTATCGCCTAACTAGCATCACACCTTTCCTAGGACAAAGAATTTAGGGTTTTCAATTTTTTGAGATTTTGAGATTTTGAGATTTTGTGTGGACTACTACCCCCTTTGGAAAAAGTCGAGAATCCAAGCTGGTGGAAAAATGATTTTTTTGGTTATCTTCAAGGAGGATTTCTCAGAAGACTTCCTCAGTAAAGTCGTAGGCCTTGAAATTGGCTTTCCAACGAGCTCTCAAATGGCACGATCAGGCTAACACAACTCTTGTTATTACCATAATACCAAGCTCGTGTCCACAACACCTATAGAAAGGCTCACTACCTTCATTCCGGGACCATTTGGGCATCTCAGGTGGGCCTTTCATGGAAATATCGCCTAACCAGCATCACACCTTTCCTAGGGAAAAGAATTTAGGGTTTTAAATTTTTTGAGATTGGGATTTTTTGTGGACTACCCCAATTGGAAAAAGTCGAGAATCCAAGCTGGTGGAAAAATGATTTTTTTTCGACATCTTCAAGGAGGATTTCTCAGAAGACTTCCTCAGTAAAGTCGTAGGCCTTGAAATTGGCTTTCCAAAGAGCTCTCAAATGGTACGATCAGATTAACACATCTCTTGTTATTACCATAATACCAAGCTTGTGTCCACAACACCTATAGAAAGGCACACTACCTTCATTCCGGGGCCATTTGGGCATCTCACGTGGGCCTTTCTTGGACCTATCGCCTAACTAGCATCACACCTTGCCTATGGCAAAGAATTTAGGGCTTTAAATTTTTTGAGATTTTGAGATTTTTAATGGACTACCCCCTTTGGAGAAAGTCGGGAATCTAAGGTGGTGGAAAAATGATTTTTTTGGACATCTTCGAGGAGGATTTCTTAGGAGAGGTCCGCAGTAAAGTCGTAGGTCTTGAAGTTATCTTTCCCATGAGCTCTCAAATGGCCCGATCAGACAAACGCAACTTTGTTTATGAAAAAAATACCAAGCTCGTGTCCATAACACCTATAGAATGGCACACTACCTTCATTTCGGGGCCATTTGGGCATCTCAGGTGAGCCTTTCATGGACCTATCGCCTAACTAGCATCACTCCTTACCTAGGGCAAAGAATTTGGGGTTTTAAATTTTTTGAGATTTTGAGATTTTTAGTGGACTGCCCCTTTGGAAAAAGATGAGAATCCAAGCTATTGGAAAAATGGTTTTTTTGGACATCTTCGAGGAGGATTTCTCAGAAGACGTCCCCAGTAAAGTCGTAGGGCTTTCCAATGAGCTCTCAAATGGCCCGATTAGACTAACACATCTCTTGTTATGACCAAAATACCAAGCTCGTGTCCATAATACCTATAGAAAGGCACACTACCTTCCTTCCGGGGCCATTTGGGCATCTCAGGTGGGCCTTTCTTGGACCTATCGCCTAACTAGCATCACACCTTGCCAATGGCAAATAATTTAGGGCTTTAAATTTTTTGAGATTTTGAGATTTTTAATGGACTACCCCCTTTGGAGAAAGTCGGGAATCTAAGGTGGTGGAAAAATGATTTTTTTGGACATCTTCGAGGAGGATTTCTTTGGAGAGGTCCGCAGTAAAGTCGTAGGTCTTGAAGTTATCTTTCCAATGAGCTCTCAAATGGCCCGATCAGACAAACGCGGCTTTGTTTATGAAAAAAATACCAAGCTCGTGTCCATAACACCTATAGAATGGCACACTACCTTCATTTTGGGGCCATTTAGGGATCTCAGGTTGGCCTTTCATGGACCTATCGCCTAACTAGCATCACTCCTTACCTAGGGCAAAGAATTTGGGGTTTTAAATTTTTTGAGATTTTGAGATTTTTAGTGGACTGCCCCTTTGGAAAAAGATGAGAATCCAAGCTATAGGAAAAATGGTTTTTTTGGACATCTTCGAGGAGGATTTCTCAGAAGACGTCCCCAGTAAAGTCGTAGGGCTTTCCAACGAGCTCTCAAATGGCCCGATTAGACTAACACATCTCTTGTTATGACCAAAATACCAAGCTCGTGTCCATAATACCTATAGAAAGGCACACTACCTTCATTTCGGGGCAATTTGGGCATCTTAGGTGGGCCTTTCATGGACATATCGCCTAACTAGCATCACACATTTCCTAGGGCAAAGTATTTGGGGTTTTAAATTTTTTGAGATTTTAAGATTTTGTGTAGACTACCTACCCCCTATGGAAAAAGTCGAGAATCCAAGCTGGTGGAAAAATGATTTTTTTAGACATCTTCGAGGAGGATTTCTCAGGAGACATCCTTGGTAATGTCGTAGGCCGTGAAGTTACCTTTCCAACGAGCTCTCAAATGGCCCGATCAGACTAACACAGCTCTTGTTATGACCGAAATACCAAGCTCGTGTTCATAACACCTATAGAAAGGTACACTACCTTCATTTCGGGGCCATTTGGGCATCTCGGGTGGGCCTTTCATGGACCTATCGCGTAACTAACATCATATCTTGTCTAGGGCAAAGTATATGGGGTTTTAAATTGTTTGAGATTTTTAGATTTTTTGTAGATTACCCCCTTTGGAGAAAGTCGAGAATCCAAGCTGGTGGAAGAATGATTTTTTGGACATCTTTAAGGAGGATTTCTCAGACGACTTCCTCAGTAAAGTCGTAGGCCATGAAATTGGCTTTCCAACGAGCTCTCAAATGGCCCGATCAGACTAACGCAGCTCTTGTTATGACCAAAATACCAAGCTCGTGTCCATAACACCAATAGAAAGGTACACTACCTTCATTTCGGGGCCATTTGGGCATCTCGGGTGGGCTTTTCATGGACCTATCGCCTAACTTGCATCACACCTTTCCTACGACAAAGAATTTGGGTTTTAAATTTTTTGATATTTTGAGATTTTTTGTACACTACTACCCCCTATGGAGAAAGTCGAGAATCCAAGCTGGTGGAAAAATGATTTTTTTGGTCATCTTCAAGGAGGAGTTCTCAGAAGACTTCCTCAGTAAAGTTGTAGGCCTTGAAATTGGCTTTCCAACGAGCTCTCAAATCGCCCGATCAGACTAACGCAGCTCTTGTTATGACCAAAATATCAAGTTCGTGTCCATAACACCAATAGAAAGGTACACTACCTTCATTTCAGGGCCATTTGGGAATCTCGGGTGGGCCTTTCATGGACCTATCGCCTAACTAGCATCACACCTTTCCTAGGGCAAAGAATTTAGGGTTTTAAATATTTTGAGATTTTGAGATTTTTTGTGGACTACCCCATTTGGAAAAAGTCGAGAATCCAAGCTGGTGGAAAAATGATTTTTTTCGACATCTTCGAGGAGGATTTCTCAGTAGACTTCCTCAGTAAAGTCTTAGGCCTTGAAATTGGCTTTCCAAAGAGC
Source organism: Persicaria maculosa (assembly GCA_963922045.1). NCBI lineage: Eukaryota > Viridiplantae > Streptophyta > Magnoliopsida > Caryophyllales > Polygonaceae > Persicaria > Persicaria maculosa. The sequence goes on from OY998260.1 coordinate 72,309,555, forward strand.
TCTCAAATGGCCCGATCAGACTAACACAGCTCTTGTTATTACCATAATACCAAGCTCGTGTCCACAATAGATATATAAACGCACACTACCTTCATTCCGGGGCCATTTGGGCATCTCAGGTGGCCTTTCTTGGACCTATTGCCTAACTAGCACCACACCTTGCCTAGGGCAAAGAATTTAGGGTTTTAAATTTTTTGAGATTTTGAGATTTTTAATGGACTACCCCCTTTGGAGAAAGTCGAGAATCCAAGCTGGTTGAAAAATGATTTTTTTTTGACAACTTCAAGGAGGATTTCTCAAAACACTTCCTCTGTAAAGTCATAGGCCTTGAAATCGACTTCCCAACGAGCTCCCAAATGGCCTGATCAGACTAACGCAGCTCTTCTTATGACCAAAATACCAAGCTCGTATTCATAACACCTATAGAAAGGTACACTACCTTCATTTCGGGGCCATTTGGGCATCTCGGGTGGGCCTTTCATGGACCTATCACCTAACTAGCATCACTCCTTGCCTAGGGCAAAGAATTTGGGGTTTTAAATTTTTTGAGATTTTAAGATTTTTAATGCACTACCCCTTTGGAAAAAGATGAGAATCCAAGCTATTGGAAAAATGATTTTATTGGACATCTTCAAGGAGGATTTCTCAGAAGACGTCCCCAGTAAAGTCGTAGGCCTTGAAGTTGGATTTCCAACGAGTTCTCAAATGGCCCGATTAGACTAACGCAGCTCTTGTTATGACCAAAATACCAAGCTCGTGTCCATAACACCTATAGAAAGGCACACTACCTTCATTCCGGGGCTATTTGGGCATCTCAGGTGGGCCTTTCATGGACCTATCGCCTAACTAGCATCACACCTTTCCCAGGGCAAAGATTTTAGGGTTTCAAATTTTTTGAGATTTTGAGATTTTTTGTGGACTACCCACTTGGGAAAAAGTCGAGAATCCAAGCTGGTGGAAAAATAAATTTTTTGGACATCTTTGAGGAGGATTTCTTAGAAGACTTCCTCAGTAAAGTCAAAGGCCTTGAAGTTGGCTTTCCAACGAGCTCTCAAATGGTGCGATTAGACTAACGCAACTCTTGTTATGACCAAAATACCAAGCTTGTGTTCATAACACCTATAGAAAGGTACAATACCTTCATTTCGGGGCCATTTGGGCATCTCGGGTGGGCCTTTCATGGACCTATCGCCTAACTAGCATCATATCTTGTCTAGGAAAAAGTATTTGGGGTTTTAAATTTTTTGAGATTTTAAGATTTTTTGTAGACTACCCCCTTTGGAGATAGTCGAGAATCCAAGCTGGTGGAAAAATGATTTTTTTTGGACATCTTCAAGGAGGATTTCTCAGAAGACTTCCTCAATAAAGTCGTAGGCCTTGAAATTGGCTTTCCAACGAGCTCTCAAATGGCCCGATTAGACTAACGCAGCTCTTGTTATGACCAAAATACCAAGCTCGTGTCCATAACACCAATAGAAAGGTAAACTACCTTCATTTCGGGGCCATTTGGGAATCTCGGGTGGGCCTTTCATGGACCTATCGCCTAACTAGCATCATATCTTGTCTAGGGAAAAGTATTTGGGGTTTTATGTTTTTTGAGATTTTAAGATTTTTTGTAGATTTGGAGATAGTCGAGAATCCAAGCTGGTGGAAAAATGATTTTTTTTTGGACATCTTCAAGGAGGATTTCTCAGAAGACTTCCTGAATAAAGTCGTAGGCCTTGAAATTGGCTTTCCAACGAGCTCTCAAATGGCCCGATCAGACTAACGCAGCTCTTGTTATGACCAAAATACCAAGCTCATGTCCATAACACCAATAGAAAGGTAAACTACCTTCATTTCAGGGCCATTTGGGCATCTCGGGTGGGCCTTTCATGTACCTATCGCCTAACTAGCATCACACCTTTCCTAGGGCAAAGAATTTAGGGTTTTAAATTTTTTGAGATTTTGAGATTTTTTGTGGACTACCCCATTTGGAAAAAGTCGAGAATCCAAGCTGGTGGAAAAATGACTTTTTTGGACATCTTCGAAGAGGATTTCTTAGAAGACTTCCTCAGTAAAGTCATAGGCCTTGAAGTTGGCTTTCCAACGAGTTCTCAAATGGCGCGATTAGACTAACGCAGCTCATGTTATGACCAAAATACCAAGCTCGTGTCCATAACACCTATAGAAAGGCACACTACCTTCATTCCGGGGCCATTTGGGCATCTCGGGTGGGCCTTTCATGGACCTATCGCCTAACTAGCATCACACCTTTCCTAGGGAAAAGAATTTAGGGTTTCAAATTTTTTGAGATTTTGAGATTTTTTGTGGACTACCCCCTTTGGAAAAAGTCGAGAATCCAAGCTGGTGGAAAAATGATTTGTTTTGGACATCTTCAAGGAGGATTTCTCAGAAAACATCCTCAGTAAAGTCGTAGGCCTTGAAATCGGCTTTCCAACGAGCTCTCAAATGGCCCAATCAGACTAACGCAGCTCTTGTTATGACCAAAATACCAAGCTTGTGTTCATAACACCTATAGAAAGGTACACTACCTTCATTTCGGGGCCATTTGCGCATCTCGGGTGGGCCTTTCATGGACCTATCGCCTAACTAGCATCATATCTTGTCTAGGAAAAAGTATTTGGGGTTTTAAATTTTTTGAGATTTTAATATATTTTGTAGACTACCCCCTTTGGAGATAGTCGAGAATCCAAGCTGGTGGAAAAATGATTTTTTTTGGACATCTTCAAGGAGGATTTCTCAGAAGACTTCCTCAATAAAGTCGTAGGCCTTGAAATTGGCTTTCCAACGAGCTCTCAAATGGCCCGATCAGACTAACGCAGCTCTTGTTATGACCAAAATACCAAGCTCGTGTCCATAACACCAATAGAAAGGTAAACTACCTTCATTTCGGGGCCATTTGGGCATCTCGGGTGGGCCTTTCATGGACCTATCGCCTAACTAGCATCATATCTTGTCTAGGGAAAAGTATTTGGGGTTTTAAATTTTTTGAGATTTTAAGATTTTTTGTAGACTACCCCCTTTGGAGATAGTCGAGAATCCAAGCTGGTGGAAAAATGATTTTTTTTGGACATCTTCAAGGAGGATTTCTCAGAAGACATTCTCAATAAAGTCGTAGGCCTTGAAATTGGCTTTCCAACGAGCTCTCAAATGGCCCGATCAGACTAACGCAGCTCTTGTTATGACCAAAATACCAAGCTCGTGTCCATAACACCAATAGAAAGGTAAACTACCTTCATTTCGGGGCCATTTGGGCATCTCGGGTGGGCCTTTCATGGACCTATCGCCTAACTAGCATCACACCTTTCCTAGGGCAAAGAATTTAGGGTTTTAAATTTTTTGAGATTTTGTGATTTTTTGTGGACTACCCCATTTGGAAAAAGTCGAGAATCCAAGCTGGTGGAAAAATGATTTTTTTTGGACAACTTCAAGGAGGATTTCTCAAAAGACTTCCTCAGTAAAGTCGTAGGCCTTGAAATCGACTTTCCAACGAGCTCCCAAATGGCCCTATCAGACTAACGCAGCTCTTGTTATGACCAAAATACCATGCTCGTATTCATAACACCTATAGAAAGGTACACTACCTTCATTTCGGGGCCATTTGGGCATCTCGGGTGGGCCTTTCATGGATCTATCGCCTAACTAGCATCATATCTTGTCTAGGGAAAAGTAAATGGGGTTTTAAATTTTTTGAGATTTTAAGATTTTTTGTAGACTACCCCCTTTGGAGAAAGTCGAGAATCCAAGCTGGTGGAAAAATGATTTTTTTGGACATCATCAAGAAGGATTTCTCAGAAGACTTCCTCAGTAAAGTCGTAGGCCTTGAAATTGGCTTTCCAACGAGCTCTCAAATGGCCCGATCAGACTAACACAGCTCTTGTTATGACCAAAATACCAAGCTCGTGTCCATAACACCAATAGAAAGGTACACTATCTTCATTTCGGGGCCATTTGGGCATCTCGGGTGGGCCTTTCATGGACTTATCGCCTAACTAGCATCACACCTTTCCTAGGACAAAGAATTTAGGGTTTTCAATTTTTTGAGATTTTGAAATTTTGAGATTTTGTGTGGACTACTACCCCCTTTGGAAAAAGTCGAGAACCCAAGCTGGTGGAAAAATGATTTTTTTGGTTATCTTCAAGGAGGATTTCTCAGAAGACTTCCTCAGTAAAGTCGTAGGCCTTGAAATTGGCTTTCCAACGAGCTCTCAAATGGCACGATCAGGCTAACACAACTCTTGTTATTACCATAATACCAAGCTCGTGTCCACAACACCTATAGAAAGGCTCACTACCTTCATTCCGGGACCATTTGGGCATCTCAGGTGGGCCTTTCATGGAAATATCACCTAACCAGCATCACACCTTTCCTAGGGAAAAGAATTTAGGGTTTTAAATTTTTTGAGATTGGGATTTTTTGTGGACTACCCCAATTGGAAAAAGTCGAGAATCCAAGCTGGTGGAAAAATGATTTTTTTTCGACATCTTCAAGGAGGATTTCTCAGAAGACTTCCTCAGTAAAGTCGTAGGCCTTGAAATTGGCTTTCCAAAGAGCTCTCAAATGGTACGATCAGATTAACACAGCTCTTGTTATTACCATAATACCAAGCTTGTGTCCACAACACCTATAGAAAGGCACACTACCTTCATTCCGGGGCCATTTGGGCATCTCAAGTGGGCCTTTCTTGGACCTATCGCCTAACTAGCATCACACCTTGCCTATGGCAAAGAATTTAGGGCTTTAAATTTTTTGAGATTTTTAATGGACTACCCCCTTTGGAGAAAGTCGGGAATCTAAGGTGGTGGAAAAATGATTTTTTTGGACATCTTCGAGGAGGATTTCTTAGGAGAGGTCCGCAGTAAAGTCGTAGGTCTTGAAGTTATCTTTCCAATGAGCTCTCAAATGGCCCGATCAGACAAACGCGACTTTGTTTATGAAAAAAATACCAAGCTCGTGTCCATAACACCTATAGAATGGCACACTACCTTCATTTCGGGGCCATTTGGGCATCTCAGGTGAGCATTTCATGGACCTATCGCCTAACTAGCATCACTCCTTACCTAGGGCAAAGAATTTGGGGTTTTAAATTTTTTGAGATTTTGAGAATTTTAGTGGACTGCCCCTTTGGAAAAAGATGAGAATCCAAGCTATTGGAAAAATGGTTTTTTTGGACATCTTCGAGGAGGATTTCTCAGAAGACGTCCCCAGTAAAGTCGTAGGGCTTTCCAATGAGCTCTCAAATGGCCCGATTAGACTAACACATCTCTTGTTATGACCAAAATACCAAGCTCGTGTCCATAATACCTATAGAAAGGCATACTACCTTCCTTCCGGGGCCATTTGGGCATCTCAGGTGGGCCTTTCTTGGACCTATCGCCTAACTAGCATCACACCTTGCCAATGGCAAATAATTTAGGGCTTTAAATTTTTTGAGATTTTGAGATTTTTAATGGACTACCCCCTTTGGAGAAAGTCGGGAATCTAAGGTGGTGGAAAAATGATTTTTTTGGACATCTTCGAGGAGGATTTCTTTGGAGAGGTCTGCAGTAAAGTCGTAGGTCTTGAAGTTATCTTTCCAATGAGCTCTCAAATGGCCCGATCAGACAAACGCGGCTTTGTTTATGAAAAAAATACCAAGCTCGTGTCCATAACACCTATAGAATGGCACACTACCTTCATTTTGGGGCCATTTGGGGATCTCAGGTTGGCCTTTCATGGACCTATCGCCTAACTAGCATCACTCCTTTCCTAGGGCAAAGAATTTGGGGTTTTAAATTTTTTGAGATTTTGAGATTTTTAGTGGACTGCCCCTTTGGAAAAAGATGAGAATCCAAGCTATAGGAAAAATGGTTTTTTTGGACATCTTCGAGGAGGATTTCTCAGAAGACGTCCCCAGTAAAGTCGTAGGGCTTTCCAACGAGCTCTCAAATGGCCCGATTAGACTAACACATCTCTTGTTATGACCAAAATACCAAGCTCGTGTCCATAATACCTATAGAAAGGCACACTACCTTCATTCCGGGGCAATTTGGGCATCTTAGGTGGGCCTTTCATGGACATATCGCCTAACTAGCATCACACATTTCCTAGGGCAAAGTATTTGGGGTTTTAAATTTTTTGAGATTTTAAGATTTTGTGTAGACTACCTACCCCCTATGGAAAAAGTCGAGAATCCAAGCTGGTGGAAAAATGATTTTTTTAGACATCTTCGAGGAGGATTTCTCAGGAGACATCCTTGGTAATGTCGTAGGCTGTGAAGTTACCTTTCCAACGAGCTCTCAAATGGCCCGATCAGACTAACACAGCTCTTGTTATGACCGAAATACCAAGCTCGTGTTCATAACACCTATAGAAAGGTACACTACCTTCATTTCGGGGCCATTTGGGCATCTCGGGTGGGCCTTTCATGGACCTATCGCGTAACTAACATCATATCTTGTCTAGGGCAAAGTATATGGGGTTTTAAATTGTTTGAGATTTTTAGATTTTTTGTAGATTACCCCCTTTGGAGAAAGTCGAGAATCCAAGCTGGTGGAAAAATGATTTTTTGGACATCTTTAAGGAGGATTTCTCAGAAGACTTCCTCAGTAAAGTCGTAGGCCATGAAATTGGCTTTCCAACGAGCTCTCAAATGGCCCGATCAGACTAACGCAGCTCTTGTTATGACCAAAATACCAAGCTCGTGTCCATAACACCAATAGAAAGGTACACTACCTTCATTTCGGGGCCATTTGGGCATCTCGGGTGGGCTTTTCATGGACCTATCGCCTAACTTGCATCACACCTTTCCTACGACAAAGAATTTGGGTTTTAAATTTTTTGATATTTTGAGATTTTTTGTACACTACTACCCCCTATGGAGAAAGTCGAGAATCCAAGCTGGTGGAAAAATGATTTTTTTGGTCATCTTCAAGGAGGAGTTCTCAGAAGACTTCCTCAGTAAAGTTGTAGGCCTTGAAATTGGCTTTCCAACGAGCTCTCAAATCGCCCGATCAGACTAACGCAGCTCTTGTTATGACCAAAATATCAAGTTCGTGTCCATAACACCAATAGAAAGGTACACTACCTTCATTTCAGGGCCATTTGGGAATCTCGGGTGGGCCTTTCATGGACCTATCGCCTAACTTGCATCACACCTTTCCTAGGGCAAAGAATTTAGGGTTTTAAATATTTTGAGATTTTGAGATTTTTTGTGGACTACCCCATTTGGAAAAAGTCGAGAATCCAAGCTTGTGGAAAAATGATTTTTTTCGACATCTTCGAGGAGGATTTCTCAGTAGACTTCCTCAGTAAAGTCTTAGGCCTTGAAATTGGCTTTCCAAAGAGCTCTCAAATGGCCCGATCAGACTAACACAACTCTTGTTATTACCATAATACCAAGCTCGTGTCCACAACAGATATATAAACGCACACTACCTTCATTCCGGGGCCATTTGGGCATCTCAGGTGGCCTTTCTTGGACCTATCGCCTAACTAGCATCACACCTTGCCTAGGGCAAAGAATTTAGGGTTTTAAATTTTTTATGATTTTGAGATTTTTAATGGACTACCCCCTTTGGAGAAAGTCGAGAATCCAAGCTGGTGGAAAAATGATTTTTTTTGACAACTTCAAGGAGGATTTCTCAAAACACTTCCTCTGTAAAGTCATAGGCCTTGAAATCTACTTCCCAACGAGCTCCCAAATGGCCTGATCAGACTAACGCAGCTCTTGTTATGACCAAAATACCAAGCTCGTATTCATAACACCTATAGAAAGGTACACTACCTTCATTTCGGGGCCATTTGGGCATCTCGGGTGGGCCTTTCATGGACCTATCACCTAACTAGCATCACTCCTTGCCTAGGGCAAAGAATTTGGGGTTTTAAATTTTTTGAGATTTTAAGATTTTTAATGCACTACCCCTTTGGAAAAAGATGAGAATCCAAGCTATTGGAAAAATGATTTTATTGGACATCTTCAAGGAGGATTTCTCAGAAGACGTCCCCAGTAAAGTCGTAGGCCTTGAAGTTGGATTTCCAACGAGTTCTCAAATGGCCCGATTAGACTAACGCAGCTCTTGTTATGACCAAAATACCAAGCTCGTGTCCATAACACCTATAGAAAGGCACACTACCTTCATTCCGGGGCTATTTGGGCATCTCAGGTGGGCCTTTCATGGACCTATCGCCTAACTAGCATCACACCTTTCCTAGGGCAAAGATTTTAGGGTTTCAAATTTTTTGAGATTTTGAGATTTTTTGTGGACTACCCACTTTGGAAAAAGTCGAGAATCCAAGCTGGTGGAAAAATAAATTTTTTGGACATCTTTGAGGAGGATTTCTTAGAAGACTTCCTCAGTAAAGTCAAAGGCCTTGAAGTTGGCTTTCCAACGAGCTCTCAAATGGTGCGATTAGACTAACGCAGCTCTTGTTATGACCAAAATACCAAGCTCGTGTCCATAACACCAATAGAAAGGTAAACTACCTTCATTTCGGGGCCATTTGGGAATCTCGGGTGGGCCTTTCATGGACCTATCGCCTAACTAGCATCATATCTTGTCTAGGGAAAAGTATTTGGGGTTTTAAGTTTTTTGAGATTTTAAGATTTTTTGTAGACTACCCCCTTTGGAGATAGTCGAGAATCCAAGCTGGTGGAAAAATGATTTTTTTTGGACATCTTCAAGGAGGATTTCTCAGAAGACTTCCTCAATAAAGTCGTAGGCCTTGAAATTGGCTTTCCAACGAGCTCTCAAATGGCCCGATCAGACTAACGCAGCTCTTGTTATGACCAAAATACCAAGCTCGTGTCCATAACACCAATAGAAAGGTAAACTACCTTCATTTCGGGGCCATTTGGGAATCTCGGGTGGGCCTTTCATGGACCTATCGCCTAACTAGCATCATATCTTGTCTAGGGAAAAGTATTTGGGGTTTTAAGTTTTTTGAGATTTTAAGATTTTTTGTAGATTTGGAGATAGTCGAGAATCCAAGCTGGTGGAAAAATGATTTTTTTTTGGACATCTTCTAGGAGGATTTCTCAGAAGACTTCCTGAATAAAGTCGTAGGCCTTGAAATTGGCTTTCCAAAGAGCTCTCAAATGGCCCGATCAGACTAACGCAGCTCTTGTTATGACAAAAATACCAAGCTCATGTCCATAACACCAATAGAAAGGTAAACTACCTTCATTTCAGGGCCATTTGGGCATCTCGGGTGGGCGTTTCATGGACCTATCGCCTAACTAGCATCACACCTTTCCTAGGGCAAAGAATTTAGGGTTTTAAATTTTTTGAGATTTTGAGATTTTTTGTGGACTACCCCATTTGGAAAAAGTCGAGAATCCAAGCTGGTGGAAAAATGACTTTTTTGGACATCTTCGAAGAGGATTTCTTAGAAGACTTCCTCAGTAAAGTCATAGGCCTTGAAGTTGGCTTTCCAACGAGTTCTCAAATGGCGCGATTAGACTAACGCAGCTCTTGTTATGACCAAAATACCAAGCTCGTGTCCATAACACCTATAGAAAGGCACACTACCTTCATTCCGGGGCCATTTGGGCATCTCAGGTGGGCCTTTCATGGACCTATCGCCTAACTAGCATCACACCTTTCCTAGGGAAAAGAATTTAGGGTTTCAAATTTTTTGAGATTTTGAGATTTTTTGTGGACTACCCCCTTTGGAAAAAGTCGAGAATCCAAGCTGGTGGAAAAATGATTTGTTTTGGACATCTTCAAGGAGGATTTCTCAGAAAACATCCTCAGTAAAGTCGTAGGCCTTGAAATCGGCTTTCCAACGAGCTCTCAAATGGCCCGATCAGACTAACGCAGCTCTTGTTATGACCAAAATACCAAGCTTGTGTTCATAACACCTATAGAAAGGTACACTACCTTCATTTCGGGGCCATTTGCGCATCTCGGGTGGGCCTTTCATGGACCTATCGCCTAACTAGCATCATATCTTGTCTAGGAAAAAGTATTTGGGGTTTTAAATTTTTTGAGATTTTAAGATATTTTGTAGACTACCCCCTTTGGAGATAGTCGAGAATCCAAGCTGGTGAAAAAATGATTTTTTTTGGACATCTTCAAGGAGGATTTCTCAGAAGACTTCCTCAATAAAGTCGTAGGCCTTGAAATTGGCTTTCCAACGAGCTCTCAAATGGCCCGATCAGACTAACGCAGCTCTTGTTATGACCAAAATAACAAGCTCGTGTCCATAACACCAATAGAAAGGTAAACTACCTTCATTTCGGGGCCATTGGGGCATCTCGGGTGGGCCTTTCATGGACCTATCGCCTAACTAGCATCATATCTTGTCTAGGGAAAAGTATTTGGGGTTTTAAATTTTTTGAGATTTTAAGATTTTTTGTAGACTACCCCCTTTGGAGATAGTCGAGAATCCAAGCTGGTGGAAAAATGATTTTTTTTGGACATCTTCAAGGAGGATTTCTCAGAAGACATCCTCAATAAAGTCGTAGGCCTTGAAATTGGCTTTCCAACGAGCTCTCAAATGGCCCGATCAGACTAACGCAGCTCTTGTTATGACCAAAATACCAAGCTCGTGTCCATAACACCAATAGAAAGGTAAACTACCTTCATTTCGGGGCCATTTGGGCATCTCGGGTGGGCCTTTCATGGACCTATCGCCTAACTAGCATCACACCTTTCCTAGGGCAAAGAATTTAGGGTTTTAAATTTTTTGAGATTTTGAGATTTTTTGTGGACTACCCCATTTGGAAAAAGTCGAGAATCCAAGCTGGTGGAAAAATAATTTTTTGGTCATCTTCAAGGAGGATTTCTCAAAAGGCTTCCTCAGTAAAGTCGTAGGCCTTGAAATTGGCTTTCCAAAGAGCTCTCAAATGGCCCGATCAGACTAACACAGCTCTTGTTATTACCATAATACCAAGCTCGTGTCCACAACACCTTTAGAAAGGCACACTACCTTCATTCCGGGGCCATTTGGGCATCTCAGGTAGGCCTTTCTTGGACCTATCGCCTAACTAGCATCACACCTTGCCTAGGGAAAAGAATAACGCAGCTCTTGTTGTGAACAAAATACCAAGCTCGTGTCCATAACACCTATAGAAAGGCACACTACCTTTGTTCCGGGGCCGTTTGGGCATCTCAGGTTGGCCTTTCATGTACCTATCGTCTAACTAGCATCACACCTTTCCTAGGGCAAAGAATTTAGGGTTTCAAATTTTTTGAGATTTTGAGATTTTTTGTGGACTACCCCCTTTGGAAAAAGTCAGAATCCAAGCTGGTGGAAAAATGATTTTTTTGGACATCATCAAGGAGGATTTCTCAGAAGACTTCCGTAGTAAAGTCGTAGGCCTTGAAATTGGCTTTCCAACGACCTCTCAAATGGCTCGATCAGACTAACGCAGCTCTTGTTATGACCAAAATACCAAGCTCGTGTCCATAACACCTATAGAATGGCACACTTCCTTCATTCCGGGGCCATTTGGGCATCTCAGGTGGGCCTTTCATGGATCTATCGCCTAACTAGCATCACTCCTTTCCTAGGGCAAATAATTTGGTGTTTTAAATTTTTTGAGATTTTGAGATTTTTTGTGGACTACCCCATTTGGAAAAAGTCGAGAATCCAAGCTGGTGGAAAAATGATTTTTTTCGAAATCTTCGAGGAGGATTTCTCAGAAGACTTCCTCAGTAAAGTCGTAGGCCTTGAAATTGGCTTTCTAAAGAGCTCTGAAATGGCCTGATCAGACTAACACAGCTCTTGTTATTACCATAATACCAAGCTCGTGTCCAATACACCTATAGAATGGCACACTTCCTTCATTCCGGGGCCATTTGGGCATCTCAGGTGGGCCTTTCATGGACCTATCGCCTAACTAGCATCACACCTTTCCTAGGGCAAAGAATTTAGGGTTTTAAATTTTTTGAGATTTTGAGATTTTTTGTGGACTACCCCATTTGGAAAAAGTAGAGAATCCAAGCTGGTGGAAAAATGATTTTTTTGGACATCTTCGAGGAGGATTTCTTAGGAGAGGTCCTCAGTAAAGTTGTAGGTCTTGAAGTTATCTTTCCGATGAGCTCTCAAATGGCCCGATCAGACCAACGCAGCTTTGTTTATGACAAAAATACCAAGCTCGTGTCCATAACACCTATAGAATGGCACACTACCTTTATTTCGGGGCCATTTGGGAATCTCAGGTGGGCCTTTCATAGACATATCGCCTAACTAGAATCACTCCATGCCTAGGGCAAAGAATTTGGGGTTTTAAATTTTTTGAGAATTTGAGATTTTTAGTGGACTACCCCTTTGGAAAAAGATGAGAATCAAAGCTATTGGAAAAATCATTTTTTTGGACATCTTCGAGGAGGATTTCTCAGAAGACGTCCCCAGTAAATTTGTAGGCCTGTAAGTTGTCTTTCCAACGAACTCTCAAATGGCCCGATTAGACTAACGCAGCTCTTGTTATGACCAAAATACCAAGCTCGTGTCCATAACACCTATAGAAAGGCACACTACCTTCATTCCGGGGCCGTTTGGGCATCTCAGGTGGGCCTTTTCTAGACCTATCACCTAACTACCATCACACCTTGTCAAGGGCAAAGTATTTAGGGTTTTAAATTTTTAGAGATTTTGAGATTTTTTGTGGACTACACCCTATGGAAAAAGTCGAGAATCCAAGCTGGTGGAAAAATGATTTTTTGGGACATCTTCGAGGAGGATTTCTCAAGAGACGTCTTCATTATAGGGATATGCCTTGCAGTTAGCTTTCTAACGAGCTCTCAAATGGCCCGATCAGACCGACGTAGCTCTTTTTGTGACCATAATACCAAGCTCGTGTCCATAAAACTTATAGAAAGGCACACTACCTTCATTCCGAGGCCATTTGGGCATCTCAGGTGGGCCTTTCGTGGACCTATCGCCTAACTAGCGTCACACCTTTCCTAGGGCAAAGAATTTAGGGTTTCAAATTTTTTTGAGATTTTGAGATTTTTTGTGGTCTACCCCCTTTGGAAAAATTCGAGAATCAAAGCTGATGGAAAAATGATTTTTTTGGACATCTTCAAGGAGGATTTCTCAGAAGACTTCCTCAGTAAAGTCATAGGCCATGAAATTGGCTTTCCAATGAGCTCTCAAATGGCCCAATCAGACTAACGCATCTCTTGTTATGACCAAAATAACAAGCTCGTGTCCATAACACCTATAGAAAGGTACACTACCTTTATTTCGGGGCTATTTGGGCATCTCGGGTGTGCCTTTCATGGACTTATCGCCTAACTAGCATCACACCTTTCCTAGGGCAAAGAATTTAGGGTTTTAAATTTTTTGAGATTTTGAGATTTTTTTTGGACTACCCACTTTGGAAAAAGTCAAGAATCCAAGCTGGTGGAAAAATGATTTTTTTGGACATCTTCGAGGAGGATTACTCTGGAGACATCCTCAGTAAAGTCGTAGGCCTTTAAGTTAGCTTTCCAACGAGCTTCCAAATAGCCCGATCAGACTAACACAACTCTTGTTATGACCAAAATACCAAGTTCGTGTCCATAACACCTATAGAAAGGCACACTACCTTCATTTCAGGGCCATTTGGGCATCTCAGGTGGGCCTTCCATGGACCTATCGCCTAACTAGAATCGCTCTTTGCCTAGGGCAAACAATTTGGGGTTTTAAATTTTTTGAGATTTTGGAATTTTTTGTGGACTACCCCCTTTGGAAAAAGTCGAGAATCCAAGCTGGTGGAAAAATGATATTTTTGGAAATTTGGAGGAGGATTTCTCAAGAAACGTGTTTAGTAAATGGATAGACCTTGAAGTTAGCTTTCCAAAGAGCTCTCAAATGGCCCGATCAGACAAAACGCAACTCTTGTTATGACCATAATACCAAGCTCGTGTCCATAACACCTATAGAAAGGCACACTACCTTCATTCCGGGGTTATTTGGGCATCTCAGGTGGGCCTTTCAGGGACCTATCGCCTAGCTAGCATCACACCTTTCCTAGGGCAAAGAATTTAGGGTTTCAAATTTTTTGAGATTTTGAGATTTTTTGTGTACTACCCCCTTTGGAAAAAGTCGAGAATCCAAGCTGGTGGAAAAATGATTTTTTTGGACATCTTCAAGGAGAATTTCTCAGAAGACTTCCTCAGTAAAGTCGTATGCCTTGAAATTGGCTTTCCAACGAGCTCTCAAATGGCTCGATCTGACTAACGCAGCTCTTGTTATGACCAAAATACCAAGCTCGTGTCCATAACACCTATAGAAAGGAACACTACCTTCATTCCAGGGCCATTTGGTCATCTCAGGTGGGCCTTTCATGGACCTATCGCCTAACTATAATCACACCTTGCCTAGGGAAAAGAATTTAGGGTTTTAAATTTTTGAGATTTTGAGATTTTTTATGGACTACCCCCTTTGGAACAAGTCGAGAATCCAAGTAGGTGGAAAAATGATTTTTTTGGACATCTTCAAGGAGGGTTTCTCGGAAGACTTCCTCAGTAAAATCATAGGCCTTGATATTGGCTTTCCAATGAGCTCTCAAATGGCCCGATCAGACTAACGCAGCTCTTGTTATGACCATAATAACAAGCTCGTGTCCACAACACCTATAGAAAGGCACACTACCTTCATTCCAGGGCCATTTGGGTATCTCAGGTGGGCCTTTCATGAACCTATCGCCTAACTAGCATCACACCTTTCCTAGGGCAAAGAATTTAGGGTTTTAAATTTTTTGAGATTTTGAGATTTCTTGTGGACTACCCCCTTTGTAAAAAGTCGAGAATCCAAGCTGGTGGAAAAATAATTTTTTTGGACATCTTCGAGTAGGATTTCTCAAGAGACGTCTTCAATAAAGGGATACGCCTTGAAGTTAGCTTTCCAACGAGCTCTCTAATGGCTCGATTAGACTAACGCACCTCTTGTCATGTCCAAAATACCAAGCTCGTGTCCATAACACCTATAGAAAGGCACACTACCTTCATTCCGGGGCCATTTGGGCATCTCAGGTGGACCTTTCGTGGACCTATTGCCTAACTAGCATCACACCTTTCCTAGGGAAAAGAATTTAGGGTTTTAAATTTTTGAGATTTTGCGATTTTTGTGCACTACCCCCTTTGGAAAAAGTATAGAATCCAAGCTGGTGGAAAAATGATTTTTCTGGACATCTTCGAGGAGGATTTCTAAGGAGACGTCCTTAGTAAAGTCGGAGGCCTTGAAATTAACTTTCCAACGAGCTCTGAAATCGCCCGATCAGACAAAAACTACTCTTGTTATGACCAAAATACCAAGCTCGTGTCCATAACACCTATAGAATGGCACCCTACCTTCATTCTGGGGCCTTTTGGGCATCTTAGATTGGCCGTTCATGGACCTATCGCCTAACTAGCATCACACCTTTCCTAGGGCAAACAATTTCGCGTTTTAATTTTTTTGAGATTTTGAGATTTTTTGTCGTTTACCCTTTTTGGAAGAAGTTGAGAATTGAAGCTGGTGGAAAAATGACTTTTTGGACATTTCGAGGAGGATTTCTCAAGAGACGTCTTCAGCAAAGGCGTAAGCCTTGAAGTCAGCTTTCCATCGAGCTCTCAAATGGCCCGATCAGACCAACGCAGCTCTTGTTATGACCATAATACCAAGCTCGTGTCCATAACACCTATAGAAAGCCACACTACCCTCAATCCGGGGCCATTTGGGCATGTCAGGTGGGCCTTTCATGAACCTATCGCCTAACTAGAATCACAACTTGCCTAGGGCAAAGAATTTAGGGTTTGAAATTTTTTGAGATTTTGAGATTTTTTGTGGACTACCCCCTTTGGAAAAAGTTGAGCATCCCAGCTGGTGGAAAAATGATTTTTTTGGACATTTTCGAGGAAAATTTCTCAGAAGACGTCCCCGGTAAAGTGGTAGGCCTTGAAGTTAGCTTTCCAACGAGCTCTCATATGACCCGATCAGACCAACGCAGCTCTTTTTATGACCATAATACCAAGCTCGTGTCCATAACACCTATAGAAAGCCACACTACCCTCAATCCGGGGCCATTTGGGTATGTCAGGTGGGCCTTTCATGAACCTATCGCCTAACTAGAATCACAACTTGCCTAGGGCAAAGAATTTAGGGTTTGAAATTTTTTGAGATTTTGAGATTTTTTGTGGACTACCCCCTTTGGAAAAAGTTGAGCATCCCAGCTGGTGGAAAAATGATTTTTTTGGACATTTTCGAGGAGAATTTCTCAGAAGACGTCCCCGGTAAAGTAGTAGGCCTTGAAGTTAGCTTTCCAACGAGCTCTCATATGACCCGATCAGACCAACGCATCTCTTTTTATGACCATAATACCGAGCTCGTGTCCATAACACCTATAGAAAGGCACACTAACTTCATTCCGGGGCCATTTCGGCATCTCAGGGGGGCCATGCATGGACCTATCACCTAACTAGCATCACACCTTGCCTAGGGCAAAGAATTTACGGTTTTAAATTTTTTGAGATTTTGAGATTTTTGTGGACCACCCCTATGGAAAAAGTCGAGAATCCAACCTGGCGGAAAAATGATTTTTTTGGACATCTTCGAAGAGAATTTTTCAGGAGACATCCATATTAAAGTTGTAGGCCTTGAAGTTAGCTTTCCAACGAGCTCTCAAATGGCCCAAACAGACTAACACAACTCTTGTTATGACCAAAATACCAAGCCCGTATCCATAACACCTAGAGAAAGGCACACTGCCTTCATTCCGGGGCCATTTGGGCATCTTAGGTGGGCCTTTCATGGACCTATTACCTAACTAGCATCACACCTTTCCTAGGGAAAAGAATTTGGGGTTTTCATTTTTTGAGATTTTGAGATTTTTTATGGACTACCCCCTTTGGAAGAAGTTCAGAATTGAAGCTGGTGGAAAAATGTTTTTTTGGAAATCTTCGGGGAGGATTTCTCAAGAGACGTCTTCAGTAAAAGGGTAAGCCTTGAAGTAAACTTTCCAGCGAGCTCTCAAAATGGCCCGATCAGACCAACGCATCTCTTGTTATGACCATAATACCAAGCTCGTGTACATAACTCTTATAGAATGGCATACTACCTTCATTTTAGGGCCATTTGGGCATCTCAGGTGGGCCTTTAATGGACCTATCACCTAACTAGCATCATACCTTGCCTAGGGCAAAGAGTTTAGGGTTTTAATTTTTTTAAGATTTTGAGATTTTTTGTGGACTACCCCCTTTGGAAAAAGTCGGGAATCCAAGCTGGTGGAAAAATGATTTTTTTGGACATCTTCAAGGAGAATTTCTCCAAAAATGTCATCAGTAAAGTGGTAGGCCTTGAAGTTGGCTTTCCAACAAGCACTCAAATTGCCCGATCAGACCAAAGTAGCTCTTGCTATGACCAAAATACCAAGTTCGTGTCCATAACACCTATAGAATGGCACACTACCTTCATTATGGGGCCATTTGGGCATCTAAGGGGGGCCTTTCATGGACCTTGAAGTTAGCTTTCCAACGAGCTCTCAAATGCCCCGATAAGACTAACGCAGCTCTTGTTATGACCAAAATACCAAGCTCGTGTCCATAACACCAATAGAAAGGTAAACTACCTTCATTTCGGGGCCATTTGGGCATCTCGGGTGGGCCTTTCATGGACCTATCGCCTAACTAGCATCACACCTTTCCTAGGGCAAAGAATTTAGGGTTTTAAATTTTTAGAGATTTTGAGATTTTTTGTGGACTACCCCATTTGGAAAAAGTCGAGAATCCAAGCTGGTGGAAAAATAATTTTTTGGTCATCTTCAAGGAGGATTTCTCAAAAGACTTCCTCAGTAAAGTCGTAGGCCTTGAAATTGGCTTTCCAAAGGGCTCTCAAATGGCCCGATCAGACTAACACGGCTCTTGTTATTACCATAATACCAAGCTCGTGTCCACAACACCTTTAGAAAGGCACACTACCTTCATTCCGGGGCCATTTGGGCATCTCAGGTAGGCCTTTCTTGGACATATCACCTAACTAGCATCACACCTTGCCTAGGGAAGAGAATTTAGGGTTTTCAATTTTTTGAGATTTTGAGATTTTTAATGGACTACCTCCTTTGGAGAAAGTCGAGAATCCAAGCTAGTGGAAAAATGATTTTTTTGGACATCTTCGAGGAGGATTTCTTAGGAGAGGTCCTCAGTAAAGTTGTTGGTCTTGAAGTTATCTTTCCGATGAGCTCTCAAATGGCCCGATCAGACCAACGCAGCTTTGTTTATGACAAAAATACCAAGCTCGTGTCCATAACACCTATAGAATGGCACACTACCTTCTTTTCGGGGCCATTTGGGCATCTCAGGTGGGCCTTTCATGGACCTATCGCCTAACTAGCATCACTCCTTGCCTAGGGCAAAGAATTTGGGGTTTTAAATTTTTTGAGACTTTGAGATTTTTAGTGGACTACCCCTTTGGAAAAAGATGAGAATCCAAGGTATTGGAAAAATGATTTTTTTGGACATCTTCGAGGAGGATTTCTCATAAGACGTCCCAAGTAAATTTGTAGGCCTTTAAGTTGTCTTTCCAACGAGCTCTCAAATGGCCCGATTAGACTAACGCAGCTCCTGTTATGACCAAAATACCAAGCTCGTGTCCATAACACCTATTAAAAGGCACACTACCTTCATTCCGGGGCTATTTGGGCATCTCAGGTGGGCCTTTTTCTGGACCTATCGCCTAACTACCATCACACCTTGCCTAGGGCAAAGAATTTAGGGTTTTAAATTTTTTGAGATTTTGAGATTTTTTGTGGACTACGCCCTTTGAAAAAAGTCGAGAATCCAAGCTGGTGGAAAAATGATTTTTTTGGACATCTTCGAGGAGGATTTCTCAAGAGACGTCTTCATTATAGGGATATGCCTTGAAGTTAGCTTTCTAACGAGCTCTCAAATGGCCCAATCAGACCGACGCAGCTCTTTTTATGACCATAATACCAAGCTCGTGTCCATAAAACCTATAGAAAGGCACACTACCTTAATTCCGGGGCCATTTGGGCATCTCAGGTGGGCCTTTCATGGACCTATCGCCTAACTAGCATCACACCTTTCCTAGGGCAAAGAATTTAGGGTTTCAAATTTTTTGAGATTTTGAGATTTTTTATGGACTACCCCCTTTGGAAAAAGTCGAGAATCCAAGCTGGTGGAAAAATGATTTTTTTGGACATCTTCGAGGAGGATTTCTCAAGAGACGTCTTTAGTAAAAGGATAGGCCTTGAAGTTAGCTTTCCAACGAGCTCTCAAATGGCCCGATCAGACTAACGCAGCTCCTGTTGTGAAAAAAATACCAAGCTCGTGTCCATAACACCGATAGAAAGGCACACTACCTTTGTTCCGGGGCCGTTTGGGCATCTCAGGTGGGCCTTTCATGTACCTATCGTCTAACTAGCATCACACCTTTCCTAGGGCAAAGAGTTTAGGGTTTCAAATTTTTTGAGATTTCTAGATTTTTTGTGGACTACCCCCTTTGGAAAAAGTCAGAATCCAAGCTGGTGGAAAAATGATTTTTTTGGACATCATCAAGGAGGATTTCACAGAAGACTTCCTCAGTAAAGTCGTAGGCCTTGAAATTGGCTTTCCAACGACCTCTCAAATGGCTCGATCAGACTAACGCAGCTCTTGTTATGACCAAAATACCAAGCTCGTGTCCATAACACCTATAGAATGGCACACTACCTTCATTTTGGTGCCATTTGGGCATCTCAGGTGGGCCTTTCATGGATCTATCGCCTAACTAACATCACTCCTTTCCTAGGGCAAATAATTTGGTGTTTTAAATTTTTTGAGATTTTGAGATTTTTTGTGGACTACCCCATTTGGAAAAAGTCGAGAATCCAAGCTGGTCGAAAAATGATTTTTTTCGACATCTTCGAGGAGGATTTCTCAGAAGACTTCCCCAGTAAAGTTGTAGGCCTTGAAATTGACTTTCTAAAGAGCTCTCAAATGGCCTGATCAGACTAACACAGCTCTTGTTATTACCATAATACCAAGCTCGTGTCCACAACACCTATAGAAAGGCACACTACCTTCATTCCGGGGCCATTTGGGCATCTCAGGTGGGCCTTTCATGGACCTATCGCCTAACTAGCATCACACCTTTCCTAGGGCAAAGAATTTAGGGTTTTAAATTTTTTGAGATTTTGAGATTTTTTGTGGACTACCCCATTTGGAAAAAGTAGAGAATCCAAGCTGGTGGAAAAATGATTTTTTTGGACATCTTCGAGGAGGATTTCTTAGGAGAGGTCCTCAGTAAAGTTGTAGCTCTTGAAGTTATCTTTCCGATGAGCTTTGAAATGGCCCGATCAAACCAACGCAGCTTTGTTTATGACAAAAATACCAAGCTCGTGTCCATAACACCTATAGAATGGCACACTACCTTCATTTCGGGGCCATTTGGGCATCGCAAGTGGGCCTTTCATAGACATATCGCCTAACCAGCATCACTCCATGCCTAGGGCAAAGAATTTGGGGTTTTAAATTTTTTGAGATTTTGAGATTTTTAGTGGACTACCCATTTGGAAAAAGATGAGAATCCAAGCTATTGGAAAAATCATTTTATTGGACATCTTCGAGGAGGATTTCTCAGAAGACGTCCCTAGTAAATTTGTAGGCCTTTAAGTTGTCTTTCCAACGAACTCTCAAATGGCCCGATTAGACTAACGCAGCTCTTGTTATGACCAAAATACCAAGCTCGTGTCCATAACACCTATAGAAAGGCACACTACCTTCATTCCGGGGCCGTTTGGGCATCTCAGGTGGGCCTTTTCTGGACCTATCACCTAACTACCATCACACCTTGTCAAGGGCAAAGAATTTAGGGTTTTAAATTTTTTGAGATTTTGAGATTTTTTGTGGACTACACCCTATGGAAAAAGTCGAGAATCCAAGCTGGTGGAAAAATGATTTTTTTGGACATCTTCGAGGTGGATTTCTCAAGAGACGTCTTCATTATAGGGATATGCCTTGAAGTTAGCTTTCTATCGAGCTCTCAAATGGCCCGATCAGACCGACGCAGCTCTTTTTATGACCATAATACCAAGCTCGTGTCCATAAAACTTATAGAAAGGCACACTACCTTCATTCCGAGGCCATTTGGGCATCTCAGGTGGGCCTTTCGTGGACCTATCGCCTAACTAGCGTCACACCTTTCCTAGGGCAAAGAATTTAGGGTTTCAAATTTTTTTGAGATTTTGAGATTTTTTGTGGACTACCCCCTTTGGAAAAAGTCGAGAATCAAAGCTGATGGAAAAATGATTTTTTTGGACATCTTCAAGGAGGATTTCTCATAAGACTTCCTCAGTAAAGTCGTAGGCCTTGAAATTAGCTTTCCAACGAGCTCTCAAATGGCCCGATCGGACCAACGCCACTCTAGTTATGACAAAAATACCAAGCTCGTGTTTATAACACCTATAGAAAGGTACACTACCATCATTTCGGGGCCATTTGGGCATCTCGGGTGGGCCTTTCATGGACCTATCGCCTAACTAGCATCATATCTTTTCTAGGGAAAAGTATTTGGGGTTTTAAATTTTTTGAGATTTTAAGATTTTTTGTAGACTACCCCCTTTGGAGAAAGTCGAGAATCCAAGCTGGTGGAAAAATGATTTTTTTGGACATCTTCTAGGAGGATTTCTCAAAAGACTTCCTCAGTAAAGTCATAGGCCATGAAATTGGCTTTCCAATGAGCTCTCAAATGGCCCAATCAGACTAACGCATCTCTTGTTATGATCAAAATAACAAGCTCGTGTCCATAACACCTATCGAAAGGTACACTACCTTTATTTCGGGGCTATTTGGGCATCTCGGGTGGGCCTTTCATGGACTTATCGCCTAACTAGCATCACACCTTTCCTAGGGCAAAGAATTTAGGGTTTTAAATTTTTTGAGATTTTGAGATTTTTTTTGAACTACCCACTTTGGAAAAAGTCAAGAATCCAAGCTGGTGGAAAAATGATTTTTTTGGACATCTTCGAGGAGGATTACTGTGGAGACATCCTCAGTAAAGTCGTAGGCCTTGAAGTTAGCTTTCCAACGAGCTTCCAAATAGCCCGATCAGACTAACGCAACTCTTGTTATGACCAAAATACCAAGTTCGTGTCCATAACACCTATAGAAAGGCACACTACCTTCATTTCAGGGCCATTTGGGCATCTCAGGTGGGCCTTCCATGGACCTATCGCCTAACTAGAATCACTCCTTGCCTAGGGCAAACAATTTGGGGTTTTAAATTTTTTGAGATTTTGGAATTTTTTGTGGACTACCTCCTTTGGAAAAAGTCGAGAATCCAAGCTGGTGGAAAAATGATATTTTTGGAAATTTGGAGGAGGATTTCTCAAGAAACGTGTTTAGTAAATGGATAGACCTTGAAGTTAGCTTTCCAAAGAGCTCTCAAATGGCCCGATCAGACAAAACGCACCTCTTGTTATGACCATAATACCAAGCTCGTGTCCATAACACCTATAGAAAGGCACACACCTATAGCTAGCATCACACCTTTCCTAGGGCAAAGAATTTAGGGTTTTAAATTTTTTGAGATTTTTTGTGGACTACCCCCTTTGTAAAAAGTCGAGAATCCAAGCTGGTGGAAAAATGATTTTTTTGGACATCTTCGAGTAGGATTTCTCAAGAGACATCCTCAATAAAGTCGTAGGCCTTGAAGTTAGCTTTCCAACGAGCTCTCAAATGGCCAGATCAGACTAACGCAGCTCTTGGTATGACCAAAATACCAAGCTCGTGTCTATAACACCTATAGAAAGGCACACTACATTCATTCCGGGGCCATTTGGGCATCTCAGGTGGTCCTTTCATGGACCTATTGCCTAACTAGCATCACACCTTGCCTAGGGCAAACAATTTAGGGTTTTAAATTTTTTGAGATTTTGAGATTTTTTGTGGACTACCCCCTTTGGAAAAAGTCGAGAATCCAAGTTGGTGGAAAAATGATTTTTTTTGGACATCTTCGAGGAGGATTTCTCAAGAGACGTCTTCAATAAAGGGATACGCCTTGAAGTTAGCTTTCCAACGAGCTCTCTAATGGCTCGATCAGACTAACGCAGCTCTTAATATGGCCAAAAAACCAAGCTCGTGTCCATTACACCTATAGAAAGGCACAATACCTTTATTCCGGCCCATTTGGGCATCTCAGGTGGGCCTTTCATGGACCGATCGCCTAAATATCATCACACCTTGTAGGGACAAAGAATTTAGAGTTTTAAATTTTTGGAGATTTTGAGATTTTTTATAAACTACCCCCTTTGGAAAAAGTCGAGAATCCAAGCTGGTGGAAAAAATGATTTTTTTGGACATTTTCGAGGAGGACATCAAGAGACGTCTTCAAAAAAGGGATAGGCCTTGAAGTTAGCT
This sequence comes from Persicaria maculosa, assembly GCA_963922045.1. NCBI lineage: Eukaryota > Viridiplantae > Streptophyta > Magnoliopsida > Caryophyllales > Polygonaceae > Persicaria > Persicaria maculosa. The sequence goes on from OY998260.1 coordinate 72,332,862, forward strand.
TTCCAACGAGCTCTCAAATGGCCCGATCAGACTAACGCAGCTCTTGTTATGACCAAAATACCAAGCTCGTGTCCATAACACCTATAGAAAGGCACACTACCTTCATTTCGGGGCCATTTGGGCATCTCAGGTGGGCCTTTCATGGACCTATCGCCTAATTAGCATGACACCTTGCATAGCACAGAGAATTTAGGCTTTTAATTTTTTTGAGATTTTGAGATTTTTTTAGGACTACCCCCTTTGGAAAAAGTTGAGAATCCAAGCTAGTGGAAAAATGATTTTTTTGGACATCTTCGAGGAGGATTTCTCAGGTGACGTCCTTAGTAAAGTGGTAGGCCTTGAAGTTATCTTTCCATTGAGCTCTCAAATGGCCCGATCAGCCCAACGCAGCTCTTGTTATGACCATAATACCAAGCTTGTGTCCATAACACCTATAGAAAGGCACACTACCTTCATTTCGGGGCCATTGGGGCATATCAGGTGGGCCTTTCATGGACCTATCACCTAACTAGAATCACACCTTGCCTAGGGCAAAGAATTTGGGGTTTTAAATTTTTTGAGATTTTGAGATTTTTTGTGGACTACCCCCTTTTGGAAGAAGTTGAGAATTGAAGTTGGTGGAAAAATGATTTTTTGGACATCTTCGAGGAGGATTTCTCAAGAGACGTCTTCAGTAAAGGGGTAAGCCTTGAAATTAGCTTTCCAACAAGCTCTCTAATGGCCCTATAGGACCAACGCAGCTCTTGTTATGATCATTATACCAAGCTCGTGTACATAACTACTATAGAATGGCACACTACCTTCATTCCGGGGCCATTTGGGCATCTCAGGTGGGCCTTTCGTGGACCTATCGCCTAACTAGCATCACACCTTTCTTAGGGAAAAGAATTTAGGGTTTTAAATTTTTGAGATTTTGAGATTTTTGTGGACTACCCCCTTTGGAAAAAGTATAGAATCCAAGCTGGTGGAAAAATGATTTTTTTGGACATCTTCGAGGAGGATTTCTAAGGAGACGTCCTTAGTAAAGTCGGAGGCCTTGAAATTAACTTTCCAACGAGGTCTGAAATCGCCCGATCAGACAAACGCTACTCTTGTTATGACCAAAATACCAAGCTCGTGTCCATAACACCTATAGAATGGCACACTACCTTCATTCTGGGGCCTTTTGGGCATCTCAGATGGGCCGTTCATGGACCTATCGCCTAACTAGCATCACACCTTGCCTAGGGAAAACAATTTCGCGTTTTAATTTTTTTGAGATTTTGAGATTTTTTGTCGACTACCCTTTTTGGAAGAAGTTGAGAATTGAAGCTGGTAGAAAAATGACTTTTTGGACATTTCGAGGAGGATTTCTCAAGAGACGTCTTCAGTAAAGGCGTAAGCCTTGAAGTCAGCTTTCCATCGAGCTCTCAAATGGCCCGATCAGACCAACGCAGCTCTTGTTATGACCATAATACCAAGCTCGTGTCCATAACACCTATAGAAAGCCACACTACCTTCAATCCGGGGCCATTTGGGCATGTCAGGTGGGCCTTTCATGAACCTATCTCCTAACTAGAATCACACCTTGCCTAGGGCAAAGAATTTAGGGTTTGAAATTTTTTGAGATTTTGAGATTTTTTGTGGAGTACCCCCTTTGGAAAAAGTTGAGCATCCCAGCTGGTGGAAAAATGATTTTTTTGGACATCTTCGAGGAGAATTTCTCAGAAGACGTCCCCGTTAAAGTGGTAGGCCTTGAAGTTAGCTTTCCAACGAGCTCTCATATGACCCGATCAGACCAACGCAGCTCTTTTTATGACCATAATACCAAGCTCGTGTCCATAACACCTATAGAAAGGCACACTAACTTCATTCCGGGGCCATTTCGGCATCTCAGGGGGGCCATGCATGGACCTATCACCTAACTAGCATCACACCTTGCCTAGGGCAAAGAATTTAGGGTTTTAAATTTTTTGAGATTTTGAGATTTTTTGTGGACCACCCCTATGGAAAAAGTCGAGAATCCAACCTGGCGGAAAAATAATTTTTTTGGACATCTTCGAAGAGAATTTCTCAGGAGACATCCATATTAAAGTTGTAGGCCTTGAAGTTAGCTTTCCAACGAGCTCTCAAATGGCCCAAACAGACTAACGCAGCTCTTGTTATGACCAAAATACCAAGCCCGTATCCATAACACCTATAGAAAGGCACACTGCCTTCATTCCGGGGCCATTTGGGCATCTTAGGTGGGCCTTTCATGGACCTATCACCTAACTAGCATCACACCTTGCCTAGGGAAAAGAATTTGGGGTTTTCATTTTTTGAGATTTTGAGATTTTTTGTGGAGTACCCCCTTTGGAAGAAGTTGAGAATTGAAGCTGGTGGAAAAATGATTTTTTGGAAATCTTCGAGGAGGATTTCTCTAGAGACGTCTTCAGTAAAGGGGTACATAACTCCTATAGAATGGCATACTACCTTCATTTTAGGGCCATTTGGGCATCTCAGGTGGGCCTTTAATGGACCTATCACCTAACTAGCATCATACCTTGCCTAGGGCAAAGAGTTTAGGGTTTTAATTTTTTTAAGATTTTGAGATTTTTTGTGGACTACCCCCTTTGGAAAAAGTCGGGAATCCAAGCTGGTGGAAAAATGATTTTTTTGGACATCTTCAAGGAGAATTTCTCCAAAAATGTCGTCAGTAAAGTGGTAGGCCTTGAAGTTGGCTTTCCAACAAGCACTCAAATTGCCCGATCAGACCAAAGTAGCTCTTGCTATGACCAAAATACCAAGTTCGTGTCCATAACACCTATAGAAAGGCACACTACCTTCATTATGGGGCCATTTGGGCATCTAAGGGGGGCATTTCATGGACATATCTCCTAACTAGAATCACACCTTGACTAGGGCAAAGAGTTTGGGGTTTTAAATTTTTTGAGATCTTGAGATTTTTGGTAGATTACCCCCCATTGGAGAAAGTCGAGAATCCAAGCTGGTGGAAAAATGATTTTTTGGACATCTTCAAGGAGGATTTCTCATAAGACGTCCTCAGTAAAGTCGTACGCCTTTAAGTTAGCTTTCCAACGAGCTCTCAAATGGCCTGATCAGACAAATGCAGCTCTTGTTATGACAAAAATACCAAGCTCGTGTCCATCACATCTATTGAAAGGCACACTACCTTCATTCCGGGGGCATTTGGGTATCTTAGGGGGGTCTTTCATGGACCTATCGCCTAACTAGCATCCCACCTTTCCTAGGGCAAAGAATTTAGGGTTTTGAGATTTTGAGATTTTTTGTGGACTACCCCTTTGGAGAAAGTCGAGAATCAAAGCTGGTGGAAAAATGATTTTTTTAGACATCTTCGAGGAGGATTTCTCAAGAGACGTCCTCAGCAAAGTTGTAGGCCTTGAAGTTAGCTTTCAAACAAGGTCTCAAATGTCCTGATCAGACCAATGCAACTCTTGTTATGACCAAAACACCAAGTTCGTGTCCATAACACCTATAGAAAGGCACACTACCTTCATTCCGGAGCCATTTGGGCACCTCAGGTGGGCCTTTTTTCATGAACTTATCACCTAACTAACATCACACCTTGCATAGGGCAAAGAAATTGATGTCTTAAAGTTCTTGAGATTTTGATATTTTTTGTGGACTACCCCCTTTGGAGAAAGTCAAGAATCCAAGCTAGTGGAAAAATGATTTTTTTGGACACCTTTGTAGGACGATTTCTCAAGAGACGTCCTCAGTAAAGTGGTAGGCCTTCAAGTTCGCTTTCCAACAAGCTCTCAAATTGCCCGATCAGACCAACGCAACTCTTGTTATGACCAACATACAAAGTTCGTGTCCATAACACCTATAAAATGGCACACTACCTTCATTACGGGGCAATTTGGGCATCTAAGGGGGGCCTTTCATGGACCTATCGCCTAACTAGAATCACACCGTGCCTAGGGCAAAGAGTTTGGGGTTTTAAATTTTTTGAGATCTTGAGATTTTTTGTGGACTACCCCCTTTGTAGAAAGTCGAGAATCCAAGCTGGTGGAAAAATGATTTTTTGGACATATTCGAAGAGGATTTCTCAGGAGACGTCCTCAGTAAAGTAGTGGGCTTGAAATTAACTTTCCAACGAGCTCTCAACTGGCCCGATCAGACCAACGCATCTCTTGTTATGACCAAAATAAAAAGCTCGTGTCCATAACACCTATAGAAAGGCACACTAACTTTATTCCGAGGCCATTTGAGCATCTCAATGGGGGCTTTTCATGGAATAATTACCTAACTAGCATCACACCTTGCCTAGGGCAAAGAATTTGGGGTTTTAAATTTTTTGAGATTTTGAGACTTTTTGTGGACTACCCCCTTTGGAGAAAGTCGAGAATCCAAGCTGGTGGAAAATGATTTTTTTTTTGACATCTTCGAGGAGGATTTATCAGGAGACGTCCTCAGTAAAGGGGTAGGCGTTGTAGTTAGCTTTCCAACGAGCTCTAAAATGGGTCGATTAGACCAATGCAGCTCTTGTTATGACCAAAATAACAAGCTCGTGTCCATAATATCTATAAAAAGGCACACTTCCTTCATTCCGAGGCCATTTGGGCATCTCAGGGGGGGCCTTTTTTCAAGGACCTATCACCTAACTAGGATCAAACCTTTCCTAGGGCAAAGAATTTGATGTTTTAAAGTTTTTGAGATTTTGAATTTTTTTTTTTTGGACTACCCCCTTTGTAGAAAGTCGAGAATCCAAGCTGGTGAAAAATGATTTTTTTGGACATCTTCAAGGAGGATTTCTCAGAAGACAACCTCGGTAATGGTAGGCCTTGAAGTTAGCTTTCCAACGAGCTCTCAAATGGCCCGATCAGACTAACGCGGCTCTTTTTATGACTAAAATACCAAGCTCGTGTCCATAACACCTCTAGAAAGGCCCACTAATTTCATTCTGGGGCCATTTGGGCATCTCAGTTGGCCCTTTATTGGACCTATCGCCTAACTAGCATCACACCTTGCCTAGGGTAAAGAATTTTGGGTTTTAAATTTTTTGAGATTTCGATATTTTTTGTGGACTACCCCCTTTGGAATGAGTCAAGAATCCAAGCTGGCGGAAAATGATTTTTTTGGACATCTTTGAGGAGGATTTCTCAAGAGATGTCCCTAGTAAAGTGGTAGGCCTTGAATTTAGCTTTCCAACGAGGTCTAAAATGGCCCGATCAGACCAACGTAGCTCTTGTTATGACCAAAATACCATGCTTGTGTCCATAACACCTATAGAAAGGAAAATAATCTTCATTTCGGGGCCATTTGGGCATCTCAGTTGAGCCTTTCATGGACCTATCGCCTAACAAGGATCACACCTTCCCTAGGGCAAAGAATTTTAGTTTTAGAGTTTTTGAGATTTTGAGATTTTTGTGGACTACCCGCTTTGGAAAAAGTCGACAACCCAAGCTGGTGGAAAAATTATTTTTTGGCACATCATCAAGGAGAATTTTTGAGGAGACGTCCTCAGTAAAGTGGTAGGCCTTGAAGTTAGATTTCCAACGAGCTCTCAAATGGCCCGATCAGACCAACGTAGCTCTTGTTATTAACAAAATACCAAGCTCGTGTCCATAACACCTATAGAAAGGCACACTACCTTCATTCCGGGGCCATTTGGGAACCTCAAACCGTCCTTTCATGGACCTATCGCTTAACTAGAATCACACCTTGCCTAGGGCAAAGAATTTGGAGTTTTAAAGTTTTTGAGATTTTGAGATTTTTTGTTGACTACCCCCTTCGGAAAAAGTCGAGAATCCAAGCTGGTGGAAAAATGATTTTTTTTTGACATCTTCGAGGAGGATTTCTCAGGAGACGTCCTCAGTGAAGGCGTAGGCCTTGAAGTTATCCTTCCAAGAATATCTTAAATGGACCGATCATACCAACGTAGCTTTTGTTATTACCAAAATACCAAGATCGTGTCAATAACCCCAATAGAAAGGCACACTACCTTCACTCCGAGGTCATTTGGGCATCTCAGGTGGGCCTTTCATTGACCTATCGCCTAAATAGCAACACACCTTGCTTAGGGCAAATAATTTGGGGTTTTAAATTTTTTGAGATTTTGAGATTTTTTGTGGACTACCCCCTTTGGAAAAAGTCAAGAATCCAAGCTAGTGGAAAAATGATATTTTTTGGACATTTTCGAGGAGGATTTCTCAAAAGACGTCTTCAGTAAAGTGGTACGCCTTGAAGTTTTCTTTCCAACGAGCTCTCAAATGGCCCGATCAGACCAACGCATCTCTTATTATGACCTTGATACCATGATCGTGTCCATAACACCTATAGAAAGGCACACTTCCTTCATTCCGGGGCCATTGGGGTACCTCGGGTGGGCCTTTCATGGACCTATCGCCTAAATAGCATCACACCTTGCCTAGGGCAAAGAATTTGGGGTTTTAAAGTTTTTGAGATTTTGAGATTTTTTGTGGACTACCCCCTTCGGAAAAAGTCGAGAATCCAAGCTGGTGGAAAAATGATTTTTTTGGACATCTTCGAGGAGGATTTCTCAGGAGACGTCCTCAGTAAAGGCGTAGGCCTTGAAGTTATCCTTCAAAGAAGCTCTCAAATGGCCCGATCAGACCAACGTAGCTTTTGTTATGACCAAAATACCAAGATCGTGTCCATAACCCCTTTAGAAAGGCACACTACCTTCATTCAGAGGTCATTTGGGCATCTCAGGTTGGCCTTTCATGGACCTATCGCCTAACTAGCAACACACCTTGCTTAGGGCAAATAATGATTTTTTTGGACATCTTCGAGGAGGATTTCTCAGGAGACATCCTCGGTAACGTCATAGGTGTTGAAGTTAGCTTTCCAACGAGCACTCAAATGGCCCGATCAAACCAACGCAACTCTTATTATGACCAAAATACCAAGCTCGTGTCCATAACACCTATAGAAAGGCACACTACCTTCATTTCGGGGTCATTTGGGCATCTCAGGTAGGCATATCAAGGACCTATCGCCTAACTAGGATCATACCTTCCCCAGGGCAAAGAATTTGGTGTTTTTAAAGTTTTTGAGATTTTGAGATTTTTTATAGACTACCCCCTTTGGAAATAGTCAAGAATCCAAGCTGGTGGAAAAATGATATTTTTTGGACATCTTCGAGGAAGATTTCTCAGAAGACGTCTTTAGTAAAGTGGTACGCCTTGAAGTTTTCTTTCCAACGAGCTCTCAAATGGCCCGATCAGACCAACGCAACTATTGTTATGACCATGATACCATGATCGTGTCCATAACACCTATAGAAAGGCACACTTCCTTCATTCTCGGGCCATTGGGGTACCTCATGTGGGCCTTTCATGGACCTATCGCCTAACTAGCATCACACCTTGCCTAGGGAAAAGAATTTGGGTTTTTAAATTTTTTGAGGTTTTGAGATTTTTCGTGGACTACCCCGTTTGGAAAAAGTCGAGAATCCAAGTTGGTGGATAAATTATGGCCATCTTCAAGGAGGAATTCTCAAGACACGTCCTCAGTAATGTGGTAGGCCTTGAAGTTTGCTTTCCAACGAGCTCTCAAATGGCCCGATCAGACCAACGCAGCTCTTGTTATGACCAAAATACCAGGCTCGTGTCCACAACACCTATAGAGAGGCACACTACCTTCATTCCGGGGCAATTTGGGTATCTCAGGTGGGCCTTTCATGGACCTATCGCCTAACAAGGATAAAACCTTGCCAAGGGAAAAGAATTTGGGGTTTTAAAGTTTTTGAGAATTTGAGATTTTTTGTGGACTACCCCCTTTGGAAAAAGTCGAGAATCCAACCTTGTGGAAAAATGATTTTTTTGGACATCATCGAGGAGGATTTCTGAGGAGACGTCCTCAGTAAAGTGGTAGGCCTTGATGTTAGATTTCCAACGAGCTCTAAAATGGCCCGATCAGACCAACACAGCTCTTGTTATTACCAAATACCGAGCTCGTGTCAATAATACTTATAGAAAGGCACACTACCTTCATTCCGGGGCCATTTGGGCATCTCAGGTAGCCCTTTCATGGACCTATTGCCTAACTAGCATCACACCTTGCCTAGGGCAAAGAATTTGGGGTTTAAAAGTTGTTGAGATTTTGAGATTTTTTGGGACTACCCCCTTTGGAAAAATTCGAGTATCCAAGCTGGTGGAAAAATGATTGTTTTGGACATCTTCGAGGAGGATTTCTCAGGAGACGTCCTCAGTAAAGTCATAGGCGTTGAACTTAGCTTTCCAACGAGTAATTAAATCACCCGATCAAACCAACACAGCTCTTTTTATGGCCAAAATACAAAGCTCGTGTCCATAAAACCTATAGAAAGGCACACTAACTTCATTTTGTGGCAATTTGGGCATCTCAGGTGGGGCTTTCATGGTCCAATTGCCAAACTAGAATCACACCTTGCCTAGAGCAAAGAATTTGGGGTTTTAAAGTTTTTGAGATTTTGAGATTTTTTGTGGACTACCCCCTTTGGAAAAAGTCGAGAATTTAAGTTGGTGGAAAAATGATTTTTTGGACATCTTCGAGGAGGATTTCTTAGGAGACATCCTTGGTAAAGTCGTAGGCCTTGAAGTTATCCTTCCAATGAGATCTCAAATGGACCGATCAGACCAACGCAGCTCTTGTTATGACTAAAATACCATGCTCGTGTCCATAACACCGATAGAAAGGCACACTACCTTCATTCCGGGGCCATTTGGGCATCTCAGGTATGCCTTTCATGTACCTATCGCCTAATTAGCATCACACTTTTCTAGGGCAAAGAATTTGGAGTTTTAAATTTTTTGAGATTTTGAGATTTTTGGTGGACTACTCCTTTGGAAAAAGTCGAGAATCCAAGCTGGTGGAAAAATGATTTTTTCGGACATCTTCGAGAAGGATTTCTCAGGAGATGTCCTTTGTAAAGTCATAGGCCTAGCTTTCCAACGAGCTCTCAAATAGCCCGATCAAATCAACGCAGCTCTTGTTATGACCAAAATACCACGCTCGTGTCCGTAACACCTAAAGAAAGGCACACTACCTTCATTCCGAGGCCATTTCGGCATCTCAGGTGGGCTTTTCATGGACCTATCTCCTAACTAGCATCACACCTTTCCTTGGGCAAGGAATTTGGGGTTTAAAATTTTCTGTGATTTTGAGATTTTTTCTGGATTACCCCCTTTGGAAAAAGTCGAGAATCCAAGCTGGTAGAAAAATGATATTTTTGGACATTTTCGAAAAGGTTTTCTCAGGAGACGTCCAAAGTAAAGTCGTAGGCCTTGAAGTTAGCTTTCCAACGAGCTCTCAAATGGCCCGATCAGACCAACACAGCTCTTGTTATTACCAAGATACCAAGCTCGTGTCCGTAACACCTATAAAAAGGCACACTACCTTCATTTTGGGGACATTTGGGCATCTTAGGTGGGCCTTTCATGGATCTATCGCCTAACTAGCATCACACCTTGCCTGGGGCAAAGAATTTGGGGTTTTAAATTTTTTGAAATTTTGAGATTTTTCATGGATTACCCCCTTTGGAAAAGGTCGAGAACCAAAGCTGGTGGAAAAATGATTTTTTGGGACATTTTCGAAGAGGGTTTCTCAGGAGACATCCTCGGTAAATACATAGGCCTTGAAGTTACCTTTCCAACGAGTTCTCAAATGGCCTGATCAGACCAACACAGCTCTTGTTATGACAAAAATACCAAGCTCGTGTCCGTAACACCTACAGAAAGGCACACTACCATCATTCCGGGGTCATTTGGGCATCTCAGGTGGGCCTTTTATGGACCTATCTCCTAACTAGGATCGCACCATACCTAGGTCAAAAAATTTGGGTTTTAAATTTTCTGAGATTCTGAGATTTTTCGTGGATTACCCCCTTTGGAAAAAGTTGAGAATCTAAACTGGTGGAAAAATGATTTTTTTTGTCATCTTCGAGGAGGATTTCTCAGGAGACGACCAAAGTAAAGTCGTAGGCCTTGAAGTTAGCTTTCCAAGGAGCTCTCAAATGGCCCGATTAGACCAACACATCTCTTGTTATTACCAAGATATCAAGCTCGTGTCCGTAACACCTATAGAAAGGCACACTACCTTCATTCCGGGGCCATTTGGGCATCTTAGGTGGGCCTTTCATGGACCTATCGCCTAACTAACATCACACCTTGCCTAGGGCAAAGAATTTGGGGTTTTAAATTAATTGAGATTTTGAGATTTTTCATGGATTACCCCTTTGGAAAAAGTCAAGAATCCAAGCTGGTGGAAAAATGATTTTTTTGGACATCTTCGAGGAGGATTTCTCAGGAGACGTCCTTATTAAAGCCTTGAAGTTAGCTTTCCAACGAGCTCTCAAATGGCCCGATCAGACCAACGCAGCTCTTGTTATGACCAAGATACCAAGCTCGTGTCCGTAACACCTATAGAAAGGCATACTACCATCATTCCGGGGCCATCTGGGCATCTCAGGTGGGTCTTTCATGGAGCAAACGCCTAACTAGCATCACACATTTTTCTAGGGCAAAGAATTATTTTTTTAATTTTCTGAGATTTTGAGATTTTTTCGTGGATTACCCCCTTTGGAAACTTACCTAAATTATAACCTTGGGTCGGGGCTAGCTATTAGGGATTGGGATTTTTTAATTCCAGATTTTTTTATTATTTAATTATTTAATATAATTAAAATATAAGAGAAATGATCAATACCAAAAATATTTATCCTTTTTTCCCTTATTTTCTGGGTGGTGGGTAGTTTTGATAATTAAATAAGTTATTTTTGAAAATTTTCATATATTGATGCAATTGTTTTCAAACCTATGTATTTTTGCAAACCAATTATCAAAGTGGGGTATTTAGTAGTAATTCCCCTTTTGTTTATTTGGTTTAAAATTACCATAATACCCCTAATAACAACCAAATAAACTCAACTTTTCACAAATAAACTCTTTTTCGTCCCATATGGTGTTATATTATTCCATAATCTTTTAACAGTTATTTTACACAATTTTTCAATTTCATCTATTTTTAAATTTTAGTCACTTTTTTAACTTCGTCCCATACATTAAATTAAAAGAATTTTTTTATGACGAGAAAACACGCCATTTGGTGGCAAATTCTAGGCACGTGACCCAACCGACAAGAGTAATGTACTAGGTAAATCGACTTACGCTAACTGTCTCGACCCACTGTTAGGGAGTAATGCAAATCCCGAATTTTCACCCAAGGAAATAGACGAAGGCAGGGATCGAACCAGGATCTCTTTACTCCCCTTGTTCATACCACTGGGCCACCCCGACGGGAGCCCAATGATGAAAAAACTCATTATTCCTTTTCAATGCACATAATGGTGAAAAAACTCATTATTCATTTTCAATGCACATGTAGCCCAATGGTGAAAAAAATCATTATTCATTTTCAATGCACACAACTTAAAGGATTGAAAAATAAATTGGGTTTACCTGGGAGAAATGATGTTTTTTTCATGAAGTGTAAAGGGTTGGGAAAACTGGATGAGCACAATAACCAAATGCATACAAGCTTATGGCAATGGGAGCTCCCTCCCACTTAAAATCTTCTCCTCTCTCATGGAATCCGATTCCATCGAATGCCCCGTTCCATAGAATCGATCCAAGTACGATAGCCGAAGCCACAACTCCAGTCGCCGATATGTAAAAGAGAACGCTAAGGCTATCGAGCCAAACAGAAGGCAAGACGACGAGGGCTACAATGACGACAAACACTTGTCTTCTGGACACAGTTACATTGCCGATATTGACCGAAACATGTGGCAAGAGCTTGTGAAAATTATCGCCTCCTAGGATGAGAAAGCCGGTGACGATTAGGTATAGCTCTATGCACATCAAGGTTGACACGAGTGCTCTACTGATCTTGCCAAACGCGTGCTCGCCAATGTCGGGATAAGTCCTGATGTTCGGATTCGCATCCATGCATTTCTTGATCATGATTTCGGTGAGAAGGCTACTGTGGCAATGACAATCAGGAATGCTAGACTTAGCCAACCTCCTGAGGAGAGTGCATATGGGATTGACAATACTCCAACTCCTACAAATATAACCAACTCATTTAAATCTTAATGTTAGATTCTGTTAATCCCGGTCGAGTCATATGAAATGAGAGTTGTGTCTAGTTTGTATTTCTGAAAAAACTAAAACCTTTGAGTTCAACCATCAAGCCCAACAGATAAAATTGACGGGTTTCAACCTAAAACTAATTGTCAATAGGTGGAGAAATTCACCCGCTTCTGATGCGAGATTCACATTTGACTCCAAAAGAATACCACATGCAAAAAAATAAAAATAAATCCCAAATAGGTTCCACACAAAAATGGAAGAGGAAGAGAAAAATGGGAATACCACACAAGGTGTTGAGAGTATTGAAGCAGGTGTTGAAAGAGGAGGTGTCTCCTCCACCTTCCGGCTTGGTTCTAGTTTTGACAAGAAGAGGTGATTCCATCCCTTCTATCTCCTCATGCCTCAACTGCTTCAACTCCATTGCGACTTTCGCCCTAAAATCTCCAAATCGATCGACACTTACGGATCGATCGAGATAAGAGATCGGTCACTAATGGAGCCCTAGCTAACTAGCTAGCTTTAAGCTGCAAACTCGGTTTCAACGGGTGATCAAATGCCCCAATCCAGCCAACACAACACTCGATTTGCCAAAAATATCGAGCATGTGTCCGTGACTTCTGTCGTAAGGCAAACTAATGAAATTTCAGGGCTATTTGGACATCCCAGGTGCACATTTTGTGGACGCATAGCCTGAATAGCATCATACCTTGCATAGCGCAAATGATTTTGGATTTTCTTTTTTTGATATTTTCGTGGACTACCCTCTTTGGAAAAACTGTAAAATTTGTCAAGATTTCAGACCTAGGAAAAATGATTTTTTTTGTCCTTTTAAAGGAGGATTTCTCATAAAACATCCTTAGTAGAGTCGTAGCTCTTGAAGTTAGCTTTCCAACGGGTGGTCAAATTCTCCAATCCGACAAACACAGCTCTCAATTTGCGAAAAATACCTAGCATGTGTCCGTGACTCATGTCGTAAGGCAAACTAATGAAATTTCGGGGCTATAAGGACATCCCGGGTGTGCGTTTTGTGGATGCATGGCCTGAAGAGCATCACACCTTGCCTAGCGCAAAGGATTTTGGATTTTCATTTTTTGAGATTTTTGGATTTTTTCATGGACTACCCCCTTTGGAAAAAGCCTAAAATTTGTCCAGATTTCGGACCTAGGAAAAATGATTTTTTCCGCCCTTTCAGAGGAGGATTTCTCAGAAAACATCCTTAGTAGAGTCGTAGCTCTTGAAGTTAGCTTTCCAATGGGTGGTCAAATGCTTCATTCTGACAAACACAGCTCTCGATTTGCCAAAAATACCGAGCATGTGTCCGTGACTCCTGTCGTAAGGCAAACAAATGAAATTTCGGGGCTATAAGGACATCTCGGGTGCGCGTTTTGTGGACGCATGGCCTGAATAGCGTCACACCTTGCCTAGCGGAAAGGATTTTGGATTTTTATTTTTTGAGATTTTTGGATTTTTTCATGGACTACCCCCTTTGGAAATAGTCTAAAATTTGTTCAGATTTCGGACCTAGGAAAAATGATTTTTTTCACCCTTTTAGATGAGGATTTCTCAGAAAACATCCTAATTAGAGTCGTAGCTCTTGAAGTTAGCTTTCCAACGGGTGGTCAAATGTCGCGATCTGACCAACACAGCTCTCGATTTGCCAAGAATATCGAGCATGTGTCCGTGACTCCTATCGTAAGGGAAACTAATGAAATTTCGGGGCTATTTCCTGGGTGCGCGTTTTGTGGACGTATGGCTGGAATAGCATCACAACTTTCCTAGCGCAAAGGATTTTGGATTTTCATTTTTTGAGATTTTTGGATTTTTTCGTGGACTACTCCCTTTGGAAAAAGTCTAAAATTTGTCCAGATTTCAGACCTAGGAAATTTTTTTTTCTCCCTTTTAGAGGAGGATTCCTCAAAAAACGTCCTCAGTAGAGTCGTAGCTCTTGAAGTTAGCTTTCTAACGGGTGGTCAAACGCCCCGATCCGACCAACACAGTTCTCGATTTACCAAAAATACTGAGCATGTGTCCGTGACTCCTGTCGTAAGGCAAACTAATGAAATTTCAAAGCTATTTGGACATCCCGGGTTCACATTTTGTGGACGCATGGCTTGAATAGCATCACATCTTGCCTAGCGCAAAGGATTTTGGATTTTGATTTTTTGAGATTTTTGGATATTTTCGTGGACTACCCCCTTTGGAAAAAGTCTAAAATTTATCCAGATTTCAGACCTAGGAAAAATGATTTTTTTTGCCCTTTTATAGGAGGATTTCACAAAAAAATGTCCTGAGTAGAGTCGTAGCTCTTGAAGTTAGCTTTCCAAAGGGTGGTCAAATGCCCTGATCCGACCAACACAGCTCTCGATTTGCCATAAATACCGAGTATGTGTCCGTGACTCATGTCGTAAGGCAAACTAATGAAATTTCGGGGCTATTTGGACATCCAGGATGCGCATTTTGTGGACGCATAGCCTGAATAGCATCACACCTTGCCTAGCGTAAAGGATTTTGGATTTTCATTTTTTGAGATTTTTGGATATTTTCGTGGATACCCCATTTGGAAAAAGCCTAAAATTGTCCAGATTTCAGACCTAGGAAAAATGATTTTTTTTGCCCATTTAGAGGAGGATTTGTCAAAAAATGTCCGTAGTAGAGTCGTAGCTCTTGAAGTTAGCTTTCCAACGGGTGCTCAAATGCTCCGATCCGAAAAACACAGCTCTTGATTTGCCAAAAATACCGAGCATGTGTCCGTGACTCCTATCGTAAGGCAAACTAATGAAAATCCGGGGCTATAAGGACATCCCGGTTGTGCGTTTTGTGGACGCATGGCCTGAATAGCATCACACCTTGCCTAGCGCAAAGGATTTTGGATTTTCATTTTTTGAGATTTTTGGATTTTTTTTCGTGGACTACCCCCTTTGGAAAAAGTCTAAAATTTGTCCAGATTTCAGACCTAGGAAAAATGATTTTTTTTTGCCATTTTAGAGGAGGATTTCTCAAAAACAAATTGTCCTTAGTAGAGTCGTAGCTCTTGAAGTTAGCTTTCCAATAGATGGTCAAATGCCCCGATCCGACCAACACAACTCTCGATTTGCCAAAAAAACCGAGCATGTGTCCGTGACTCCTATCGTAAGGCAAACTAATGAAATTTCGGGGCTATTTGGACATCCTGGGTGCGCGTTTTGTGGACGCATGGCCTGAATAGCATCACACCTTGCCTAGCATAAAGGATTTTGGATTTTCATTTTTTGAGATTTTTAGATATTTTCGTGGACTACCCCGTTTGGAAAAAGCCTAAAATTTGTCCAGATTTCAAACCTAGGAAAAATGATTTTTTCCCCTTTTAGAGGAGGATTTGTCAGAAAACTTCCTTAGTAGTTTCATAGCTCTTGAAGTTAGCTTTCCAACGGGTGGTCAAATGCTCCGATCCGAAAAACACAGCTCTTGATTTGCCAAAAATACCGAGCATGTGTCCGTGACTCCTATCGTAAGGCAAACTAATGAAATTCCGGGGCTATAAGGACATCCCTGGTGCGCGTTTTGTGGACACATGGCCTGAATAGCATCACACCTTTCCTAGCGCAAAGGATTTTGGATTTTCATTTTTTGAAATTTTTCGATTTTTTCATGGACTACCCCTTTGGAAAAAGTCTAAAAGTTGTCTTTATTTCAGACCTAGGGAAAATGATTTTTTTTCGCCATTTTGGAGGAGAATTTCTCAGAAATCATCATCAGTAGAGTCGTAGCTCTTTAAGTTAGGTTTCCAACGATTCCATGTTTAGTCCTTATCGCAAGAAAAGGGATTCATGTTAACAACTTGAGTTATAAATATAAAATTGGTAGAGACAATTAGGTTTATTTGCAAGAGTATTCATAATCGTTGGTGTACAGCGAAAGCTTGTCCCTCGGGTGAGATAGCGCAATTGTCCGTCTTATTTGCCTTATTGCATGCATTGGTTAACGTTGTGGTAAACCCTAGCCCTAGGAGTTGCCCTTTTATATATTTCATACAATCTTAAAAATCTGTCCATTTTCTGTTTATCTTTCTTCTATCATCCTATTTGTCTTCAGTCTTTCTTTACGACTCTAACAACTCGCAGGAATCACTCGATTTCGACCAAACAGGTCGATATCGACACAATTGCTCTACGTCGATGGTTTTCTATGCCGACGTCCATCTTCCCGCTTCTGTTGCTGAGGTCGATTTCGAGTACCATACTCGATATCGACTACCCTGTGTCGACTAGCAGTCTTATGAGCCAGGTCGACTTCGTTGTTGACATCAATATCGACCACCTTAGTCGATATCGACTCATTGTTTTTTTGTCTCTGCGGGTTTTCTGTTGTAGTAGAAATTGACAGCCTAGGTCGACGTCTAGTCCACTACTCGAGATCGAGGCTTCTAGCTGACAAAGACGTGAGCTTTCTGAGACTCTCTAGGATTCCGCTGACACGCTTCCTCGTGGATCGATCCTGACTACCCTTCTACTACAGCAAGAGGAAGCCTTGTAATTATTTGCATAGGCTAGGATTCGATTTGCAATTATATTTTTATATTTGTTTAAACTCGATTTCCTCCTCCTAAAAGTACTTTGTTAAAGTATCTATTTAGTCTTTCTTTTGTTGGAAGTCCGTCTATCGTCAGTTTCCAAATGAAATGCATTCTTGGTGGTAATTGAAGTTTCCAGATCCATTTGTAATCAAAATTTCCGGTAGTAGTATTGTTAATAAGTTTATAGGTAGATTTTGTGGTAAAGGTTCCATTTGGGTTTAGTTTCCAAACTAGTCTGTCTGGTGTGTCCCATTCCGGGATTTGAATTGTTTGTATGATCTGTGCTATGTGTGGGGGAAACAGCTAGAGTAATAAATTAACGTTCCATTTTTTATGGTTATTTACTAGGTCTGCTACTTTTAGATTAGGATCATGGTGACCTTTTTAAGTTTCTAGATTGATGTTATTTATCCAAGGGTCGGTCCAGACATTTATGGATTTCTCGTTGCCTATAATCTAAAGAAGACCTTGCTTGAATTTGTCTCTGAGGCTTAGAAGTCTCCCAAACTGCCAAGAGGTATTGTAGCTTGTTTTGTCCATAATTGTTTCAGTTTGTAGGTATTTCTCCTTAATTATCTTCACCCATAAATTGTCTTGTTCCGCAAAGATCTTCCATAGCAATTTCATTTGTAAGCTAATGTTCATTTCCTCTGCTTTACGGAAGCCTAAACCACCCTATTCTTTAGGTGAGCATAATTTGTCCCAACTAACTAGAGGTGTATACCGTTGTTAAGGAAGTTTATTCCAAAAGAAGTCTTTATTTATTTTATCAATCTTTTCCAAAATTCATTTAGGGAGGAGGAAACTCTGCATAAGATAATTTGTTTTTGAGCTGCGGTTTGCTCGAATTAACGTTGTCTGTCCAACTTGGGATAACGAGGATGCTTTCCATTTTGATAATTGTTTTGATAGATTTTGGATTGCATCATCAAACACGCAGTTTTTTATTCTGCCATTGATTATAGGTATCCCAAGCTATTTTCCATTGTTTTAGAAACAGGGATGTTCATTTGTTGCGCCAGAGCTCTCGCCATTTATGGGTTGATATTTTTTTAGACTTGTAATGAACTCTTGTTGTAATTTATGGTTAACCCTGATAGATTGGTGAAGTTGTTTAACATATTTTGGATTGTATGGAGACTTTTGTTTGATGCTTTTGCAAAATGAGTGTGTCGTCCGCAAATGTAAGGAGAGGGATCGGGCTCCTTTGAGGGGTGAGTTTGATTCCAATTAGAGGATCATCGAGTATTGCTTCTTGATACAGTTCTCTGGCAAGAGATTCCATAACAATGACAAAGATGTAGGGTGCCAAAGGGTCACCTTGTCTGATTTACCCTTTTGTAACATGTGCTGATCAATGTTCCAAAAAACGCTTGGCGGGTGCTTGGCGGAGAGGTGGGGTCAAGGGTCTAGGCGGAGTGGGCGGGGTCTAGGTGGGGTCTAGGCGGAGTTTTTATTTTAACATGTATTTTTACTTCTAAGTCATGTAAAAGACCTAATAAAGGGTATATAAATTAATAAACTTTCATAATCTTCATAGTCCATATATTTTCAACCTTTTCCAAAGCCAATAAGCATAAACCCATAATACTTCCTGTCCAACTGGCACAAAATCAATAACATAAAACATAATCAAAGTCTAAAACAACCTAGAAGTTGTATAATGAAACTTAAATTTTAAAATATAATCATGGTTGAACATTAATCTTCTAGACTTCTATGTATTCATTTGGGTTAAAACCATTAAATTTGTTTTTTTTAACTAACCCGTCCAGACCGCCTAGACCTGCCTAGACCCGCCCAAAACCGCCTAGACCCGCCCAAAACCGCCCAGAACTGCCTAGAAACCCGCCAAGCTAGCT
The DNA here is from genome assembly GCA_963922045.1 of Persicaria maculosa. NCBI lineage: Eukaryota > Viridiplantae > Streptophyta > Magnoliopsida > Caryophyllales > Polygonaceae > Persicaria > Persicaria maculosa. The sequence goes on from OY998260.1 coordinate 72,351,317, forward strand.
CTCCGCCAAACCAAGCCCGCCAAGCTCCTTGACTCGAAGGTCACCGACCGCCTAGCGCCTAGGCGGGGTCTAGGCGGCCGCCCAGACCGTTTTTTGGAACAATGGTGCTGATCCAATATGTTAATAGTAGTATGTCTTAAAATGCACAAAATTCATGTAACTTGGATCACATGTAGACATGGCCGTGACCTAGCGGGTCGTACGGGTCAGTGATCCGGCGGGTCCGGATCGAAGGGCTAAAGGGTCGGAGCAGATTAGGGTCGAGCATCCCCCAACCCACCGGGTCAACCCGTCATTCCAAAAAAATTATTTTGAAAAAACAAATATTTTTTAAAAGATAATTTTATTTTATAATTATTATGTATATTATTCTTAGAACAATTCATATTTATAATAAAAACATAAACTAACATGCAATATGCAATGTGGGATAAAAGGTATCATCATCCTTCTCTTTTTATAGCATTGAAAATCTTCCTTCCATTCCCTCATTTTCGATGTGGGACAAGAGCATTGTCCCGCATTGAAAATTGAGAGTTAGAATGAGAAGGCGTGAAGATATGTGTAGCTCATCTTCTCATAGCTCTCACTTCGTTTAAGTTTTTTTTCCTACATTTGAAATGAAGTAAAGTTTGAGAAAAATATTTTTTATTATTTATTAGTCAAAATTAAAAAAATATATATTTTTGTAATAAAGTAACTCGTCAGGTTAGCGGGTCGACCCGATCGGCCAACGGGTTGATCCGAACCTGTCAACCCGTAGGATTCCCGGGTTAGGGTTCAGGTCGCTTCTCCCCGACCCTTGATCCAGCGGGTCGGACCCGTCGGGTGGCCACATCTACGTGGATGAAGCATTAATCCGTCACTATGCATATTGCAATTGCATATATATATATATATATATATATATATATAGAAATAGATTATCCATCTATTATTGGCCGGATACACTTAAAAGTACAAGATTTAGATACATATATGGTTCAATTATATATGTAGTTCACTAGAACATGCACGATCAACTCCAAACAATATGATCTCAATAGTCTAGCTAAGAAGCCATGAACTCTTTTTCTTCTATAATATCAACCAAAGAGCTATACGTACCAAAGAACACAATCAAGACGCTGAAAAAGATAACCACGACGATGATCACACGCTCATGTGTGGTAGTCCTTGTCATCTTGAGGTAGCACAAGCAAGGAAGGATGATTGAAGTTGTCATGCTTAGGAATGCTCCTATGAGCGACATCAAATATGCGAAGAACGGGACAATTAAGGCTACGACGACACTGCTAAGGACAAGAGCCGATCTGACGAGGAGTCTGAAGGGCCTCTTCTTGCCAAGGACCGGAAACCAGCTCTCAGCAGCATTCGCCACTGGCGACATCATCAATGCATATTTGGAAACCGGATTGAATAGGATCGCGTATATTGCAATCTTTGAGCTAAGGTTCTGCGTCGAAAGGTTTAGTGTTATCTGCGATTTTACGTTTGACCCGAACATTAGGTATCCGATTGCTGCTGTTGCCGCGTAGCTGATTGTGCACCACAAGAAGCATATGAACAACACCTGAAAACATAAGAGTTGAAGGTGAAGAGGAAATCATGAAGGCCATGTTTTGTGTGTATTTCAACCATTTTTTTTCTGGTTAATTTGTTGTATTCCCAAGGGGAAAAAAAAAGATTTAAGGCTCTGTTCGGCAATAATAGGTAGCTTTTCGGAGCTTATTGTTTTGATATTATATAGGTTTAAATAAAATAAATATAATATTTTAGTTTAATTAGCTTTTTAAATCTAAGATTTTCAAAAGTTACTCACCCAAACTTTTCATCAGCTACCCTAGCTAAGAACTAAGTTTAATTACCAAAGACAATAATAGCTTATTAATTTATATTTAACACAAATAATTCATGACTTCTGCTACCCCATCAACTATCCTTTTGCCATCAACGATCTTTTTGCCGAACATAGACTAAGTTTTAATCCTATTGGTAACTTCAACATAGTTTATATACTTTCACCCAAACATATATCCCCAAGATAATTTAGGCAAATTTCCATTGTTAGGTGTGATGAGATCTAACGTAATTACAAACTGACTTAATTACATAGTTAAATTAAAAGAATTTTTTTTACAACGAGGAAATCCACCATTTGGTGGCAAATCCCGTCCACGTGACCCAGCCTGCAAGAGTCACGCACTGGGTAAACCGATTTGCACTAACCGACCCAACCCACTGGTAGAAAGCAAGACAAATCTTAAATTTTTACCAAGGAAATTAGGGAAGGACGCAGGGATCAAATCGGGGCCTCCTTACTCCCCTTACCCCACACAACAATCATAAATGATCAATCCCCTTACCCCACACAACAATCATAAATGATCAATTGTATTTTATTTATGCAAACTTAAGGATTGAAAAATAAATAAACTGCTGGGTTTACCTGGGAGAAATGATGTTTCTTTTGCAGGGAAGTGTAAAGGGTTGGGAAAACTGGATGAGCACAATAACCAAATGCATACAAGCTTATGGCAATGGGAGCTCCCTCCCACTTAAAAGCTTCTCCTCTCTCATGGAATCCGATTCCATCGAACGCCCCGTTCCATAGAATCGATCCAAGTACGATAGCCGAAGCCACAACTCCAGTTGCCAATATGTAAGAGAGAACACTAAGGCTATCGAGCAAAACAGAAGGCAAGACGACGAGGGCTGCAACGACGACAAACACTTGTCTTCCGGCCACAGTTACATTGCCGATACTGACCGAAACATGTGGCAAGAGCTTGTGAAAATTATCGCCTTCTAGGATGAGAAAGCCGGTGACGATTAGGTATAGCTCTATGCACATCAAGGTTGACACGAGTGCTCTACCGATCTTGCCAAACGCGTGCTCGCCAATGTCGGGATAAGTCCTGATGTCGGATTCGCGTCCATGCATTTCTTGATCATGATTCCGGTGTAGAAGGCTACTGTGGCAATGACAATCAGGAATGCTAGACTTAGCCAACCTCCTGATGAGAGTGCATATGGGATTGACAATACTCCAACTCCTACAAACATATATAACATACTCATTTATATCTTCATGTTAGATTATGTGAATCCCGGTCGAGTTATACGAAATGAGAGTTGTGTACGTCTAGTTTATGTTTTACTTGTATTTCTGAAAAACCTAAAAATTTTGAGTCCAACCATCAAGCCCAACGGATAAGATTGACGGGTTCCAATTAATCATAAAATCAATTGTCAATAGGTGGAGTAATCCGCCCACTTCTGATGAGAGATTCACGTTTGAACCCAAAACTCCGAAAGAACACCACATGGAAAAAAATTAAATACCAAATAGGTTCCATAGAAAAATGGAAGAGGAGGAGAAGAAATGGGAATACCACACAAGGTGTTGAGAGTATTGAAGCAGGTGTTGAAGGAGGAGGTGTCTCCTCCACCTTCCAGTTTGGTTCTAGTTTTGACAAGAAGAGGTGATTCCATCCCTTCCATCTCCTCATGCATCAACTGCTTCCACTCCATTGCAACTTTCGCCTTAAAATCTCCAAATCGATTGACACGAATTGATTGAGATAAGAGATCGGTCACTAATGGAGCCCTAGCTAGCTAGCTTTAAGCTGCAAACTCGATCGATCACTTTTATAAAGTTAGTTATATATATGAAGCCGATCACACTCTCATTTTTATATATACAGGCCGGGAAGGTCTGGATAGCAAATGAGCATATATCATATGGTGTACGTACAACACATTTGTAAAGTGGAAAATGAGAAATAACACTACATAAAATATTAAAATATTAATGTTTTTTTAAAAAAATAAAAATTATTAGTATTTTTTAATGTTTTAAAATTTTTAAAAAGTGTATAAAAGGTCAAATAAATAAATATATATATATATTAAAATAGAGACGTGTATTTCTATGTGTCGAATCCAGATCGAGTTATCTATGAATCGTGTGCAATTTGAACCCGCTTTTCTGACATGTCAATTGATAACTCTAATTAATCTTTAAAATAAATATTCAACTTTATAACTTAATTAGTTATAAAACTTATCTTTTTATACTTCATATTTAATAAATATTTTTTTCAATATAATAACTTAAATATATTGATAGATATTTTACTTTTAGTTATTTTTATCTTTAATACAATATACTCCCTCTGTTAATTAAAACTTGTCATTTACTATTCATACACGCTTTTTTAGAATGATAAAAATTATATAAAATATTAAAAAAAATTTATATTTATTTTTATAAACTAATACTTAATTGTAATAAGTATGAAATTATTAAAAAAAATTATTAAAAAAGTTAATATTTTATATAGTTTTTAACACCTCAAAAAGCGTGCGTGAATAGTAAAACGTCAAGTTTTAATTAACGGATGGAGTATATATATATTGATAATATATACAACCAAAAATAACATGTTTGAGAGTCATATATTTTCTTTATTTATTTTATTTAAAAGTTATTCTATATAAATAAAAGTTATAAAAAGTCTTATACGATGTGGGTAATATAACTAGTATCGATCGTTAATACTAGCTAATCGGGTATTTTTCCCTCTTTTTTTTTGATAATGTGGGTGTAAATTATCGGCTGATCCTTAACCTTAATTTGATTTAGTTATACTCCACATATTATGCTGACAATTAAACACCGGTAAGGGAATGAGATGGTACGTATTAACAAAGGACAATCCGATCACCAAAATTCACAACTGCAGTTTGCAGCCTCGTTAGAACCACGTGATCAGTTTTATCACATCTTTGATCGATAACACTAAAATTTCACCAAATTGGAAGTTAGATCGAGCACCGGTTCAACTCTCAGCCACGTTTGGAGATAGCTTAATCATGTTTGAATCGGATATATCATATATGTATATACTAGTTTTCACATATTAATCTAATAAAATGACATATTTTATCTATAAAAAAAACTTTGATTAAAAATAGGAATAAAATAATAAATTTGAATTACAATATGAGAATTAAATAAAAATTAATCTATATATAAATAATCATTTTATCAAAAAACAATATAGATATAAGAATCCAGAATTTCGACTGACTTTCCATTTCAGATATATCTGATTTCGACTTCTTACTTATAAAAAAAGTTAAATTTTCGGTTAGAAAGTGACATTGATGTGGTGAATATAATAATGTATTTAGTGAGAATAGATTGATTAAACTAGTCATTGGATCTGGTGACCCGCCTTTTAAGAATCCATAATTAACAAGCAGTTTGATATTAGAAAAAACGCCTTACCTTGTTACCTCGAGGGTATTTGACGAAATGTTCAAAAAAAAATTTATAATAATGTCTATAAACTTTTAAAAAAACATTAAAGGGATAAACTCTGTTACCCCTTTAATAAAAACAATTTGATAATAGGAATATAAATGAAACAAGTTACGGAGTATAATATAAATGACCAAAGGTTTGAACATTATATCTTTTAAGTGAAGTTTCTTGATATAAGTTTTATAGTGAATCGGACCATTCACAAGGGCCGTGTTTGCTGATGTGCCTTCAACTACATTACCGGAGAATGAGATCACACAAGCTAATATATGCTTGAAGTCGAATGGGTTCGAGTTTGCAAACTTGCTGTGAATCCTACCGAGTCGAATAGCTCCTTCAGCAAATGCTGGATGGAGTAACTTGACCTCCTTCAGCAACTGTGTTGTGGATAACATAAGCGAGAATAGCTTCTCCCTAATGTGGCCATAGCTCAAGATCCGTTGATTTTCTAAAACAAAATGGGTATGAGCACATTTTGATCGCTTGGCTCAATTTAAGTTCGAATTTCTACCCTTTTTTCGTATCGAATGGGTGTTTCCGAATGACTCATAACATCATAAGACCAAACAAACACAAACCGAACAAGCACATTGATCAAGGAACACAAGATAGATGAACTTACAAGGCATCTATCAAACCCAATCGTTCAACTCCTCGCTGACAGAGACATTCATTCATTCATTCATTCATTCATTCATTTATTCATCTGCAAAACATGACAGTATGTTTACTTGATCTTGAATGAAATGGAATCAAGCAAGAGGGTCAAGAGAGAGGAGGGAATCCAGACGGGATGGGAGGTGGGCCTCATGGTCCTCAAGGCGGGCCTTGACGGCGTCGTTTTCCCAGCGGATGAGGGTGGGAACGCCCCTCAGCTTGAAGGCGGGATCAACCCTCCATGGGTGGTCCGGGGTCCTCCAGGTGGGCCTGTCTCCGACGTACGCCCTCAGAAGCCCGATCTGCGCCTCTGATTCCTCCACTTTCTTGTATATCACCGGCTCCGCCCTCACGCAATCTGTGCAATTTCGCTTCTCCGTTTGAAATCAATCCCTAAAATTCGAAGATTACAGAGAAAACAAAAGGGGGGAGGGGTAACTGACCGGGGCACCAGCTTAGGCCCGTGGAGGGCTCTTTGTCGGCCAAGAAGAGGATGAGATTGACCTTGTTTTGTGGGGCTTCTTGCTTGAACTTCTCCCACACTTGGCCGAAGTTCGCCAAGCTCGCCGACATTATCTTCGCCGGCATCTTTTGTTTTAGCTTCTGCGTTTCGATTCGACGGGGACACGCAGCACCGAATCCCTAAATACGGCTAACAATCGGAGATGGGCCGATCCATTTCAGTACACTTACTTTCTGGGCTTATCTCCAAGTAGAGACAGGGCCCTTTATTTATTTATTTATTATTTTTTTTATACATGGCTAAAATTTGGGGTGGTCAACCGCGGTTGAGCCACCACCCAAGTGTGTCCTTACGGATAAGCTCATCAAAAACAGCATTAGATCTCCAATAGGAAGGATAGACAGGGCCCTTTATGTTACAACTCTAAATATCCTCCAATTTGTCCAACTTTTTTTTTATATAAGATAAAGATTTCGATGGGATTAGGCTGCGCTGGAACACTATCCAAGGACATTAATATAAATTGAGTAATTAAATACTATTATAATATTTATAATTATAATTGAAAATCTAAACACCCAAAATAATTTGTTCGAGGCGTTTCACTTTTTCTGGTCCACCAGTTAACAATTTAGAAATAAGACCATAGGCAATGGAGAGTCGGTCGACATTTTAACCCATGCCATATCAGCCAAAAAGATGAGATGGAGGAGGGAGATGTTTGAGTCGGGAGGGAGACGCCATCAGATGAGCCGATTTCAAAATGTATGATTCCGCTTTTCTATTTTTTTTTACTGGGGTTAAAACACGGCGTTTTGGGTGGAACAGGCCCAAAACACCGCGCTTTAGTCGTTGTCTGCACAACTCAAGAAAACACACCATGTGTCAAGGGGTTTTAATTAAATTAAAACCCCCATTTCACCCATAAATAAAAAAATAATAAATAAATAATATTTTTGAATAGGATTTATTTTTATCTATCAAATGACACTCATTTTGCATATATTTGGGGATTCTTTTTACTAAGTTTAACATATGTTAAAGATGTATAGTCACATAAACAACATTAACTTAATTAAATCAACATAAACTTACACCATAAAAATACATAAATTTCAACATTACATAACAATAGTCACTACATCTAAAACATGAAAACACACACACATAAAATAAAACATAAAAACATAATATATACCAACTACACATTAAAATGAAATTACACATACACATAAACTTAAACACTAGAAACGAACATTACACATAGAAGTTTAATTTTGGTGTACGAGTGTGTGTTGTTTTTTTAATATGTTATTTGCAAGTTTAATTGTTTCCGTATTTTTCATTTTATCAATTTAATAAATATTTCTAAATTTAATTGAGTTCTTTTTTATTTTAATTATATGTATTAATATTAATAATATCATTAACAAAAAATGCAAGTAAAACAAATCAATATTTAGGTTAGTAAATAAAAAAAAGTGTAAAGTGAAATAAGAGTTGCGCGACTCTCTATTGTGAATGAAAAAATGTAAAAAGCTGAAAAGTGATTTTTAAGCTGACATGATATGAATAGTTGTTGATGTGGCTAAAATAAGTTAAGAGTTGACCGACTCTATGTTGCACATGGTCTAATATTACTAATTAAAATTTCCAACTAATTAAAATTTCCAACTAATTAATCAGGTATGGCACATAGTCAAGGTGACTGAGCTGACATTACCATAATAAATACTACTCCGTGAGGCTCCATTTGACAAGATAAGTAACTTTTCAGAGTTTATGATTTGATATTATACAGTTTCAAATGAAATAAATATAAGATTTTAGTTTAATTAGCTTTCGAAATCTAAGTTTTTTAATAACTATTCACACAAGCTTTTTAGAGTTTTTTGTTTTTTATTCACATTTTTTCATCAGCTACCCTAACAACTAGCTTTACCAAACAACATATATACTAGCTTATTAACCTATATTTAACACAAATAATTCATCAGCTTTAACTACCCCATCACCTTCAGCTACCCTATCAGCTACCATTTTGCCAAACATAGAATCGAAGAAGGTCCAGATTGAAGAAGAAAAGAAAGAAAACAATTGTGAAAGATAAAGTTTCTAAAGATTGGTCTCGTATGACCTAATTAACATGTGTGTGTATATACACACACTATCTGCGACTTTCAGTATATATAGGATGTACTCTCTTAAATATTTTGCAGATAATTAAATATGTTTAAAGTGGATTATAACCTACAAGGATGCATGAAGATGAGAGTTCCAAAGACCTCACCTCAAAGATTGCAATATACACAATCCTATTCAATCTGGTTTTCACATACGCGTTGAAGGAGGAGAAGGACATCGGGATCACTATCTTATAATCTCCCATGAACATTTTTAGAGACTTGAAATGGCATTGATAATCTCCCATGGACATCTCCCTCTACCTTAATACGATGAAGCCCCAAGGCCACGCCCCCAACTCCTTAGCCGTCGAAAATCCAAGATGAAGTCAAAGCACTTCCGACATTGGTGAAGAGGAGTTGTAGTGTGAGGCATTGCAAGCCACAACTGAGCTTGGATGATCTCGAATCACGCAATCTAATGTGGCCTCATCCTTTGACAACTTGGATCTATCAAAATTGAGTTTAAAGCTTCCATAGATATGGGTTTCCATTGTATTTTCCTTTTTTTTTTCCTGGCGTTTGTCTATGTTTTGTGTCCTTGGGATTCAATTTTTTTTTCGAGAATATTTTGTACATTCTCAATGTCGCAGTTGTTGTCTTAGATCTAATAGACTTTCATTGTTGAATGCGATTTTGTTTCTAATTATCCATATCCCCTATCAAATTTTGCAATTCTCGTGATTTGAAAGAATTCTTTAGAACAAAAAATAATTTGAAAAAAGTCTTATTTCATATATTTTAAAATTCTCGTAATTTTTTTTTCAAATATATCCCACGCTATAAAATCTAAAATTTGCAATTCACGTAAAAGTTGCCAACCAAATTGTTTGATCGAACTTATTACTCTAGTAAAAAAAAATAAGTAAATCATAAAATGTAATTAAATATTAGCATTAATAAATTCAAGAAAATTATGTTTAAAACCCATAAATGATACTGTATCAATTATCATTATAAAATTTTATTTTCTTAAATCAAAAAGCATATCAATTACTCATTATTGTTCAACAAAACAGCAACAAAATCTGAAGCTAATAAATACAAAGCAAAAACCAGAGAAAAATTAATGGAAAGCAATCAAAGCATGAAAATATGCAGCTAAATTGCTTTGACTCCTTGTGATTCTGTAATATTGATAGATGTTAAAAGTGATTTATAAGCAATTAAGTCATATTCTTATCGATCTCAAGAACTCTTCATTATGGTTTTACCACCAATGCATAGATACTCCCTCCGTTAAGAAAAAATACATGTAGTTTTAGAATATAAATTTTTTTAAGAAAATATGTCATTTTAGGTATTTTGTTATCACTTTACAAAATTACACTTATAATGATTAGATAGGTGTTAGTTGTATTTTTTAAGAAAGTAAAAAAATAGAGTAATAATTAGGGGTATAAGTGTATTTTTGTTTATTTTATTATAAAGTGTGCAGATTTCTAAAATGACAAATTTTAATTAACGGAGTGAGTATCTTGTAAGTGCCTAGTCATATTCAGTTGCGGAACCAGGATTTCAACAAGATATGTTGCTAAAAAAAATTCGGAAAATATTTTCTTTTGTGTGTATGCCTATTAAGAAGATTTTTTAAAAAAAAATATTGAAAAAACACTAAAATTGTGATTTAAATGCGATATTTTTTTTATTGAAATAGTTGAGAAAACCTAAAAATATAGAAATAAATCAAGAAGGATTCTTTTGAAAACAATATTGAAAGAAAATATTAAATATATAATTTAAATATAACATTTTTTTATTGAAATAGTTGAGAAAACCAAAAAAATATAGAAATAAATCAAGAAGGATTTTTTTAAAAAAATATTGAAAGAAAATATTAATTATTAAATATATAATTTCAATATAACATTTTTAATTGAAATAATTGTGATAAATAATGATATAATAAAATAAATAAAATGTGAAGGTGTGAGGGTTTGAACCTAAGACCTCTTAATTTTTTCTTTCCTCCTTTACCACTTGAGCTAGACACCACTTTTAATTTGGATTTCATTTAAAGATATTATATTATCTCAAAATACTGAATATATGCAATTTTTTTGTTTTTCTTTTTTCGATTAGGGGTGCTCTAGAACACCCCTAACTCCGCCACTAGTCATATTCATACGGATCGTAAAAGAGTTCGTAACATAGAATGATATCTTGAAAAAACCTTGGGTCTTAACTCTTACGTCCCTGGCTTTGATACCACATATGTATAACATCATAGGCACTATAGAAAATGTCATAACAAAAAATATAATGTACATTGACAAAAATGTATCATAAATTCCTTTTTATTCCAAAATAAGTATATCACTTTGGGCCTAGACATAGTGTAATAGGGAAAGATATTGGTTGATATTGATATCTACTCATACCAAACAATAGATATCATATATCGGGGCTGATAGCTAATTTTTACTATCTAAATATCGGTACCAGACAACCCCTTAATTCATTTTACACTTAATCTACGACCTACCCAATTTGAAATGAACCGCAAATATAGATTAAAGGAAAGGAGTTTATTACTTTCAATTCAGAGTTTTTTCCCGGAAGCAGACTCATCTCGACGGGTTAATATTAATTTTTAAGAAAAAAAAAGTTTCAATTAATCAATATACATTGAACCTTTCTAGCTAATCCCTTTAACATATTATTTTTCTTCTCATAAATTAATTATTTAATTGCTTGAGCCCCTCTATTTAACACACACCTCCTTGGACAAAGATTTTCACCCAAGACTTCTCTCATCAGGATACCTTACTATACTTTGCCATACCCAACGGAGAAGCTGGCGATCAATCAGCAGCACCACTCCGCCGCCACAGCCTCCACCACCACCACCACTCTGGAATATTTTCATCATATATTTTCACAAAAACGTACTTGTTCTTTGTTGTTTTTGTTGCTCAAAATTATTGCTTTTATTCGTCTTAATAAATTGATTGGGGATTGACATTTACACCGTCTCCTTAAATTTAACACTCAATATATTTACAATTGATAACATGTACTTACGGTGTTAATTTTAGACCGATTATCCATTTCCAACAAGTTTAAACGGTATACTTACGTACAATAAAATGAAACTAATAGAAGATCCAGCCTAGCATTAAAAGTAACGTACCCCTCGTAAGTAATTGTGATTTTAAAAACAATTAATTTTGGATTCTTAACTATATATATAGGTTGTTCCCGTACGTATACATAGGGGTGTGCATGATTCGGTCCAAACCGAATTTTTGGGCCGAACCAACACAAACCGAACCTAACCGAAATTTTTCGATTCGGCTTTCGGTTCGAGAATTTCCATTTTTCGGTTTCGGTTCGGTTTGTGTTCGGTTTAGGTTCGGTTTGTGTTAAACCGAATTTTTTTATACACTACATAAATACATTGTATATATATTTGTATATTTTATATATACACACATACTTACTGTATATACATATATATATATAGTGTATATATACACATATATATATACATTGTATTTGCAATTGTGTATATATATATATATTAATCTTGTATACTTTATAAAGCATACAACTACAATGTATATATATACACTGTATTTGTAACTGTGTATATATATATATATATATATATATTTATTTATTTGTAACTATATTTGTATACTTTATATTGGAATATGTGTATATATGTGTATATATACTGTATTTTATATATATTTGTATACTTAAAATTTTTTTTTTATGAAAATTCGGTTCAATTATGTTAAAACCGAACCGAACACAAACCGAACCGGCAAATAACCGAACCGAACCTAATACTTTCGGTTCGGCTTTCGGTTTGAAAATTTTGAGATTTTCGGTTTCGGTTCGGCCCGGTTCAGTTAGGTTTTAGACCGATGCACAACCCTACGTATACATAGCTTTTAATATGTACACAGAACTTATCGTGTACGTAAAAATTAGTCGTCTTTTTCACATCTATAATTATGTAATTATTCGTTTGTACAAATAGTGTAAAAAAATATAAATTTTATTCTAACAAATAATTGCCCAATAACACTGAATAATTTCATTTCAATGAATAATCTTCCAATACCGACGAATAATCAGAAGTTATGTACTTTTAATCTCTTATGTTGATCTTCTTAATTTAATGGTCTAGATTTGGAGTTTTTTTTTAAATATTCAAGGAAAAATAAATATTTACATATAAATTCACGAAATCAAAGTATTTACACAAATATTCAAAAGTTGCAGGGTTTTCAGAGACACGCGGTCCCAATCTGCATTTTATTCGAAAGTGATAACTCTCCTCCAAAAAAGTTGGTCAAATTTGAAATTGTTATAAAAACGCGATTTCAAACCGCGTTTTATATTTCATTTTGGATAAAACGCGGTTTAAAACCCTATATTTATCATTTTATATTTTGAAATTAAAAATAAATAAATTATTAAGTAAAACGCGGCTTGATGCCGCATTTTAGTTATAAAAAATTTTAAAAAAAATACGATCTCTCGGATTTCCCTCTGGTCCCACAACTCCCTCCTCCAGGCCCTCCTCCACACCCTCCTCTCCCTCCGACAGTCCGGCCCCTCTCCGACTCCCACCTCTCCTCCTCCCCTCCCTCCTCCAAGCTCCTCCACCAGAGCGACCTCGACATCGCCTCCTCCTCCCTCTCCAACCACCTCTCCAACCTCGACCTCCCCCTCCGATCCGACGTCATCTCCCACTCCGCCATCGTCCTTTCCCACCCCGCCCCCGACTCCGACTTCGACAATATCTCCTTCTTCATCGGCGATCTCTTCACCAGCATTTGATTGATGGGGATTGGGGAAGTCGATGGGAAGGGGCGCGCTCCTGGCTCCGGGCTCTCGGCAATGGACGGACGAGGCTCCTGGCTTCCATCCTCCCTATCTTCTCCCTTTCCCTTTTTTGTTTTAATTTAATAACGTAAAAGGCAGCATGATGTCGCGTTTTACATATTAATTTTATTTTTTTAATTTAAAATATAAAACATAAACACACGGGTTGAAATCACGTTTTATCCAAAATGGATTATAAAATGCAGTTTTAAACCGCGATTCTGTAACAACTTCAAATTTCACTAAATTTTTCCGGGGTGAGACATCCCTGCTAAATAAAATGCAGACTGAAACCGTGTGTCTCTGAAAATCCTGCAACCTTTGAATATTTGTGTAAATACTTTAATTTCGTGAATTTATATGTAAATATTTATTTTTCCTTTAATTTTTCAAAAAAAATCCTAGATTTGTTAACATGTTACACAATAAGGATTGTGTACATATGATCTATTGTGTGTGTATATATATTTAAAATAACATGAATTTTAAATAAAATATTTTATAAATTATTCAATTTAACACTCACTATTGTGTAAAATTTATAATTAACTTATAAATTTAATATAATTAATTAACATAATGTATAAGGTATTTTTATTAAAAACTTATGTTATTTAAAATACATTAATATAAAATGAGTAACCAAACACTATAATAATATTTATAATTATAATTGTAAATCTAAACATCCAAAATAAAATTATGTGGCGGCAAGAGAGGGAAATTTCCAATATGTTCGAGGAGTTAAAAGTTGTCAAAATTAAGTAAATCATAAATGTAATTAAATATAACTCGTAGCATTAATAAATTCAAGAAAATTATGTTTAAAAACCATAAATGATACTGTATCAATTATCATTATAAAATTTTATTTCTTACATCAAAAAGCATATCAATGATACTCATTATTCCTCAACAAAACAGCAACAAAATCTGAAGCTAATGAATCCAAAGCAAAAACCAGAGAAAAACTAATTGATCTAGTGAAAGCAAGAAAATATGCAGCTAAATTGCTTGACTCCTTTTGTGACTCTGTAATACAATTGATAGATGTTAAAAGTGATTTATAAGCAATTAAGTCATATTCATATCGATCTCAAGAACTCTTAATTATGGTTTTTACCATCAATCCATAGAATGATATCTTGTAAGTGTCCCTAGTCATATTCAGTGACGAAACTAGGATTTGAGTAAGGGCGTGCTAAAAAAAATTCGGGGAATATTTTTTTGTGTATGTATACCTATTAAAAAGATTTTTTTTTAAATATTAAAAAAATAATAAAATTGTGATTTAAATACAATATTTTTTTATTGAAATAATTGACCAACCCTAAAAATATAGAAATAAATCAAGAAGGATTCTTTTGAAAACAATATTGAAAAAAAAAACATTAAATATATGATTTAAATGCGATATTTTTTATTGAAATAGTTGACAAAACCTAAAAATATATAAATAAATAAATAAGGATTCTTTTGAAAACAATAATGAAAGAAAACATTAAATATATAATTTAAAAATAACATTTTTTTATTGAAATAGTTGAGAAAACCAACAAATATAGAAATAAATCAAGAAGGATTTTTTGAAAACAATATTGAAAGGAAACATTAAATATTAAATATATAATTTTTAATTGAAATAATTGTGAGAAATAATGATATAATAAAACAAATAAAACAAATAAAAAGTGAATGGGTGGGGGTTTTGAACCCAAGACCTCTTAATTCTTCATCCATCATTTACCACTTGAGCTAGACAACACTTCTTCTTTTAGTTTCATTTAAAGATCTTATATTATCTCAAAATATTAAATATATGCATTTTTTTTGTTTTTCTTTTTCCGATTGGGGGTGCTCTAGCACAACACCCCAACTCCGTCACTGGTCATATTCATTAGGATAGTAAAAGAGTTAGTAACATAGAATGATATCTTGAAAAAAACCTTGGGTTTACATCTCTCGATCGATCACTTTGATACCACATGTATAACATCATAGGCACTACAAAAAATGTCATAACAAAAAGTATAATGTACATTGACAAAAATGTATCATAAATTCTTTTCATTTCAAAATAAGTATATCACTTTGAATTGGGCCTAAACATAGTGAAACAAGGAAAGATATTAGTTGATATTATTATTGATATCTACCCGTACCAAACACTAGACATCATATATTGGGGTTGATATCCAATTTTTGCTATCTAGATACCGGTACCGGATAACCCCTTAATTCATTTTACATTGAATCTACGACCTACCCAATTTGAAATGAACCATACACATAGATTAAAGGAAAGGAGTTTATTACTTTTAATTCACAGTTTTTTCCCGGAAGCAGACTCATCTCGGCGGGTTAATATTAATTTTTAAGAAAAAAAAATTCAATTAATTAATCAATATACATTGAACCTTTATGGTTTGGTTAGTCCATTTAACATTTTATTTTTCTTCTCATAAATTAATTATTTAATTGCTTGAGCCCCTCTATTTAACACACACCTTGAACAAAGATTTTCACCCAAGACCTCTCTCATCAGTATACCTTACTATATACTTTGCCACACCGAACGGAGAAGCTGGCGATCAATCAGCACCACCACTCCGCCGCCACAGCCTCCACCACCACCACCACTACCACCACCACCACCACCCTCTTTGTTTTTTCCCTCCTCCTCGTCACAATTTCCCTCTCTTGCCCTACTCTCGCAATGGAATCCATGGCCGATATCAACTCCTCAGCTCTCCCCATATCCCCAAAATCCGCCCCGGCTGAGACCCCCGCTGCCAAGACCCACCAGCCCTCGTCTCCGGCCACCACGCCCGTGGCGGTGGTGGTAAGCTACAAGGAATGCATGAAGAACCACGCCGCTGCCTACGGCTTCTACGCCATCGACGGCTGCTGCGAGTTCATGCCCTCCGGCCCCGCGTGGCTCATCTGCGCCGCGTGCAGCTGCCACCGCAACTTCCACCGCCGCTCTGAGAAGCTGGAGGGCTCTGCTAGCCCCGAGCCGCTCTCCCCGACGCCGCTTTCCGTCCGGTACCCGCCTAAGGACGATGCAGATGACGCCATGCAGGCGCCTGAAGCGACGTCGTTTCAGCCGGAGAAGAGGAAGAGGTTCCGCACCAAATTCACCTCTCAGCAGAAGGAGATGATGCACGAGTTCGCGGAGGAGGTGGGGTGGAAGCTGCGGAGGGTCAACGTCGACAAGGTGGCCAAGTTCTGCAACCAGGTTGGGGTTGAGAAGAGGGTTTTGAAGGTCTGGATGCACAACAACAAGTACACCCTCGGTGGGAAGATGGTGACTGATTTGAATGATAACCCCACCGGAGACATTGCCGGAAACAGTGGCTCCACCGGCGGGGTTGATGCTAGCGATGGAGATAAGAAGAGTAGTCCATCTTCTGGTGGAACTGATGAGTGATTGGATCGATGTTTGTGTGTCTTGTGTGTGATCTTGAAGAGTTGTAACGGATTGATCGATTCGGAGATGATTGATCATTTGTATACCTCTCTTGATTGAATTAATAATAGCTGAGATTTTGTTGTTGTTCCTCATATGTTTTTTGATTTTGGGGTTGGATTGCGAATTTGTCATATGAAGATGATGATAATGAATTTGGGAATTTAGGGTTTGTTAATGCTAGTGATTACTGGTGCCCTAGTATCAAATGTTCCGATATAGAGTTTTCGATGATCCCTATACTCGGAACTAAATCTGAGGATTCCAGAGTTGTTTCGATAGACAATCATCTTGGAACTTCATAATTCGTAGTAGAGGTATGTTTCAAAATTCGTAATTCGTACTCTGTTCATACGACGATACCATTTCAAGCGAAAATCCCTAAATCGGAAAAGAGGGCAAAGTAATGTAATTGAGCGAAAAAAGTGAAGGTCCCCAAGGACTAATCAACGATGACAAACAAAGGCGCTTTGGGAAATTCTCTACAGCGAGGAGTATGTAAATCGGAAAAGGGGGAGAGAGCCGCGTTATTGTAGTGACACCCTCGACATTCAGTGATGGCCTTCAACAACTACCAAGGCTATGCTACCAACAGTGGTGACTACTAGTAGGGACAACCATTGAGGGATTTAAGAAAACATAAGTGAATCTTTGCCTTTTGAGTTCGCGATGGCTACTGCTACTAGTAGAAACGACCATCGGCAGTGGCATGATGGCTACTTCGTATGGATCACGATGGATATAGAAAACGAAGACAATTCATATAACAAGCAAAATTTGCAAAAACTTACAAAATTAAAATTAAATTGGTATGAACAAGATTATTAGGGGCCTGTCAGAATCGCCTTTTCTAAAACTATTTCTCTGACCACCACCAGAAGCAGCAAAAGCTGTCGAAGTTGATGCTTCTCTACACTGCCATACCATCTTCGTTCTCTATCCTGACATTTTGCTTTTTAGGTCCGGTTAGAACAAAGAAGAAGCAGCGAGGACGAGAAGGAAGTTCCACAGGTAGGCAGAAGCTTGGCTATAGCAATAATACCACTGCAGCTATAGGATTCAAGTCATCTAACGTGCCTTATTTTCTTGCCTTTGTTGAAGTCTTTAGTAATTTTGAGGTGATATAACCTATGTCCAATATGCCAGTTCAATAAAGAAAATAAATCGTTGTGTAGAACAGATTCGAAACTAGTATATTTGACAATTGCATTCCAAAAATAAGAAAGTATATTTGGCAATTCAAACAGAATCCAGATTCGTGGATCAATTAGCTTAAGATATGATCACAAAAACAACCCCAAAATTAGCATATTTTCATGATTTACTACGAAGACGCATGACAGCAAAGAGTCGGGAACCAAATACGTCCTAACCTTCCATTCGAGGATTGAATATTTCCTTCTTGACCTGTTTTTGATATCGCAAAACATGTTTTCTTACTGCTATTTAATGAAATGACGACTTCCATAGATATTACTTTTGAAGCATCATACCTATGCACAGGCCTGCCTTCCATTTTGAAACCTTATCCACAATCAAATATTGTTACATGTGAAACTCCCTGTTTATAACAAACACTTGAATGATTGAACAGGTCGATGCTTAGATATTTTAGAATCCGTACATACGGATTTCTTAACAGCAAACAGCCAAGAAGACATTAACTTCAGAAACATTCAAACATTACTATTTACTATATAGGAACTCAGTCGAAGTTCAAGGGGGTCTTTTTCCCATCAAGATTTATTGCGCTACTATACTACCATGCTGAGTCAATTATAGTATTACACATATCTGAAAACTATGCACCGTACAATCACAAATCAAGAAGTTTCTACATACCTTCAATCTCTCAACTTGAAGCTGTAAGGTCTCTGCATATATTCTTTTCCCCCATTTTTGTCAGATGAGAGAGCTTTGATTCTAGCTGAAATAAACATTGGAGAAATGCTATAGAAAATTAGAAGGATGGATAAGTCATAAAAGGTTCTCATGTGATTATCCTTTCATCGAAAATCTAGTCGTGAAATTATGTATGAAATTGATGGAATTTTCTCGACATTTCACTTGTTTAATAGACTGCATGATCTGAGACTGAGAGTAGAGAAAATATAAATATCGACATCAGAAATCTTGAGAACACAGAAGCAATATCTAATCAAAAGATGAGGTAGATTGCATATTTTCACAGAGATATAATTGATATTGACGCAGAACTTCCAGAAAGAAAATTTTCAGTTTTACTTTTGACAGGAGTCATGGCTTCTTTCTTCTTTTCAATGCCCCATCTGATAACAAACATGAAGTTCCATTTCCTAGACAGTTCAACGGAATTTCATTTCATACATTTGATAACAAACATGAAGTTTAGCCAATAATAAACAGAAAAAAAGATATCCACTGTCAAGTGGGCAAAACAATTTACAGTGAAAATTCTCTTAGTTTTGTTTTTATGGGTCTTGACTGTCATAGAACAAAGGGCAGGATTTAAGAATGTTTACCAAGTAATTTGCATGGCCATCACCACTAGATCTTTCTGCAAAAGGTAAGGTCCGTATGTTAGTATAGAAACCAATGAATGTAACTTACTCAAATGAATTACACTGCCTCTTCCCTTTTTGTACTACATGATACATCACCCATGAGCTTAACTATCTACACTTAACTAACCTAACCACAGTTAAACTCTGACAGACAGTGAATCATGCTTTACAAGCAACACACACAGAAGTCTGAGCTGCCACTGAACTCAGTTTAGGTCAAACATACAAAACAGAAGTCCACTACATTTATATTTATTATCATAGATATCAATAGGTGATGCATCATCAAAAAAATGCTTGATTCACATAAATGTGAACATTTATACCTTCCCCCAATTTCTTTTTGTTGGTTTAAATTTCAGAAGTAAAACATCTATCCATGAACTGAGTGCTATTCATGGTGATACCTACTCACGAGAAGTTTAAATAAGTGTGTAGTTCAAATACTCGAATATCAACCGTTTTCCATCAAGTACTCCATTAACCTAATAAATAACCTTCCAGAAATGCACATATCAAAACTATTGACTGCTAAGTCCATGATTTTCAGAACCAACTTCAATTGCTCACACAAGTCAACTAGCAATGACTCATGAGAAGCAGTCATACTAAATAAGAGACACCATGAAGGCCACAATGAATCATGAGAATCTATCTCATTTTCCGCTCCATGTACAACAGTAACATTGGTAGTTAAGAAAGCACATACTTGCAAGTTTACACTTGCCCCTCCCCATTGATCCTATTCATCTCACGTGATTTAAATCCCAAAATGAAAAAGTCGGTTCCTATCATACATTAAAAATACAATTCTTTTAAAATAAAAATAAAAACAGTTCTTTTCACCTCTTAATACATAAAAAATCAACAATGTGCTTTTTCCATATTTTGCATACAAATCACATCCAAGTTTTTAGCCTGGAATTAAGGAGGAAGAGGTGGCTTTCCTATTTTGTACTCCGTAATAAAAATGACGCTTCATGAATGATGTCAATCGTACCTTCAGCTTCGATATTCCCTGCATCAGTTGCGACTGTGATCTGTGTTGGAATACAATTGTTAGATTAAAACTAGAAAGCTTCCGCAGAAGGCAAGAAATCCATTTTTTGTTTGAAGTATCAACAACAAAGATATCACAAGAAGACCATATAAATAAGATTCACTGGTTGCAAGACAAATCACAAAACCAGCAGCCATTTCATCTCTATGAGAAGATACATGAGCTTAGAATATTTGACTGGCAAAGTAATAAATATGCTATAAACTACAGAACTAAGGTGAGCACAATTATGAATTCTTTTCCAGAGTATAAATCAATTAAATGTTAAAAATCTAGCTCTGGACAGAAATTCAATGTCCAAAACTACTAGAATCAGTTTAGTGAAGTTCAAATGTAACCTTCCATTGTTTAATCCTCTCAAGTGACAATCTACTGCAGAGATTAGTGAGGAATTAAACCTGTTTCTGCAGTAATTTCAAATTCATTTCATCTCTCAGCTCCGAATAATGATTTCTGATCAACGGACATAGCAGTTTAAGTGAGATGAAATTAAACCAAAATAGAGTTTATATCAAACACACAAGTATATTACCTTCTCTCCAAGAGTTTGGCAGATAAACTGATTTTCTCTTGTTGAAGTAGCTCCAAGGTCTGCCAAAAAGGTATATTGTCATAAACATGGTTAACACTTTCCCTTTCGATGACTAATCATGAACATTACCGCGGCGAGGGAGGCATAATCAGACTCGAAAGATGAAATCGTTTTCTGCTTGTCCAAAATCTTAGAGCGAATATCAACTGTACTCTTCAGCATCAGGTCCGCGTCATCTGTTATTTGCTGTGCCGTGGATTTTGCTGCTAAATACAACAAAGCAAAATGCGATTGTTAATCAGAGAAATCCGATTTCAGTTTGAAAAAAACCGGATGCCGATGAAGAAAAAATCAACGAAGAACCTGAATTCAGATCTTTCTCCAAAGAGTGAATAATCGTCATCTGCGTTTGCTCTTCTACGGAGATCTTACTCGCTTGGTCCTCCACATCTTTCAAGCATCCAAAATCGTTAGGTTTCCATACCAATTCACAGCGGATATAAAGGAAGAGAGAGCGATAGAGAGAACAAACCGTTGATTTGCATTCGCAGTGATTTGATATACTGCATATAATCCTCCATTTTCGGAGTTTGCAGTTTCGATTTCGGAAAATTAGATATGAAACTATGACATCTACGACACCGAGAACAAATCAGAGAGAGAGGATGAACAAACGAAGAACTTGATTGGAATGCGCGCTTCAATTAGAGTGGAAGAAGATGAAAGCGAATTACACGAAAACCCTCCTCCTATTTATACAATTGACAGCACCGACTTACTGACATATTCCAGAAATTACTAAAAAGCCCCTGATTAAGGCAATGGTGAGTACTAATTAATTAAGGTCTACATTCCAAACAGCGGCATCCCCTTCCCCACAGGAAGTATGCACGTCCTTCATCCTCTCCACTGACTTGCATATGCCACTGCACGACCAATCAAATGACGCCACGCACACGTTCCCCGCCTGAGTCTTCCATTCGCAATCTAGTCATTCAAACAAAAAATACACAACTCCTTTTTAAGATGAATTTATATATCATTGGTAATCAATTTGATCGAAAATATATTGTAGGATTGATACATTAATATATCATTCTAAAATCCATAATCTTTCTCCATTTTTATTTTTAATTTCTATTAACATTTTAATCCACTAGTTTTGTAATAAGTTCTTAAAGATGATTCATTTTATGCAATTTATTTTTATACGAGTGATCGATTTTGATCAACTATAAAAATTATTTTTAGGTGTTTTATGCAGTGTTTTTTATATATATGTTTAATTTATTAAATTAATAAATGGAAAATTGTGGTGTATATATGCATTATTATACATACCTGGAGGTGTTCCACAACACATGGAGCGATCATCTACATGGTCTACTTCCAAACCAATCAACCATGCCCCTAGAGACACATCCTCATTTGCATACCTATGGAGAATTGGCCTGCCATGTTCATTCCACATATTGTACCAATTAATTATAATTAATTAGTTAGCTTGATGAAGAGTCGAATTAAATTAAACATTTATACATAATAAAACTGACAAAATCTAACCCAACTCGACCAACTCAAACTTAACCTACCCAATCCATAATTTTGTCAAAATTCAAATTTAACCTGATTTGCTCTATGCCCGAAATAACCCAAATTCGAAACAATTTTTTTCACAAATTTGACTTTAAATTATAGGTTTTAAATTTTGGGTCAGGGTATTATCAGGTCAGGTTAATTCAAACCGGACAGTAATGACCCGAACCTGATAATACTCGAATTCAAAATTGATCCAATCATACATGATTAGAACCCTTAATTTATACACGATCTGGTATTTATTGATCTGAATCTGAATTGATCCGAACCTAATGACCCAATTGTCAACTCTCTATATATAGACAAATATACTCCATCCGTTAAGTAAAACTTGTCATTTTATGAAGTAAATCTTGTTAAAAAAAAACTTGTCATTTTAGGTATTTTGTCATCCACTTTATAATATTGCCCTGATTATGATTAGATAGTTGATAGTAGTAGTTTTTGAGAAAGTAAAACAGTAGAATAATAATTAGGGGTGTAAGTGTATTTTTGTTTGTTTTCTTAATAAGTGTATAGATTTCTAAAATGACAAGTTTTAATTAACGGATGGAGTACTATATATTAATAATTTTTTAAAAAAATAAACGAATCAATATAAAGGTTAAAACTCACGCATTGATGGAGATATAGGCTGCAAGGTCTTTAGAAATGGCATATATTTGGCCTGTGGCATGTCTGAAGTACTTGTTGCCTTCTTCCCCAAATTTCCAAAACTCAGGCTCATGGTATTTAGTCCCTCTGTACAACATATATCAATTGGTCAATTGACTTGCACTAGCAATTCATATAGCTATTTACTTTCATTTTATTTGAAGCAATTGCAGCTTACTTCTGAGAAAGAACAGGCCCTGATTTCATGCAGCCAATATAGATTCTAGGTTTTGACCGATACCGCGAGAGTGTAGTTGCCAAGGTGCCTACAAAAATGTACATTGACGTATATGAATTAATCATGATTGTGTTGCATCCAATTCTATAAAATCGGATGGACTATATATTACCTATGTTAAGATGAATATCATCGTCGACTTTGACGAAGAAATCTGCATCCCACATAGAGGTGGCTGTCGAGAAATAAAGGCGTGTCTTCATGGAAAGCTCGTGGTAGCCTTCGACGTGCTTAAGACGAAGGAAGTCCTTGTTCTTGGCGTCTTCTGCATCGATTGCTCTGTCAAGAACTCCTCCTGGAGTTGCGCTGTGTCCTATCACAAACCTTATGATGATCCCTTTCTCTTTCTCTAACCGCTTGAGCTTATTTCCTGCAAATTACTTCAAATTCATATATGGTCTTTCATGTTCATAATAATAATGTAACGAAATTTCGATCATTTTTTTTTGTTATATATACCTCGGGGCATCCATGTGTCTCTAATCGAATCTCTTCGTCTTTTGCTGCTGAATGCAGTATTGATTCCTATCACGACAAATGCTTTCTGCAGCGTGTGATTCGCACGACTTCCAGCTGACGATACACTCGCAGCTTGGCTTGTACGAGCCACAGCCAACTCCATCTCCAAATTTGAAATAGATTTGTCAAGTGATCTGTTTTAAAATAAAAATGGTTAAATTAATTGCTAACATATAAATGAATTTTGACATGATTTAATCTTATTTAAAAGTATATAAGAAGTTAAATTTCTTACTGAATTGCTTGGTGTGTCTTTTTAACTTCATTCATGACATCTCCTGATTTACCTTCCATCAATATCTGACATGAGTGAAGAACATTAGGTACAAAAATGGTGCTTATTTTTTCGACATATTGACATAGGCGGATCTCAGTGTAAGCATACCCAGCTACCGCTGGATAGAAAATTTTGAATGGAGTTAAAAAATAATAATTTTGCTGGACATAAATAATTATAATTTCAGTTATTTATTTTAACCAAAACTCAAAAGATGAACAAAAAATATGATAGTTCAGGGAAGAGATGTAACGCTTTCTTTCCACATGCCGTTGCTTCGACTCATGTGAACTACATTTATAATTTTTTATTTTTTCAGAATGCGCTAGATTAGTTTAATTAATTAAGAGTTACAAAATCTTAAACGAGTTGTTATCGGTTTGGAGGTATGGTTTCCTTAATTGAATTTTAGCTTGTAAAATTTTATCTTTACCATGAATAATTTCGGTCACCTAGCTTTAGAACATTAGATCCGCCACTGCATATTGAGATATAGATCGAGGAAGGATTGCTTACGCGCTTATGATCAAAATCGATGGTAGGATGAATAGCGTTGGCTTGCTTTTCCGGATGATGATTCGGTATGCTGAAAGAAGTAATTTGCCTAACGTAATCGGTCTGGCCATCGGAAGCCTGCTGTTGGGTCCATTTCCGGTTGGTGAAGAGCGAGCCTGCAAGAAAACTCGCGACGCAAAGTAGGAAGATGGCCTTTGCTGGTAGAGCCTTTCCCCTCATTTTTGTTTAGTGCAGCAAGTACTCGCTCCAACCGATTCGTAAGAGTCAAGTACACAAGATACCTAAAGACAAGCACAAGTTAAGTAAATCATATATCCAATCACTGCCTTTGGGCTGGTGTCGTTTGTTGTAATGTTGGCGAGTTCGAAAGGCGTATGAGTTGAGTTGAGAGTGAAATATATGCAATGCAGCAAGCAAGCAATGGATGAGTTGTGGGAACTGTAGTTAACAGTTCAATCATGTAGCGTACATGAGGTTAATTTATAACAAACTAGCCAACAATTGATTTCCTCATTCTTACTTAAATCTATGAATACATATGTTCAGAATGACTCTTGAGGCTTCATATACATTTTCATGCGTCTAAATCAGTGCATGTTTAATTGTTCCTAGTTACTTCGATTAGTGAATTAAAGTTGCTTGTGGGAAACATTAATAAATCTGTTACTGTTTGTGTGGTAGGTTGATAGTTGGTTAGAGTGTCCAACCAGAACCATGATGTGCAATAAAAATTTGCATCTGGCTCCGCTTATACTGAAGTCTAATGGGATCGAGGGTTCGTTGGGTCTACGGACACACATGCACTAATAGTTCAACAGATAAGTCGATCTACAAGTAAGTCTACCGCTCCGATAACATATTGAAGTCCATTAACACTAGTGACCAGGGATTGTATGCACCATCCACTAATAGCTCAACATATAAACTTAATGGGGTTTCATCTTAAACCAATGGGTGATAGAATGAGCAGCTGACCAACTTATATATATATACTACGCATCTCTCGTTTCACCAAAAATATCGAGTATGTGTCCGTAAGTCCTATTGTAAGACACATTACCCTCATCCTGAGGCTATTTTGACATCATGGGTGGGTGTTTTGTGGACGTATTTCTTGAATAGCATCACACCTTGCCTGGAGCAAAGGATTTCGGATTTTCATTTTTTTTAGATTTTGAGATTTTTTTCGTCAAGTAACCCCTTTGGAAAAACTCTAAAATTTGTCTAGATTCCAAAGTAATGGAAAACTGATTTTTTGGCCATCTTTGGGGAGGATTTCTCATAAGATGTCCATAGTAAAGTCGTAGCTTCTGAAGTTAGCTTTTCAACGAGAGCTCAAATGCCCTGATCGGACCAACGTATCTCTCATTTAGCTAAAAATACCGAGCATGTATCCATAAGTCCTATTTTTAGGAACATTACTCTCATTCCGGGGCTATTTTTACATCTCGAGTGGGATTTTCGGAGACATATTGCCTAAATTGCATCACACCTTATCTAGAGAAAAGGATTTTGGAATTTTATTTTTTTGAGATTTTGAGATTTTTTCGTGGACTAACTACTTTGTAAAAACTCTAAAATTTGTCCATATTCCAAATGATGGAAAAATGATTTTTTTGCCATCTTCGAGGAGAATTTTCAGAAGATGTCCTCAGTAAAGTCGTAGCTCTTGAAGTTAGCTTTCCAACAAGTACTCAAATGTCCCAATCGGACCAACGAATCTCTCGTTTTGCCAAAAATACCGAGCATGTGTCTGTAAGTCCTATTATGAGACACATTACCCTGATTCCTGGGCTGTTTTGACATCCCGGGTGGGTGTTTTATGGACGTATAGCCTAAATAGCATCACACCTTGCCTAGAACAAATGATTTCGGATTTTTATTTTTTTGAGATTTTGAGATTTTTTTCGTAAACTAACCCGTTTGGAAAAAACTCTAAACTTTTCCAAATTCCAAAGTGATGGAAAAATGATTTTTTGGCCTTCTTCAAGGAGGATTTCTCAGAAGACGTCCACTATAAAGTCGTAGCTCTTGAAGTTAGCTTTCCAACGAGTGCTCAAATGCCCGATCAAACCAACGAATCTCTCGTTTCGCCAAAAATACCGAGTATGTGTCCGTAAGTCCTATTATGAGGCACATTAATTAGCCTCATTTTAGGGCTATTTTGACATCCAGGGTAGGTGTTTTGGGGACGCATTGCCTAAATAGCATCACACCTTGCCAAGATCAGAGGATTTTATATTTTCATATTTTTTAGATTATGAGATTTTTTCGTGGACTAAACCCCCTTTGGAAAAACTATAAATTTGTTCAGATTCCAAAGTGATGGAAAAATGATTTTTTTTGCCATCTTCAAGGAGTATTTCTTAGGATATATCATATTAAAGTCGTAGCTATTGAAGTTAGTTGTCCAATGAGTTCTCAAATGCCCTGATCGGACCAATGAATCTCTAGTTTCGTAAAAAATATCGAGCATGTGTCCTTAACTCCTACTGCAAGGCACATCACCATCATTCCGGGTCTATTTTGACATCATGGGTGGGTGTTTTGTGGAAAATTTTCCTAAATAGAATCACACCTTGCCTATAGCCAATGATTTTTTATTTTTATTTGTTTGAGATTTTGAGATTTTTTCGTGGGCTAACCATTTGGAAGAACTCTAAAATTTGTTCCAATTCCAAAGTGATGGAAAAATGATTTTTTTTTACCATCTTCGATGAGGATTTCTCAGGAGACGTCCTAAATAAAATTGTAGCTCTTGTAGTTAGCTTTCCAACGAGTGCTCAAATGCCCTAATCAAAGCAAAGAATCTCTCGTATCGCCAAAAATACCGAGCATGTGTCCGTAAGTTCTATTGTGAGGCACATTACCCACATTCCGGTGCTATTCTTACCCACATTCCAGTGCACATTACCCATGAGGTTCCCACCTTGAGGAGAGTAACCAACCAAGCTAGAACAAAAAGAAAACTGAAAACTGTAAAATGGAATAAACCTGTCGAGGGTTCTATCAAACTCAACTTTGACGGTGCTAGGAATGGTTCTGGTTCTGCTGCAAGCTTCGTAATCAGAGATAGTCAGGGGTCCGTTATCTCCTCCGGTGCTTGGAATCTTGGAGGGGTTTCTGCTGCACGGGCGGAATGTTTCAGCCTCTTGTTTGGACTCCAGGTGGCGTCAACGTATGGTTATGCTCTCATCGAGGTGGAGGGAGATTGTCTATTGTTGATCAATGTCTTGAAGAGTTCAACCGCAATTAACCATCCTCAAATCCTTACCTTGTATTAAAAAAAATCTAAGTAGAGGATAAATGTAGATCATTACGTATAAAATGTAAAACTTACGATTCGGACAACATAATTACTTCCGATCTCAGTCCGACCTAAAAACAAATTACTTCCGATCTCACAAACTGAGTACCCCTTATCTTTATCTTATCCCCTCCAAATCCAATGGCTGATTCCCCCTTTCTCTCCACAACCAGGTTCGTTCTCTCTCTCTCTGAATCTCTGATCTCTCCCACACACTCATGAATAATGATGAATCAAATATATCCAATATAAGGAAATTGACTGATTTGGCCTTCGATTCACTGTGATTTGGTTCGATCGATCATGATGGAAGATACGCAGTGGTGACAGGTGCAAACAAGGGAATCGGGCTTGAAATCTGCAGGCAGTTAGCTTCGCAAGGAGTGGCCGTTGTCTTAACTGCCAGAGACGAAGGCAGAGGCCTTCAGGCGGTTGAGAAGCTCAAGCAACAAGACCTCTCTCTCTCCGACTTGTTGGAGTTTCATCAATTGGACGTTGCTGATCCTTCCAGCGTTGTTTCAATCGCTGATTTTGTCAAATCCAAGTTCGGGAAGCTTGATATCTTGGTAATTTCATTTATTTGTAATTGATTTTAATACCTGTACAGTACAGTGTTTGGATTGTTTATATTTAATTTTAATTGCAGGTGAACAATGCAGGAGTAAGTGGAAGCAATGTAAATTACGATGCTTTTGTAGCTTCAGTTGGCAAGGTAACTCCAATTCCATGGCGGATAATATTCTTTTTATAAATTAAATAAACCAAGTTTTGTAGCTTCATCTACCCAGTTTGAATTCCTTTCCACATTTCTGAAAATCAGATAACTCATCATCCCCTCGATTTTAGGGGTGACCAAAACATTTTGTTTCAGATTTTCCATTTGACATACTTTTATCGAGTCAAACAGGCACTGAGTAATTAGTTTATCATGAATGATTTCGAGCATCAATTTAGAGTTGGTAGGTTGAATCAGCAATGATTTTGAGCATCCCCTCCATTTTAGGGGTGACCAAAACATTTTTGTTTCAGAGGATATGACATTGGATAGACACCACTGAATGAGCTGCATACGTGCTGCTGATGTTTAGAGTTAGGGGGTGTGATGTTGTGTCCGTTTGTCTATGCTTCTTTTCTAACTTCTGTTATGTATCTAAACTTGCTCCTTTTCCTAGTGTGTGACCTGTTTCCATGTGATTCTTGTCTAGCTTCGTTCTAGGTCATTCAAAAACACTCTCTCAACTCATTCGGGGAAAGAGTGCGTACATTCTGACCCTCAGACCCTGCTTAATCACGGGATCTACTGGGTTGTTGTTGTGTATTTAACAAGTGGTTAGCAAAAGTGTTAGAGAGATGTGAATAAGATCAAAAGAGTCTCACTTGAGCATAACAAGGTTACTAGCTAGCGCACAAGTGCCTGTGCACATGACCACCAGTTACGAGTCCCAACGGACACCATTAAAAATGAAACATAGTAGCTATCATTCCATTTGCATTAGATCACTGAATACACAAAACTCATCTATTATTTGGCTAGAGCCTTATCTTGGATTAATACATATGCATTGCCCAGGCAAGAGAGCAGATCAACTACAGCGAAATCATCTCCGAGGACTACGACTTGGCCGTACAATGCATCCAAACCAACTACTATGGTGCCAAGAGGCTCACCGAAGCATTGCTCCCACTCCTTAGCCTCTCCGACTCTGGCAGGATCGTCAATGTTTCCTCCGGGATGGGGAGGCTCAAGGTACATTAATTTCTTGAAAAATGTTGTCAATACTAAAAATCACCCCTTAAACTGCAGCTAGCAGCTTAGTTACTATTACAAACTTGTGACGATATGTTAGAACATACCAAATGAGCGAGTGAGAGGGATCCTAGATGATGTCGAGAATCTTACAAAAGAGAAGATTGATGAGATCCTCGACGAATTCCTGCAAGACTTGAAGAAGGGTGAGCTAGCGGTGAAGGGATGGCCTTCCTCCATGGCTCCCTACATTGTATCGAAGGTAGCCATGAATGCTTATAAAAGGATAATGGCGAAGAAGTACACTGACATTGATATCAATTGTGTGTGCCCCGGCTATGTTAAGACGGATATCAACTACAACACTGGACATTTATCTGTCGAAGAAGGAGCCGAGAGTCCAGTGAGGCTCACCTTGCTTCCCAAAGGCGAAGCTTCCGGAATTTTCTTTGTTCGGAAGGAGGTCGCACCCTTCTGAATCAACTACATATGTACACTATTCGTTAAAAGGACTTGTATTTTCTACCACTTCAAGACTTGTATTTTCTACTGCTATTTTTAGATTTAGATGAACAAACCTCGGTCACAACCATAACACTATCAATAAATATATGGTAAAACTAGCATTTATCCTTGTGCTTTATATATATCATATATGCATCGATGTTGTCTCGGACAAAGCACGAATCAGGATTACTAGTATTAAGGATAGTGTTCAATATGGCGAGTTTGTGATTGATTCTAAAAAATAATTATTATAATAATATGTTGTCATGCTTTATAAAAAGTTATCATAAGCCACGAGTCTATATATATTTATTAGTTAATTGATAAAAAATATAAATTAATATTGTTTCACACTCATAGTCTCATACTTACCAAAAATATTAATAGAT
Source organism: Persicaria maculosa (assembly GCA_963922045.1). Classification (NCBI taxonomy): domain Eukaryota; kingdom Viridiplantae; phylum Streptophyta; class Magnoliopsida; order Caryophyllales; family Polygonaceae; genus Persicaria; species Persicaria maculosa. The sequence goes on from OY998260.1 coordinate 72,382,151, forward strand.
AAATATGCAGTACTCCGTATTTGATAAGTGTTATTTTATTTATATCTACATTATTTTTTGTAGAAAGAATTATTTATATCAAAATTAATTGTTAAATAAGTAGCCACAATTAATCAGTGCATAGATATTTTAGTAAACTAACTTAATAAAGATATAAAATTAAAAAAATTAATAAAGATATATTGCATATTTAATAAAGAAATAATATTAAAATATTTTTAAAAATCAATTATCTATTAAATAACATGATATTTAAATATTTAATTAACAATAAATTAGAAAAAATCATTTACCTTATAAATGTGAATATTATTTATATTTTGAGAGAATCTAAATAAAAATATTGAGATTATATATAATCCATCAAAATAATTTTATTTATATCTATATTATTTTTTGGTGTAAAAAATTATTAATATTTATATTATTATTTTAATTTATTGGAATCTATCTAGATTATTTATAATATTGTATTCCGTGCACGGGACGGGACTTACACTAGTTCTTTTAATATACTGTGAATACAACGATGTCAATTTCTTCATTTATCTAACGTATAATGTGGAATCTTATTTTTTGGTAATTTTATATTACAAAGAGGAAACTAAATCATAACATACTACATAAGATGATTGAACATTGAACTAAAACCACCTAAATAAATGTTAATAAAGAACAATAATCAATATAAATAGCATGAATTAGTCCCAAAGTTGTGTAGATTTGAGCAAGCTAATACTTAACAACAAACAAAGTATCCATGGCAAAGTTTTCTTATATTAGTCTCATCCTCGTATTTGTGTTTGCTCTTACAGGTAATTTACATTCTAAATTATGTGATTTGTTTTATTAGAGGATTAATGTCATGTTTAATCCTTAATCTTTAATGGCTATACATTATCAGCAACTCTCAACTTAATTATAATTTGATTGTGGTCTCATTGGCGATGTTGTTGGAGCAGTTTCAAAATGGGTTGGGATGACCAATGCTGTATGTGTGGTGGATCCGAACAACTGTATATTAGCCGACTGTAGAAAAACATGCTACCTGCAATATCAACAAGCTTTTGGTCAATGTCTTGAAAAGCCCGGAAGTGATCCATCAAATCCTCAATATGAATGTATTTGCACTGGCGGCAGGTGTTGAGTTTCTCATAGCATCACCTCCAACTAAATGTCACTATATCTTTATTTTGGCTTCAATTCAATATGCCTTACAAAAATAATTATATGAACATTCTCATATTTCATTTATCTATCAATAAAGAACTGATGTTTTTATTTTAGTGTTGTGCTTTCAATTTATATAGTGAACGTAATGTTTCTGTAACAAAGTGCTTGAATCATTTTAAACAAAACAACTTTCGAAGTAATTAACTTTGCACCATAGGTTTTTTTAACCAATATATGTTTGGGTCAAGTCAATATCGGGTTTGATCAAATTCGAGTCCAGGCTACTTCAGGTTTAGTCATTTGCTAAGTCCGCTCAAATTCGAGTTATTACACATTGATTCATAATCAGATCGGATCGTCAAAAAGGGGTGGATTTTGGATTATCAACCAGAGATGGATCTTGGATATTTGGATTAGCATGGTTGTTTATCTCCGGAGATGCTTGAATTTTTTACAAAAAAAATTTAAAAAAAAAATAGTGTGACTATCATCCATCACAAGAGGTAAAAGTCAAAATGGGAAAATATTTGAGGCACCCGTCTGATGTGTCCTCCAAGTTCATAGGTTTAAATCAAAGAAAGAAAGTTTATTTATCAGGAAGTTAATTTATTATGTTTGATATTGCATTATTAAATTGGTGTTGCATTGTTAATTTGGTGTTGCATTGTTAATTTGTTAATTAGGTTTCAATCAAAGATCAAAAACCAACTGCTAATTTGGTGTTGCATTGTTTCTATCTTAAAAATTGAGCATAGCTTACTAAAATGTCCTCGTTTAGATGAACACAAAAAGTGTATTTATCAGGAAGTTGGTTCATGGAAAGAGAACTGGTTGAAAATTGAATTTCTTATGTTTATTTTGTTTCATTTTCTTGTGTAAGTTGTTTGTTTTATGCATTTCTAATTCTATTGGTGTTCCCGACGAATGGGTCTTTCAAAAACACTATTTTCACTTAAATCAAGAAAAGGATGCATTGTGTTGGTAAGAAATCACAAATTGCATTATTATAGGGTGCATAGGCTGTAACACTCGGCTGTTGATGTCTAGTGTTGCGTATTATGGTCTTGATTAGAGTTGTGTCCTGGTGTCTTTGTTGATTTTCATGCTTCTTTTCTGCCTCTTCTACCTTTCTGTCTCTTCTACCTTTTGTGAGGCCTGCTACTATGTGGTTTTACTGCCCTATTGTTCTGAATCTATCAGAAACACTCTCTCGACTTATTCAGGGAAAGAGTGTGTACATCCTGACCTCAGACCCCGCTTAAACGCGAGATTAACTGGGATGTTGTTGTTGCAGCAGCAGCATAGGCTGTAATAAGGATTCCCCCTGGAATAAAATTCATCTGCTGTCCTTCAATTTTGAAAAGGGTTACATTACATACAAACCTTTACAAGGACAATTAGAGTGCCTCAACTATGAAACTTGATATCTTTGTAACGTGTTGAAAACTCTAGGGATCATAAATTGATTGGTGCTGAGGATTTGTTTGTAATTTTTATTCACAGTTTCGAGGGTTTATCAGAACAGTTTAGGGATTTTCATCAAACAAAAACGTTCAAGATTTTTTTTACAACTTATCCAAGCTTCAAGCATAATAGATGTGTTTTCCCCAATCAAACAATATCTGAGGGAAAATTTCCTAAAAGCTAGATGCAGCCCAATGTTTCAAAGTTTTCATCAATGAAAACTTCAAGTTCCAAATCAATTGCAAGAAGCTCCTGTGAACTGCTGCTAAAAGCTCGCGGCCGCTGAAAACAGCTAACCATGAACCCTTCAATGGCAACCAATATTGACATTTGGGTTTCTGTTGCATACTTTTATATGTATATAGGGAAAAAATTGCATTTCATTACCTATCTGCGAACAACATTCAAGCATTTACAGTTATTAGAGCAAAACCCAAGAAAAAAAATTAGGAAACTGCTAACCAAAAAAAACAAAACACTTGCAAATACAGCACGCAAAAATTAAAACATTTTTTGTCCAAAAAAAAAAAGTTACTTGACAATCGCTCTTTTCACCAGAGATGAATAGGAAAATGTAGGATTTAAAGAAAAAACAAAAATGTTTCATGTCTTGCCAAGTGATAACCCTATGCTACAACTCATACAAACAATCATATATCGAACCCTTCAATAAACACAGTTCAAATAATGAATCAGAAACATTACACACTGCAGCGTACCTCTGTACTCGCTAGCCAGTTGATGTATCATCTCTATTTGTCCAATTACAACAAGCATCACCCGGAGAGTTTCCTCGAGTTGTTTTCTTTTCTGATCCCATTCATCACAACAAATCTAAGAGTGGTGGCTGCCCCGACGGTGGCTTGTTGATGTTGGGGCGTCCTATGGAACCATTGTTCCCACGGCCCCTACTACTCACTCTGCCTCTGCCAATGGCAGTAGATGGTGGCGGGGCCAGTTTTGGAGCACCTTGGTCGCTCTTGCTAGAAGTAAATATAGAGCTTATATCTGTTGCCTTTGGCTCAACATACGTGCTGCTGGAACCGAAGGATGTCCTTTCCTGTCCCAAAAAATCAAGAGAATTCAAACTTCCCTCGCTATAAGAACCAAGGCTGTTCAAAGCAGGGCCTCCTAGATGTTGTCTTGTTTGCCCGGCAAGGCTACCAGTGTTGACGCTCCAAGTAGCATCACCGGTACTCTGTAAACTTGCGAGGCTTGAGGTTGAGGATCTTCCATTAATAGTTGACCCATGATTGGTTGTGAATGAGCCAACATTATTGTTTAGAGACTCAATCCCACTTATAGAGCCACGAGGTTTTGGCGGCCAGTCAGCAAACGGATCTGTAACATCAAGGCTTCCACCGGATGTGTTCAGGTTTTGCTCCTTTGCCTCAAATACAGGTGAGGTGGAGCTAGTAGTCGCACGGGGTGGCCACTCAAGATCTGCAACAGGCCATGCAGTATTCTGTGAGCTAGAAATGGAAGTTGACGTAGCAGGAGGTGGCTGCATGGACGAACCATTCAGCATCTGGTGATTTTTATCAGACTTATTTAATGACACATTAGCTGTTGAGGGTGGGACATTAGAAGCAGGTCCTCTAACTGGAGGACCCCAGTCTTCATCCCATGCATTACTCTTAGTTGCAGGTGTTGCTGCAACTCTTCCATTCATCTTCCCATCCAGACGGGGTGCTTCAACCTCTTGGACACCAGAATCTGTTATCGAGACTCCTCTCTTTTGCTCAATTTGCCTGAAGATGCACGAATATAATCATGTTAAGTAAACTCCCGTCACCACAATTGCATACAAATTTTTAAAAAAAAAAAATTTTAAGTTAAAACCTTGTTCTCCTTTAAAAAGAAAGAAATGTGATTTCTAACTTGTAAAGTAGTAGTTAAATCCCACTTTAATGATTTCTCTTGCAGCATACGTCAAGTAAATAGAAATTGCAGACAGGGGCTTGCCCCAAAACCCAAAACACAATCAGCAAGTAGGGAAAAGTTTTTATAAGGAAAACCTGAGTATATCCTTGACAAAGTGCATGTATTTTGCAAACTGCTGGACATTTAGTTGCTGGGCAATTAAAAGCGGAGTCAATAGAGGAAGGACATGTTCTACAGCAAACTCTGCTCCAAACTGCACCAGCAAACAAAAGCAGAAGATAAGCTCCTAAACAATTAGTATGTCCATATTAAAGACACAAGAATATAACTTGGGCATAGAGGATTAGAGGATTCTGTTTAGGTGGAAGCATTTCACTTGCAAGAGTGAGAAGAAACTAGAAAATGACCATATGATTAAAGATAGCTACCTGCTTAGATATAGAGTTTGAAACACGTAGCGTGCACATAAGTGTTGGTGGAGATTGATCAACAGCAGTACAACGTTGAATCGTTTGCAATATATCCAAAACAGCAGGCTTATCGAGTGAGTGAACTAGATCGCCTAAGCAGAGTAGAGCGTTTACTCTCACCTGTCATCAGGGGAAAAAACATCAAACGTAAGGCTACAGAGACAAATTGCCAATTTAAACTCCTACAAGTAAAACACAAACCATAGAATGAAGCTCATCTTATGACATGCCAGTCAAACTCAACTTTAATATGTGCTGTAGTTGGTTGTGTGAATCGGCTTATCATTGAGATCACAAAGGAATTTTATATTGTTATGATGGTATTTAGACATTCCGCCCAGTGTTGAATGAAACACTTGATTTGTCTGCATTTTACTGTTATGGTACATTTGTATCTCGAGGATGGTGCAATGAAACATTCCCAGGATAGTGGATACTATATCCCGATTCATTAAAAAGATCCCCCAACATTTCAAGTAATCCGGTAATTTAACTAAATTTTTGAATGGTTCAAGAATACCACACTATATTCAAGGAAGTTAATTTAATCAACATTGATTTTGTCATTCAGTGGTATGCTCAAAATCATGTACCAAAAATCCCATCAGCTCAAAGATGATGTCAGGCCAACAAGAGACAGTCCTTGCAAATCAATATTTAATCAGAACTTCAGAAGTGATATGACCAACATTAAATAACCCTTTCATGCTTATAGGATCAAGTATATCACTTGTTCTCTCGTGCTAGTAACAAAAGAGAAGAATTATAATGATTTATGCGTACCGCAGCAACAGTTGTTCGAAGTGCCAAGCTATGCACACGAGGAGTTATAACTTGTTTCACAAGCTGCACAATAATAAAAAACATACTGTCAATAGGCATCACATTTTAAAACTTAACAAAATCAGAAGCGAAATGGATGAGAAGTTCATTATCAAAGCCCTCGAGTTATTCAGAACTTTGCCATACAACACCGCTTCTAAAGCTGTCAAGTCACATTAGTCGAATGATTCAGGTAGTAAACAGCCACCAGAAAATATCATAAAAGCACCATGCTAATTCTGAAGTACTGGGGTACATTATCATGAAATTCTCACCGTAAGCTAAGCATATTGACAGAACATTTTTACCTTAAGCATATTAACACCACATTATTACCTCATTTTGGATACAAAGTACTTCCTTATACACAAGGCAAACATTATATTAAGACTCGATAACAAGGCAGTGAATTCGCATGAGGTCTAACGGGGTGGATGTTCTCTCATAAACACTAGGCTAATTATTTGGGTTAGCCACATTTAATAAGGAAATGCAACCTTCATTTGATTCCATGGAAGGGGAAAAAATGAATAGGGTAATCACCTGAGAATCCAGATGGGTGGCAAGAGAAACTGTCTTTTTCAGCACTTCCTCTTGTAAGCGGGTATCAGAATCATCATAAGCACGAACCAACATAGGCAGCACATGTGATATTAAGTGTTCACGGCTGGTCTGTTACATTAAGTAATTTCAGAGTTGTTAAAAGTTCAACCACAAATTACAAGAATAAAAAAAGGGGGAAATATAGAAAAAGACAACCAACACATCAGGGTAACTTACACACAACCTATGAATAAAAAAGTGATGCTTAAGCACTTGCTTCACGCTTTAACCACCCACAACGCTTTAAATGCGTATTTTTCAAAAAAATTGTGATATTTTTTAGAAGTAAGCTCACGTTCTTTAAACAATAGAGTAATTTTAAAGAACTAACTAGAGTAATCGTGATATGGAGTTAATGAGGGAAGAGGCTGATGATGGAATTGATATGGAGTTACAAGGTGATAGTGGTGATGGTGCTTTACATCATGAGGGGGAGGATAGAAGCTCAGAATCTACATAAGTTTACCACCCAGTATTTTGGTTTCACAGGTTTTCCTTTTGCTATGATCAAAGAAATATATTTATAGGTGGAACCATCTATTTTGCAATTATCCTTTAAGATATAGATTTGAAAGAATCCTAAAGGATACTTATGAGCTGTAGGTTGAATTTGAATCTATGTCTTTATCATCAACATCTACTTGACAAAAAGGAGTAGCATAATGTATTTTGAAAACATATATGTATATATATGATGATATGCATTAGTTTTGTGTTTTAAATCATTATTACTAGTTTATGTTAGTATGATTGTTAATTCTAAACACATTTTATAGAACTGGGTGCTTCGCCCATGAAGCGGGCCCTTAGCGCTTAGCATCACTCACTTCACACTTACGTAATAGGAATCCCATCGCTTTATTGCACTTCATGCATTTTTCGTCACTGCACACAGCAGATTGTAGCTTAATTAAGTTTACACTTGACCACCTGCTAAGGCCACAATATTGTTTTCTCGTTATCCTACTTTTTTTTAGTCTGTGTGCCATGCGTGAAGCTGCTAAAACTCTTACCCCTATCGAGAGAATAATCTTTCAGAAGCCCATAAATACCACTGAAAGGAGAAGAATGCCCTTTAAAAATAAAAAAGCCCTTTCCTTACATGTTTACTCATCATTTCATTTCCCTTTTCCAATCATACGGAAATCCCCAAACCATATTCTAGATCTCTACCACCAAACGGCTGCCACTACCTGCTACCTCCACAAGGCTGTCACCTACTGTAGTAAAAACTCCCACCCCTTATATGCTTCTAGCAAGTTATGCCTTTCAGGCCAAGGCCTCCTTTTATCAGCAGTGCAGTTGTATGCCACCACTGCACCCCCCCACTATGGATAAGATGTAGAAATAAAATTGGTTCCTTTTGAGGATTGTGAAAATGATGGCTTTTGCATCTCAAAGAGGAAACGTAGTTTACTATGTTCATTTCCAATTTTATGTTGGCAAAATTGTATGCCCTTTTCTTTAGACTTTAGCAAGGGGAAAGGCATCGAAAAGAAAGGTATTTTAATTATATTGTGCAATCAAAAAAAACATTATATAAAGGGGAAGATGCATGATTGTGTTTACCAAAAAAAAGAGTAAAGATCTCCTTTAGTGTTTTAGAACTTCAATTTCAATTCGAAATTGTATAAAGTGGAATTAGCATAATCAAGTAGAGTGATAACGACAACAATTAACATAACCAACCCGTATGAGTGAGTTCATCATATTACCAGACTAAACATGTTGATATGGATCATCATTTTTATAGGAAAAGACTGATGATGCAAGGTAGATAACATTTATTCCCCAGACTGAAGGGAGCAAACAATTAATATTGAAACTAAAAAATGTCTTCAAAAATTAAGCGTTGAGAACTTAGTGAGCAAGGTAGAAATTAACATAAATTCGCCAGATTGAAGGTGGTATTGCAAAAGTCAAAACTTCTCATTATGGGGATATGATTTTCCAGTCCTATAGGAGTTAATTTCTAGGATTCAGTTTTGGACTGTCAACAATAGTCTGTAGACGTTCGTCTGTAGCTCTTTTGAAATTCCTTACTCTCCACAAGACATTTAGATGCATTATCCCTAGAATTCCATATTTAATTTCTTCGGTACAATTAAAAATGAATTATTTAATCTCAATAAGTATTTAAGATGGTTCCTGCAATTCGTACCCACAAGGATTTGGATGACAACAGCAGATGCCCTATCTCTCTCCAGAAAATGAGAGACATCAAGATTACATCTAAAAGACAGCTAACAAAATAAGTTTGAAGCCATTGACAAATGTGTATGCCAACTATACTCATACTTCTGAGACAAATATTGGCCTTGGTGTCTACATAGCCTACTATTGTCAATAAAAAATAAAAAAAATAAAAGAGCAGGTCATCTCTTGATTCTTGAATCCAGCAATTGCCTAAATAAATGGATTTTAGCCAATGAAAACCAATTTTGGTATTAGTACTCATTTTACCTTGTCAATGATAAGCTCAGCATGCTTCACAAGCAGTAATAATGTATCTCCTGCAGCAGAACTGAGGACTGGCAAAAGAGCTGGCAAGGTTGATAACTCAAAATCATTTTTCTCCTGCATTGAGATTGAGGGGGCAAAATTATCAGATGACCTATACCAAAGCAATCATAATTATAGTTTTATAATAATCAGCAGCCTTTTGTACAAATAGATTCAACAAAAAATATCGTGTAGACAACTTGATTTTCACTTTACCAATCAAAATGCTAAAAACCCATGCAGCCGATAATAACAAAGAGAGACAAATAGGAAAAGACTGAATATAAATGACAAAATTAAAGAAGATTATATTCGTAAATATGAAGAAGTAAAATGAGCTGGTTGTTGAACATCAATCACCAGCTGATGTTAACACCAACATACTATGTAACATATGGTACAAACTAAGGGATAAGTTACTAAAGCACCATGTGAATCAAGTTTGAACACTAGGTGACACCTCCCAAAAAATAGAAAGTATGAGCAAACTCGTATCACCTTCTCAATTGAGGAGGACAAGTTCAAGAGCATTAAAGGGTATGTTATAAGGGCATGTGCAAGTTACCTTGCTGTTCCAAGTAAGTTGGCAATATTGAGGCAATGATACGATATAATATGGGAGTTGATACGCATAAGTCAAAGAAATGGCATAGAATGAAGGGAGTCGATACAACACAATATTATAAGGTTAAAAGCACCCATGAATCCAGAAAGGAGATTAGTATTGTACCTGAGACTCTGCTATTGTTAGCACCATTGGCAATATGATCGGCTGCATTGCCAAATTGCGAAGCTCCGCACAAAGAGGGGAAAGAACCTATAAGGAGATGTATCAACATATCATCAGATTTTCAAAATGAGAAAGTACGCAACAACAACCTTCAATGTATCCCGCCTATGCAAGGTCTGGGGGCAAGTTGTAGGCCGTCTTTCCCCGGCTATGTCGAGAGAGTGTTTTTTAGTGGCCCAAGTATAGACAGAAACACACAAGACACAAACAAATTTAACGGTTGGAAAAGCAAGGGGCTAGGTAAAAGACAAATACTGTGAGAACGGGGATGGAGAAAGGATACGCTCTCTGCCGCTCTCTGCCACTCCTCTGGAGTCTAGTCTAACCCTCTCTAACATGAATGCCCGTCCTATGTCTAACAGGTTCTCACTAAGGTTCAAAAGGGAAAAACCTTGTCCAATAGAAGAAGAAATGGCATGGAATGAAGGGAAACAAAATGTAAGCATTAATGTAAAGAAGCAAAACATAAACTCAACAAGAAGAATTTCCCTAAACAGCTAGAAAACAACTCTATCACACACTAGGTCCAAGAAAAGAACACTTTCAAGAAGGTTTATCACATTTCTCTAAACCCAGCTACACCAATTTAACATCGTCCTCTCTCTTCCAGGGAAAAAGCTTCTTGCCCACGATATGAGAGATTCACTACAAGCCACTCAACATCTACATTTACTATTCAATATATATACTGCCTATTTAACTCTCACCATACTCTAATATCTTTCATTTTCCCTAACATTTTTCTATCCTTCCCTCAGTGCACACCTCTAGCGTAATGGAACCTTATATTGCAACAGGCGCGGGTTGATACTAATTTAAGCTTGAGAGAAGCAATGATGTGATTTCGTGAAGCAATAAAAAGAATGAGGAATGAAGAGAAAGCCAGAAGGGACTTGGAAAGGGAAGCAGTGGTACCTTGTATCGCAACACACGGGAATCAAAATCCTTCCACATATCTCGCAGTGCCTTTAAGAAGTCAGACTTCTGCATATTGTCTCTTTCCTGCAAAGAAGTCAATTTGAATATTGTTAAAGAAGAAAAGTTTAATGGTCTGTTCTTTCTGTTGAAACTAATTATACAATCCTTACACCACTATAAAGAAAAGATGAAAATTGAAAACATACAATCATGTGGTCTAAGAAGCGAAGTGCACGCAACCTTGTATCATCTCGAAAAAAGGAAGAACCTAAAAAAACATAGAAGTGTGTCAGGATCAATTGCGAGTCAAAATCAGTACAAGAAAAAGATATAACGCTTCAATTTGGAAAATAGATTTTGATGCTTCAAGAGTCAGCATGTGCATACTGGAATAGTCTACTCCTAAGGTCAAAACCTGGATGCACATAAAAACTTAGAATTTTAAAAGGTATGAGATTATACTCTTCAGAAACAAGAAAACTGAAATTTCGAACACTACACCAAACCTGGAGTCAACACTACATCAAATACATGAACCAAAATTTAGAACATTGCATCTCACATGAACTCAATACTTCATCCTTACAAATGATATATAAAATGGGTAAAGATAAATGAGATAATTGCCCCTTTTGTGCCTCTTCTTTCAACCGTGCACACAAGTAACTTCCAACAAAGTTCTCAACAAAAACAAAGCAGTCACTAAGCAGTTTAATGTTGCTGCACTCAGCACATGTTGTATTATTCGTGAACAAAAATTTCAATATCTTTGTGCAAAACATAGCCTCAACTCTGGAAAAATTACAAATATAGTATGATGATTCAGTCTTGCACAGGCTACCTCCTCAAGTTTTATTCCTTTTTCCCTCCACTTCCTCATCAAAAAGCAAGAAAAAATGAGTTTTTCCTCACCAAAGAGACACTTCCCACCCGGAGAATGGAGAATCAGAAAATTCTCGTCAAATTATATGTTTTTCCTTTTCATGTATCCAGTTGAGAATACTGAAAGTTCATTTAAACCAATACAATGCGCAATGACATATATAATGCCGATATCACACAGTCAAGCCCATCCATACATAATATTCAAGACAGTCACAAGTTAAATCGCATGATCAATCTCCAACTTTTAACCAAAGAAAAACTCATTTTTTAAAGGAAACGAGATGCGGTATTATGTGGATTGTGGAATCAAAATCTGCAAGGTCAAGGATCCTTGTGGAAATTGAAATTGAACAAGTACAATAACATCCCCAATTAGATATGCAAGCTGGACAGCATAGTGAGCCACCATGTTACCCAACCTACGGACATGCAAAAATGGAAATCAACAATCAAAGACAAGAGCCATCTAATGCCAACATACAACAGACCAACGTATATAAGACATAAAGAACCACAACGAAGATGCTGAATTAAACTAAGGCTACTATCAACAGAAAGACTTATTTCGAATCATATTTGTCAACAGACATGTTCTCATTTTTCAGCTACCTTATACACATGCTATCTTTTATCTTCTACTTACAATAAAAGCAAGATGTGGAATAAAGTAAAGACCAAAATCAGATATAATTCATTGCACCTTTTACCTGTGAAATCAATTGCTGTTGGCCTGAAAGATTCATTAAGAGAAAGCATTCTTTGTAGATCTGAGACTAATTCTGGTGGAACAGAAGAGAAAGCCTCACTGGATAAGTAATTTAGAGTATTCAAGTACTGCACAAACAAATACAAACACAAACTGAAGACTTATCAACAAAAGTGATGGAAGGTCAAATCTAGTGGTGGCATCATCCATAAACAGAAAATCAAATACCCATAAAGAAAAGCTTAAAGCAGTATACTAGAAAGAAGTTTATGAATAGCATGAAGAGCTCCACACAGAAACGGGAACAGAAGAATGTTACATGCAATAAGCACTGGAATCAGAGAACAGTGAAGCTCCAACTCTGGACACAAAACAAGATTCATTGGTTTTTGCAACATGCACGAAGAAAAGGACACTAAGACTTTTTGGAACTACAGTATGTAGGATTACTTTTGCCACTAAGTTGTAAATATTATGATTTCTAGAAAGATTTGAATGCAGACAAGTTGATAGAACTTGGTTAAAGATAAACCAACAGTGAATGACTTTTAGACATATTTGATGAGCAGAACGGTCAATTAAACTATCTAAGAAATGGATCAATCAAAAGTGCACAAGTTTGTCAATCAGTAAGACAAATGGCAACGAAAAGTTGAGGAACACAAGTTCAGAACAACATCAAATTATTTCACAAGGCAAGTTAATGAAAACTATATACAGCCTCCCGCAATGCAAGAGAAGGGAAAAATATATACATACCATCTTTACATTGTTGTGGCAGTTAAATAAAGGCCTTTGAGAAGTTAAATGATATGTAAGACACCCAAAACTGAAAATATCTGAGAACCATCCAACTGAAGATGCTTTACTTCGCACCAGCTCCGGTGCGGTATAGTTGAGAGAGGGCTGAAGGGGGAGCATGGAGTCCTCCATATCATATTCCTGAAAAGCAAAAGCTAACAGTTTTATCATAAAAATTTTCATAACGAGAGATGAAAACCGTAGGGCTACCGGCTACAGAAATCTTATTTCAAAAGAAAAAAAAAAGAAAAAAAGAGAAGCAAAATTTAAGCTAATGCAAGAATTCAGTCACCTATAGAAAAATTGTGAACCGGCTTAGAATATCAAAAGGGAATTGGGATAAAGAAACACTACTACAATGTATGGCAGATATGCATCATCATATAGGTTTTACAAACTACAACATTTAAACGCAAACTTCAAACATGAATATCTATTGCCTTTCAAAGCTGCAGAATTTTTAATTCAGTCGAAAGGAGATGTGATGCAAGCTAAACAAATCCTTTTCTCCATCATCAAATACGTTTACTTACAGCATAGTGGAAAGAATGTGCATTAGCTACATCATTTGAAGCCTGATCAGCAGATATAGCAAATCCAAAACCACCAAGCTTCCAGGCTCCACTAGCGGTTATCAGGACACTCTGCAAAAACAATACACGAACTACTTTATGATGAATGCTAACCAACTTACAAGTAAATCTCTAGTAGCTTCCAACTGGAGATGTTATCACCATGCCATGACAACCATAATAATTAAAAATACCTCTGCTGCAATTGAACACATCAGAAATTACATGTGTGCCTAGGGCAAGGAGGACACGCATCACAAGACAACTTTTCACTGAAAACAAAAGCTAAGGATACCTTATGTGGGACTTATATAGAAGCCCCAAATGAACATCCTAATTTACAAAGATGTGAAGCATAGAAAATCTAATATGGAACTTCAAAAGCTCCTTTCAACCAACCAATGATCGAAGAAACCTAAAATTGGAAGAAAATATTCCATAACCTCATCAAATAAAAACTGATCCTTGAAATTATCATATTAAAAAACTAACAGTCAACTGAACTAGTGGAGTGGCAGAAAATAACACCAAATTTATTGCACAGCAAGACAAGTGAATGAGCAACATTCACTAATCAAAGCCTAATTCAACGAATTTGAATCAGAATCCTCAAGGGAAGAGGAAGAAACAAGAAAGGAGGAACACAGTGGAGAAGAGACGGACCTCAGGGCATATAGATCGATGTATAAGACGGGCGTTATTGTGGAGGAAGTCCAAAGTCTCAGCAAGCTGAAGCAACCCATGCTTCACTTCCAAGAGTCCCATAGCCTGCAAAAGGAAGGATAAGACATCGAGCTCACAGCTGAAAACACCAAATCAAACAAAACAAACCCAATCCAAATCAATTTTGAAGTACCATGCCCTTAAGCTCCTTGGGAGGATTGGGGATATTATCAAGATCGCCAAGGGCGTTGGCAACGGAAGAGAACAAAGGCTCAGTGACCATAGCCATGGCATTCTTATTCTCATCCAAAGGCTGAACAACATGAAGAACTCCAGGATGGCGAATCCGAACCAACCGAGAAGCATCCGCGCGGACGATGTTGAAAAAGGACTCCTCGGTGGCCTTGGGGAGGCCGGAGCGAGCACGCGCCTCCGAGAGGGAGCGCTTATCAAGAACCCAAACGCAGACGGTAGGGTACTGATGAGATCCGCCTCCGCGAGGCTTTGCAGAATAGAGCTTCCATGCGAGAGCAGGGCCAGCAGAGCCGATCTGGTCGAGGAGATCGTAATCTTGGAGGGGTTTGGGTCCCGTTACTTCTTGAACCGTAGTCTGTACGGTCTTCTCGATCACGGCGGCCGTCTTCGCTAGGGCCTGAGTTAGGGTTTTCATATTCATCGCCATTGATGGTGAATCTCTCTGTTCCTTCTTCCTCTCGTCCTTGTTTTTTCCGTGTCGGCAAAATTGTGGAATTCAATCGCAATCAGTGGCTGATTGGGAAATTCAATTGGATCTCGTTTCAGTGCATTTGATTGATTCAGATTCCACTCAGGAGGCGAGAGATGAAGAGCTGAGGGATGAAGATTGAAGATTTCATCCACCGATCTAACAAAATGAAAGCAGGAAAAGGGAGAGAAATTGCAAAATCGGTCGTTTCTTGAGAGAGAAGTGGCAGACGGGATTGAAGTCCACACCTCTTTCTCCCACCTCGTAATTTCATCAAATTTCTTGATTTTATAATGTATGTAGCATTTTTTATACTCACTTCATAGAGTATAATTTTGATTGATTAAAATACAGATTACAGAGTATGTCATTTTATGTATTTTAATTTTAATTTACACATTTATTACTTATTAGTATAGCTTTTGTATCTTACAATAAGCTTAATATATTCAATTCATAAATAAATTAATTTTTTTCATTATAATTTTTATTGACAATTTTAATAAGTTCGGTAACTATTGATAGGATAATATTGTGTAAAATTAAAATAGTGACAAACTATAAAATATTTATAACATACAGTCAATTATATATTTTATAGTTTGTTGTTCTATTACATATACTAAAATATTTTTTAAATCAAATAATAATTAATTTAGAAATTTTATTACAAATTATTATTGTAGTAATTATCATTTACCACATACCCATTAAAGTTAGTAATTATTTAGATTTATTATTATAATAAATATATATATATATATATATATATATGATTTTACTTTTACATAGATAGAATTATATATAGAATAAAATATCATTTCAACTATTTATTTAGAATTGAAAGAATTAAGGAGAGTGCGACATGTAGAATTAGAGATTTCTACTTTGGTATATAGTATTGATACTGATATTGATGATTTTATGTATTTTCTTTTTAATTTACACAATGATTTTATGTATTTTAAAGTGAAGTTTTTGTTTTTGATATAAGTAAAGTATTAAATAATATTTATCTTATACAATGTCCATTAATAAAATATTTACCGACCATTTAAACAAAAACAATTTTCAATAACAGTTCTCATAAATTACTCACTTTTAATTGACTATAAAACTAACATATTTTGGATCAAATTTTAAAGCATAAAACACCCTTGGTTAATTATAGTTTTGAATAAATTGGAAAAAAAAAAATATAACTGATGGTGTAATGATATATGGAGTATTTATTAGAGTTATTAAAATTTGTACTGTTAAATAGTTGAATAACATGTTATGTTTTGCTTGATTACGAGAGTAATCAACCATACAAAAATAATTTTAGAAAAAAATATACATACATGGGCCATTTGATTATGCAGGATGCAACATTGAAGATGAACATACAAACACAATTAGTTAATGAGGACCCTGTCATCGCATATTCATTTCCTCCAGACCATTATGAGGTGAGAGTGTTGTCTTCCAGAAAATTACAGGGCTGGTCCTGATCACTGGAAGTATCGTAAGCCCATAGCTAGGTTAAACAAAAGCTTCAGAGGCTCATCATCTATTATAACTATCTACAAAAATGCAATGAGATTGATTGCTCAATGCTCACATATTCCGATCATACAACCAGTTCACCTAGATTGCCAAATGGATTGATAAAGTTCACTTCTTTGGTTTTCTGAGCCTTCGTCTTTTCACATTTTTCCTGGAGAAAGACGCAAACAGGTGCATAAGAATTAGGAAATCATCTGAATAATGAAGATGTCTTTAGTAGGAATGTGATTGGTTAATGGCACATACCTCTTTTGAGGTCTGCTAGTAGCAAGCACACCCTTCATCACAGAGCGTATGTCGACAGAGCGTTCTTTCATGATCTTATCATGATACATCTTGCTCCCTATTTCGGTGATTAGCTCCTCCACCTCCTCAAGGGGTTGGTCCACATTGAGTTGCAGTTCACCTTTCCTTATGACAGTCACACCAAAGTCATTTGCTTTGGAATCCCGGAAAGCATCCTGAAGAATATGATAATTGCCAATTGAAACATTTGAAGAGAAGCTTCTCAGAGGTGTAGACAGCAACAAGAACCAAGTTCCAATTCAACTAAAAAGGTACCAATACAGAGAACAAGAGTCCGTACCTTTGGAGGCTGAGCGACAACAAATGCTTTATCATCTTTACCAAGCATTTCAAGATGTGATTGTATAATATAGCAGAGGTTCTTACATTCACCTGGATCCTCAAAAGCAATCACATGGTATGGCTTTGGTTCAAGTTCAAGATCTGCTGCCATCTCCAATGTGTAAAATCCAACCTTCATTTCATCTCCTTCTCGTGTGTACAATTCAATACACTAGCAACAGAAAACAATGATATAAGCTTTCATGCAAACTGGGAAAAAATACTGTTATTTATGTCGCGGGCATGTATTCAAAGACAAGCTATCTTATGGCTCCAAGAAGTTCCTTGTGCAATCAAAACCTAAAAAGGTTGTAGTTGCGGGCCAGTATCCTACATATTTTAGCAGATAATTCAAATTCGATCTAATGCAAGGGGATTCACTAGGGCGGTCCACTAACCTTGGATTGTACTAAATCCTTGACCCTAATAAAAGAAATTCAAATCCAATTGAAAAATGACAGATAGCATGAACAGGTAGTACTAACCAACACATGTGGAAGATCCAGCCACCATAAATAATCTTCTTCCTCCTCCACTGCATATTCACGATACTTGTTCAATACTGCTTGAGTTCCAAATCGCTCCACTTCACTCTTCAGTTTGTTAATCCTCTTCTCTACAAATGCCTTGCTCCTCTGAGGCAATTTGCCCATAAGATTAGCGGCCTTCTTTACTTCGTCCTCAGTGATCCATCGATCCAAATCCTTGCCCATATCTCTCATAACCTCCTTGATTTCTGGATCAGTTTCTGCATTGTAGCTTTCCAGAAATCCACGAGAATGTTTCTTGGTATGCTGCCATTGCTCTTTGCCGGTCCTTTTGCCAGCTTTAACAGAGCCATCACTTGACTCGATAACTGTTTTTGATTTTTTCGCAACCTTTACAGGAGGCTTCACATCATTACTAGGGACTGCCAGCTTCATAGGGAGATTTTCTTGATTCGGGAAGTCAGTTGCTTTATCAAGAGCCTCCTGAGCTTTGGGGGCGTCAGCAAGGAATTCACGAATTTTCTCAAAAGGGGCACCTTTCCACCGGGGTATAATCTTTTCCGGAGGATCGTACACACTAATGCCATCTACAGGAAAAGTAACATCCGCTATTAGCACTCATGTCAAATAATGAAATTCATCAGTTCCCATTGCAACCTACACTTTAGACTGTACAAAACTAAATGCAAAACAGACAAGTAGAAGCAAAACAGATAACTAGAAATATATGGAAGAGACACGGCTAGGAACAATCTCAAACAAAATATTCAGGCAATTCAATAAAGAACAACATCGTAGTTAAATAAGTTATATGAGTGCACATAAGCATGGGGTTGAGCAGTAAACAGCACTGGTAAGAGCTTCAATACCTGCCCCATAGTCAAGGTTTTCAATATTTGAATGAAGCCATTCATGCAAAGGTGACAACTTCTCACTCTCTTTTTCAACCTTCTCTTCTAGACCTTTAAAGAAGGTAACCTTATCTTCATCATCCATCGCGTGAAATGGGTCTCGTCCAGCTACCTCATTGTCTCTTACTTTGAAAACAATTTCTCTGAGTTTATCATCATTCATCCACTCAAGTTCAGTGTTGTCTTTCAGAAGAGAGATGACCTTTGTAAAGTCTGATCCTTGATCTGAATCCTGCTGCTTCAATTTCTCCCTGGCCATTGTATAACTGTCTGTGAATCCAGCACCCATCTTCTCCAAAACTGGCAAGAGCTCATCAAAGTTCTTCTCTAGCCAGTTATTATTTACTGTGGATGGCTCGATCTTCAATTTCTCTTCATACTCGTCACACACTTCTGAGTTTTCAGCAGTGAAGACATCATCAGAAACATCGTGATTATTGAGCTCAACTGGAAGGGAGTCTTTTTCCTTTAAGCCAGAAACATCAACGGCATTTACAGCAGGAGCACTATCAGATTCGGCCAAACCAGCAGGTGTCACTATGTTGGAGATCTCTTTCTTATGATCTAAACTTCGACTAGAATTACAATCTGCATCCTCATGCCATGATGAATTACGATTAATTGTACCTTGGACAGCACTACTATGGACGTCAACGTTTATCCCACTGATCTCAGTTCTTGAAAATTCATCCTCTTTTAAACTAGAATCATGAAGAACTTCTTTACTTACTACAGACTCTGAAGCCCCCAGTGATCTGTCAGGCATGCAAGTGGCAGTTATTTTCTCCTCTTTGCCCGCTTTTTTCTTAGTATCAACATTTGAACCCTCATCCTTTGTTGAATCATGAGCAGAAGCAGAACCCCTTCGTGCAGATGTATTTTGGGCTGTCCCATTTATACCGTTAATCCTAGGATGAGAATAACTATTTTTTACACCAGAATCACTCCTACCTTTTGCGCTTGGAATGGTATTTGATGGACTGTAAAGATCAGAGGCATTTGACACTATATTTCCGTCTCCTAACCTCTCACTCATATGATCACTTGTGATCCTAGTATCCTCTTCAACTTCAGCAAAAGCATTGCCACTCTCAAGCATGTGATTTTCCAAGAGAGCACCATTGATGGATTCTTGGGTCTGTTTGTCAGAAAGGTATTCCCTAGCTTCTGCAACAGATCTTATGACCCTTGGCTTCTTTCTACATGCTTCCTTTGAGAAGCTTGATTGACCTATAGAAGTACCTGAACCATTCATTCCTAATGCTTTCAAACTACCTTGGCTATCCTCCCTCTCTAGTAGACTGTTCTCTACTTTTGAAATACTAGGAGTAGGAAGTAATTGATCCCCACTTTCTACAAGGGCGACATCCTTTTCAACTTCAGCGACGTCAGTGTGCATACTCTTTTCAGTTTCCTTACCCACAATACTATCAGTATCCTCTGCCTTGGCTGAGCTTTCACTTTCAAGATTATCGGGAGCATCAAGAAGCTCCTTCATGGCTTCTATTTCAATTAATGGTTGTTCATTCGATGAATGCTTCAGCTTCTCCACATCACGGGCATGCTTAGCCATTTCCCTGATCTCTTGAATCCTCTTTTCAAAGTCCAAAGAATCTGTCTCCGTTATACTAGTAGCATCTAACATTTTCATCTGATTGTTCGACTGCATTACGGCCCTTATGCTATTCATAAGCTCCTCCTTATCAAGATGAGGCCTTTCTATGAATTCATTAGCCGGAACTATTAACTCTGGTATAACTTCAATGCTGCCATCCTTCAATGTCTCTTTCTTCTGCCTTGACTTTGTCTTTCTCCTAAGCATCTCCTTCTCCAATCTCGACAGCTCCTTCTCACCTTCCCGCTTCGAGAAATACTTGTTCGTAGCCCAAACAAGTAGCAAACCACAAAGTGGGACAATGCCAAACCTTGAAACATTGGGAACACAATCGAATCTCATCAAACCATTCCTAATTCCGCTCACCAGCTTCGAAGACGACCTTTCCTTATAAACCACAAACTTCGCCACTGAACTGCTCTTCGGAAGCACATTGTTGTTCCCTGTCTCCATCTCCTTGGCCACAAATCTGGCATGGGAGATTTTTGAACTCACCTCACCAAACTCTTCCAACTCCCTATTCTCCGCAAACTCTGAAGGCAGAATCTGGTTCCTCCTCAGAATCTCATCCTCATCAACCAAGACACGCTTGACATTGCCATTCAAATCCTGATAAACAGTAAAAATCGGACCAGAGCCAAGTCCCCAAAACTCGATATCCTTCTTGTACTGCTCAATCCAACCCTCCAACTTATTCCACAAGACCGACTCCCCGGCGCCAACTTCAGAATCAATTTGATTGACGTTAACACTCTCACTAGTAGCTAAATTTGATTGAGTGTGAGGATCATCATTCTCAAGAGTAGGTACCTGCACTGTGAGTTTCTTCCGAAGCGAATTCCGCCGGGGAGATCGTCGGCTGAACTGAGCTGAAATCTGGAAATGGCGGCAACAGGGAAGGGGGAGATGGGTACGATACAGATAGGGTTTCAGGTGAGATTTTCGGAATTTGTAGGAATTGTTGCTCGGGAATTGAATTGAAGGTTTGGGGGTGAAAATAGAGATTCTGTATGGAACTTGTGAGGTCGCTGGAACTGAAAGTTTGAAGATTTCCATGATTTGATTCAGATTCAGGGTGGGGAGGCAAGAGATTCAGAGCTCAGGGATGAAGATTTCATCCACCGCTCTCACAGAATGAAAGCAGGAAAAGGGAAATAACTCGCTCAACATTTTTTGGAGGGAAATTTACATAAAACCACCCCTTAAATTCGAAATTATAAAAAAGTACCCCTTAAATGGTCTCCATGAACAAATTACCACCCTTCATCAATTTTCGTTAAGCCACTATTGAATACGGAGTATATTATATTTTAATATTTTTGACCTCTTTGATTATAAATATAAATATATTTAAATTTAAATTTTAAAATTTAGATTACATTTTAGGGATCATTTCTTATTTTTTATAGAAAAAAAACTAATATATATATAGCCTACAAGTATAAAGTATTGTTGCAATTTGTGTCTAAAAATGTTTATAAATGTTCAAACTATGAAGTAAATTACTCTTTTGATTATAATAGGATTAGAAGTCGTGATTTTTATTTATAAAGTTAAAATTATCTTAAAATTATTATTTATTTGTGGTTTAAATATTAACTTTCGATAATTAATTTTTTATAAAAATTCAAAAAGATTTATAATTATATTTTAGTTACACAATTAATAGATAAACTAATTTTTAAAAAATTTACAAACATTTTAAGGCAAAAGGCATGAGAAATAATCTTAAAATTATCAACTTTAATATTGAATTTTAAAAATTAACCATTAATAAAAAAAATAAAAAGAGGAATAATTATATCTTAGTTTCAAAATTAATAGATAAACTAACTTTAAAAAATTTACAATCACTTTGAGGCAAAAGGGCATGAGAATTTTTCATTTTTTTTTTTTTGATTAGGTAAGAATTCGGGTGAGAAAACTCTACCCGAAAGCATCATGCCGGATGAGGTCAAGAAGACCTGTGTGTGGTTGTATAGATCAGGTCCCCTGGTAGAGTAGCAAAGGTGTGCAACCTTTTTCTTAAGGTATGCAACACGAGGACTTCCCAGGAGGTCACCCATCCTAGTACTACTCTCGCCCAAGCACGCTTAACTTCGGAGTTCTGATGGGATCCGATGCATTAGTGCTGGTATGGTCGCATCCTTTTTCATATTTATTAATAAAAAGGCTATCACTAACAAATAATATAGATCAAACCAATATTTTAAGTTCAAAATTTGTAAAATATATATATTTAACACTAGCTTAATGAAAATAGGTGAAGGGTGGTGATTGGTTAACAATGACCATTTAAGAGGTGATTTTCTGTAATTTCAAATTTACGGAATGGTTAAATAGAAAGTCTCATATTTAAAGATGGTTTTGTTAATTTTCCTTTTTTTTTTGTTTCTTTGTGTCTTTTGTCAATGAACATGGAGGTGTAGGCCCACTTATAGAAGACACTAACCACATACAAATCCAACGGATTCCATAACAATGAGAGTAGTAGTCCGTCAAACTTATATGTTGTTCATGCTATCTCAATCTTCTCAATGTGGGACAACCTGATATTCCAACCTATAGGCTATAACTTCATACCAATATCATAATATCAAAGCTGGTAAAAGT
The DNA here is from genome assembly GCA_963922045.1 of Persicaria maculosa. Taxonomy (NCBI): domain Eukaryota; kingdom Viridiplantae; phylum Streptophyta; class Magnoliopsida; order Caryophyllales; family Polygonaceae; genus Persicaria; species Persicaria maculosa. Next base: position 72,404,930 of record OY998260.1, read on the forward strand.
AAAAGCCTCTGTAGTCTGTAGTATCAACACTTCACAATTCATGTATCGCCACTAGACATCATCTGATCTGTGAGCAATTACTAGAATACAGTACAGAGTAATCAGTCTTAAATTGTCCAAAAACTAATCAACTCATTATCCATCCTCAGCACTTACTACTCAACCTTCTCTTCAGCTCCTCAACCATCAAGTTTCTGGGGACAGCTTCCTCTTTCGACAGCTCTATATCCTTCACTTTCACTATCCCTTCGTTCACTTCCCGTTCCCCGACGATCACCATGAACGGGATTTTATCCTCCTTTGCGCGATCTATGTGCTTCATTACCTTCTTGTGGACCATGAATTCTGTTTTTATTTTCGCACTCCACAGTTCGCTCGCCAGCTCTGCAGCCAGGGATAGATCGTCCCCTAGAACACTAACCAGAACTTGGGTTTCGCTTCCCCGTACCACCTGTCATGTCATGATGCCACAGCATTTAGATTTTGCAATGGTGAAACAGGGATTATAGTATAGTACAAAACTGGATAGTATGCCCAAATAAAAAAAATGGAGATACACCCGCCCAAGGGTGTCTGCAGTTGGCACCTTCCAGAAATGATCAAATTCAAACCCTACTAGTGGTCTATCTGTATATTTAACTATAATGACAACCTTTTATCAACTTCCTATAAACTAATCGTACTCGTCAAAAGAAGGAAAGCTCCAGCTAAAACAACAGCTCAACGGAACAAATTAAGTCATACAAGCCATACACATGTTGCATAACAATTATTCCAAAAAGGCTCAAACTATTACCACAACTTCATTATGGAAACACGAGAGTTTTATCTAAGATAGTCATCATCATAAATGTTAAGACAAACAAAAGTCAAGCTCAGTGGAAATCTAGAAGGTCGACGATACTCCTATTAGCACAGTTTTTCTCGTTTTTATCAGATCTAGCCTGGCTGAAGATTCTGATGAAAATGATTTTAATATTTAACATTATTAAGAGAAGAAACAATTTTGGTCCAGATATAGGAATAAAGGACTCCACTACATTAGGATTGTTAAGAGTAAAATGATATCCATCCACAACCTTTACCTCTCCTACTGGACCACATTGCAAGCTGATTTTGCTAGTACCCTTTTTACAAAGCTAACCTTGACGTATCATGCCTTAATATAACTATATGGTATTTATCCAGGCAATAGCAAAGCAAATAACTGAGAATTCTCAATGTTTAAAGAGAGCATTGTCAATCGTTACCTTGTCTTTGTCATCCTTTATTTGCTGCTCCATTATGGCATATACACGTTCAATACCAAGACTGACGCCTACAGCTGGAACTGGCTTTCCACCAAACATAGAAATAAGATTGTCGTAACGCCCACCAGCAGCAATCGAACCAACCTAGGGAGCATATGCAAGATTTCACATCATCAGAACTAAAAATACCATCTGAAGGAGTGAAGCACACACATCATATCACACAACACAACATAACACTTCCCTCCGAGACTCAAATAGTATAATCTTATCAGCACTCTTTTAAAAAAAATATTGTTACTTAATGCTTTTCATATAACTAAAGGTTCACGTAGTGATCAGATTTTCCTTCCATCCAAAAGTCTGTAAAGATGAGAAAGAAGTAACTTTGACAGCATTAGTCCTATACCTTCATGGAACAATAAAGAAAAAGGATCAATCTAAGTAATGCAAATCTTTTGATAAATATGTAAATGATTTCCTATCAATCTGCTTCTCAAACGATGGAGATCTTTCAAGAGGGAATGCAGCAATCCCATAGAAGATCATCATACACAATCACTGATCATAAATGAATTAGTTAAATACAAATCACCTTGGGCTTCTTGCTATGAAAATAATTACCTGAGTCGTGCCCTTGAAGACTGCCTCAAATATCACTCCAGTATAATAATCCAGTCCTCTAGCAAGACTCAAGTCAAAAACAACTCTGTCAACGCATTTAGACTTGTCAAGAGCTTTAAACAAAATCTCCAACTCATTCAATGCTACAACTGATTCTTTATTCTCTAAAAATTTGCTCCCATCTTGCTTAAGCTTAGATAGAAGCTCAAGAGGGCGTCCATTTTCAATAACAAATTCACCAATCTTATCAGCAGTCTCCTTGGTTAGTCCCTTCTCATAGACCTGCACATGATAGCAGAAAGATATTTCAATGAACATAGAATGTGGTAATTGTTTCTTCCCCCCAATAGAAACAAGATTTGTATTGCATAAGTCCTATACATTGCATTGTCTAGTATGAATCTTCACCAATAATAAAAACAACTAAAATCGGAGAGAGGGAATGCATGGGAATTACTATTAAACACAAAATATTAAAGCCAAGAGCAAAAAAAAAAAAAAAAAAAAAAAAAATCAATTAGTTACAAACATGAATGGTGAGCCATACACGAGAGAGAGATTATATCATACCATCTCATTTTTCACTTGATCCAGTGGTAGCTTGTCCAACTTGTCAATACTGGAACAAATGGTTCTAAATTTTTCAGGAGGAACACCACAAATATCCAGCATGCCATCAAGCAACTTCCGATGATTCAGTTTTACCTGCAGAAATATTTAGAAAGCATAAATCAAATGTTTTTAGGACTGGTATCTTCTTAAAAGTCGAGGAAAACCAGGAAAGTTATACAAATAATCAATCCTGGCAGCATCTCTATGAACAAATGTAACAATATAGGAAAAGGGACAAATAAATCAAAGCACGTTAGACAATCAAACCAAGAACTATTCGCATGCGTCTCACTTCAGTCTCAGCACATGCATTACAGCTAGAAATAGTGTGCTGATGATAACATTCAATGAGTAAGCAGCATTACTTTGTTATCCTGCTCTGTGTTTTTAAAATACACAAAATGTAGCTTCTCAATATTGCATTTGAGGACAACATAAATATATGCAAATTTGGATTGTAAAAAATTGAAGACATTACATTAGGAGGCAAAATTTAGAGGTGGTACCTCATAATCCCCTATTTTCAACTCATCAAGAAGCTCAGTCAAGATTTTGACAATCTCAAAATCAGCAGCCATCTTCTCATTTTGACCAGCAATGTCAAAATCACACTGATAGAATTCACGATACCTGCCCTTTGATGGATTATCTCTTCTGTAGACCTTAGCAATTTGGTATCTTTTATATGATGTAAGTCCGTTCATTGCCACATACCGAGCAAATGGAACAGTCAAATCATACCGTAGAGAACAAAGCTCCCCACCCTGCAAACATGGCGATAAACAAGTAAAGCAACATAAGATTCATATTATTGTTTCTTTTTTCCAAGTTATTATGATATTCATATTGCTGAGAAGGATTACTCTTGTTCGTATTTTTCATGAATTAGTACAACAGAGGAAAGATGAACTACAGACTAACAAAAGGGCAAAAGGTAAAGGATTAACAATAAAATCCAAGCATAAAGGTGGAAAAAAGAGTAACAAAATTCAGCCGAGGCAAAAACTAAGGGGAGGAGACCGCTTCTCTCAAAAGATTCAGAAGAATATAAAAATCCAAGCAAATGAAAAGTAAAGCCCAAATTTGGATCTTTGATACGAGGATTTTCCAATCCTTGGACTTCGTTCTCCATCCTCTCAAGTAGTTGGGCCAATAATTGAATAGTTTTAAAGATGGGCTATCAATCTTCAAAAATATTAGTTTAGTATTTGCCTAATCATAGGATTCAAAAATATCAATATGTAACAAGATTAAATGGATTGAGTAAAAGAATCTCAGATCAAATGAATCTAGCCTACAAAGCAATTTTACAAATGGCATGAACATCAAATGAGTTTTTAAACATCACAATTTAGAAATGAGTAGAAGAGCATTAGCAAGTTAGTTTAATCAAGCAAAGAGACTGCATGATACTTTTGATGCATCAGGCCCTGAATGCTTTCTCTAACATTTCACATTGGTCCAAATAATATTCTTTGAAGACAGACAATGATTGCCTTGATTGATGATATGATTACTGGTCATATGTAGATGTGATATGATATTATATGATATGTTGATACGTGATGAGATGCGAATATTGCTTATTAACGGTTTTGATAATGATAGTTATTCAAACATAATACTTCTTTTATTATGATTACCTCAGTTGTTTGATAAATTCATGGCATGAGATTTAAATAACCGTGTTTCTTTATGACATTAAACTTCTACCTTTGCTTTGAAACCTTAGGTGCTAAGGTAAATCTCTAACTGCCAGTGACAGGCCCTAAATGCTTTCTTCAACTTCTACCTTTGCAAAGTGCTTATTTTCTAATACTACCCATTAAAACTGAAATAACAGAGAACCATCTATATAATACCTTCAAAATGTCGCTCATCCCTATAATTGTGTTGGATTTCTATCAAAACTTTTAAAATAGAAACACATTTTCTTTTGGAAGCCACTGAATAACCTTGTGCACTTAAAGGAACCCACTAGCCATGGTTGTCTTGGGATGCCACGAACACCCCAACTTTTAATAAGTAATCACTTCCTCTTATGTTGTCACCATGTCACGAGATTAATTGATATGATTCTTCCCAATGTCACAATCACCACTCAAATAGATATCCCACCATCATTCCATCAAATTACTACCACAAAAATCTCGGCTTAAACCACTCACAGAGCTTCATTCCCAATACCCGCCTGCCTATCTTTAAAGTTACTTTGAACTCATCTATCTCTAACTTCCTTGCAAGTTGGAGGGTGGAGTGCTTCATGGTTCCCATCCCCAAAAAAAAAAAAAAACATATCCAAGCTTTCTCCTGCATTTCCACAACACCTTGAGCTCCCCGATAATGTCATAGGGACAATCTAAGCCTGAACATTTTCTCATTGTTATTTTGACACAAGCTCTCAAGAAAATTAGTTCAGACAAGGAGCAGGACAATAGGAGGAAAGAGGAAAAGGGGTCAACTAATAGAAATCTGTTTGAGATGATGGCATAGGCTACATTGCAGCAACAAGAAGAAGAGCAATAGGAGGTAAGAGGAGAAAGCGATCAACTAAGAGAAATCGAGCAAAGAACGAGTGTACCTGGTGGACGCAATAAAACCAGCACTAGAACCTACACCAGACACCACTAGGAGAATCATAAGAGGGCAGAAGCACACGGGCAAGACTTGGGATATATGTGGTAATGAACTTTTGTGTGTGTGTGGAAGCCTTGCTGCTAATTAATGTGCATTGAAAAATGCAAACAGATGGAAAGAACTTGGGCAGGTTGAATATATCATCAGCAGGCTGAATAATAATAACTATTATTACCTAGAGAGACTTAAACATCAAATATTAACAAATGAAAGATGCCTACAAAATCGAAGTTCCAACTTACAAAAGCTAAACGAACGTTCATACAAAATGTCAGATAGACAGGATTGGTAGACACACAATTTCCGTACAGAAACAGAAATTCTAGCAATAATTAAATAACTGAACATCAGAATCACAAGAAAAGCTATTGGAGGAACCAGGTCTTTGAAAGAGAGCATTACCTGATCAGCCAAATCATAAATCAGTTTTGAATCTTCCCCGTATTTTCCTGTTAGAGTCTCTTTCAATTCAAAAGCAGGAGTATCAAGAGCCATTGCACCGTGTCTTTTGAAAACATCAGTTATTGTTGCAAATGCACTTTCTCGCACAGCCATCTGTTCTTTGGCAAAATCACGAGTACCCTGTCCATGCCCACATCAAGGAGATCTTTAAACATTTAGATACAAAAAAGGGGGGGAAAAGGAACGAATCCGCCATATGTCTACACAACAAAGACTGCCACCATCAAGGATTAGGCAAAGATAACATGCATTTAAACTTTTGGTAAGTTAAACATTCATATAATGAAATAAGAGCCACTTATTAAGAACCTATTTAATTCTACTAGAAAAAATTATGATTTAATATTGGCATGTAGATGTTCAAATTTCTAACATTTCAAAGTCACCAATCACTCAATTAGATAACTTGCACATATAGCCATATACAAAAGCTTGAATGCCACGCAAAAGGAGAGGTAGTTGATTGCTGTTACAAAAGGAAAAATTCAGATTAGTAAATGGTTAAAAGTGACAAAAGTCAAAAGTAATTCCACAACAGTAACAAAATTCATATCTTCAATTGAACTCAAGAAATTCCCACAATCCAGATGTTACTTAGCGATAGTAACAATTGCGATTGACAGAAGAAAACAATGAATGGAAAGAGAATTCCATGCTATGGAATCACACTACTTGCATTAATACTAAGAAATACTCCGTGCATAAGAATCCGCAAAAGCAAACCCTATCACCACACATTCACGTGTAAAAAAACAACTCAACTGCAAAGAATAATCAAATAAATATGTACCTTAGGAATCTTGGGGAGTCTTCTGCTTTCATTGCTTTCCAAGAGATCTTTAATTTTCTGTACAAAATCGTCAAACTCCTTATCCTTGGGGTTCAAAATTGATTGAAAGCACTCTGCAAACTTCGTAAGGCGAGCAAATTCATCAAGTCCATCCACCGAAGTACACAGCAGTCGCTCCTTAATAAGTGGCATGATGGCATCAGTCCCTTTCCCCAAAACCTTCTTCTTCTTCTTTTCCCCCTTTTTCGCCGGATTTTGGTTTCCACTGCTTGCATCAGCCTTGACAGCACCACCTTCTCGAAGGAGTTCAGCAGACTCGAGTGACAGAACCGCCATTGCCATCTCCCAAGACACAATAGCCCGCACCAGCCCCAGCAGCTCATTAGATGAGTGCAAAAACTTAGCATAATGTTCATTCTGAGCTGCTTCTGAAATTACTCTGGAAGCTCTGCTCAAATCTTCACCAGTAGGACTGTTCTCAACCAATACACGCCTCAAATTCGACTTCAAAGCATCATCTACAACCGCATCAACAACCGCTTGTGCCCGATTTAAGCTGCTCTTTCCAAAATAGAAGAGTGCATTCACCAATGCTGATAGCGATATCATGTACGATTCCTTGGTCCCTCTCGAACCGCTGTCCTTATCAGCTGAATTCAGCTTGATCCTCGTTCTTGAGTGCACCTTCCTAAGCTCTTCCCTGAGCGACCCGTGCACGGACGGGATGCAAGATACGCCACTTACATCGTTCTTACCAACCAATTTCGAGCCATTGAGCAAAACCTTAAGGTCGCTAGCGACCGCGGCGTCGTCTTTCAAGGTAAATCCATCACCTGAATCCAGAAAATTGAACGCAGAAACGCTGGCTCGGGAAGCCTCGCAAGACAAGGCAGCAACCAAATCCGCGACGCTGCACAGAGAGGAAGTTTCGTGGTCGAGGATCGCGCAGATCCCATCCAGAGTATCGACGCACGAATCCAAAACGGATTTCTCTTCAACTGTGACGAGAGGAGGTACATCCTGGAGAGAATCGTTGAGGATTTGGGAGATGAAGCTAGGGAGTTGAGCGCGAATGCCATTGGAAGAGGAGAGCAGGAGCTTGTTAAGCACGACGACGAGGGAGGCTCTACGCTGTTCCTCGGTGAGGAATTCGGGATGTGTGATTTGGTACGTCGTCTCTGCTGCCGGAGAAGACGACGATGAAGAGCATGATAGCTTCTCGAGAGCAGCTGAATCGAGCTGTACACGAGAGAGGTTGTGAGCGATGGAGAAGACGGAGGCTGGGGTGAGAGAGGATCCTTTGCCTCCGATTGTAACGGAACTTCTTTCCGCCGTCGCCATTGATTCCGGTGAGATACTGAGACAACCGATTCGACGGAGGGTGCCGAATTGGGGGCGAGGTGGTGGCGGCCAACGGAACCCTGAAACAAGCCTTCCACTTTTTACAATTTTATTCGTTGGGCCTGACTGTACCATGGGCCGAGGGAGCCACACCCCATGATTTAGTAGTTTTTGGGAACATTTTTGTCTTAATAATATTCTTTCTGTTTTTTTAGCATATTTTTTAAAAAGATAAAAATTATATAAAATATTAATTTTATATAGTTTTTAACTCATAAAAAAATATTTCAAAAAATAAAAAAAATACATGTATATTCGGACGGAGGTAGAATAGCTTTAAATAAGCTAATGTTAATATTAAAATTTAATTAGTTTTTAAATTGGATTTTCAACTGTTGTTTAGCTATTAATATTTGAATAAATCAAATCGAATTGAAACTGAATTCATAAATTCTTTGGATGAAAAATCGAACCTAATATTTAAGGTTCGATTGGTTCAGATTCAAGACCTAAGTGAATCTGATTAACAATTTATTATTAAAATTTTAAAATGTTTAATTTTTAAAATAATCTTACGGAAATCTTCTAAAAATACAAACAATATCTTTTAATGTGATACTTTTTTTTAGAGTTATCCTTCATATGCATAACCGCCAAGAGTTGTTCTTGGACAACTATGATAAAATATCATGTGTCGCTCTAAGTTAGAGTATTGAAATGAGTGTTTGATTATGTTACAATTTATTTTGCGTTGCAAGTGAGTTGTATCTTGTACAATTGGTTTACAACGAATGTAATGTCATACCTTGTATTGTTGGCTAAGTACATCAAGACATTGATTATAGGTGAGTTTAACAGACGAGTTTTGTCCATGTGAAGTCTTTTCATAAATTTCTCAATATAATTAGATTGATGGATATAAATTGTATCTCGGGCATACTCAACTTGTAAATTAATTAAGACAAAACTTGGTTTTCACAAGTTCTTTCGTATCCAAAATTTTTTCACAAGTTCTTTCATTTCCAAATTTTCATCAAGTACCTAATTATATTTGCAATCTCATTTGGAGTTTCAACAATGTTTAGATCATAACATATACTGCAATGATGACATAACTCGATTTATATCTTTTGATAAAGATATATGGATATTTTGATTTGTTCATGTATTTTAATCTTCATCATTTTCCAGTTTAAAATATAATTAAATTTAAAATAGAATTAATATGCATCTCTTTCCTCAAATCTACTGCCCTTCTCCTATCTCATATAGTTTTCTTCCTTCACTTCCGGTTGGAACTTGTTGTCGCCACTACCGTTATGCAAAACCCTAACCCTGTTTCCAAGATCTCTATCACTGTTTCTAATACTAAACGAGGGCAGCGCATAATGCGGTTGCCACCACCGCCTTCTTGCAAAACCCTAACCCTAATTTCAATATCTTTGCACACTATTAGACGAGGGTGGTGCAACACAAGGTTGTGAAGACGTGTTTCTTATTAACCATGTCGGGATGGTTGAGCCGGAAAGGATCCTAGGGTAGTACCCAATGATCCCCAGTTCGACTCCCCGGTATGGCCACTCTCTATTTACCAAAATCATGTATTTTGTGGTTAATATATTTTTATATGGTTTTCAATTGCATAACATTTCTTACGAAATTGGTGAGATGATGATCTATATGTTATAAGATTCTATATAATTTTTTTTGTGCCTTGCCACTAATGTCAAAGTGATTGATCCGATTCAAGCACCCCGATATTTATCTAAAGATGTAATGGCAAGTGTTAAACTCACTCTACATACAAAAGTCATTCTCTGCTAAGGAGATTAATTGAATCAAAATTGGGTATAGGTCCATTGAAATTAATTAAAAGTTATCTTATTTTTTTTATCAATTACAATTATTCATTTTTTATCAACCGTATTTGTTAACATAATACATTATAAATGTTGTGTATACTTGAACAACCATCTCTATATAATATATACCCTCTACGTATGTGTGTGTGTATATATATATATATATATATATATATTCATTGATATATTCACTCCATAATGTATTGTCATATTATATCACTAAAATAAATAGATGATTGTCAAACAATGCATGCAACCCAACTACTTTATATCTTCAATTTGAAAAAAAAGGTTCTAGCATTTAAAGACAATTATGTGCATCTATAGTAGTGAATATAGTACGTCAATATAATTTCAAATTGAACGGCTGAGTTTAATAACTTCAATTTCAAATATATGGAAAACAAACACTCCACCCATTATGTAAAATGTGTTTAATCAAATGAAAAACTCTCTCTGCAGAAAAAGCACACATAAGATTTCCAAAAATCTTTCTGCTCGAATATGAAGTTCATAAAAGGAGCAACAAGGGCATGTCAAACACACTAACATAGAGTTCAATAAGCATAGGTGAGGCGAAGCTTGAAGACGGAGTCCAAAATTGTATTGTATTATGTAATTTTTTTACCAAATCCCTTGTTATAAATCTAGATCTACTAATTTTGTTTTGAAGTGAAGGGTTTAATAAAACTCGATGATTAAATTTTTCGTATTTTATTTCTAAAAGTATTCAATTTGGTATAAAACTCATGAAACTGTGTCGAGCTTGTTTTGTTTCCATATTTTATGTACAAAAATGATGTAAAATAGGAAATTTTGAGAGTTTTATGAGTTTATGGGGTAAAGGATCTCAATTTGGACAACTACATAACATATTCATCCAAAATTTGATTTCGGTAAAATGCTTTTAATTAAATAATTGGAATTTGAAGGTTTTAAGCACTTTGTTCCCATTACGGGGGAAAACAAGATCTCATATTAACAATTGAAATAAAAATGGTTAATATCTAGTCATTTTTTATTTTTTACAAGGAGAAAAGTAACTTTATTTAATATAATAAATCATTGAGGCTAAACAAATGTAAATTATAAATCCCCTATCACCCTTATATAAAAAAAAGACAAATCCGCTATCAAACCTACCTAAATTTCTCTCCATTGGGTTGGTAATAATCAGTTAATCACTAATCAACATATATATGGCAACCAACCTGACTAAACAAAGAGCTAAGAAGTCGAATACCATCCATGATTAGTCACCAGTTTGCTTAAACCACCAGGGTTTACCAATCACATCTAAAAATACCGTCTATTATCTGTCCTCAGTTTTGATGGAAACGAAGTGAAAAACATCTCCATCAGCATCCATATATATACCGCAGAACGCCCTCACAGCACTACCCAAGCTCGACACACTGTAAGAGAGCCGCCAGTCAAACCCCACATACACACAATGTGGTCGATGTCCTCCGCCTCCCATGGCGGCCTCGTTCACAGCCACCTCCTGCATCGTTCTCAGCCGAGGCTTCCTGTGATCTCCTCTTTTCCTGCTCCGTCTCTCTCCTTCCTTCGTCGCTCTCCGCTCTCGCCCCCTGACAAGTAAGTCGCTCCTTTTCATGCTAACAATTTGATCTAATTTTCCGCGTTTCTGGCGAGATTTCCATCTTTATAATCTGATTTCCAGTGTTCCTCGCAATCGAATGTGGTTGGATTTTGGATAACAGTTGTGTTGTATTATCATGTCTTATGCCGAATTTTGGCGACAGATTAACCCTGGTTTTCAGTGTTAGCTGTGTGAATGAAACCTAGATTCTTTCTTGCTGATCTGTATAATTTGTGCTGATTCTTCTAATTCAGCGCTTTTGACATCCGGTTGACTTTTGTTCTTTTGTCAGATTATGCAGTCCCTCTCAACATGGAATTCAACGGTCCTCTCAGATTCGTGCTTCTGTCTCAGGTTTTTTACTTTTCACTTTGTTCTCCATTCTTTCCTTTGTCCAAGGGTTCGTTTGGTGTGATGTGTCTTTTGCTTAATTTGCACTCAAAAGTTACCTAGTTCAGCTTATAATGCATAATTTGGGCGGGTCAAACGAATCCTAGGAAGAAAAATGAAACTTGCATGACCTGATTCCCTCTCAATCGTTGTTGCCAGATTTATCTGTCGAAATACCAGTCGAAAAGGCTGTGCTTCCAAAAGGTAGCATGTGGTCTGTTCATAAGTTTGGCGGAACTTGTGTTGGGACTTCACAGAGGATAGCAAATGTTGCAGAAATAATAGTCAATGACCCATCTGAAAAGAAGGTGGTGGTGGTATCTGCAATGTCAAAGGTCACTGACATGATGTATGACCTTATTCATAGGGCACAGTCCCGTGATGATTCTTACGTTTCTGCGCTGGACACTGTGTTAGAAAAACACACACAGACAGCAACCGATCTACTCCAAGGGGATGCTCTTCTTGGCTTTTTATCAAGGTTGCATGATGACATAAATAATCTCAAGGCAATGCTTCGTGCTATATACATAGGTATGCCACTACCGTGTTACCCTTTTTTCCCTTTCTTATATGTGTCGATGTGTAAGATATTTTTTGTGTGTTTCAACGTGTGGGATAACTATCTGACCAAGAAACCAGCATCAGTCCAGCTTCTACTATCTGACTATGTTTTGTTGCAGCACTAAGTTCTGCACTTCAGCTTTAGTCACTGCTCTTCTTAAGTTGAGTTTCTTCCATTTGAACCAGCCAAGATGATTTGCTCATTATTATTTTCTGATATTCATATTTCTAGCTTAATATGCATAGCTTTCTCAAATATCATAGTTATTTGTAACCAGCATGGTCTTATCCCCCTTGCATACACAGTGAAGTCAGACACTCAGACTATCTGATGGTTAGGTTTCATATATGATTCTCTAAAGTTGAAAAACTTTTTTGACTAAAAACATGCCCATCAGTTCACTTGGATTCTACTTATTCTATCAGCATTAATTATTATGGTTACCAGCCGTGCTGTCAAGCTTAATGGATTTGATATTGGGTGATTGTAATTTTCTATATCCTTTTTTGCTTTCAAAAGTTGGAACTTCTCCTCATATTGTCTCCATCCACATGGAATGCAGCTGGGCATGCTACAGAATCATTTACAGATTTTGTAGCTGGTCACGGAGAACTATGGTCTGCACAAATATTGGCAGCTGTTGTCAGAAAGGTTTGCACTTGCACTGGCAATCATTATGATTGAAGTGGCTTTGACTGGTTATTTGACTTGATTTTCTCTTTTGCAGAAAGTTAATGATTGCAAATGGATGGATACAAGGGATGTCCTTGTAGTAAATCCAACCAGTACAAATCAAGTTGATCCAGACTACCTGGAATCTGGACAAAGACTTGAGAAATGGTTTTCTGAGAACCCAGCAGAAATAATCATTGCAACTGGCTTCATAGCTAGCACTCCTGAAAATATACCTACAACATTAAAGAGAGACGGAAGTGATTTTTCTGCTGCTATAATGGGTGCACTTTTCCAGGCCCGCCAAGTTACTATTTGGACAGATGTTGATGGTGTTTATAGTGCAGATCCAAGGAAAGGTTTGTGCTTCATCACTTATGTCTCAGATTCACAAACTTCATTCTCCACCTTTTCACACCTAACAGTTTAACATTTTATTATTATTCGCCAAATGTACAAAGCCTTTATGTGGTGGTGACCTTTAGCCCTCATTGCATAATTTAGATCAGTTTTAGCCTGTAGCTAGTAACATTGAGTTCCTTGTATGTTGCAGTGAGTGAAGCAGTGATATTAAAGTCGCTGTCTTACCAAGAAGCTTGGGAAATGGTAATTCTATACTTTCAACCTTATCATGGATGTTGAGGATATAGATGTGACATGCATATCTGAAATAGCAACTTGTGTTTGCAGTCATACTTTGGGGCAAATGTACTTCATCCACGCACCATTATTCCAGTAATGCAGTATGACATTCCAATTATAATTAGAAACATTTTCAACCATTCAGCACCTGGAACAAAGATTTTTAGAGAACCCGTGGATGAGAATGGAGATTCACTGTCCTTGGATTCACCTGTCAAAGGATTTGCTACAATAGACAATCTGGCACTTGTCAATGTTGAGGGGTGGGATTTGTTTTCTGACTCACAATAGGTTTGTATAATGTCATCATCTTGGTCCCCTATTTTTAACTTGCTGCTTTGTCTTATACATTGCAGAACTGGTTTGGCTGGTGTTCCTGGCACAGCTAGTGCCATTTTTGGCGCTGTGAAAGATGTAGGAGCTAACGTTATAATGATATCTCAGGTACTTTGAAAAATATGGCATACTTTAATGTACCCCTGATGGGCTGAATTGATGATGCCTTATATTTCATCATCGCACCATATGATTATGCAGGCAAGTAGTGAGCATTCAGTGTGCTTTGCTGTGCCCGAGCATGAAGTTAAAGCTGTGGCTGAGGCATTAGAATCCAGATTTCGTGAAGCATTACATGCCGGACGTCTTTCTCAGGTTGTCTAATCTCCTTCAAGCAAAGGCGTGGTTAGAATAAATTTGCCGAAGCTTCTGCCTGCTGAAATATTTCAGCTTAACTGTTTGTGAATAGCAATTTCTTTTCATTGAAGTAATCTTGCATATTTTATCAAGCTCTATGCATGAAACTAACTGAGCTCTTTTTAGGTTGCCATTATACCAAATTGTAGCATTTTGGCCACCGTAGGGCAGAAAATGGCTAGTACTCCTGGGGTTTGTGCCACTCTTTTCGATGCTCTGGCAAAGGTTTGTGATTTGTGTTAAGGTCTATTTCATCATTTTAAGTTCAACCCTTGAGTCCTTGACCTGATGACAAACTTTGTAACTGATTGCATTCGTCTAAGTTTATGATTTATCTGATGCAGGCAAATATCAATGTACGTGCCATAGCACAAGGTTGCTCTGAATACAATATTACTGTAGTGGTGAAGAGGGAAGATTGCATTAAGGCCCTACGAGCTGTCCATTCTCGGTTCTACCATTCAAAGACAACAATTGCCATGGGCATTATTGGGCCAGGGTTGATTGGTGGGACCTTTCTTGACCAGATACGAGATCAGGTGGCTTCTCTGTCTTTTTTCCCATTTCAATGACCGCTGATAGTGTTGGTTTCAACATGTAATGGATACCTTGTAGTTCTCCATCTCTCTGGGTTTTATTCTTCCTTTTTCTCTTTCATGAGTGAATATCAATAGCATCTTACTTTTAAGTTTTATAGATTGGTTTTGTAACTATTGTAATCACTTTGTTTTTTGGCTTTTTATTGGAGTTTGGGATTGAGTGATCTCATGTTTGGCTTGTGGATGCCTTATTGTTTGTAAAAAAAAAAAAATTCATTTTCAGAATATATCCAACAGCCACATTTGACTTTTGACCTAGTGAACTTTTATTTTCATGTTGATATCAGACTTATAGAATATTGCATTCTTCTCGTCACAGGCTGCGGTGTTGAAGGAGGAATTCAATATTGACTTACGTGTTATGGGAATTACTAGTTCAAAGAAAATGCTCTTGGATGACATGTGAGCTTCTAATTCTTGCTTGTAGGCTCTGAACTGTGCCTGTTACAGAATTTATCTTTGCGAAGCTGAAAATTATTATAAGCAGTGGTATGAAAAAGATGAATTTGGGTAAATATTAATTGTTGAGATCACATCCATATGCTTCTCAATCTTGTTGCATCTCCAATATGGTGCATAGATCCTCCTAAAGAAAATTTGAAATATTTTGCTGATACAATTTTTGATAGAGCACTTCACTGCTGCAGGGGTATTGACTTGTCTAAATGGAGAGAGCTTCATAGTACACAAGGAGAAGCTGCTGATATGCAGAAATTTGTTCATCATGTTCATGAGAATCATTTGATTCCAAATACTGTGATTGTTGATTGTACGGCTGACTCTTACATTGCAAGTTATTACCACGACTGGCTGTGCAAAGGGATACACGTTATCACCCCTAACAAGAAGGCTAATTCTGGACCACTTGATCAGGTTTTTCTAAATTTTGTTTATAGCAATACTACTTGAATGATTTTATGTTATTGCTTGTGGATGATCAAAAGCATGCGTTTGAGAAAAATACTATTTTTGTCTACTATACAAAATGGTGTTTTGGAATACGTTTAGCCAGAATAACTCACTCTGCAAAAAGGGTTTTGTTTGTCTACTTTTGTGCAGAAGCTGTTGGGAAACGGGAAATACTGCCAAATGCACATAATGATAAAGAAGAAAAAAAAGAGTTTTGTGACTAGTTAGTAGTTTCTTTTTTATTTTCTGAAATCAGAGTAGTTGTCGTTGCAAAATTTTATTGATATTACTGTTTAAAATCATGTTGTTGGCCAAATTTTTTATTTTAGGCTTTTAGCTAGAATCATCGTCTTTTTGTCATATAAATCATCCCTTACATTGATAGCTGTAAGTGGTGACTAATGAATTGAAGAACATTGAGTTCATATATGACCAGTGGAAATGAATCAAATGATTGCTATCATTTCCACTCCCTTGTTAACTAATCACTTGCATGTGCTATTAACACCCTGGTGATGCTTGCTGTACATTATGGTTTTCAGTATCTGAAGCTGAGAGCTCTGCAACGAAGATCATATACACATTACTTTTATGAAGCTACAGTTGGAGCAGGTCTTCCCATAATTAGCACGTTGAGGGGTCTTCTGGAAACGGGTGATAAGATATTGAGTATAGAGGGCATTTTCAGGCAAGCTTACTAGTTCTGGCGGTTACTTTCTCTGCTGTCTGATATATTTATTTTATGTTTTAATATGGTTGCTTCTGTTGGCAACTTGCCTTACAGTGGTACTTTGAGCTACATTTTCAACGGTTTCAAAGGGGATAAAAATTTCAGTGATGTGGTATCAGTGGCAAAACAGAAGGGTTATACCGAGCCTGATCCAAGGGATGATCTGTCTGGAATGGATGTTGCCCGAAAGGTTGATAATTTATTATGTTAGTCACCTCAGCTGAATAATTTATGTTTATGCATCTTTCCTGCTGAATTTTAAATGATTCATGTGGAGAAAAAGGGATGATAATATTACGTTATGTCATCATGAAATTTCTTTTACTATGCTGCCTGCTTGTTGAATTTGAGCCTTTGGGGTACATTTATATATACATGAATGAGGGTCAGGTGAGCAGAGGATATGACACAATATCGGGCCTTCCGGAGTAGTAGTATCCGGGTGTAGGACACACTTTGGTAAGGGGTACTATTGGGCATTCTTTACGGAAGCTCTTGGGACATATAGTTTAGGACTCTAGTCTGTTGGCGATAGTATATAGGATGGGCAGTGGGCTGATCGTCTTCGTTTTTAGTCTTACTTGCTAGGCTGTTGAGTCTTACTGTTTTCCGCCTTCCTTCTTTATCCATATGTATGCTCGTATGCATTCTATTTTATTTCTTGACTATGAGTCTGTCAGAAACCTCCTCGACTTTGTCGGGGAATGGATGCGTATATCTCAACCCCCAAGACCCTGCTCCATGTGGGATTTCACTGGGAAGAAGTTGTTATATATATATATATACAAGTTTGGCCTGCTGCTATCAATATTTTGTTTATTAATTTATAAAGAAAGAAATGTCCAGTGATCTCCTTATAAATCTCATTTTCTACCTTGCGGAATCTTGTGACTGTATCTCATGGCCCTGAAGGGTCGTCATTTCAGCTAATATCATTTCTGTTTTCAAGGATTTTTTTTTAGCCTGCATCTCATGGGTCCAGAAGGGTCATTTCAGCTATTGTCATTTCTCTTTCTCAAGGACTTGTTTATTTTTGAAATGTTGTAGGTCATTATTCTTGCCCGAGAGAGTGGTTTAAGGCTGGAACTTGAAGACATCCCTGTAGAAAGTCTTGTCCCTGAACCATTAAGAGTGAGTTTCAGTGACTTGATCATGTATAGCTACTACTTCAATCCAAATGCTATTCTATGCTGAATATGTGTATCCATTGACATCATCAGGCAAGTGCGTCTGCTGATGAATTTATGCAGCAACTTCCCCAGTTTGATCCTGACTGGAAGAAGAAACAAGCAGATGCTGAGAATGCAGGAGAGGTAAGCATTGAAACTTTAAGTTGAACTCAATGGGCTCATGTTTTACTAACCTGTTAAATTAAAACACGTTAATCTCTCGTGTCATTGAAGGTCCTAAGATACGTCGGAGTAGTAGACATGGTGAACGGAAAGGGGAGTGTGAAGTTGCAGAGATACAAGAAGGATCATGCTTTTGCGCAGCTTTCTGGGTCAGATAACATCATTGCATTCACGACGCAGAGGTACAAGGAGCAGCCCCTGATAGTGAGGGGGCCAGGAGCAGGGGACCAAGTCACTGCTGGTGGGATATTCAGTGATCTGCTAAGGTTGGCTTCATACCTAGGTGCTCCGTCATAATTAGAGTGTTGGCCTTGCCTGGTGTAATCTTCAGGTACTTCCATGTGTTTTGCTTTGTTCAATTGCGCATGTGTGAGGGCATGTACTTCATCAATAATCTTGTTCTGAAATGGCTGTTGTGAAATTTTTTGTTGGGTTAACTACTCGAAATCACCTCTAATTTTAGCCATTTATATGCCCCCAGTCGGGGTGGCCTAGTGATAGGAGCAAGGGATGGTAAGGAGGTTTCGGATTCGATCTCTGCCTCCGCTCCTTTCCTTCCTTGAGTGACAATCACTTAAGGTTTGTCTTGGTCCTTTACGAAACGATACATATGTAAACCGGTCTATAAGGCCAGCTGAGCTCCCATAGGTTCCTATTTCCCGTCTCTAATAACAAGACTAACATGCATATCCCACAATATACGCATGGAGTACACGACTTGGAGTTGAAGAGTATACGATTGATTTGAGTTTTTTTTTTTTTAAAAAAAATTTAAACAATTTTGTATGCTTTGTCCCCACACGGCTTAATGGAATCGCTCCATGTGACTATGTGAGTGGAATATTGAAGGAAAATAAAAGAGTAAATTACACAAAACTACCTCAAAGTGTGAGATTTTTCATAAAATCACTCATAAATGATAAAACTTCATAAAATGACCCGTAACTTAGATTTACTTTTAAAGAATCCCACAAAACCTTTTTAATGTGTACAAATGTTAATAATATATATATATATATATATATATTACTTTATTCATTCAAAATAACCTTATTAGTATAAGAAATTGGATCAAATGCGGACAAATCTTCCCGTGAACTTGTGAACTATATGGTGGGGTATTATAAAATTTTGAAAATGAATATCACTATAATAGATTAGGAATATTACAAATTATATAACTTATAATCACATCATTTCCTATAACGAAAATCACCATTCGCAACAATTAATATCACTATTTTTGTATAATGACTAGTAGACAATCTTAATTCATGTACTTGATATTTGTAAAATAAAATAAAATGAAAAATATAATTTGTCATAGATTAACTTCCTGATAACTTAATATTTATGAATCGTATACTTGATATTCCTAACTAAAAAATATTAAAATTTATAAACATACTTGATACTATAAATCATATATTTGATATTCACAATCATGCATCTGATATTCACAATGAATAAAATATACACTTTTACAAACTCCACTAGCTGCATTTGTTATTTGTAAATCATATACTAGATATTCATAATTTGTACCCTTGATTATTCGTAAATCATGCATTTGATATTCTTAACAAATAAAATATGCACATTTATAAATTTCACTTGTTATCCTAAATCATACGCTAGATGTTTGTAATGTATATACTCGAATACTCGATATTCAAAAATCAAATATTTGATATTCATAATGAATAAAAATATACATATTTATGAATTTCATTGTTATTTGTAAATCGTATTCCGAATATTTATAATATAGTACAACATTACATATTCATAGAAAAGGAAAAAAAATTGTAAAAAGAAAACATCGAGACACATGACACTCCCACCACATGAGTCCAAATGTTTTGTTTTTAAGAGGTGTTTGTATAAGAGATGAGCTCTTATTATAAAATATAGTACTCCCTTCCTTTTAAAATATAGGTTGTCTGATTTTTTTGGTACATTTTATTAGAGCTAAAGACTTTATAAAATATTAATTTTTATTTTTTTTAATTCATATTCATTAGTAATTAATATAAATTATTTAAAAAATTAATGCAAATATTGATATTTTATAGATTTTTTAGCTTCTCAAAAGACATGTCGAGAAGTCATATGACCTATATTTTAAGGCAGATGGAGTACTTAACAAAAATTCTATAAATGGAGTGATAATTGAGCATTTTTTACACATAAAATGGGTGGTTGTTTTATGTAATTTCCTAATTCAAAAGTGATTTTGAGAAAAACTCCATATTTAAGGGTGGATTACTAAAATTTAAAAAGAAAAAAGAGGGGCAAAAAAAAAAGGCATATCTCGGGTGCTATTGCTGGAAGCAGTAGTATCCAGACAGGCAGAAAGCACCGACAAACTCCAACTCCCAACCAAGTACCCAGCTGTATGCAATGCATTATGCATAGCAGCAGCATGGGCCAGGGGTACTTTCGTCATTTTACAAAACCCCTTACCTAGTGGTAAAAGTCAATCCCCCTTAATCCCCGCGACGAACTCCCCGATTCACACTAATTAAATAAATAATCACTGATTACTTTAATTTAAAATCTTAAAAAACAACTTGATAGATTCTTTAATCACACTTCACTTAACTGCCCCTACCACCAAGTACTACTCCGTATTATTTAGTTCTCCTCGTTAAGCAATCCTCTTTCACTCTCCACTCATTTTCCAGACTCCTCCTCTCCTTCCCCAACGCTCCATCCATCCATTTTCGCAGATCTCGCGGCGAAGAAGAAGAAGAAGATGAAGGCGATCTTCGGCGTCTGCGTAGCTCTCCTTTCCATGGCCGCGCTCTGCGCCGCTCGCCCCTTGTCCAACCCCTACACCGTTGTCGGCAGCGTCTACTGCGACACCTGCCGTACTGGCTTCGAGACTCCCCTCACTTCCTACATTGCCGGTAAGCTGCGTTTCTCCATTGATTTTTCAGATTCGTCTTTGATTTGTTCCGGATCTGGTTCCGGATCTCCAGATCTAGCAAGATCCGTAGATCTACCTGCCTTCCGAATCTAGGTTTACGGATTTCAGATCTAGATTAGTGTGTGTGTTGATGGAGAATCGCTGCAATTGCAGATGCGAAGGTGAGATTGGAGTGCAGGAGGAGGGATTCACAGGAGGTGCTGTACTCGGCGGAAGGCACCACCGACGCAACCGGGTGGTACAAGATCCAGGTGAACCACGACCAAGGCGACCGCGTCTGCGACGCCGTGCTCGTCAGCAGCCCCAACCGCGCCTGCGGGAAGGCCGACCCTGGCCGCGACCGATCCCGCGTCGTCCTCACCAGCAACAACGGCATGACCTCCACCAAGCGATTCGCCAACGCCCTTGGCTTCCTCCAGGAATACTCCTTGGCTGCCTGCACTGAGGTCCTGCAGCAGTACAAGCTCGACGAAGAAGAGAACTAGATGAATCTCCAAGTCATGGATGATGTGTTGTGGCATTTGTAATTTGTTTGTTGTTTTAGTGTCCTGCGAATGCGATGTTCAATGTTCGGATGATGCTCTTTCAGAGCGGGTAAATCCCATCTGAGGATTAACTTATTGTTAGTATTTTCAGATCTATCCTATTGTAGTTCCACGAAGAACTTCGCTGTCACCTTGTATGATCGTTCATCTTTGATTGCGAACAGTTCATTATCTGCAAAACACGAAAAACAAACCTCTTCCTGACAGTAAAGGGTTTACATACAGAAGGAATCTAGTGTTACAATAAACTAAAAATACATGTGGAACAAAACTAGAATCGATCTGTCAATTCATATAAATTACACGGCACAAGCATGTTCGATTTTTACTAACAAAAAACACATCCACTCCACCATTACTCATCCATCACTTAATTATTTGAGTCATCAATTAACATCAAATCAATTTTAAAAATTATATTTATGTAGTAACCATGGGCTTTTACATAATGTAAACTTTTATATATGTTGTAAACATTAAAAGTTCGCTAGTATGTAAAAGTACATGTTTATAACATAAATATAATTTCTAAAATAATTTTTGATGTTAGTTGATAATTTAAATAATTGAGGAAACCAAATAATTCATGAAGTGGATTTAGTGGATCACCTTTAGGTGTAACATTTGGTGTGCTATTTGGTGTGCTCTTTTAACTATCCAAGCCATAAAATAACACTTGAACAACTTACAAGATTAATTTTATATTCTATATACTATAAATTTCTATCATGAAAAATCATGTTTAAAAAAATAGTCATATTCTAAAACAATCGATCTCTTAATATGCATTTTTTTAAAGGTGATTTTTCATAATAAAAGGTTATAAGAACTATGTGATTTTCATGATAAAAGTTTTATAAAGATAGACAAAATAAGTGCATGGAATATAAAAAACATCTTGTAATTTTTTTTGGGTATTATTTTACGGCTTAAATAATGAAAAGGGTACATCAAAGGTTACACATAAGGATTGTTATGGTTTGAGATTCGTCTCGTACCTATATTCTTCCAACATAGGCTCCTAGTTTGGACAAGTCAGGAATCCAAAACGACAGTTCAGTAGAACCCGTTGCAAACATGAGACTTCCGGGAGCCCATTTTATGACAGGCGGTTCGATTTCTGTACTCATCCAGCTTGCCACCTGTGGAGAACAAACATAATCATGACCATGCCAACAATAGCCAACCCAAACCGAATCTTGCATACAATAAAGAATGGATTACAAGCTTTTCATTGAATTGAAGATGACGGGTGCTTCTTATATTAGATTAATATGCCATTCAGAGAGAAAGGGAACATGCTATTGTTAATCAAAACAAAGTTCCAATGGGAATTTTTTCTTATTTCTGTTCATTATCTAAATTTGAATTCTGGAATCAGGTCCATATTCATCCATATGATCCAAAATAAGATTAAAATCAAAGTAACACATAGAGCGCAAGAGGACATGTCATACCTCCTTGCCACTGCGGACGCTCCATGCATAGACACTACCATCTCCTGAACCTGTCAAGAACCACAGGTAATGACACAAATTATTCACAATTGAGAAGTAAGAACACAGACTAACGAGTTCTGTTCAGAAAAGAGATAAGTAGGTTGCTAGGACAATAGCTTATGGCTGAAGTTGTAACATCATTACTAGGCAGCATAGAGTACTTGTGTTGCCCCATTTTATTTTATTTTTCTGAAGAGGTGATTACGTAATATTCGAGAGGGTAACCAAAGTGCATCTGCATGTTATATGATCTTTAGAAAAAAAAAGCCAAGATTACTACCTGGAGTATTAATCTTTTATCATAGAATCCTCACAATAGTATGTAACTATGCTAGATGAAATCATATATCTGCGTGTGTTAAATAAAACCAAACCCTTATCATCCCAGCTTTCATTTTTTCATATGGAAAAAAAATCTGAACATGGACCAATAGGTCCACTACTTTAGCTGAACAAGGTATTAGTAGTTACATCCTATTCAGTCACAAGTACCTGAAATGACAAATGTCCCATCGGGACTAAATGATGCCTCTAGTGTAGATTTGTTAGAAATCGGCTTTACGTTGAATGTGGACATCTGAGAAGTGAGAATCAGAAGCATATTAGTAAGAATAAGATGATATTAGACATATCAAACCACCACTAGGCCTGAAAGCCCGAACTTCACATTTTAGGGTTGAGCACTTCCCATCTTGTAACCAGAAACAACCTAATCTAAACTATCCTGAAACCATAATATCTCGACCTGGACTAACCAAAAATGAAAATGACTAAAATTTAGAACCACAAAGTCCTTTAACGTGTAGTGAGTTTAAAACAGAAGTTATCCAAGCCACATAAAAAAGTAAAAAACCCAAATGACAGATCTACATGTTCAGTGCTATTTTAATCATATCAAATTCTTCAATGAGTCAAAACAAGCAAATGTAATGATTATATGCAGCAAACTCTTGCATGAAAATCATGTAAAAGAACTAATGCTACAGTTACAAAAACTCACAGGCATCCCATGGAAGGAATCAAAGACGTGAACATGACCATCCATGGTTGTCAAAAGCAAGAGTCTGCCATCATTGCTGAACTTGACAACACTTGGATCAGACAGATCTCCACCAACAGAAAATGTGCCAAAAGGGCCCTGTAAATTTAAATACCATGAGAAAAAGAGCATAAAATTGATTAACCAGGAAAAAAAAAAGCTTCCCCTAAACAGAAGATAGAAAATACACAAGGGTCCTTGATAGGATGAAATTAAGCACTGATTTTATTTGATTCCATAGTGTATGTTTTGAATGCCAGTTAGAACCCCTTGTCATGTGAGCTTATGCTTTCTTTGGGGAAAATGACAGATTTGGAAGAAAAGTTGGAAACTGAGCTAAAGAGCAAGCAGATCCAAAGGAGGGAAGCAAAGCTGACAATCACTCATCACTGCCTGCCAACGGATGAAGTGCTTTCATTAAAAAGGCTTGGGAGAGACAAGCAACTGACACCAAATGAAGACTGCATCACTAATCCACCTTGGGAAAACAAGGCTATGATCCTACGAAGGAACAACACAGAAAAGTGTCACACAAAACTCACGTTCTTCTGGGTGACCTTCTGCAAGTCCAAACAACAGATTTGTAAAACAGGAAACTAGTGCTGGTCATCTGGGTACCAGCACTAGTTCCACTACATTCTCTCCCACGAACTTGATTATCTTACCAATACAACTAGTGGCATTTCATATCACTTTGCCATTGCATTCTCTCCCCAGAACTTGATTCTCTCTTTTGGTTGAGAGGAGAGGGATTAGATACATTCTGGAGACGTTTATGTGACATTTCATATTACTTTGCCATTTCTGGCTCGTGAAAGTGTGAAACAGGCAAAACACAGTGTTGACCAGTGTCCAGGAACATAGATAAGAACCACATAGAGTGTTTTATATCACCACAGCACATCTCATTGATTCTGTCGTAATGATATGTACTTGTTAAAGTATGAATCAAAAAGATCCAAAAATTATGCACTAAATATAGGGTTAAAGTTGATTGGAGATAAAGCTGTTCAATCTAAAAACTGTGGTGATGTCCCAGAAAAACTATATCAAATTAAGTTACTTTGCCTAATCAGGGCCTCATCTCTGGTATGAGCTGATGGTGTATAAAATAGGAAGTGATATTGAAAGGTGGATTTTTATATAATGCTACCAGTTAACTTGGAAGATTTGTAACCCTATAAGGAGCAAATGGAAACTGTTAACAGCAGCCAGTATATTACAAATCGCTTCACTAAGATGAGAGAAAAGCAGGACCGTTGAATATACAAGTAACAAACGAGGGCCAATCAAGCACTCACTTGCACATTGTAAAACAAATAACATGTTGGAAATTGCTACCTCTCTGATCAAAATTGCTGGGGTTATAGCAACAGTGTAAAACAAATAACATGTTGGAAATCACATATAACGTCAAACATTCTTATGCATACTCCAGAGGAACCTTTCAATGCTTGATATATTCCTATGACTTAGTGTGTTTCAACTAAAAGCATACATCAAGACATACCATTTCACATAGACAATGAAAATAAGTATATCATCCAGACAAAACAGTTAATAAACCGCAGGTTTTTAGAACAAACCCAAGCAAATTAAAAATTTAATGTGTATATAACTAACCTTTTCATAATTACGAGCATCAAACAGTCTTACGTATCCCCCAAAAGCAATTGCAAAAACTAGTCCTTGGTCGTCATAAGCTGCAGCAGGCCTTCCTTGGACACGTATAAGACCCTAGATTGCCAAATGGTCTGAGAATGATAGTTATGAAATAACACAAAATTTAAATATAAAAAACTGCAAAAAATGCAGGATCAAAGTGAGGGCAGGAGCTCACCTGACATTTTTCTGCTCTTTGGTCCCAAAGCAAAACTGTTTGATCAAGTGATGCAGAGATGAAGGATTCATGAGAGGACAAGCTAAGTGACAGAACCCTGTGAAGAACAAAATGCAACTAGAGAGCTTGGTGTGATGATCAAAAACAAAAACTCCAGAATCATCCAAATAACTTGGAGCAGAGGGAA
Source organism: Persicaria maculosa (assembly GCA_963922045.1). NCBI lineage: Eukaryota > Viridiplantae > Streptophyta > Magnoliopsida > Caryophyllales > Polygonaceae > Persicaria > Persicaria maculosa. Next base: position 72,430,705 of record OY998260.1, read on the forward strand.
GCTATAGGCATCTTTACCTATCATGATGGCCTTTAAAATACCGCAAGTACTTATTGTCATTCAATGAGAGAAGCCGCAGGGATTCTGAAATTGTCATTTGAGTCAGTAAACGTACTTTCAACATTCGATTTCGATACATTTTGAAAAATAACTTTGCTCACCATCCCAACCATTCTTTGAAGAATAGATCACAGTTGTAGGATGAGAAGTAAAGCAAACACGGTCGACCCCATACTTTTTGCTATTGATTGTTTTCAAGCATCTGAGGGATTAAAAACACAAACATGAAGCATCAAGGTCAACAAAACAAGAAGCCGGAAACTACATTCAGAGAGAGGGAAGCACAAACGCACGTTGCGGTGGAGAAATCGTATAACCGTATGGATTCATCATCGCTAGCTGTGACAAGGTAACTTGAAGTCCTATGAAAATCCATTGAGCTTATCCTCCCACTCTAATCACCATTGAATATCACATCAGTCACATAAAATTGAAAATGAAATAAAACTATATCAAATTGCAACAAAACAGGAAGTGGAAAGGTACGAAGGAATACATAATCACGAAAGGCCAATCCGACTTCCATACTTTTGAGGATTTCCTCGGAGAGTTCCAGAGAAACTCGGTGTTCTCTTTCCGACAGCCCCCCTGCAAAAAATCGTCGAATACAGAGACATCAGGCATCGGCAATTTGGAGAGAAATTGAAATACAAGTAAGCCCTAGAAGAAGAGAAGAGATGAGTACCAGCCATATCTGATTGTGAGTGACTGAAACTGGAAATTGAGGAGAAAAATAGCGAAACCCTAAACTAACGCACACAACGGTGAAGGTTGGAAAACAGGTGCAACGATGGCTGACTTGTGATGGCGCCCCTTGCACTCTGTATCTTGTTTTGAAAGATTGATTTCCATTTTCCAGTACGAGGAGATTGAATGAATTTAAGCTTAAAAAAAAAAAAGTCTCACACAGGTTTTCAACTGCTAGGTACAAAAATACTTTCCAACTTATTTATAATACCTTTTATAATTTAAAAATAAATATTACTTTAATATATACTGTATATTGGGACTTTGACGATAATCAACGCCCTCAATGGCATATGGTCGTGTGGGAGATTGAAATCCTCATCTCTGATATCCGTCTCATCCTCGACGGTTCGAGATTGTTGGAATATCTCATATCTTCCGAGAGATCAATTGATACGCGGACCACATTGACCGCCTCTTCTAGTCCGACGTTTCAATACCTCCTCTTGAAAATAAATACTTTTGTACCTGCATCCGAAAGTATGTCATTGAATGGTGGTCTAGCAGAATCTAGACACATCTAAATCATCAATTGTATAAAAAAAAATACTTGTGTTTTTGGTGTTTTTTGGTTATGCTTTGTATAATTGTATGTGATAGTGAGTTGTGTTTTTTTGTTATGCAAAACTATAACCATAATAAAAAAAAATAATGGTTCCACAAAACCTTCTCATTATTCTCGATTGAGATTCATTGTTGACACTCTCCCTTTTCACTTCCATTTCTTGTCACTAGATTTTGGTGTATAAAGACTATACTACTAACCTTTTTTCATACAAAATTTTTGATATTTGAAATACTTGTGTTTCTGGTGTTTTTTGTTATGCTTTGTCTGTGATAGTGAGAGTTGTGGTTGTTGTAGTAATTTTACAAGTGAATTGGTGTAGGGTGTTACACTTTGGCTCCAGTAGAAAGGATAACCTCGATTGTTTGGACCGAGCTTATAGTCGTTACAAAAAATGCGATTGCTGACCCGAAAGGCAAAAAAAAAAAATGTGATTCAAGATTTTTTTTTATATCACGGAATTAGGGGTTTGAACTTTGAACTTTGAACTCGTGATCTCAACTTCATGTAATGCCATTATGCTATAAGGTAGAAAGACCTAAGCTATATGAGATTATTAAGATCTTTTTCTACTGCATTAAGAACAACAGTAACAGCAGATTTAGCATTTATGCTCTCAAGATGTAGTAGTTAATTTTATGAGATAATGACACAAGTCATAAAAACAGACAAATTTTGGGGACTTCCATGATCAAATATTAGAAGTTCATTTTCAATTGAAGTTGTAAAATGTTATTCCAGCAATACTCAGTTGCACTTGACCTTCTATTTTACATTTGCAACACCCTCCTGGTTCTGATCTTCTGCTGACAAGATGTCATCCAAATCGCCACGATGAGATGCAGATGAATCTTCATCCTTCTCGTCTGAAGAGTGTTCCTTAGCCTCCTCATCTGAAGCACAATCCTTTGCCTCATCATCCAACGCCGAGATGCCCTCTTCAGCGCCGTTCAAGTCCAGGCAGATTGCCTCTCCATTTGGAGGGACATCAGTACCGTTCACTTTCGTCCAGAAAGTGGCCATCCTTTTGTCATCCTCTTTCATTTTCTGCACATATTTTTGGATGTCGAAACTCTCTGGATTATTCCCACCAAATGCAGGTTCGAGCTGGTCCATGTCAAACAAGTCCTCCATTATTTTCTTCGTATTCACATCATCTGAGTAAACAAACTTCACCTTTCTTCTAGTCTTGGGCTCTAGAAAAACCTTTACCACCTGCAATAATAACACTCTTCTTTAGAGCCAAGTTTTTCATGCTTGACAAGTCTATATACATAAGCTGATTTTCATGTGTTCTCTATCCTACATTCGAATTTAGACCACGGTTATTCCAACATTTGATTGCTTCTAAATAATTTCACATATTCCCCACTCAAGCAATTCCACTTAATAAGGGCAAGAAGGATGTTGGCAGATTATAGACACTTACCGACCAAAATTGTTCGAATATTTTGGGAGGATTGTACATGATTGCGAGTCCCAACCGCTCTGGATAATGTTCTTGTAAAACATGGGCTGTTTCCTTTGTCAGCATGACTGAAATATTTGTCAGGCTGAAATTGTGAAAATCAATCAGCCACACCATCTGCTCCTGAGTTTCTGGCAAGTTCATGATAGCATTTTCCATCAAATAGACGAAGTGTTTGATTTGTTCCTTTATGGAATTGGAGTTCTGCAATAAGCGGAGAAATATGAGACGGACATATGCATATGATAAAGCAGGGTGCAGCTCTGAAGCTATCATGAATCTAATTCCTTGTATACAATTCATATCACATTTCAGTGAGTATCATACTATCATTGATCCAGTTGCAAGGTTTCAGGCTTTCCTTTTGTATGATTCCTAGAGCACCTTCAGTTCCAACATAAGGTTTATGAAAAGAAAAGTTAACACAATCCAATAACGCACTTGAGTAATCGCTGAAGTCTCATGCCAAATTCTCAATCCAATAGGCTATGCATTTGATTTAAACTAAGTAGCAAATCAGCTTCTCAAAAAAGGGAGCTTTAGAATCTTATTTCAACATAAGATTGTTCTCAACAAAAAGAACATGGGCTACGTGTGAGAGTTAGAGCTCAAATTTCTAATAATGTCACTCCCAAGTCCTACCCAACCTTCATCAACTCATCAATCACTAGTGTTTTAAAGAAGTACAATTACAACAGAAGCCAAAAAATATGCAATGGACATTTTAAAATAAACGAATAAAGAGATGCGTAAAATTAGTTAATAGCACCTGTCGAGAAGGGCGTAGGACCAACACAGGTCTTCCTTGCTTGTCAACAACATTTGACTTGTATATTTTTCCTGTCTCTGCTTCTACAGCAACATCCTCCTAAAGCATGAAACGAGTGCGCATATAAGCAAGTGCAAAGAAGAATCCAAAATAGCCACCTACAAATTCAAGTCAATTCTTACTTATCCTGTCAACTTCTATCATTGTATAATCAACTAGACTTTGGTGGGAATAGCATTTTTATAACATTGATCATCACATATTCCAACCTAAGGTCTAAAATATAATCGACAAGAAAATATTCCTTGAAATCAATTCCAAGATGCAAGCATTCGGAACAGTGCTATACCCAGCAAATCTCGTCGGGCTTATACTCCAATCTCCACTTCAACGTTTCTTTCATCATTTTACCAGCCTTCCTAGCATTCCAATTTCGTGCTCGCAAGTATCTTGAAATCGATGCATCTGAGCAGTATATAGACAGTTTTTCTGGTAATGGACCTAAAATCTTTCTCACCTCACTAATCTGCAAAGCTCCAAACACATAACCAGTGCTCAAGCACAATTGCAGATATAGCTTTGATGTTGAAAATTAAAGGTTTCATTCAAAAGGGTTTGCTCAAAACCACCATTTTGATGATACCTTTTTCTTCTGATCTTCAGGTGACACACATTTTTCATTACAGTTAGTAGCAGGCTCCTTCGAACGTGTACTCATCGAGTTCCACAAACAAACCTGTAACCAGCCATTGATAGATGGAGGGTAAAAGACATATCATATTCTTGTCTTACTTATCACCATTATCTAAACAATGTCAACTCGTCAGCTACCATAAACAATTTATGGGTTTTACAAACAACCATAAGAAAGACACAAACCAAAAATACTAGAACTGAAAAAAGTTTCAACTTTCAAGAGAGGGTAAAGAAAGTATCCACATTTAGGGTAAACTCCTTGTGAGCACAAACAAACTTCTTATCAACAATCAATACATTATCAAAATTCACAAAGTAGACCTTAAAAATGCATCAGCCCACCAACTGGCAGGGTCAATTGGCAGAACAGAAACTCAATACGTGTTGTCTAAAATGTCTATCTCACAGCTGAAACAAACCATAAACAAGGTAGGGATTTTAAGGCTTAAAGCTGTATAATTCACTGCAAGATCCAAAATTCGTCAGGAGAAGAGAAAACCCAAATCAATCAGGCCCCCTTTTCTCTTTCTCAGCATAAGAACAAAAAAAATCAGATTCCAAAGGTACTGCAATTGGGTAGCTTTCAAACCAACCGATCTGCATACATAGCCAAATCACCAAGAGGGTTGACTTTTAATAACATTTCCCTACTTAACCACATCAATTAATTAACTCTCATTCAAAAAGCCTCAACCTTTATCAAGAATACCAAGTGCCCAGAACCCACAAAAGAAACTTGAACTTTTTTTTTTTTGCTACAATTACAGTACCAGCTGAAAGAAGAAGGTGAAGAAGCAAACCTGTAGAATCAGCGATGGACAGCTGCTGGAATTGAGCCAAAGACTAAAATGAAGGTGGGTTCTTCCAATTAGTTATGTGATGAGCAAAGGAAAGGTAGATTGGGAAGAAGATAGGAAGATATGGTAGTGGGAGGAAGGAGACAAGGGAGGAAGAGGAGGACATGACTTGTTGGATATTATTGATTTATTGAATATTATTGCTGTATATGTGTGCAGTAGCACGTGCCATTTTTTTCAGCCCCAAGCAACAAAAAATCTTTCCACCCACCCCCAAAACCAAAAGAAAAGGAGGATCGAATCATTCAGTTTTTTTAATGCATGCATGATTAACATGGATTGGTTTATTAGGGAAATTATTCAATAAACATGAGATAAGCGTTTTGAACATGGAAATATGGAATTCAATGGAGAAATTAAAGCCAACAAATTTGGATTGGTGAGTGGAAAGTGAGGTGAGTGTTTGGAAATGTTGAGATTAGTTTTGAGATTTTCTAAAGGATCTAAACAAGTTAACTCCGTTAGGATGACAAGCGCGTGTATATAAGTTTGGTGAGGTTTTATAAACTCAATTGGTAATGATAATAAAAGAAAGAGCTCACTAACTTATATATTAGGCTTTTATTGTTTACAATTTTGTTCCGATACTTGTTTTTGTTTCTTCTTATTTCAACATGTCTCGACTAATGCAACGAATTTCTGATAAGCCATCTAATGCACATATCTAGTGAGTGAGATTTCATATAAAATCAAATGACAATAAAAAAAATAACATTACCAACTTGTATAATATTCACATAAAAAATGTATCACTTGTTATTTTTTTCCCTTTCTTTCAACAAGGCTCAATAAATCACCAAAAAATCTAAACATTTCCCCTGCCCTAAAATGGAGTACCCCTAAACTTCTATCCTAAATCCCCTGGTTTAAACCCTCCGTATCCCATCTCGTCACCCTCTCTCACATAAAATTTATTTATTTTATTATTTTAATTATTTTAATTTAATTTTAATTTTTCTTTTAAATTGAGGATTGTAGGGGGTTGGAATATGAGAGAGACATATTAGAGGAGAGGGGATTTGGAGCCCCTGCTTAGAGGTTGTTTTAAGTTTATTTTTCAAATCTTTTGAGTTAATTATATAAAAATAACTCATGCTTAGTATTTGTTAGATATTCTTAGATACCTATTTGTTTTTTTAAATCATCCCCATTTTTTTATATTGAAAACTCAATTTTTCAAGATTTTCAAATATGTATATTTTTTCATTATTTAAAATAGAACACCCATATTTCCTTGGTTTGTTTGTTAGCTTCGTATTGTTTTGCAACACATTTATACAGGGGAAAGAAAGAACTTACGAAAAAAAATATAGTGGAAAGAAGTCAAGAACAATTCCAACCATGGAGATGATCGAGGCACTTTTTTTTCTTGCAAAAGCAATGCATTCTTATAAAGCCTTCAAGGCATAGTTCTTTATTCCAAGATGTCTGAGCCTTTCTAACATTTTTTTTAATAAAGTAAAACATGGTATAATTAACTATATAACACTATGTTTTTTTTTGGTAAACACTATGGGTTCGTATGAGACGAAGTTAAACAGGGTAAAATTTATAAACTGTTGGTAAAAGTAGTTAAAAATTTATGAAAAAATATAAACTCCGTATGGGGCGAAAAACAGTTTATTTGTAAAAAGTGGAGTTTATTTGGTTTTTATCAGGGGTATTGTAGTACTTTCAAACCAAATAAGATAAAAGAGAAGGGGTAAAATAGTAATTATGAAAAAAAATCTCCAAAATAAGCTGCAATCTCCGGCTTTTTTTTAAACCAATTTTTTTAACCTATTTCTGACTTATTTTGGTGCCCATACACCATTTAAACCAAATTAATTTTTTAACAGCTCAAAAGCTAATAATTTTAACGGTTAATATTGGGTGCCATACACACTATGTGCTAATTCATCCTACTTGTAATTTTTTTTTTTTAAAAAAAAAAGAAAAACTCATCAAGCTGTGACGTGTATGGGATACTCTTGATCTCCGACCATCAAGAAGTGAGTGCCTTCTTCCACTTCCATCAAGCCGTCGTCGCTAGCCTTGGCTAGGTGCTCACATGGGCTCAAGCTGAACTCGACTCGAGACCTTTCACCGGCCCCTAAACTCACACTCTTGAACCCAATCAACTGTTTCATTGGCCTTCCACTCCTGACTCCCTCATGCCTTACAAACAGCAGCACCGGGTGCTTCCCTGCCATGTCGCCCTCGTTCATTACTCCGACCGTCACTGACAGCTTCATCCTCTCACAGAACTCACTCCTCATGTCCGTAATCCGCGCGTATCTTACTGGAGACGCCACGCCTTCGGTCACCTTAAGAGCCGAACCAAGTGAGCTTAGCGACACCTTTTCTTTCGATAGAGAGAAGAATTCGTACGAGTAAGTGGTGTAGCTGAGCCCATGGCCGAACTCGAACACCTTCTCGCCTTTGTAGAACCTGTAGGTTCGCCCTGGGTAGCCCGTTGCGAGGTTTGATCGCATCCTCATGTCCGTCATTGGCACCTTAATGAAGTCCTTGGGATACCATGTGACCGGAAGTTTGCCCCCTGCAACAACCGATATATCGAATTGAGTATGAATTTATGTAGGCGATAATTAAACAAGTATTGCGTTCTTATGATTGGCTACCTGGATTGTGATCGCCAAAGAGGATTTGTGCAATGGCATTGCCACCGGATTCACCAGGGTAACCGGCCCAGACAATGCTTCCGATCATGTGATTATACTTGGCGAAGGAGACGTCGATTGGGCCTCCGCAAAGGAGCACTAAGACCACCGGCTTCTTAGCTGCTTTCGCGACTGCTTCAACGAGACTCTGTTGCCTTCCTGGCAAGACCAAGCTCTCGCGATCAAAATCCTCCCTCTCTTGAGACCAGTCGAGGCCCATGAACAGCACGACGTAGTCAGCTGCCTTTGCAATGGCGGTAGCTTCTTCGATGGTGGTGGATGAGCACGCAACGTTATCACAGCCTTGACTGTACTTGATGTCGCTGACATAGCTTCGCAACGCTTGAAGAGGGGTCAAGGATTTGCATCCGGGGCCATGGTAGTTTCCAAGGAGTGTCTCAGTAACATTTGCATTGGGCCCAATCACGGCCAGGGAGATGGCTTTCCTCTTCGGGAGAGGCAGGAGCTTGGCGTCGTTCTTGAGGAGGACAATGCCGTTGAGGGCGGCTTCAAGGGCTAAATCCTGGTGCTTCTTGGAACACACCTGGTTGGGACCGATCTTGCCGAATGGGAGTGCTGCAGGATTGCCATCAAAGAGGCCTAGCCTCATCCTCACCGCGAATAGGTTTCGTAGCGCCCTGTCTACTTTCGATACCTCAAGCTTTCTCTTCGTGATTGCGGATTTGGTGTAGTTTTGCAAGTAGGTGCCACAATTGACATCCATTCCGGCGTTGAGGACATCAACGACAGCATCTTCGGGCGTTTTGGCGTATCCTTGTTCGTCGTGAATGATGGATACAGCATCACAATCCGACGCGATGTACCTGATGATCGAAATCCGTCAATTTCAGTTTTTGTAAGTGTAATGGAAACATATATACAGATAGGTGTTACATAACAAAGTGTAAATGTGTAATAGTGACGTACTGACCCTTGGAAGCCCCATTTGCCTCTAGCAGTAGTGGTCAAGAGATCAAAATCGGCGCAGCTAGGAACGCCATTGACGCGATTGTAAGCACACATAACACCGCTGGCCCTTCCATCCTTGATGCAGTTCTCGAATGGAGGTTGGTAAGTATCCGCCATATCTTGTGCTGTCACCTGCACATTGCATTTTTATGAGATAATCCATCCTTTAAGAGGTTGTAGGACAGATGCGAAAATTGTTGGATTAATTTGAATAATGAAGTACAAGATTAGTTTATACAGTAAGTGGTGATATTATTTGATAAATTAAATAACAGAAGTAAATTGAATGACAAAGAGTGTAACAGATGAGATGATACTCACATGAGCATCAAAGACGTAGCGAGTGATGTTATGCCACCTCTCCAAATCGTAGGCAGCGAAGTGCTTGCAGCAGGCGGAAGCCAGCAGCTGAGAGTCACCGGAGATTGGCCTGCCGCCCTCAAAGGCGTCGCCCTGAACTCCCCTGACGAAAGCGACCGAGTACTTTCCGGTGACGAGAGGGTCTTCGCCGGGAGTCTCCTGGCCCCGGCCCCACCTTGGATCCCTGAATATGTTGATGTTTGGCGCCCAAAATGTCATCCCCTTTGCTTGCCCTGCATTGTATACTCCTCTTGCCTCTATCCCTATCACCTGTGTAAATATAAATAATTAAATATATATCGAATTTGTAATTTAGTGTTCACTTTAGAGGTTAAGTGTCAAAATGAGTCAATTTTGAATTACATTACTTGTATTTAAGGTGTTTAAATGTGAACATATAGGCATGAGAGGTCCATTTTTAGGCACACCATGTACAAATACAATGTTGGTCTAACATGTCAAATAGTTGAAACAAAATTAATTAGAAGTTATTGACAAAAGGGCTAGTTTGTAGGAGTAGGACTAAGATTACAAGTTTTAGTTTAGGAATTAATCTAATTTAAATTTTGCCGAAATTGAGAATTTAACGTGGGGCCAAATATTACAAGCTACTACTGGACGATCCTATTATTATGTAATTTTTAATGGTTTATTTTTAAAATAAGTTTATTTACTACTCTTTAGAAAGTTTTAAAAACATATTTAATTTATTATTTCAATTTTTTGCTGCATATATAAATATAATTATTATATGTTTATCCATTGTTATCTTATTTTCTCGATTAAATTAAATTAATCTATCTTTGTCCATTTGCTATGTAGAATATTTTTCTAATTATTTTTTTACTAAAATATAAATAATACTATTATTTTTTTAATTTTCTTCTTATGTTATTCAAAATATAAATAATGTTATTTTATTATTTTAGTTTTTACCTTATTTTATTCTTTTAATTTCTTCTCCAATTTACTCAATTGATTATTCTAATAAGTTTCTTAATTTTATTTAATAATTCTTTTATTCAAACTAAAATTTCAATTATTGATTATTCTAATAAGTTTCTTAATTTTATTTAATAATTCTTTTGTTCAAGCTAAAATTTCAATTTTATTTAATTTTATAATATAAAAATTTTCACTTAATGAACATTTATTTAACAATTGTGGTAGAATACTAGAATTGTGGTAGCTAAATGAATGAACAATAAATGACGAAAAAAACTTACTTTATTATAGAGTAAGATAATTATGGTTTATTTTGCAAGAGTACTCAAATTGGAACCAAATTTACACTTAATGAACAATTGTGGTAGCTAATTAAATGAATGTTACTTTACTATAGAGTAAGATAAGATAACTACTAGTAAGTTTTTTTTTTAAGTAATGATTTGGATGGGGTTGGAATAGAAGATACCAAGTGGATGTGATAGGATTAGATAAATAAGAAATATTTATAAATTATTTCAAAATTATAAATGATAAAATATCCAGAATCAAGATTTGGAGGGAATAATAATTATTTAAACAAAAATAAAAGAAACAAAACTAACAATGGCGCGCCGGAGAAATCAAAAGGGATACCTGACCAATGCGGTACCAGAGATGGTTATCAAAGGAGGCGGCGGTGAGGATGACCTGAGGGAAGCTGGTTGCGCCGGGAATCTCCTGTCCTTTAAAGGTGATGCCGAGGCTGCCGGGGCTGTCGGCAACGCCGTGCAAGGCCTCCGACCACCACTCGTACGCCGGGATCCCAAGTCTGGGGACGGAGGCCGCGGTGTTGACCAATTGCGACACCTTCTCCTCCAATGTGAGGCGCGCGACGAGGTCCCGCGCCCGCTTCCTTATCGGCAGCTCCCTCCGGCAGAAGCCGTACCGCCTTGTGGCCGGATCCGCCGCGTCGCAGGCGTACGGAGGCTTCCCTGCGGCAGCCTGAGGGAGAGAACTCAGCGCGGCGACTAGGAACGCCGACAGAAATGCTAGCAAAATCGATCGCCGGAGGCACATTTTGTAGGTATCCGATGGGGTTAATACTTAATGATTGGGAATTTGGGATGGATGAGCGGAGTAATTGACCAGAGGCGACTAATAAAGGGAGGCTGGAGGATTTTTTTTTTAAAAATTAATTATTAATTATTAAATTGGTTTTTCTATCTTATAGTAAAATATTTTTTTTTATGACGTGGAGGTTCCGAGGTTATCGACTAATCCTCCATGGTCGAGCACCTCACTCTTACCACTCATACCACTAGGGCAAGAGCTCATTGGTATCTTATACTAAGATACTTGATAAGTTTTAGTATGCTTATCTAATTGGGTAGATATGTATCTCATCTCTATAATATTTCAAAATTTTTATTCCATATTTTTTTAAATTATGTAAATATTTTCATTTCCTATTTATTTTCTTCTTTTTCTTCTCTTTACTAAATTTATTTTCGTTAATTCATTTTCTTTCCAACTTCGAAGCAAATCAGAGATCCATGGCTACTTTAGGATCTTTGTGTTATGGTTGACAATAACATGTAGGAATTTTGATTAAAAATTTATGATTATATTAAGGTTGTGTTTGACAATAATGGTCTTTTTAGGAGGTAGAGGTTTTTTTTTTGAGGTGGAATAGATTACGGTTCCATCTGGAGATGGGAAAAGATGAAGATTTTTTTAAAAAATAACTTTGTAAAAATCTTTCAACAGTGTTTGGTAATTATGAGATTTGAAAGATGTATTAATTGTAAAAATGACAAAAATAACTAAGTTGTTTTGGAATTATCTTGATTTTCTTTTTTCACTCCCTTTATTGGATACGCAGACGACTATACGTACAGTAGGTATAGTTGACATGGCTCCTCCATTTTTTTTATTAGGTAATAATTCGAGGACCAGACAAACCTGACTCCTCGAGATGTCGACAAAATCGGCAGATGGCGAACCGTCAAAGATATAATGTAAAATAAAAAATGGTGCAATACAAAAGATGGCAACCAAACTGCACAGTCGAACAAACGAGCCTAACCCAAACTCATATACACATAACACGTGCCTTTATATCCATCCTATTGGAGGAGACTGTTTTGGTTGTCATCAAGACTCTATTAGGTGACTGGTCTTGTCCCTGGAACATTGAGCTTTTGATGGTGTATACTCCGATTGATTTAAATTCTTTATCTCATGTTGCTATTCGTCATATTTTCAGGGAGTCTAACGCTGTGGCTGACAGAATTGCGCGCCTGGCCTACAGTTTCCCTGCCGATGATAGCATGGTTCCCGATCAAGAACTTCGTGTTCTCGTCCGCTCGGACGCTCTAGGAAGGAAGTCCGGTCGTTGGCGTCCTTCTTAAGTTTTATCCCGCTTAAAAAAAAGAAGCATTTATGCCACATGTACTCTTTTAATGCAAAGTTATTTTTGTAAAGTACTATTTGCACAATATCATTTAGTTGTGGTAACTAAATTATCTAATACGGAGAATCAATTACACAATATCATTACATACTACATTTTTTTTAACCTATCTATCTATTTATATATCATTTCAAGCTATCTATATATCTATCTATTTATATACTATATTAAAAAAGAAGCATTTATAATACTTTTTTTTTTTTGCAAAAGCAATGCATTTCTTATAAAGCCTTCAAGGCATGGTTCTTTATTCAAAGATTTTTTATTAAAGGAAAACATGGTAAATTAACTATAAGACTATGTGGTAATTCATCCCACTTGTAATTAAAAAAAAAAAACTCATCAAGCTGTGACGTTAATGGGATACTCTTGATCTCCAACCATCAAGAAGTGAGTGCCTTCTTCCACTTCCATCAAGCCGTCCTCGCTCGCTTTGGCGAGGTGCTCACAAGGGCTCAGACTGAACTCGACTCGAGACCTTTCGCCGGCTCCTAAACTCACACTCTTGAACCCAATTAATTGTTTCATTGGCCTTCCACTCCTGACTCCCTCATGCCTTACAAACAGCAACACCGGGTGCTTCCCTGCGATGTCGCCCTTGTTCATTACTCCAACCGCCACTGACAACTTCATCCTCTCGCAGAACTCACTCCTCATGTCCGAAATCTGCGCGTATCTTACTGGAGACGCCACATCTTCGGTCACCTTAAGAGCCGAACCAAGTGAGCTTAGTGACACCTTTTCTTTCGATAGAGAGATGAATTCATACGAGTAAGTGGTGTAGCTGAGCCCATGGCCGAACTCGAACACCTTCTCGCCTTTGTAGAATCTATAGGTCCGCCCTGGGTAGCCCGTAGCGAGGTTTGATCGCATCCTCATGTCCGTCATTGGCACCTTAATGAAGTCCTTGGGATACCATGTGACCGGAAGTTTGCCCCCTGCAACAACGGATGTATCGAATTGAGTATGGATTTATGTAGGCGATAATTAAACAAGTATCGCGTTCTTATGATTGGCTACCTGGATTGTGATCGCCAAAGAGGATTTGTGCAATGGCATTGGCACCAGATTCACCAGGGTAACCAGCCCAGACAATGCTTCCGATCTTGTGATTATACTTGGCGAACGAGACGTCAACTGGGCCTCCGCAAAGGAGCACCAAGACCACCGGCTTCTTAGCTGCTTTCGCAACTGCTTCAATGAGACTCTGTTGCCTTCCTGGCAAGACCAAACTCACGCGATCAAAATCCTCCCTCTCTTGAGACAAGTCAAGCCCCATGAACAGCACGACGTAGTTAGCTGCCCTTGCAATGGCGGTAGCTTCTTCAATGGTGGTGGATGAGCACGCAACGTTATCACAGCCTTGATTGTACTTGATGTTGCTGACATAGCTTCGCAGCGCTTGAAGAGGGGTCACGGATTTGCATCCGGGGCCATGGTAGTTTCCAAGGAGTGTCTCAGCAACATTTGCATTGGGCCCAATGACCGCTAGAGAGATGGTTTTCCTCTTTGGGAGAGGCAGGAGCTTGGCGTCGTTCTTGAGGAGTACAATGCCGTTGAGGGCGGCTTCAAGGGCTAAATCCTGGTGCTTCTTGGAACACACCTCGTTGGGACCGATCTTGCCGAATGGGAGTGCTGCAGGATTGCCATCAAAGAGGCCTAGCCTCATCCTCACCGCGAATAGGTTTCGTAGCGCCCTGTCTACTTTCGATACCTCAAGCTTTCTCTTCATGACAGCGGATTTGGTGTAGTTGTACAAGTAGGTGCCACAATTAACATCCATTCCGGCGTTGAGGACATCAACGACAGCATCTTCGGGCGTCTTGGCGTATCCTTGAGCGTCGTGAATGATGGATACAGCATCACAATCCGACGTGATGTACCTGATGATCGAATTCCGTCAACTTCAGTTCTTGTAAGTGTACATAAAAAGTGTAATAGTGACTGACCCTTGAAAGCCCCATTTGCCTCTAGCAGTAGTGGTCAAGAGATCAAAATTGGCGCAGCTAGGAACGCCATTGACGCGATTGTAAGCACACATAACACCGCTGGCCCTTCCATCCTTGATGCAGTTCTCGAATGGAGGTTGGTAAGTATCCGCCAGATCCTGTGCTGTCACCTACACATTGCATTTTTTTCATAATCCATTCCTAAAACATCCTATAAGAGGTTGTATAACTGATACGAAAATTGTTGCATTAATAAGTAGTGTGATATTAGTCACGAGCATCCAAAAGATGGACAGTCCACATTCCAAATTCCAACATCACTGCAGTGCTTTACAGGAAAGGAAGAAAGGGGAATGGGCACACCACAGGAATCTTTGGGAAACCCTAAGCCCCAACCCCCAATTACAGGCATACCCAATTTAAACACCATTAACATATAACAGTGGTTAGCAGAATATATTTATTTAAATAAAAGCAAAATAATAAAATATTATAAAATGTTTTTTTTTGGCAAATAAAATGTTATGTGGGCATAGACTATACGAATATAATGTTGGTTTATTTTATTCAATTAAATAATCATTTCATTAAAAAAAAAAACAAAAAAACAGATACTCCGTGTAGATGATTTGATTCGATTTCCACCAACACTTTAGATCAAATCGAATCCAAAAATGGAATATGCAGAATTAAATAACAGAAGTAAATTAAATGACAAGAGTGTAACAGAACAGATGGTACTCACATGAGCATCGAAGACGTAGCGAGTGATGTTATGCCACCTGTCCAAATCGTAGGCAGTGAAGTGCTTGCAGCAGGCGGAAGCCAGCAGCTGAGAGTCACCGGAGATTGGCCTGCCGCCCTCAAAGGCGTCGCCTTGAACTCCCCTGACGTAAGCGACTGAGTACTTTCCGGTGACGAGAGGGTCTTCGCCGGGAGTCTCCTGGCCCCGGCCCCACCTTGGATCCCTGAATATGTTGATGTTTGGCGCCCAAAACGTCATCCCCTTTGCTTGCCCTGCATTGTATACTCCTCTTGCCTCTATCCCTATCACCTATATAAATATAAGTGTCAAAATGAGTCTAATTTAGTGTTCACTTTAGAGGTTAAGTGTCAAAATGAGTCAAATTTGCATTACATTGCTTGAATTTAAGGCGTTTAAATGTGAACATATAGGCATGAGAGGCCTATTTTTAGGCACACCATATTACAAATACAATGTTGGTCTAAGGTGAAAGTTATTGACACAAGGGCTAGTTTGGTAGGACAGAGATTTGCAAGTTTTGGTTTAGGAATTAATCTAAGTTAAATTTTGCCGAATTTGAGAATTTAATGTGGGGCCTTTATAAATATTTTTTATTTTATAGAGTACTCATTGGAACCAAATAAATTCTAAAATTAAAATAAATAGAAGGTAATAAGTGGATATGATAAGAAATATTTATAAATTATTTCAAAATTATAAATGATAAAAATATTCGGAATGAAGATTTGGAGGGATTAATTAACAATGGCGCCGGAGAAATCAAACTGGATATACCTGACCAATGCGGTACCAGAGATGGTTATCAAAGGAGGCGGCGGTGAGGATGACCTGAGGGAAGCTGGTGGCGCCGGGGATCTCCTGTCCTTTAAAGGAGACGCCGGGGCCGGCGTCGGCAACGCCGTGCAAGGCCTCCGACCACCACTCGTACGCCGGGATCCCAAGCCTGGGGACGGAGGCGGCGGTGTTGACCAGTTGCGATACCTTCTCCTCCAATGTGAGGCGAGCGACGAGGTCCCGCGCCCGGTTCCTTATCGGCAGCTCCCTCCGGCAGAAGCCGTACCGCCTTGTGGCCGGATCCGCTGCGTCGCAGGCGTACGGAGGCTTACCTGCGGCCGCTTGAGGGAGAGAAATCAGCGCGGCGAGTAGGAACGCCGACAGAAATGCTAGCGAAATCGATCGCCGGAGGCACATTTTGTAGGTATCCGGTGGGGGTGAGTGATTGGGATGGATGAGCTGAGTGACTAACGAGAGGGTATTAATAAAGGCGTGTGGGCAATACTGTCTGAAATTACAGAAATGCCCCATATTGTTTTATCTTTTTCTCACCCAAAACCCCAATGTGTGGATTTTTTGTTCGTAGAAAACAGAAGCATCATAATCACGCAAATGGTATTGTTGAGTAACACATTCCTTAATTATTCAATCAGAAAAGATTTGTGGGTAGTATCCAAAAGTCTTCGATTCAAACTTCAGATGTGATAGATTACATATGCATATATTGTATAGTGTACCCAAAAGCCTATTACCTTTATAACCTATATATATGATTATCAATAAATGGAAACCCTCAAGGAGAATTTTATGATCAATCTCGTGATCTTACATGGTATCAGATCCTAAGATCCATCAACTCTAATCTTCTACCACAATGAAAAAAAAACCTAGCCGCACCCCTCCCACCCCAAAACCCTAGCCCTCCTCTCGGCACCCCCTAGCGGCAAAACCCTAGCCCCACCGCCGCCGCCCCCTAGCGGCCACCCACACCTCCCCTCTCGGCACCCCCCACCGCCGCATCTCCTCCCCCCCATCCGGCTCCCCCCCCCCCCCCGCCGCACCAACTTTCGCCTCCCCTCCCTCTTTATCGCACCTCTCTCTTTTTCATCCCGATGGCCGACGCACCCACCACCAAACCGCCATTCCACTCCGCTCTCACCATCTCCAATATCAAAAATTGCATCCCATCATCCTTGATCACGAATCCAGTTCCTACACCATGTGGTCGCACCTCTTCACGACCCATGTTAAGGCTCATAAGGTCCTCCACCACATCGACTCCTCCGTCGATCGCCCTGCTAGCGAAGACAATGATCTCTTCGCTCAACTCGACACCATTGTCCTCCAATTGATCTTCAACACCATCTCAAAAGATCTATTGACAACCATCCTTGACCCCAAAAACTCCGCCTTGGATGCTTGGAACAAACTTCAGAACATCTTTCAAGACAACAAGTTCACCCGTGCTGTCTATCTTGAGCACGAATTCTCCAATTGCAAGCTTTCCTCTTTCCCGTCGATATCCGCCTATTGTCAGCACCTCAAGACCCTGTCCGATCAACTAGGTGTTGTCGACTCCAAACCCAGCGCCACCCGCCTTGTCCTCCAGGTACTTTCGGGTCTTCCCTCTGAATACAACGCCGCTGCTACCCATATCCAGCTGACAGAACCCCTCCCTACCTTCGAAAAGACCCGGTCTCAATTGATCCTGGAAGAGACTCACCTTCACCGTCAGACCACCGACGCCGCCAAGGACAAGACGACATTGGTCTCGTCAAGCGACATTGACGAGACCTATGACCCGCAACACAGCCGCGACAATGATACATCACTGAGAGGCGGCGGCGGCGGCCGCGGCCGCGGCAACAACACTGGGCGGCGGCCGCAGCAGCCCGACGCCTCTCGCTCCCCCTGGTATCCTAACCCCGACTACCCGCCTTGGATGCCCTTTGGCTACCCCCCTGCGACGTACCGCCCACCGGCCCCCTATCCCAATCGACAGCAGGGAGCGGGCTTGTTGGGTCCTGCTCCTCGTCCTGCAGGCCACCAGGCCTACACCTCCTCGTCGGATTATGCCTACACTCCGACTGATGTACAGCACGCCTTCTCTTCCATGCAGTTGGCACCTCCTGACTCTACTTGGTACATGGACACTGGCGCCACTTCTCATATGACGAACACCTTAGGTACTCTCTCTTCTATTTCTTTTAAGGGTCCTGCACATTCTATTATCGTCGGCAACGGTGGTCGCCTCGCCACTTCGGGCATTGGCCACGCCACTTTACCAACCACAGCCAACCCACTACACCTAAACAATGTCCTCATTGCCCCCAAACTTGTCAAAAACCTTATCTCTGTTCGTCGGTTTACCACTGACAATAATGTTTCTCTCGTGTTTGATCCGTTTGGTTTCTCTGTGAAGGATCTCACTACGGGGGTTACTCGCCTGAGATGTAATAGCACCGGGGAGCTCTATCCTGTGTCGTCGCCCTCACCATCCAGCCCGTCCAGTCCAATCGCCCTCTCGGCATCATCATACGATCTTTGGCATGCCCGCCTTGGTCATCCCAGTCCTGCAGTTTTAGATTTACTTCGTTCAAAGAGTCTAGTCAAATGTAATAAAGAGCGTCGCTCTAGTTTATGTTCGTCATGTCAGTTAGGCAAGCATCCCAGACTCCCTTTTCAGCAGTCATTAAACACTACTTTTGCCCCATTTGATATTATTCATAGTGATATTTGGACTTCTCCTGTGCCTAGCAAGGAGGGTCATAAGTATTACCTTTTGTTTCTGGATGATTATACACATTTCTTATGGGTTTTCCCGTTGCACTTTAAATCTCAAGTGTTTCCCATCTTTGCTAAATTCCATGCTTATATCAAAACACAATTTCACACCTCTATCAAGTGTTTTCAATGCGATAATGGCCGTGAATTTGATAACAAAGAGTTTCACACTTTTTTCAACACCAATGGGATCTCCTATCGCTTGTCTTGCCCCTATACCTCCCAACAGAATGGCAAGGCTGAACGTATCATCCGAACCATCACCAATATGATGCGCTCTCTCCTCTTCCACGCATCTATTCTCCTTCTCTATTGGCCTTACGCCTTTGCCACCACCTGCTACCTCCTAAACATTCTCCCTTCCACTACCCTCCACCATCGCTCACCAACTCAGGCACTTTATTGCACCTTGCCTAGGTATGATCACCTTCGTACCTTTGGGTGCCTGTGCTTCCCCAATCAGTCATCCACCGCCCCTCACAAGCTTCACCCACGCTCCACTCCTTGTGTCTTTCTTGGCTATCCGTCTGATCATCGCGGTTACCTCTGCCTCGACATCAAATCCCACAGGATCAATCTGTCTCGGCATGTCACCTTTGATAAATCTCGCTTTCCCTTTACATCACCTACCCCTCCGGTGTCTCATTCTGATTCAGAGTCATCATTCCCACATTTTCTTCTTCCCTAGAGCTCTCCCGGTGCTCCCGTCTCTCTCCCTCCTCCCACACCACCACCCCCTACCACCAGACCACACACCCGCAGCATCTCCGGTGTCTTCCGACCCCGTCAGATCGTATCCATGACCACCACCCATAGCCCCGACTCGCATCCACACCCACAGTCCCCCCGCCGCAATATGTCGCGGCCGCAACAAAGTGCTGCGCCCGCCGCCGCTCCTCCCACCGTCTCCCAATCCCCCCTACCTCCAACCCGACCTCCATCTCCCCTATCCCCACCTCCCACAAAACAGCCCTCCTAGATCCGAATTGGCAGGCGGCTATGCTCGATGAATACAGGACCCTTACAAAGAATGATACTTGGGTTCTGGTTCCTCGCCCTCCTGATGCGAATGTGGTCCGATGTATGTGGCTCTTCCGTCACAAGTTCTGCTCCGATGGGACATTGGAGCGCTACAAAGCCCGTCTTGTGGTCAACGGTCGTTCTCAGCAGGTAGGTATTGACTGTGATGAGACATTCAGCCCCGTCGTCAAGCATGCCACTATCCAAGTGGTGTTGAGTTTAGCTTTGTCACGCAACTGGGCCATTCATCAGTTGGATGTCAAGAATGCCTTTCTTCATGGTCATCTGAATGAGACAGTCTACATGTTTCAGCCACCGGGGTTTGCTGATGCTGACCGTCCCAAGCACGTCTGTCTCCTGAAGCGATCTCTGTATGGGCTGAAATAGGCTCCGAGAGCTTGGTTCCAGCGCTTTGCTTCTCATCTGCTACGCCTAGGCTTCATTGGCAGCCGCTTAGATTCGTCTCTGTTCATTTATCGCAGTGGCTCAGACACGGCTTTTCTCTTACTTTATGTCGATGACATCATTATCACCGCCTCTTCTGATGCTCTTCGGACGTCGATTATTTCGCAGTTGAGTGCCGAGTTCGCCATGTCCGATCTGGGTCAGTTATCCTACTTCTTGGGGGTTGTTGTTCAGCGTCATGCATCTGGTATGTTTCTTTCACAAAGTAAGTATGCTGCTGAGATTGTAGCTCGGGCTAAGATGGTTAACTGTAATCCTGTCGCCACCCCTGTCGATACATCCACCAAGCTCAGTGCTCATTCTAGTCCTTTGGTTGATGATCCGACATTATATAGGAGCCTCGCTAGTGCTCTTCAGTATCTCACATTTACCAGGCCTGATATCAGTTACGCCGTTCAGCAGATCTGTTTGTTTATGCATGCACCTAGGGAACCACACTTTCAGGCCTTGAAGCGAATCATTCGGTACATCAGCGGCACCCTCGAGCTAGGCACCACGATCACTCCTTCCGCTAAGCTTGACCTTGTTGCTTACACTGATGCGGATTGGGGTGGTTGTCCTGACACACGTCGCTCCACATCTGGTTACTGTGTCTTCCTCAACGACACACTTGTGTCATGGTCAGCGAAGCGTCAGTTTGTCGTGTCTCGCTCCAGCGCTGAGGTAGAATACAGAGGTGTTGCCAACGTTGTCTCCGAGTGCTCTTGGCTCCGCAATCTCCTGCTTGAGCTTCGTTGCCCTC
Organism: Persicaria maculosa; assembly: GCA_963922045.1. Classification (NCBI taxonomy): domain Eukaryota; kingdom Viridiplantae; phylum Streptophyta; class Magnoliopsida; order Caryophyllales; family Polygonaceae; genus Persicaria; species Persicaria maculosa. The sequence goes on from OY998260.1 coordinate 72,451,756, forward strand.
TTCAGAAGGCCACTCTGGTCTACACTGACAACGTCTCCGCCGTCTATCTAGCTAGCAACCCAGTCCAGCATCAACGCACGAAGCACATTGAGCTTGATCTCCACTTCGTCAGGGACAAGGTTGCCATTGGACATGTCCGTGTTTTACATGTCCCGTCCTCCTATCAGTACGCTGATATATTCACCAAGGGTTTACCTCGACAATTATTCATTGATTTTCGCTCCAGTCTCACTATACGGCCCCCTCCAGTTTCGACTGCGGGGGTTTGATAGATTACATAGGCATATATTGTATAGTGGGCCCAAAAGCCCAATACCTTTGTAACCTATATATATGATTATCAATGAATGGAAACCCTCAAGGAGGATTTTATGATCAATCTCGTGATCTTACGGGATGATTGCTCTTTATTTATCAAATTCAAGGTATTGTTGAGTAACAAACAAAGGGCATTGTGATGAAAAATGGAAACCGAAAAAGAAAACACAAACATGTGTGCGTGGAGCCCGAAGCAAGAAAATGAGTTATCCCATTTAGGAGTGTGTAGAAAAACCCGACACGACTGATACGACACGAAGACACGATAAGTAAATATCACGAGCTGTTAAAACACAACATTAAACGATTCGGATACGATCCGGGCAAATCCCCTTGTCGGATAGCCCTAGGTTAGTGATTGGGATGGATGAGCAGAGTAATTGACTAGAGGCTACTAATAAAGGTGAGGGTGAGCTGGACTACCTATGTGAAATTACATAAATGACCCCATCGCCGTTTATTTTATCTTTTTTTCTTTTATCCTATATAGTGCGCCCAAATTGGAATTAGGCACTATCGGTGGACCCATTACTTTGGTAGTATATCCAACAAAACACCCCAATGCGTGGATTTAAAAAATAAATTTTTTTTTTGAGGACACAACAACATCATATTCATATACTATTCACGCAAAACGTCTTGGATTTCTTCGACTTTTTTGCTAGTTGACGTCTTGTATTTTTTTTATTAGGTAATAATTTGGATGAGAAAACCATATCCGAAAGCATCCTGTCGGATGAGGTCTAGAAGACCTGTGTCATTGTATAAGTTGACGTCTTGTATGGGTTGGTTGGGTTTATATGTCTTCTTTGTTGATTTGTTTTATTATCTTATTGAGTATTGCTTGTATTGACGGTTCTCTATCTGCCGACTTAATCGGCCTTCGAGTTTTAGTTATGCTTAACTCGAATTTTTACCTAATAAAAAAAATCACGCAAAACGTTTTCTAAATAACAACACAAGTATGGCTAAAAAACGAAACCCATAAGAAAAAACACAAACGTGTGTGGCGGAGCCCAGCAAGAAAATTAGCTTGCTTCCTACTTGACTTCCATATATATTAGGTCACATCTTACATAACATATTAACATATATCCTTGGAACAATGTGACATCTTTAATTGTATTAAAGATAAAAACTAAACATTAAAAATAAATCAAAATAAATATTTAAAGTTTAGAACAAAAAAGATATAAAAATGACCAGATTGTGTTTATAATCACATAAAAGACATCCTGGGTGTTTTTTTTACAGGGCTAATCGAATTTTTTTGTCTTCCTTTATACCTTTCATTTAGAGATATCTTTCAAAGTTTTATAAAAACTCCAGATAATCAATTTTCGGTTGAGAGTTTTTAGAACAAATTTTGGCCATAAGACCACTATTCTCTACTAGTTAGAAAATGTATATAAACTTGACAAAAAAAAATGTAGATAGAAAATAAATTTTACAAAAATTCAAATGAATGCACAATATTTTAAAGAGTCATTTTTATAAATCTTTTTTTAATAAAAAGGTCAATTTTCCAATTGTTAAGACATATGTGGTTATCATGTGAACTTTTACAAAGTTTTGTGAGTATCCATGAAATTTGTCAAAACTTTATATACTACACAAACTTCGTAAAAAAATGTGATCACCTAAAAATTTCTCCAATAATAAATATGAACTACAAAGTTCATTTGAGGTGGATTTTCGGTTGGTGATTGCTTGCTTTCTACTTGCTTGCTAGGATCATTGAATTTACGATCGAGTGGTTGAAACATTGTTTTGGTATGGGATAATATTAATTAACTATCTCTCATAACAAATAAAATTACACTTGATTTGATTCTAAGGCACCTCACTTCCATTTCCTTAGAGAAAGAGTATTATACGTAAAAAAAAAAGTCTCATATCTAAATAATAAATAATGAAATTAATTTAGTTAATGAAAGTTGTTAAGTTGATTCTTAAATTTCTTTGATAATTTAACAATTTTAACTAAATTCACTAAAAAAGATTGTTGAAAATTGATGAAAATTAATTTTAAAATTTTATATCAATATTATGCTCCTTTTTTTTATAGAGAATGACCACATATAAAGTGCGACTAGTACAAAAAGGAATTTCCATCGTGTCAAATCTACAACCACTTAGCTTAATAAGAAGCATAAACGATGACATTGAAAAAAATAATGAAAAGCATTTACGTCACAAAAAAAAAGATATGAAACAAATTATTATTGAACTATCGGATAAACTTACAAATGACCAAAAAATAATTCTAGTCATAAGTTGGTGGAACTAGTGGAGAATCATAAACAAATTACTCATTTGAGGAGATGAATGATAAGGAGTCTTCACAAGTGAAAAATAACACTAAAAAATCATTTCCAAAATTGAAAAACGACTAAAGATGAATCCACAATGCTAAACACATCAACTAAAAGAAGCACACCCCCACAATAAAAGGAAAACCCTTAGATGGGAGAAACCATAGAAAGGTTGGTTGAAGCTAAATTTTGATGGTTCTCGTCAAGTGTTGGATCCATCTTCGGTAGGATGGATTATTAGAGACCACAAAAGGCATATGATCTCTTGTGGAGCTAATTATGCCTTGCATCCACACCGTTCAGGTAGAAATCCTTTGGATTTGTCAGGATACAACTAAAGACCTTGGTGCTACGAGACTACCGGTCGAAGGTGATTGCTTTATGATCATTAGTGCCCTAGAAGGTGTCTGGTCTTGTCCATGGGAGATAGAAATTATGATCCTGGATGCGCTCGTCCTTCTATAATCTTTCGAGAAAACTAAGTAGACCCACGTCTTTAAGGAAGTCGATCAACAGAGCTGAGAATTCGACAATTCGTCTTTGTTTTTCCTACGACAATTTGTCAATAGAGCTTCTCACCCTGGGCTTTTAGCTCTCGTCTGCAAATACACACTGTGGTCTAGCAAAGGCTGACACCACCTAAAATATTGGACTCTTCCCCTGTAATGGTAGAAAGTTCAATTGAGGAGAGAGAATGTATTTGAATAAGTGTTCTTAAGTCATGTTTATCATCTAAGAATACTAATTTTTTTTACTTCTTCTGTCATTACTTGATATGATTGGTCGATCCCTTTGTAGAGTGATAAATCTTTCTTTCACACTAATATGCTTCTTAAGGAGGTAAAACACACCTTTATAGCACTTGTACAAAAAAACTAATAACTCGATCAACATAAATCATTACCACCCAATCAGTCTTTACAACACTATCTATAAAGTTATCACAAAGACTTTGGCAAATCAATCCTTAATTAAAAAAATCATCATCCTTTTCCAAGGACTTCCTGTTGAAGGTAGGACCATTCAAGACAACACTCTTATCGTCAATGAGATTTTTCACTCATTCCATAAAAAGAGAGGAAACACTGGTTGGATGGTTCTTAAGTTTTGACATGGAGAAAGCATACGATAAACTACATTGAGACTATATCAAGTCCATGTTTCTTAAGTTCAACTTCCATCCTTGTTAGGTGGATAGGTAATGACTTGTTTCACCACCTCCACCTACTCAATTTTGGTCAATAACTCCCCAAGGGGATACCTTATCGCCTATGAGAGGTGTCCATCAGATTCACCCTGTGGCTCCTTACATCTTTGTGATAACTATGAAATTATTAGGCAAAACTTTGAAACACATATTAAGCAAATATGTCTAGACCCAAGATAGGTGTAAAGTTGCCTCCTAGGGCGATGTCTATTTCATCATTATTTACCTTTGCGGATGAAACTTTATTCTTTATAAAGCATCCCTTCAAAGTATGTCTATAATTAAAACCAGTCTGCAAATTTTTTCTCAAATTTCAGGTATATCTATTATCAATCATAATAAAAGCTCACTACAAATCTCGGGGACTCCTCGATTGAGGCCCGCTCATTGGCCTTCGATTCAATATCCCCTTGACTAAAAAACTAGAAAAATATTTAGGTATTCTCATTATATGTGGCAAAGTTATAACACTATCTATGATGATGCTCTTAAAAGCCAATGCTCTCAAAAGCAACAGTTGACCAAATAGAAGACTTCATCCCTCTCTCAAACTGAGAGATCTCCCAATCAAGCAAACTTAAACTCTAAAACTAACTACCTTGTGCAAAACTTCCGTCTCCTATGCGTGTTCTATACCAAATTGATAAGATTAATTTGATTTTTTTTGGAACAAGTTACAAACTGATCAAAACCACCTTTAATTATTTGGGATAGTCTTTATACCCTAGAGGTCTAGGTTTCAAAAAAGGCAGAGGTTTTTTTTTATAGTAGGCAAAAGTAGGAAGTTTTTGTCTAGCATATTACTGATTTTTTTAATTTTTCAACACGTTTTTTAAAAAGCTAAAAAAACTCTATAAAATATTAATTTTTTATTATTAAAATATTAATTTTTTTATTTAAAAATTAAAATAATTTTATACTCATTATTGATCGGTATGAAATAATTTTAAAAAAATTAATTAAAACTTTGATATTTTATAGAGTTTTAAATTTTATTAAAAATTATGAGTAATAATAAAAATCAAATATTTTAGATCGGATGTAGTATATAATTACAAGCGCTTGAACGTAAGATGACATATTCTAATAAGTATAGGGCCCAAAAAGAACAACTTAGCAACCCTGTCTTTAACTTTATCATTTTAAAGTTATCGAAAAATCATCAAAATACAATTTTTTATATAAAAAATTTTCAAATATGAAATTAACTCGAAACCGGATCAAATCAGGGTTTAAGTTAACTTGGATCTACTCGAACTCTGTTTTATCTGAAACTCAAAATAACCCAACCCGAATAACATGACTGATCCTATCCCATCACATTTTTTTTAAAGAGCGAGACAAAGTTAAAATAATAAATTCATATCGGTCCCGACGTGGACTGAAGGAAAGTGGGCTGAAGTTGATTATTTGGGTCTAATATTTAGTCCAAGATATTGGACGATTCGAATATGGGTCCAAACATATTGGCCCACTCTACCGGTAAGCACTCAGAAGTTTAGTAGTCCAAATTCTCACTCTTACGCGTCTTTGGATTCTAATCCATAAGAGCATCTCCAATGGATATTCATTTTTGAAGATTTTAAGTTTTTAAAGAATTTTAAAATATTTTTTGGTCAAATGTATTTTTCATCTCATTGCCCAAAATAAAGAAGCAGAACAAAATAGAGAGATTTTATAAATCTCCAGTATTTTTTAAAACTAAATTATTTTCCAAATCTTTGAAATGAAAAAATTGTTGAAGTTAATTTTGCCCAAAATAAAGAAGCAGAACAAAATAGAGAGATTTTATAAATCTCCAGTATTTTTTAAAACTAAATTATTTTCCAAATCTTTGAAATGAAAAAATTGTTGAAGTTAATTTTAAAAAGATGTGTTTTGTTTAATTTTTTATTGCAAAAAACCCATACTAAGATAAAATAAGATTAAAAATAGAGTTATATAATTTTTAAGTCCAAATCAAGCAAAATAAGGTAATATATATTTTAAATGAAAAGCAACCAAAATACGATATTTTTAACCTGGCTTTAACGTATTTTAGACTATTTTTTTCTAGACTAAATCATATATTTGATATGTTATATATTGCTTTTCTTTTCCTCACACGTAGGACTCTATATTTCCGAGCTTTAGTATTTTAAACTTTGATTTAAATGATTTTATATTTAATTTGAAAATTTACCGATAAGGCTAAATAAGTTCATAAAAAACCTAGGGGCACAATGGTCTTTTTTCATATGATATGTATTTAAACTCTAATTTCCATTATACTAGTTTAGTATCCGCACGTTTGTGCGGATAGTTTGTATAAAATAATTTTATACATATGTAAAACCTTTATATAAGATAAAATAGAATTATCAAAGATTTTCATAATAAAGTTCAAACCTATTTAACTTAGGATTTGGTTCAAACTAATTAAAACTAAATATGATAATAAAAGGAGAATATATCATTTTATCCAAATATTTTTAAGAACATATTGTTGGTGAATACTTTAAATATGCAAGATCATTTGAGGCAGCAAAAGAATTACTGGGTAAGCTCAATCGTAGCCTTTCTACCAAACGTCCAAACAGTCCGGTCAACTCGACTGAGCCTTAAAAGGGATTCTTGAGGTGTTTTGTTGTTGTGGTAGTAACTCGTCCAGGTAATGAAATTGTCTATCGCCTGAAAAAATCAGTTTTATAATAAATAATCATTGAAGTGAAGAAGATGATTGCAGTGTTAATAAATTAAATACTTAACGATAAGAGATTAGAGGGATATATATAACCAACCGACCCTATAAACTAAATACCTAACGTACCTCTCCTTTTCACATTACCGTTGTTCTCTATGGGTGTCTTGCCTTTGTTTTTTGACATCACGTTGAATGTGATCTAAACTTTGACACGGTAGCCACTGATTCTCTGCATATAGCCACAATTAGATCCGTATTTATCAACTTGTATACTTTGATTGCAGTATATATAAAAGCCTAAAACTCTAAGAAAAAACACAAAAAAAAAGAGATACCACCAAATGAATGGATTTATCACCTTAGTCTTGTTCGGGAAGTACAACCGGCCACGTACCAAATCAATATAAATATCACGTTGCTTTTTCTAATATTTTTTTTCTTATTAAGTAGTTAGTTAAGATTTGGTTATATCCTCTAAATTAGATAAGGTAGAATCTAAATAAATCAATTAAAACAAATTTGGTCAAAATATTTTTTAATTTGATAAAGTAGTTACTTAATAAGATTTTGTTATTAGTTAAGATTTGGTTTTATCCTCTAACTTAGATAAGGTAGGATCTAAATAAAGGATAAAATCAAATCTAATTTATTATGCGAAAAAATAAAAAAAAATAAGTTTTTTTTAAGATTTGAACAATCAATTAACATAAATAAATTAATCTCATTAAAAAAAAGCTACATTAAAGGAGAAGCCGCCACATGTCGTAGGCGACTTCTCCTTTAGTATTATAAATAACTAGTTTTATTACTCGTCCGTTGTGCGATTTTTTAATAAATTATATTATATAAAACATTTTTGAATTAATATAAATTACTACACCATATAAAGTAAAGATATGGTGTTCAATTGTGTTATATTTTTTAGAATGTAAACATGTTTGAATCTAGATTAATCATACAATTGATAAACGATTGTTGGAATTTAAAGCGCAAATTGATATTATATTCAATACAATCTAAAACATAGAATAATTGATCAAATATTGGATAGATTATTTGATCTAAAAAGATAAGTTTTCTAACTAATTAAAATATAAGGTTGAATATTTATAAAAATAAGTGAGACAATTAATTGAGATAACAAAATCATATTGGCTTATGAATTGATATAGATAAAAAAAATATAATACCATATTAATCCAAAATATGACACATATGCAATATTAACACCATTTTAATCTTGAATATGACACGTATGCGAATCGCATCATAAACCGTTTCAGACCTCTATTTTAATATATTATATATAGATAAATAAAATGGATTTTTTTGTAATTATATTTCATAATACATGCCATAAGGATATGTAGTACAAAGACCATTTATTATAATTGATTAATTATATGCTTTTTTAAACCAAAATTAACCATCACTCTATCATTCTAAATCATTCATTTATTTATTTTTACTGTTTTTTTTTTTGCCTAATTTTTGGTAATTAAATATGTGATTGCGGGTAATTAAAATTTTGTAGTTTTGATTTTGTGAAAAGCCACGTATTAAATGGTAGAGGGGTAAATCCATATCCATATTATATATATAACTTTTTAAGATAAATTAATCTAACCTTTTAAGATTATGTAGATTTTTTTAGGTAAATTTTTTATAAAATAACTTAAGGTAAATGATAGGTTTTGTAAAGAATTTAATTTGCTGACCTGAATAATATTAGATAGATTTATCTAATTAAGATATAAGGTTATATTGGATAGATTATTTGATCTAAAAAGATAAGTTTTTTACCTAACTATATTGACTTATTAATTGATGTGGCTAAAAAAGATAATACCAATTTAATCCAGAATATGACATGTAAGCAAAAATAATCCCGCTTTAATCCAGAAAATTCCGTGGACGCGAGATCGCACCAGAGCCCGTTTCAGGCCTCTGTTTTAGTATTTTATATAGACTAGTCTTATTGCCCGCGTGTTACGCGACATTTAAATAAATATTATTTTATTATATATATATTATCTTTGATTTTTTTAAAAATTAAATTATAAAGATAAAAAAAAATATTTTGATTGAAACCTTTCTAGAAAATGAATATACAATCCATTAAAACATATTAATTAAATAAATAACATCATTAACAAATTTAAAGCTAAAAATAAACAAAATTGTGTTGCAACTAATTATAAAAATGTATAAGACTTAATCAAAGAAAATAATCTATCCAAATGATGAAAAATCAATTGTATTAATCAATTAAGGTGGACACATAAGATGACATATAGATAAAATAGACAGTGTCCTTAAATAAAACATAAGTAAATTCGATCTATACCCAACATGTAGGAATTGAGGTCTCTATGTTAGTGTGTGTATATACACGTAGTATTGAATTATGGGTATCAATTAATTGGGAAAAAATTATATAAACCATTAGGTTGATATAAAGTGACGTGTTGTAACTATGTAGTATTGAATTATGGGTATCAATTAATCAATGCGTGTTACATAAGATATAACACGCATTGATTTTTTGGTTGGCAGATTATCCGATCTAAATAAACAAATTCTTTAAAAAGAAAAAGAAGGTTCCATGATTTATTTATTTATTTATTTAACTATAACTATAAAATATTATCAACATATAATCAACTAAGATACGATAACATTTTATTATTTAAATTAGTTTTAAATATTAATGATGATGGACCATATTAAATGATGTGGTTAAAAGATAAGATTTCATTAATTGACGTGGATAAAATAAGCGGAATTAAATTGAACCAAAATATAACACGTAAGCGAATTCGGTCAGTATTATAAAATGAAACCGTACTATTTTATATAAACGAAAGAATTTAAACTTTATCAAATCTTATGAAATTAGTCATGGTTACTTTGAATATTATTTTAATCTATGTAAAAAATCATATATATATTTAATTGGTATTACAATATGAAAACCGTACTATGGAATATTATATATGAACAAAAGAATTTAAAATTTATCAAATCTTACTATTATATATGTAAAAAAATCTAAACTTTATCAAAATCAAATCGTACTACTGTATTAGGTGTATATATGAACAAAAGAATTTACTAAACTTTATCAAATCTTATCAAATTAATAATTTTTTTTTAAAAACCTTACGGAGTATTTTGTAATGAAATTAATTGGAAAAAAAAAATTAATGTGAAAATGATGAAATCTTATCATTACATATATGAACTAACTTAACCAATCTTAATGAATAAAGATAAAATAATCTAATGTAAAATATTTAATTATATAATAACTTAAGGTAAAAAGATAGGTTTTATAACCACTTAAACTATGTGATTTAATATTTATATCAAAAATTATTTGTAGTTATCAATTGAGGTGGACACATACGATGACACGTGGGTAAATTAGATTAGGTCGTTGTATGACGTGACTTTAATTTATTGGATACTCATTAATTGATGTGTCGAAAAAATTCGGTCATATTGCACCAGAGAACGACACGTAAGCAAAACGCACCAGAGCCCGCCACATAGGATTTCCACACCTCTGTTTTAGTATTATATATTGATGAATTGATTGATTGATATTGATGTGGAGGGAGAAATAAGTAGGGTTGAGAGAGTTTTTCTTTCTCTCGACAAACTCTAACTTGAGCGTCGGAGACTCTTTGGAGCGAGTCTGACCTCTTTCTTCTTGTATGCAAGAAGGGTTGAATGAAGATGAATCGGCAGGTGAATCGATGCACAATTGGTGCGAATTTCTCCCAAAATATTTACTAACCAATCATGCTAGTAGAAAATTACATCCATATCTGCATATATCTAAATTGGAATTACAAAGGAGCGTAAACTATGGACCAAAATCTAACAAGTTAAATAATATATCACACCTTGGGTTGCAGCATGCTTGCGGCATTAGAATACAAATGCGGGTTACATCAGCTCATTCCCCATGCACTTATCTTCAACATTGTACATCAAAACTCAAAAGTTTGGCATGCCCAACTAAATTTATTGGGATGAACTCTCTAAAATGATAGTGGTTCTGATACATCCTCAAAAACTCTTCTTAAATATCTTCTTAAATATAGATATAGATATAAAAAATCTCAAAAAAAAACCAAAATTCTAAATGAATATTTCAGTTTTTTAGTTGTCTATTTGACTAACAATTTTTTTTTTTTTTTACAATGGGCAAAACAATGGACGGACGAACTTACAGGAATAAGATACCACCCTGATCATCCCAGCAGATGATGTTACACAAATCCCTATTAATAGGGAGAGTCGAAATATTACAATTATAAGTATTTCTAGCTATGTAGCCAGCCACTCTATTTGCCTCTCTGAAGAAATGTCTGAAATGTGGTCAAAACTTGTCTTCAGCCGATTGATCATCTCTAGATAGCGCGATATTTCCCACTTGATCTTGATCCTATCATTAATAGCTTGAACTATTTCCAAACAGTCCCCTTCGATGATAATATTCCGCAAGCCTTTGTTTGCGGCTAGTTGTATACCTGCACAGAAAGCATAAGCTTCTGTTTGGAAAGCCGTAGTGATACAATGACCCTTCCATTCCAATCCCTAATACCCCCCAATTGGGTTTTATTGAGCTATCCACAATAATTTTGTAAATAGCCCTAGGTGGTTTACACCATTTTGAATTTTGTCTTCTCTTCCTTGCATGTTCCTTCTTATTTTTGTCATTTATTGTTGCATGGTTCCACTCTCTAATATTACTAATAATTTTCTGAGTAATAGAAGTCATTGGCTCTATTTGTCTAACATGTTTTTATTGAGACACAAATATGCTTCAACTAAACTTATTGGGATGAACTATAGCATATCTTATCATATTATCCCGGTATGTTATATGCACAGACAATTTCTCGTCAAATGTATGATCGACCCGTTCACCGACTTCTAGTGTTAACAAATATTTTATCTGGTAATAACTTATTGACACTGATTTCTCGTATTTGCAAATTACCAATACTTATCTCAATAGTCAATAACGAAATCCAGTAAATTAATTATACTTTTGATGAAAAATCAATGGGTATAATAGCTCAAGAAATTTGTAGTCAAACAAACTTGAAAGCTAGTCACAACTAGACCCGTCAAATCATGATCCGACTTTAAAAACCCGATCTGTATTTTCAATAATTTGCCGGATTTGAATCTGATGTTCTAAACTCGGGACTCAAAATTGACCCAAACCCGAATTATCCGGGACTTATAGGGTCGAGGTCCGATGACCCGTTGGGTCAAAATCGATCCGGTGAGTCAGCACCATGTGGACGCCATACATGCACCGGATAGACCCCACACTGATTCGTCATTCAATTGTGTTTGTTAGGGTAACTCTTAAGTTAAATAACGCATATATTTTATAATTATAGTATGTTTAGAATACTTATTTTTATAAATATGATTTTTATGCTTAAAATATTTATATAATATTATTATTATTATTATAATATTTATATAATATTATTATTATAATACTTATTTTTATAAATATGAGTTTTTTGACCTGTTGGGTTGACCCAAACCAGGACCAAACCCGGTTTGGCTTGACCCAAAACAACCGGTAAACCGATCTACTCGGAACCTGAATGACCCGAATCCGAACCAAATGAGAGGCCTAGTCACAACCAATAAAACCAAAAAGGAAAATATATAGTATAAATATTTTTAATTGGACCCAGAATGCCATACTTAAACATGCTAATCTACAACCTACTTGGGACCATGCAGAAACAAAATCATGCATCATAAATCAGAATGGGGATGCATCCCTAATATATCAAAACAGAAATGCGGATATAAACAACTTAAAAGGTTGTGATACCAATGAGTTTTTGTTTTAATGGTAAAATTGAGGTGTTTCTTTATACTATATGTATTTTACTATTAAAAGATCAAGGGTTAAAATTCTATGATATTTGTGTTGGGGTGGGCTGAGAGTATTTGATGATTTATATTTGTTGCTTTATTTTCTCGATACGAGTGATTTGTAGGTTAGAGCTCAGAGTCGTGGAGAATAAGTCGATATCTCCAAATCATTAAAAAAATATAAGAGTTTTGCACCCAAAAAAAATACAAAAGTTTTGGTATGGGCGATCCAAGAATTATTTTTTTTTACCTGGGTTAATTTTTTTTCGAGAGAGAAAAAGAGAGATAGAGATAGATAGATAGATAGATATAGAGATGTAAAATTATTAATTCAAATCTATTTAGTGATCGATGTTAACTAAAAGTTTTAAGTTTATAGATTACTCCAGTAAATATGGTAGCTAGCTAGATATTCCATAATATCGAAGTTGATTTTAAGTTTAAAATATAGAATTAATAATGTTAGATTATATAGAAAGCCATTTGGATAAATTTGACGGTCAAAGTGTGTAATTGGGTAGTATACAAGTGTAGCTGTACAACTCCATGAATTTAGATTCAATCACGTACAGTACATGTGAATATGTGATAGGGATGCAGTTTTTGTCATTAAATTTCAACACAGTTCCATATGGGATTGTTTATGGCGAGACCCCACTAACTCACTTGCATTATACTCCATACCATATATATATGATTTGTATAATTCACGAAAGTCAAAGATGTTGGGCTGTATATCCACATCACTTAATTTTATTCGAATACGTATAATCTACTTCATACTGTAGTCGTATATATACTGTACGTATAAAAATAATTAACGTAATTTCCGTGTAATAAAGTATTAAAATAATTAAAGTTATTGTAAAATATATTACATACTTAATATTACTGTATCAAATTTGGTAAAAAAAAAAGCATTTTTATTCTTTTTAGTTGGTTAGATTATAATACATAGTTAATTTTTTATTTTTTTATGTCATTTATTAATTACAATATGAGTCTGTTTGGTATGGATTACTGAGGATCAGAAATGGTAATCGGAATGAATGATTCCAATTTAGTGTTCTGTGAGCTGAAAATTGGTAATCGAAATGATTATCAGTAATGAGTCATTTCTATTTTAAGGGCTAATTTCATCCCTCCTAAAAAGGTGGGGAATCCCTCATTCCCACAAACACAACCGTCGTTCAGATCTACCATTACCCTCCTTAATCTCTGCAGCGGGCACCAGTACGACCATTGTCCACCGTCTTCGTCTTCGACACCGGCACCACCACCACCCATTGTCTTCCTCTCTGACTCCCTCCAACGCTGCCATCGTTCTCTCTATCTTTCTCTCTCCCTCATTCCGAATCTGAGCCCCCATTTGCTTTCGCCGTCCTCCCGACATCACCACAGTCCACCACCGCCCTCCCTCGCCACCCCGTCCAAATATGCAGACTGAAGACTCCACCTTGATTGTAAGAGCTTGAGGTGCTAACATGCAGGACATACTTAAGGATGATGAAAGACAAAACAAGGGCCTGGCCGGTTTCAAGACCTTGAAATAAGGTTCAAAATGGTTGATCTCATATTTTAATTTCTGTACGATTTATATGTTGAATTATTTAAGTGCATGAAATGATATAAGGCCAAATGTTTGGAAAATACTCTCTTATGCATATGGGCCTTTATATTGGGTCTAAGACGCTCTTTATTTGGACCGATCTATTCTTGTCAATAATATATTTGTATTCTAACTTATTTTGTTTTGGTAAGAGGATTTGCAAAGATATTTCTCAGGATATTATTTCAAGTGTGATGAAGATCCTCTAACGATCCCGACGCTATCAAATCCTCTTGAAGATCGTATGGGGCGATATAGAAGATCGTGTTTTGAAGTTATGGAAAGAAAGGATTTGAGTAATTCAAATCTCAAACGGCTCTCTTCCATCTTTGAAGACGGAGAAATGACTATTTATAGAGAAATGATTGAAGTTGATCAATACACTTGCCAGCACATTTCTAAAGCGATCAAAGTCTTCATTACATCAGTCATTCATAGTTTCTCTCTTAAAGTTCTCATAGATCTTAGCTTGATATTTTTTAGAGTTGAGGGAAACACTTGAGCACATTGTACACGTCATTTGTCTTACACTAAAGAGTACCTCATACTCAAACAAAGCACACATTGGTGTGTGGTGAGGGCTTTTATTTCACTTGTAAGGTTGAGTCGCTAGGATAGAAGCGGTGAGGCTTTGTATAGAAGAAGGGAAGTTCTTCTAGGATATTATAGGACTCTAAGGGAAGTGAAATAAAGTGCATTTGAATCCTACAGGTTGTGCAACCCTAGGCGGGGACGTAGGCCAAGTTCGTGCCGAACCTCGTTAGCACTTCGTGTGTCTATTTATTTATTTAGCATTTATCTATCTATCTTTGTTTTCATATTGTCAAATTTTGATAGCCATATCAAGACCTTGACATACAGGTTTGAAAAGCTGTGTTAAGTTTTGATTTGCAAAAATTGTGCATACTCTATTTATCCCCCTTCTAGAGTATTATTAATTACCTATTAGACTCTTCACAAACGTTGTGCTTAGATCTTCCTCCATCATCGTCCTCCTCCTCCTCTCTCTCCATCCCACTAGATGGGTGGCATCATCTTTGCCGCCCAATCCTCGTTCCAATCAACCTTCGATTCCTAGTCCTCCCTCCTCGTGAGGGAATTGCAGCGACTGTCGTCCAGTCCTCCATCCTCGTTCTTGTCCACCGCTGCACATCCCTTCCTCCCTCGTTAATTTATGATTAATCGGACATTTGTGTACTAGTTATTGTTAATTTGAAATGAACTTTTGCGATTTTAAATTTGGGTAAATGGATTTGTGCATTTTTAGGTTTTGGTGTTTGGGAATTTCTTATTCCGACTTTATATCAAACAACATACTTATACTTAAAAAATGACTTATTCCGATTTTTTTTTCAATTCTAATTTCCATTCCCATTCCAATAACCATAGTCATACCAAACGAGGCCTATATGTTTTCTATAATGTTGTTGTATAATATATAATGAATATTGTAAACTTTAGGTAAGAAATATTGTTTTAAGTTTGTTAGGTTAAAATAGATCAATTATTTTAAAAAAAAAATATTTTATATGATTTTTTTTTATAAAAGACATCTCTATCAAGTTAGGTTACTATTTAAATTATTCTTAAATATTTAACATATATAATGTTGAAAATATTTTTCATAAAGATTTTTTTCCTTACTATTTTTTTAGCAAATGACACACAAATCATTATCAATCAATCACCTAGAAAATCTAAAATAATTTATATTATTGATGAAACTATTTTTCTCTACAACATATATATATTTATGATGGGAGGGAGTATGTTTATCCATCCAAGTGCCAATTCCTACCATACAATTGCAACTTGCAAAATAGCATGCAAAACAAGCACATGATTGATAGAGGTTGGATTTGCATACAAATTCTTTTCATTGGACTTATTCCATTTGGGCTTGTCAAGAAGTTCCCAAGATTCTTGAAGCCTTACCCATCCATCTTTAATTTCTTGATCTAGATCACTCCCAAGTCCCAAACCTTATTCTTGCTCCCTAGGCTATGTGCCCTATGAACGGGTAATTGTGCTTAATTAGTCTCTTGGTGGATCCGATCGCACGTAATTTCTTAACCATTCAAACCTAAGCTTATATATTCACACAAGTCTATCCAAAGCTACACTCAAAACCTTCTTCATACAAATACATTTTATAATTTATTACAATATACAAGGTTTCTTGTATTTTTTATTTATTTATTTCATACTTGATCTGATTGTCTCTTGTCGCTCATGGGGTTTTCTCCTAGTACTCGGATGTCTAACGTTAAATATATTTGTTTATCAGTGGGAGGTATGAAGCTCAAGATTAATTTTTCTTCTCATCTCGAGTCATCGTACATAGGCATTAGCCTACATGTATGCAACATATATCCAATCTGCAACTTTAGATGTCTATGTGTAGACTGTCCGCAAGGACCGCAACACTTTGCCCTCGGATATGGTTCTCATCTTCAGTCAAGCATGAAGCATATATACCTCAAAATATATTTTTCTTAGACATGATTTAAAGTTTAAGCTAGCTATATTTTCCTTGGGTTCAAACCTCTTTAAACTTGTGAAAAAAAACATCACTGCTTAAAACACTAGCTAAGAAATGGCACAAGCGGACTTTCAACAACATCCATAAACAAATCTACCAAACTGACAAAGAGCTTCTGCGTTTGCAACGAACCTTAATAGACGAACCAAACTCTTACAACGTCGAACTACATAAGAGACTGCTAAACAAAAGGGAAATAATGTTAGACTTCCAAAGACGTTACTGGAGTCAAAGAGCTAAACTCAAGCACATTAAATTAAACGATACTAACTCTGCTTATTTCCACCTTATTGCCTCGGCCAGGCAAGGGAAAAAAACAATTAAATTTCTCACAATGGACTCACGATTGCAATTGTCAGACCACAGTTTGATTAGAGATGAGTTCGTCTCAAACTTCTCTACGCATTTCAAGTCATCATACAATCACGCACTCTCCTTCAGTGACGACCTAGATGTCATTGGCAGTGAAATCTCCGATGAAGAAAATATTTTGCTAACTACCCCAGTAACAAACAACGAAATCAAGATCGCTCTGTTTTCTATCAAAGCTGATAAGACACCAGGACCTCATGGTATGCCAATAGGTTTCTATCAGACCTATTGGGATATAGTAGGCCCGTCCATCATAAAAGTCGTAAAAGCCTATTTTCTGTCACAAAGAATGTTACGTCAGGTCAACCATACATTCATTACCTTAATCCAAAAACGGGATAACCCAGAGTCTGTAAACCATTTCAGACCAATCAGTCTTTGCTCTACGGTTTATAAGATTATATCCGAAATCTTGATGACAAGAATGTCGAAAGTTTTCGACAAACTGATTCACATGTTACAAAGTGCGTTCACCAAAGGTAGATCCATCCAGGACAACATTCTAATTGCACATGAAATCTCCCACTCCTTTAGAATAACAAAAGCTAAATGTGGCTACATGGCCATTAAACTGGATATGGAAAAAGCCTATGATAGAGTCAAGTGGCCTTCCTCTTCTCCGTCTTTAAAAAATTCGGTTTCGACAAAAAGTTTATTCTATGGATTAAGGAATGTGTACAAACTGTTTCTTACTCGGTCCTTATCAATGATGAACCATCGACCCCTTTTTGTCCCCTCCTGGGGTCTAAGACAGGGCGACCCCTTGTCACCATTCCTTTTTATCCTTACCGCTGAAGTGCTTGCAAGAACGCTTCAATGACAGACGTACGACTATTTCAAAGGACTTAGGTTTTTGCCTAGGCAGGGGTGGATTGAAAATCCCTTTCCTTACGTTCGCGGATGATATCATACTTTTCGGTAAAGCGAACCAGTCAACATGTAGTAAACTTTCCACTACTATCCAACATTTCTGCCAAATATCGGGCCAAAAGGTTAATCTACACAAGTCCAGCTTCCAAGTATCCACTAACACTTCAGTCACAGCTATACAAACAGTTAGGGCGACACTGGGGATTCCACAGACAAATAACCTAGAAAAGTACCTTGGGTGCCCGATTATCAACGGTAGGGCAAATCGCGACACTTTCGCGGATGTTGTACTCAAAGCAAAATAATAACGGTCTAAATGGAAAGCTGCTTCACTATCAGCAGAGGGACGAAAGGTCCTCATCAAAGCCAATTTGAACGCACAAACGTTATTCATAATGCAAGCCTTTATGCTGCCTTCGTCTATCCTGCATGAACTTGACAAAGTATATAAACAATTTTTTTTAAGTAAATTAGAAAATGATGAAGGCCTAAGTGTACGTTGGTGTATTCGTCAATTATTGTACGTTTCTAAATAGCCCTTGTGGCCTTGTCTATCTATCATCTTGACTAGCTAACTAACATGAATATATATAGATCGAGGAGTTGTGCGCCCGGGTTTTCCCCAAATCTTTTAAGTGAATATATAAACTTGTATGTTTCTTGGCATTCTTGCTTTCGGATTATGAGCTGCCTTGTTTTTTTTTAATATAACAAAATACAAGAAAAAGAAAGTGATTCAATAGATATTCTATTTACAACTGAAAATATCGAGAGGTCGAAGAGATCAGACAACCGAGACAAACTGACAAGCTAGGTATAAAGTAAACAACACACAAAGTTTGAGAAAACACATCAAACAAGACAACACTCTTTTATTTGAGTGAAAGTTCAAATCTCGTATATGTTTCTTACCATTGTATCAAGTCGGTACATCAGTGTAAATTGTAAACTGATTTATTTGATACGTGACTTTTGTCGATCATGTTCCATGATCTTTGTATTTAAAAATAAAAAAGAAATTAAGAAAGAAAGAGTAGGTTTTGTGGTAGGTTGGGTGAAATGGTTGGGAGGATGGATGGACATGATGGATCCTTCTAGTCTAGAGTAATTGAGTAAAGTAGAGAGTAAAATCAATAAATGCAAGCGTGTGAAGTTGCTTTCATGAATCCCAAATGAAAGGGATGGTCAGTGGAAAATGGCAATGCCATTAGTAGAAAAGGTAGTTGAAGCAGTTGGTGCCTCATTTAAACTAACTTATCTCGCCTCCTTCCTTTTACATTCATCTGTCATGGCGCAAGTTACTGATTGCTTACAGCAAACAAAGAATAGATATGAAAATATATGATCATTAACTCCAACTTACCTTGCAACTTAAAAAGAAACCACACTGGATGAACAATGAACATGCAAATACAAATGGAAAGGGAATTAGATGAAATGAATCCAGTGCATATTTTAAATTATGATTCATATAAATTTTGTATATTTCCCTTCTATTTCAGTCACCATTTTGAGCCAAGGGCCCAAGGGTAATAAATATCCTTCATTCCTCGTTTTCCCTCTATCTAGATAATTAATACTACTAGCCAAGACATACCCGTGCTACGCACAGGACGTACATATAAGTTTTGCTATTTTATAAGTTTATTTAAGAGCTTATTTTATATCATCTCAATCTCATTGACTAATCTAAACAGTATATGTGTACAAATAGTAAATCTTGATTTTATATACTTGATAATTTAATTGAATTTATTTATTAAATATTTATATTTTTATGGGTTTTTTCTTCAAGAAGACACATTATAAAATAATTTTTTAATAAAAAACACCTTTTAATTTTTTAAAAATAAAAATACCTTTTATAATATAGGGTATTCGATCAATTGAGAAGCACCAACTTTTATTTTACAACTAAAATTTTAATTTTCCAGTGATATTTTTTAATCTATAACCGAAATGCCCTTTTAATTAACTTTTTTAAAAAGTAATTGTATATAATATTTTTTTCTTAACAACTTGCCTTTGTAGTTTTTTTTAAAAGGAGTTGAATTATATTATATAAAATATTTTTATTAATTAAATAATCAATTTGAAATTGTTTTGTTTAATAAAGATATTAAATATGGTGTTTTCAAAAAATATTAGTTAAATAAGAACATTTTGGTTATAGTCTTATTAATTTCACCACGTTTTAATTAGGAGATTAGAAATACGAAAAAGTGACATAAAAAAGTAATAAATTATTATCCATACTAAATTTGGTTATTACTGTTATAATTACATTTTAGATCAAAATTGTTAGCCAAAAATTAAAATGAATTTATTAATTATGTTATAATCCAATAAGCTAGGATTCTAAAACTAACAAAATATATCGATAAAATAGACTTTTAATATTCGGTTTCAACAAAAAAAATTCCATAAATTGGGATAGTAAATATGCTTTGATAGGTATAGATATAAAAGATTAAGGATTAATTGATTTTTATATGAATATATGTTATTCGAATGATATGAATTTTATAAATATATTGGGGTTTAAAATGATGTGAACGGGGTCATTATTAAGGATAGAAATTCACGAAAATATAACTAATTTTTCATAAGTTAGTAAAAATAATAAACTATCTATGAATACATTAATTAATAAATGACTAAGTGATAACAATTATAAAATTATAACATCATCTTACCAATTTTTATAGGTATTAAAGGAAAAGAAAATGATTAAGAAATGAAAATGTCTTTAATGAGAGTCATTAACGGACCTAGGACACAATTTTTATAGGTATAATATATAACTAATTTTTCATAAGTTAGTAAAAATAATAAACCATCTATGAATACATTAATTAATAAATGACTAAGTGATATCAATTATAAAATTATAACATCATCTTACCAATTTTTATAGGTATTAAAGGAAAAGAAAATGATTAAGAAATGAAAATGTCTTTAATGAGAGTCATTAAGGGACCTAGGACACAATTTTTATAGGTATATAGATGTGTTTAATATACATATATAAACTCATGAATTTAACTTTTTAGTTTAATTTCTCTAATTTAGGAGATCAGATTTAAGTAAATTCCACTTCTACTATTTTCTGTTGGAAATTTTTGCTTCTTCCATCTGAAAGATCTGAATCCTCTATCCTCGAGTATATCCTCTTCTCTTTGTCGTCTCTCACAAACTCATATATCTTTTTTAATTATTTTAATTTAATTTATTTTTGGGAAATTTACAGAAAACCACCCCTTAAATAAGAGTGTTTTCACTTAACCACCCCTTCAATTCAAAATTACAAAAAACCACCCTTTAAATGGTTTTTACTTACAACTCACCACTCCTTCATCTATTTTCATTAATTTATCATTAAGTCTCCGTTTTCTTCACCCCTTTTTAGGGGGTGGAGGGGTGAGGGGGTGGAAGGGGGTGGGGGTGGGGGTATATTTTGTACCTTGGGGGAGGGGGTGGGGTGTAAATCCACCCACCCCACCCCTTCAAAAAAATTACAGAAAACGCAGCCTAAATATATTATATTTTAATGTCTTCAAACTCAAATTTGATTATAAATATATTCAAAATTTGAATTTAAGGGTTCGATTATATTTGAGTGCTCATTTTATTTATTTTTAAAAAATAATAATAAATAGTTAATAATTTTCAACTTAAAGTATGAGTTTGATCCATTTTATTTGTTATATGTAACTTTTTTCTTTAAATTTACCTAAATTTTAAAAAATTAGGTTATCAATTAATCATATAACTTAAATATAATTATTAAGATAATAATTGTAGGCTATATTTATTATTGTTTTTCAACTTAAAGTATATATGTTCATGCCTCAAGGTTATGTTCATGCTGTTGAGGCAATCTCCATTGCTCTAAAATAAGGTGTGTAAATTGGTAAAATCACTACATGGTCTAAAGCAAGTTCTAAGGCAGTGGTTCTCAAAGCTTTCTTCAGCCTTTTCAGCTTTGGTTTCAAGCAGTCAAAAGCTAATTACAATTTTTTTCAAAGCTAAAGGGAAGGAGTACATAGCAGTTCTAGTGTATGCGGATAATCTGCTACTAGCAATTTCTAGCATGACCTTGATTGAGGAGTTAAAGAAACTATTGAATGGAGAGTTTCATGTGAAAAACTTGGGAAAACCCCGTTATTACTTGGGATTGGAGGTCTCAAGGGCCAAAGCAGACGTTTTCATTTCCCAGAAGAAGTATATGGCGGATCTTGTAAAGGAATTTGACATGGCTACTGCTAAGCCAGTTAAGGTGTCTCTAGATCAAAATGTCACTCTTCGGCCCGACGAGAGTATGGTGTTGATCGATTCCACTACTTACAAGAAATTAATTAGTGGGCAAGCTCATATATCTCATAGTGTCTAGAGTTGATCTTAACTTTCTCGTTCAATTACTCGGTCAGTTAAGGAGTTCTCCCATGGATATTCACTACAATGCAACATTGAGAGTTTTGGGATACTTAAGGCACACTTCTACTACTATTTTTTATGCCAAAACATAAATGGTTCACAATGTGTTCAGTGAATGACTCGGATTGGGCTAGCTTTCCTGCAACAAGGAGGTCGACCACTGGTTACTTCACTCTCCTTGGCCACTTTGTGTTTTCCTAGAAATCAAAAAAGCGACATGTGATTGCTTAACATCAGCCGATGCAGAATACAGAGCCATGGCTTTGGCCTGTTATGAGGTCAAATGGTTATTTTCTTTATTTACTGAGTTACAGTGCTCCTTCATCACCAAAGCTTTATTGTTTTGTGATAATATATTAATGAAGTTGCTCTCTATAGGAACTCCAACCCGATGTTTCACGAGTGGACAAAGCACATAGAGATGGATCAGCAAGATTTCATCAATACTTCCTATGTTAACACCAAACTTTAGTTTGTAGATATGCTTACAAAGCAAATTCCAATTTAATCTTTACACTCTCCATATGACCAAGTTGGGAATTATTGAAGTTTCAATATTTCCAACTTGAAGGGGGTGTTAAAGGTAATAGGTGTACCCGAGTGTTCTACAAATTCGGATCGTATTTTATAAACTTGTACCAAGCCTACTAATAGGATATATATAGCCCATTTAATTATTGATAGTTTTTAAAAATAATTTAAATGAAATTATTGTAATAAAGTAATTAAAAAAAATTAAAATTTAAACTCTTAAAAAAACGCATTCAAAAAATAAAATAATAATATTTTCAAACGAAGGGGGTAATACTAATAATTTAGGGAGTATCGAAGAAAAATGGAATGGGAGACTTACAATTCTAAATTGAAATTCCTTCCTAAAATAATACTCCACTAGTAAAAATGGAAAATTTGGATTTGAAGTTAATTAGAAGAAGCGGGTAGTACACGTCTTCACCAACGACAAACGAAGCAGCCACTGCCAGCAGGGAGCATGTGCTGACCACGTGATTCTCTTCTTTTCTCGGGACGCTCTCTCATTTTTTTCGAATATTGCCATATTTTCTTGAATGGTCCCGATTGGAAAAATTAAATGAGATGGAAGATGATGATAATAATAAGGGTAAAATTAATTATCTCGACTATGTTGAAATGTAGTTGTATTATGAGATCAATACTCCGTATTTACCCCTCGTTTGTTTTTTGGTAGAAAAAGGTAATGATTACCCTTATGAATATAGTCCATATTTAAGTTAAGATTCATTGATCACTATTCTAATCATTCCCATTCTTCTCTCATTTTTCATACAAATTTGTTACCCTTCTATTTCCTAATTTGAAGGAGGGTAACTAATACCTCTAGGATGGGCTAATAATCCCCCCACCCTCTCCTCCAAGCTAAAAAAATGTAGTTGTATTATGAGATCAATACTCTGTACTTAATTTCTACTATTGGTCATAAATACTTTCAACTAAGCTTAACACGTACATGAGAATGAGGATAGAGATTGGATAGTTATTTAATTAATTATCCTTTATTTTCAGTTTTTAATTTTATGTTTTAAATATACATTTATATTATATGGTATTAGATGTAACATTAATATCATACGGAGTATATATTTGTGTAGCTAGCTTGTACATTTCCATCCTCCAATGGGGAAAGGGACTGTTTTTGTTACTACTCTCCACAACAAATTCATCACGTTACCGTCTCTATTTATCACCAATAGTAGAAAGTATCCATCTCATAATACAACTACATGTTATTGCTCTTCCAACAAATATATATATATATATATATATATATATATATATATATATATATATATATATATATATATATATATATATATAAGTATGTATTTTTATCTAATTGTATATTTTTAACTTAATTATTAAAATAAATAATATAACATATGCCTCGTTTCAAAGCTCTCTTACTAATCTACATGCATTTGAATATGAAATTAGTAAAATATCAAAGTAATTTAATTTAATTATTAGAAGATATATCAAGTGATTAATAAATTCTAATTTTTAAATATTTTTAACTTTTCACCAAGGCATTGAAGTGATAGTTATATATACCAAAATAATAAAAGTATTAATAAATGTAACATACATGTGGATCATTACATGTATCATGGAAAGTGAGAGTCAATTGATCTCTTATTTTACAGTTCTTTGTTTGTTGTTTTTTTAATTGGTCTTTCGATCTACTAAATAATAATTAGTCTCATATAATTTAAATTCTTATCTTTTTTTTAAAAAAAAAATGAGAGTCAATTGTTTTTTTTTTATACAAGGCGATGCTTTGGGGATGGTCAACCGCGGTTGACCTACCGTCTAATAGCGTCTTGACAGACGATGTCGTCAATCTTATCAGGAATTCGCTCGACGACACATAACGAAGAGAAATCAATATGTGCTAGCCTATCAACATATATAGCATGCAACCTGGTTTCCCTTTTTGGAGGTGTGCGAAAAAACGATACTCTCGAAAGTGCGACAGAGACCGGGGACATCCGAGACCGTCGTCTCAGTTTCCCAATGAGAGTCAACTACCCCTAGCTCCACTTCTTATTGGTATATTATAAACTAGTACATTACCCGTGTTTTACATGTTATACTTTATATGATTTTTCTCATCTTAATAAAATGTGTATTAATTGTACAAGTCATTAAAAAACGAAAGGAGTATGAAAAAATATTTGTAACTACAAAAAATTATAAAAATCTTTATATAGAATTAAATCTTAAACCCCAACTATCGGTGTGTGTAATTTTTTTTTGATATAAGGAAAGAAACCTGATTATCTAGACAAGGCTACAGAAATCGAGAGCCCGAACAAGTCGGGAGATGGACTAACCATCATGTACAACAAGAATCAAATAACAGAAGCAAATGACTGAATGGAAATAACAAGAAGTAAATGACGGAAAGGAAACTGTAGAAATAAAGTACATGACATCCTACACTGTAAACTACAAGCTAGCAGAACAACAAACCGATCTAACAAAGGAAGACGCACACAGAGAACTCTGGGGGTCACTAGCGGACACCTCAACATGGACTCCAAACAGAATCAACAGGTATCAATCGCACTTCCACGACGTTTCTTAACTTGGCAAATCAGTCACATTCACATGAAACCTGTACCACAACAAGAAAGGCAAAGTACACTAAACCGCAGACCAAATCTCTATACATACCATTGCCGACACAACTCATAAACCCATCTCACATCCTCAAGGACGATAACAAGATCGTATTAGGTTTCCACAAGGGCAAACCAAATAGAGGAAACGTATAAGCCGGGACATGAATAAGCAAAAAACAACAATAAACAGATATAGAGGCTGAAAAACGGTTGGAAACCGAACCCAGAAGGGTCACAAACACTTTTTTTTTTACTTTCCTCCATCGGAAAACACAAACGAAGCGTTACTCCAACGCTAAACGTTGAGGCGGCGAAAGGCCGGTGAGTGCAGCTGGATGGTAGAGCCGAAGGTGCCACAGTGGTGGCCGAAAACCAGGGCTAAACCGAGGGAGGAGACGGGAGCATAGCTGCGGAAGGCTGAGGACGCGGGGGCCTAGGGGGCTAAGTGCAGCAAGGCGAGAGCTTGTCGGGGAAGCTTGTGGGCGAGGGCGGAGCCGCGGAAGGCTGGGAGACGAAGGTCGAGGGTGTTGAAGGCCACTGGTTAAGGACGAGGGTTGTTGGGGAAGCTGCTGGGTAGAGGAGTTGTTGGGCGAGTGCGAGGGTTGTCGGATAAGTCGTTGGGAAAAAGAGAAGCCACCCAAAACCACAATAGGGAATCGCAATAGGCTGGGATCGACCAAAGAAGAAGGCTGAGGAGGCAGTGAAGATGAGGGTAAAGCCGAAAGAAAGGCTGAGGCCTTGCCGGAGGACAGGTTGTGGTGGCAGCTTGGTGAAGGAAGGAAGGAAGGAGGCGGCGACCGAGAGCAAACACTCTCTAGGTCACAAACGCTACTCACAATCATTTTTTTTAATTGCCCATATTCATGCATGGTATTAGTTGAGTAGGTGATGATTGAAGCGGTTGCAAACCATATGCCTGAAGCCATTAGACCATCCGTATTAGTGAATCTCTTCTCATAACTTACTTTTTCAGTGCCACGTCAACTTAAAAACCTCATTTCATATTTTTATTTTTTCACCTCCCATTTATGAATCCCGACCTTGGACTCATAAGTTACTTTTCTTTATTTTTTCTTTTTTATTAAATAAAATTTTCTTATATTAAACTCATAATATAATCCATTCTCATTAAGTTTATTAATAATAATAATTTTGTTATTATTAAATATTCAATATTATTAATTATTTTAATATTATAATTAGTATAACTGTCGGATAATAAATTATACGGGTGTCATACGAAATAGGATAATATCATGATTTTTTTTCATCGAAATATATACAAAGTGGATGTCTATATGAGAGAAAATTAAATTACATTCAAAAATATAATTTTAATTTACTAGTGTTGTCATGTGGCAACCCCTAAATGGGGCCACGTGGCAACGCGCAACTTGTTTTTTTTTGTTGGGCAGTATTGAAGAGCAGTGTTTCTCCTCCTCCGGGCGCCATGCGACATCGTTTTGCTCTTCATTTCCTGGTGCTGCATGCGGGTCCTGCTTCCCCTCGGTTTTTGCATCAATGAACCTTACTTTTTTGGGCCCTTGTAGTTGAATCTCGCCACCCGGATTTATGCCATTTATTTTTTTCCCTATCTTTTTCCCACTTGGCAGCCCATTGAACCGAAAGGTTCACCGATGAAAATGCTCTTATAATAGATGAGATAGGAACAAAACTTGAAGGATTAGCTGCTAGCTAGCAAAATTGCTCAAATAGGAGTGTAGCTTGTTGGAGCTGCACATAATAATATGAGAGGAGGTAAATTATGGTGATTCAACCATCAACATAGGCTGCATCGAATTAGTGCTCATTGTGCATCCACACGGACCACACATGTTTTTAATTTTTATGTTTTTTTTCAGATTTCCAATGGTTTCAACTTTCAAATGTTTGCAAGAACTAATTTTTATATTATATATATTGAAAATTGTTATAAATTGATTCAAAAGAAAACAGATAAAATACAAATTGGATTAAGTAAATAATATTATAAAAAAAAAGATGGAATATATAGATGTATAGAAATTGACCATTGGATATAATTTGAATTTTTTATTGGTTAAATCTATATTATTAAATTGGATAAAAATTTGATAATTTTGTATTGTTAAATTTTGGTAGAAATTGAAAATTTTTTAATTGATTAAAAAATCACCTGTTAAGGAGATATATCATATGACACATCACACAAGCGACTTTTTATTATTATTATATATAATAGATATTAAATACTAATGTCACCAATAATTATATAACACACACCCAAAAAAAATACGGAGTACTATATATTGATTTCGGCTTCGTGCTTTTGCAACTTATGAAGAAGGTAACGATTCCATTTGCACATAAGCAAAACACAAATGAATACGTAATCAAACATTATTTATCGCATTTTGATTATTGGAGGGTTCTGACTTCTGATATGGAATCGAGTATACGCATCAATCTGATTGAAATAAATTTTCCTTCCCTAAATGGAGAAGTATCAAACCACGTGATTTATTACAGCATGTTTTTTTTTTATGTAACCGGAAAAAAATTGACAATAGGGGATCCTATATACCAAGAGCATCCCAGATGATGAGATTACAAAGCGTAGAATCGTCAGGGGTCTCTGTTCCCGAGAAAGCAAGATTCAAATGTGATAGTCTGTCCGCAACCCGGTTTGCTTCCCTGAAGATATGACGAATCTCGATGGATTGGAAGTAGTCTAAGGAGACTAAACTGTCCGAGACAATCATTTCAGAATCTCCAAAAGGCAACACAAGCTCTTTAAGGCTGTTGATAATGGTGAGATTGTCACCCTCAATTAGTAAGTGTGTTATTACAGCATGTTCGGCTTAAGGCTTCTTAGAGCCACCACATAAGCGCAAAAAAAAAAAACAAAAAAAAAATCAGTCTGACCTTTTAACCAAAAACAAAACAAATTTCACACGACTTTCGTTTTCATACGACTCGACCGGATTTTCTCGGAATTTCACATGGCATCAGAACAGATCCGAATTGGGTCGATTTTTCTAACTTTGGGTTAAGCTAAAAGAGATTGAATTGAGATGCCGAAACTCATCGTAAAAACCAAAAACCGGACGACCTATAAAGAGATTTAGAGTCTTCACTCGAAAGAAGAAGAAAAAAAAAGGTTCAACTGTCAACCCAATCCAGGCGGGTTACACTTGAGGGGGCGTCTTGAGATAAAATATCATTCCACGTTGGTTGGAATGGGAAAAATACTACAACATATAAGAAAGGGGGAAATCTCTACCTAATGACTTAAGTTTTTTGTGTTAGAAGAATAGATCCCGACCTTATAACCAAAAATAAAATAAATTCAGCATGACTCCCATTTTCATACGACCCGAACAGGTTTCTCGAAATTTCACAAGTGTGAATTAATTTTATCTACTCATAGACACTCATTTTGCATATGTTTTTTTTTTAAATTATGCCAGCAATACCCATATTATACTATTTATTCTTACCAAATAAAAAGCTATTTAATGCAATTTTTTCCCCAATTTTACACTTTAATAATAATAATAATAATAGAGTAATTGAAAAAGATAAATATTAAAAAGTAATTTAATGGCCCAATAATGAACATACAAATGAAAATACAAATAATAAAAAGTTAAAATAGATCATTAAGCTAATATGACAAAGTAAAAATAAGTTCAAGGCTCACAAATATGTATGCTCTTATGAGCACTAAATGAAATTAATCAGTACAATGCACTTCGTTTGTTTTTATGGTGATTTTAATCATCATTAAATTAAATATTAGTATAGTACTTCAGCACTTACAAGTTACAATTATGAGTTCTAAATTATCTCTCTCACTTCAATTATATACTCCGTAGTATATATGTACCGATAAATATTGTATTACTCCCTTCGTTTTTAAATAAGTGACTTTTTCAATTCAAACACGTATTTTTAATAGGGTAAAAATTATATAAAATATTAAAATTTAATTATTTTTTTAATAATATTATACTTATTATTAATACATATGAGTTTATAAAAAATTATTAAAAAAATTAATATTTTATATTATTTTTATCACTTTAAAATACGTGACTAAATAGTAAAAAGTATTGTCAATTTGAATATAATAAACACTTTCTCGATCATGTCCATTCACACAAAGGTTATACTCCGTACAAGAAAACTGTTATGCTAATAGTATTAGTTATTTTTATTCAAAATAAGTGGTTTATTCTACTTTGCAATATGCAAGTCTAGTAATTATGGGTTATATTTTCTAATATCGGTTTAAAAAATACTACGTATGTCTTTAATCGGTAAATATATATGATGGGTGTAAATGTGTAACCAAGTTATAAAAGGATGCGGATTAAACCAAGGGTCCCGTAAAAAATACAAAAGCCTACCAAAAATGTGCCCCTTTACACCAAAACCAAACCTCCTATATACATCCAAGCACTATCGGCAACCCCTAACACTCAATCCATCAACCTCCTAAGCCATCATTTTTCTACTGCAGATTTGCATTTATGCACGTTTTTTAAAAAGTTAAAAGTGATATAAAATATCAATATGTATTTATTAATAATAAGTATAGAATCATTAAAATTTTAATATTTGATATAATTTTTATCATTTTAAAAAAATTAATTAATAAGTGACATGATTTTCATATAAGGATAGGAGTATTAATATTGGAGGCAAAGCAATTATTAGATCGACCATCTGGCACTTGTGAGTGTGCAAATTTTGATATTTGAACAAGGAGTGTAAAATTGCATATCAATTTTTGGTGTCTTATTGAATTGGTTAATATGAATTTTTTTTTACTTACTGTCTAAATAAATAAAATTAAAAAAAAAAAAAGAAAAACCTAAAAACAACAATATAAGGGTATTACTCTCTCTTGTTTTATCTATATCTTGTTTTGTTTCCCATCCTCTTTCTCTCTGAAAGTCTAAACTCTATCATCCCCAATCCTCTTCCTTTCACCTTCACTAAACCTCAACTCTAAATGATCTCGAATCGAGTCCGATCCTAAAATATTGGTATCAGAACTGTGCGATTCATAACAATGGAAGAAGAACGTATAGAATCAATCGAATACAACCTCGTGCGGCTTGATTCTCAATCTCGGCGATTTGAATCTCGATTTGAGAAGACCCATCAATTAATGGCGGATTTTTGCAGAAATCAAATCAAATATGAAGAACAGAAGCGAACTAGGACTGACATTTACTTTATTGAAAAGTGATTAAAAGTTTTCAAAGATGGGGAAGTGTTATGCTTATATTTTAACTCGCTTTGATATTCGCATAGCTAAAATATTACCAAGTGCACAGTCACGCCACTGGTTTTCGAAATCGATAAGCATTTTTGTCTTAAAAACGAGATATTGACACCTTCTTTTGGAGTAGCTAGTTAGACAATTCACCGACTTGAAAAGTCAATGTCGACGGACTGTTTTCATGCAAAAAAGTCTACTAACTTTGAAAGTAGATGTCATGATCGTACACTTGGTAATATTTTAACCGTGCATATAGTAGCCCCTTCTTTTAACATATTGAGCAAAATAAGATGTTAATTTTGTTGAACATGTGTAATACAACAAATGAAGCAAAGGGGTAAATTGTTTATTTCGATAGACCAAATGCTGCAATTTCACTAATTTGTATGCTTAGTAGTTAGTAATGCACATTATAAAATTCACATAAAAAAAGAAAAGAAAAGAAATCTATATATTTGGTACATTTATAAATCAAGCAATAGTACCAAATAACATCGGCATCGATGAAAATCCACATGATGGTTCTTAGATATACGAATTCATCTCTTAAAAAACAATCAATATATAATATAGATTAGCGAGGGTAGAAGGTCTTACAAGTCATAATTAATTACTAATTAATTAATAGATGTTGACATCCTCCCACCCATTACTCGATCAAGTCATCCTTACATCAATTACAATTTACAAGTATATAAAAAGTCTAACCAAATCCAACGGTGGATACTCATTTCCCATTACTTTACTCCTCCTATTATATATACATCCTCGTCATCTCAAGCTGGTTTTTTACTATGCTTCCTCCGATTTAAACTTTTTTTTTTAATTTTAAATACGAATTTTATAAAACTAAAACTTCCGTAAAAAAATATAAACGTACTTATTTATTTATATTTCTAAAAAAACTCAATACGGAGTATTTATTAATAATAAATATTAATTTAAAAAGCATTAATATGTGTTGAAATCTAAAAAAATAAGATAATTAAGAGGGAGTGTCCTTTAATTTCGTTATTGGTGATGCACTTCATTTTATATACCATGCATTTTAAGTTTCAACTCTACAAGAGTAACGTACGCATTGGAGTACGTAAGTTTTTAGTATACTTGTTGATCAAAAAAAAGTTTTTAGTATACTAATTGATATCAAATACCGAAGTTTACAATACTTTTTTTTTTTTGTGATACAGGCGAAGATTTGGGGTGAGTCAACCACGGTTGTACCACCACCCAAGAGCGTTTTTACAGACGAGAGTTTAAAACTCTAAATCGGAACTCAAGGACGACAAGTCGGACTCCAAAGTCAGATAAGTGAGTCGATACTAAAATCTAAGTAGTATATATGTCATTTTTTTTATATAAAAAAAGTAAGAATTGGAAATATCAAATAAAATTTTAATTGACAAATAAAGAGGTCGTTGGATATTATAGACGGGAAACCGTCTAGAATGAGTGCAAGCTGAGGACATCGAGGTTAACAAATAAAAGTGATAGATTATAGCAAGGCACCAAAACAATAAGAACTCTCTTGTACTCAAAGAAAAAGTTGTCGGAAATCAAATACATCTCAACCAACAAGTATAATAAAACACGATCTCATATGATAAGTGAAGGTTGCAGCCCAGAATGTTAAGAGATGTGAATGAGACCAAATAGAGTCCCACATCGAAAGTTGAACATAAGAATCCCTAGTATATGAGTCAGTGGGCTACTCCTTCTATTGCAAATTGGTTTTAGAATGGAACCTCACTCGACTTGTGTGCTAGGCTACTAGCGCATGCGCCCCGTGCTCACGACCCCCAGTCAAAATGATTGACGCAATTTTGTTAATTATAGCCGTTTTATTCCATTTCTCTTTTTTTTTTCACTCCCGTCTTATCCATCTCTATTTTGGTTTACCTTGTGATAGTCTATTTACGATCTTGGTATCGCCCATAAGATTTGAGATTAGAGATGGGTTTGGGGGGTGTTGAATGAGCGATGATGTAAATAAGATTTAAGTTTGCGGGTTGGTGTGTTTTGTTGTTCTTGTTGTGGTGCAAACTTCATGTGAATGGTGACTGATTTGCCATGTTCGGAGACGACGTTGAAATGCAATCGACATTTGATGGCTCTGTAGAGTCCATAATCTGAGATGTACACTAGTGATTCCTAGAGTTCTTTATGTGAGTCTTCCTTTTGGATGGTCGATTCGTTTCTCCTACTAGTTTAATTTGTGGTTTACGGTGTGGAATGATTTGTAAGTTTCTTTTTGCAATTTTCTTTTGTACCGGAGTATCATTTACTTAGTGTAATTTATTTTATATTATTTGCTTCTATGAATAGTCTATCTACCGATTTATTCGATTTCTCAATTTCTTTAGACGTCTCTAGAGAACTAAATTTCTTTTCTTATATAAAAAATAGAGAAAATTTGTGCTACAGGCACTTTTTTCGGCCTAATTAGCGGAATGTCCAAGGTTTGGGACAAATTAGTGGAGTGTCCAAAGTATTTTAAAATAATCAAACCCTAAATCTAATCATCTCTCTCGATCTCCTCTCTCGCTCAATATCCAGTCCCTTCGAAGCCGGACATATGCAGATTGGAATTGACGAGATTGCAGATTGCAGATTGAAATTGCCAAATAGATTGCAGATTGGAATTGAAGATGGTGTTGGGACTCCTTCGAAGCCGGTGACGAGGCCGGAGCGAGCGAGTGAGGCCGGATCGAGCGAATCTCCTTCCCTCCAGATCTCCGCCGGAGCGAGGCCGAAGCAAGCCGGCGGCGAGCGGCCGGAGGCGGTGGCGAGCGGCCATCCGAGATCTGGAGCGAGGGGCCGGATATGGTCGAGCGAGCGCCGAGATCTCGAGCGAGAGGCCGTATCTGGAGATCTGGAGCGAGAGCGCCGAGATTTGGAGCGAGAGCGCCGAGATCTCGACGTCTCCTGAGGCGGTGGCGAGCGGCCGTCCGAGATCTAGAGCGAGAGGCCGGATCTAGTCGAGCGAGGTCGAGCGAGCCCAGGGAGGAAGGTAGAAGAAGGACTTTTTGTTAAATTACAAAAATTACCCCATAAATATAGAAATTAAAAAACGATCTATATTTTATTATGTGATTCACATCTACTATATTTTTATTTTTACATTTGCACAACATAAATTTATATTTGCACAACAAATTGTTATATGTGCACAACGTAAAGTTATTTTTTGCACAATAAAAAGTGTTGAAACGAAAAAAAAAAGCGGAAAAAAAAATATTACATCTTGCACAATAAAATGTTATATTTTCACAACATACGATTATATTTGCACGACAAAATGTAAAAAAAATAAAAATAAAAATAAAAAATAAAAAACTAGATTTGGGTCATATTTGCACAACTTAGGGTTATATTTGCACAATGTACTCTTATATTTGCACGACAAAATGTAAAAAATAAAATAAAATAATAAAAAAAAACTAGACTTGGGTCATATTTGCACAACTTACGGTTATATTTGCACAACGTACTCTTATATTTGCACGACAAAATGTAAAAAAAAAAAAACTAGACTTGGGTCATATTTGCACAACTTATGGTTATATTTGCACAACGTACTCTTATATTTGCACGACAAAATGTTAAAAATAATAATTAAAATAAACTAGACTTGGGTCATATTTGCTCAACATACGGTTATTTTTGCACATGCACAACAAACTCTTATTTTTGCACGACAAAATGTAAAAAAAATAGACTTGTGTCATATTTGCTCAACATACGGTTATTTTTGCACATGCACAACATACTCTTATTTTTGCAAGACAAAATGTAAAAAAAAAAGACTTGGGTCATATTTGCTCAACATACGGTTATTTTTGCACATGCACAACATACTCTTATTTTTGCACGACAAAATGTAAAAAAAAAATAGACTTGGGTCATATTTGCTCTAACATACGGTTATTTTTGCACATGCACAATATACTCTTATTTTTGCACGACAAAATGTAAAAAAAAATAGACTTGAGTCATATTTGCTCAACATACGGTTATTTTTGCACATGCACAACATACTCTTATTTTTGCACGATAAAATGTAAAAAAAAAAAAAAAAAAAAAGAGTGAGGCTATAGGCAAGATGATAAAATTGCTATAGGCAAGATGATAAAATTGCTATTGACAAGATGGACACTCCACCAATTTGTCCTAAAGTGTAGATATTTCACCAATTGAGACAACTTTTTTGGAAATTTTGCAAACTCCCCTAAAAAATACCCAATGAATTTATTCAGTGTTTTCTTTTTCAAATCGTATAAATTTAATTAGGGGTGGGCACAAATCCCGCAAATCCCGGGCCCGTCCCGGTCCCGTCCCGGTCCCGTCCCGATCCCGGTGGGATTTGAAAAAAAAATAATGAATCCCGTCCCGCAAAAATTATGCGGGACGGGACGCGGGACGAGGATTCCGTATCCCGCAAATCCCGTCCCGTCCCGCATATTATTATTATTATTATTATTATTATTATTATTATTATTATTATTATTATTATTATTATTATTATTATTATTATATATATATACACACTGTTTTTTTGGTGGAATAAGAGCACAAGCTCTCGATAATTATACACTGTCAGTGTATTGTATATACTCACTGTATACATACACTTATGTGTATTACAGTGTATATATAAGTGTATATCTACATATATGCACACTATATATATTTTTTATATTATGTGTAATTATATGTATAATGTGCCCCGTATTTATATATATAAGAAAATATTAAAATATTAAAAACATTATAAATTTATATAGGTTACGCTTTTGAAAACCGCAAAATATATAGGAATTTTATATTTTTTTCATAATGTTTTTTATTTGAGGGACAGTGCCCGTCCCGTCCCGTGAGGGACAAGGCCCGCGCAGGATTGAAAAAAAAGTAGTGAATCCCGTCCCGGTCCCGTCCCGCAAAAATTACGTGGGACGGGACGCAGGACGACCCTCATCCCGTCCCGTCCCGTCCCACGCCCACCCCTAAATTTAATATTTTGGTATGAATTCGAAAATCAACAAGATGCAAAAGTTCTAAAATCCCGGTTCTAGAACCTACTTTTATACATGTAGAAGCCACAATGAAATAAAGTTATTCTTTGTCATGATTATTCTTTTTTCACACGCCAATATTTATAAATTCTAAAGCTTCTTTTCGTCTTTTCTTCCACTTCAATTAATTTTGTGTTCTCTTCACACTATTGTGGATTACTAGCTAGCTAATACCTATTTTAATCTAAAAATTAATATCGAAAATACCTTTCAAAATAGTCGGAAATTAAAGGATATGTACAAGTTGACTTCTCGGCCTTATTTATAATAGGATATATCGGAAGTGTTGTTGTAATTAGCTTTAATTAATAGCTTCGCCACCGTCGGACTCAGTATGCATGAGGAAATGCCATCTAATATAGTATTGTATACATAGCTATTACATGCACAACCAAAATATTAGAAAATGTATAGTTATGATACCAAAATTTTAAATCGGTTTAGTCTATCTCATTCGATCACACTTTCTGTGAGGGAAATCGAGTTGTAAACTGTTTGGCGCATTTAGGTCTTTTGGCATCGTTGTTGCTGGATCGTCCTCCTCCTGAAATTGAAGCCTCGTTTGGGAGGACGCCCTTGGACGGTGGGTCAACCGCAATCGATCACCCCCAAATCTTCACCTTGTATAAAAAAAAATTAAATCGGTAAACAATTTTACTTGAAAACAGTATATTCAACATAATGTCAAACAATGAACTTGAAAAGTCACTATTAGAAGGATGTTTTCAATTTAAAAAAATGCCTACCAACAAAAGAAAAGTCTAACATCTTATATATTCAAATGTATATATAAGATGTTGTTCATTTAAATGGAGGCATAAAAATGCATAACTCACTAGTATTTCCAACCTTGTGTTAATGGATTTAATTAGTGAGATTATGCTTGTCTAGTAGAAGTCCAATTAATGTTAAAATCTAGGTAGGTTTATTCATAAATTGATCTATAGTGTGTTTTTTTTAGCAGGAAACATTCAAATAGCCACAGGGGCTATCTGAGAGCGTCCTTATGGACGAAATCTAATAGACTAGAATTTTTCCAGATTGATTATTCATCGGCGCTGTGACCAAAGTGTGTAACCTTGTTAGCCACAAAGTTCGCCGATCTGTAAACATGGCAGAAATGGATATTATAAAACTCTCGTAAGTCAATCATGATATCAATTTTTTTAAAATAAATTCCCTCAAACATCCCCACCAGAAAAAAATAAGAAAATATTTTTTTTTAAATCAAGCATGTGGGGTGCTAATCTAGGATCGCCCTTGAATTTATTATTTTATGAAGATATTTTTAAGGGTCTATTTTTTAGAACAGGGTAAATTTTTTTTATATAGCAGGACCAAAATACCCCTACAATTAAATTAAATTACACCCCTACCCAAACACATCCCAACCCACACATCTCACGCCAAACTCTCAAATTCCTCACGCAACAACATGAGAAGCGAATAGCCGCAGCTCCATATCCCACAAATTGTCACTTTCATCTCTATTTCTTCAAGTAAACGCATCCAAATCGAAAATCTCTCGACGTTAAGGTACGTTTTCTTCATTTTCTTGGTGATTTTGAGAATAATATTATGGTTTTAGGATTTTCGTTGATTTGATTTCAGGGATTGGATGGTTGTGTGAAAAAGGGTGTGATTTTGTGTATTTGTGCTAAGATTAGTAGTATATAGGTATGAATTACATAGATCTACGCTCATAAAGGTCGGAATTTGTGTTTTGGGTGTGGAGAAATTGATCGAATCTGTCGGGGGTAGAATTGGGGAGGGTGTATGAATTTGGGATGAAATTTGATAGTAAATTATTAATTGATATTGTTATTGAATTAGGAAGGTTGAAATTCTTCGAATTTTGCTAAGGATTGAGTGAAAACGTAAAAAATATATGAAATCCTCCATTAATGGAGAAGTTTGTGTGTACTGATGAGGGGGGAAGAAGAAGATTGTTCGATTGTTTTTGTTAGATCACGAGATTGATCATAAAATCCTCCTTGAGGGTTTCCATTCATTGATAATCATATATATAGGTTACAAAGGTATTGGGCTTTTGGGCCCACTATACAATATATGCCTATGTAATCTATCAAACCCCCGCAGTCGAAACTGGAGGGGGCCGTACAGTGAGACTGGAGCGAAAATCAATGAATAACTGTCTGGGTAAACCCTTGGTGAATATATCAGCGTACTGATAGGAGGACGGGACATGTAAAACACGGACATGTCCAATGGCAACCTTGTCCCTGACGAAGTGGAGATCAAGCTCAATGTGCTTCGTGCGTTGATGTTGGACTGGATTGCTAGCTAGATAGACGGCGGAGACGTTGTCAGTGTAGACCAGAGTGGCCTTCTGAAGAGGCCAACGAAGCTCAAGCAGGAGATTGCGGAGCCAAGAGCACTTAGAGACAACGTTGGCAACACCTCTGTATTCTGCCTCAGCGCTGGAGCGAGACACGACAGACTGACGCTTTGTTGACCATGATATAAGTGTGTCGTTGAGGAAGACACAGTAACCAGACGTGGAGCGACGTGTGTCAGGACAACCACCCCAATCCGCATCAGTGTAAGCAACAAGGTCAAGCTTAGCGGAAGGAGTGATCGTGGTGCCTAGCTCGAGGGTGCCGCTGATGTACCGAATGATCCGCTTCAAGGCCTGAAGGTGTGGTTCCCTAGGTGCATGCATAAACAAACAGATCTGCTGAACGGCGTAACTGATATCAGGCCTGGTGAAGGTGAGATACTGAAGTGCACCAGCCAGGCTCTTGTATAATGTCGAATCATCAACCAAAGGACCAGAATGAGCACTGAGCTTGGTGGATGTATCGACAGGGGTGGCTACAGGATTACAGTTAACCATCTTAGCCCGAGCGACAATCTCAGCAGCATACTTACTCTGCGAAAAAAACAGACCAGAGGCATGACGCTGAACAGCAACTCCCAAGAAGTAGGATAACTGACCCAGATCAGACATGGCGAATTCGGCACTCAACTGCGAAATAATCGACGTCCGAAGAGCATCAGAAGAGGCGGTGATAATGATGTCATCGACATAAAGTAAGAGAAAAGCCGTGTCTGAGCCTCTGCGATAAATGAACAGAGACGAATCTGAGCAGCTGCCAATGAAGTCTAGGCGTAGCAGATGAGAAGCAAAGCGTTGGAACCAAGCTCTCGGAGCCTGTTTCAGCCCATACAGAGATCGCTTCAGGAGACAGACGTGCTTGGGACGGTTAGTATCAGCAAACCCCGGTGGCTGAAACATGTAGACTGTCTCATTCAGATGACCATGAAGAAAGGCATTCTTGACATCCAGCTGATGAATGGCCCAGTTGCGTGACAAAGCTAAACTCAACACCACTCGGATAGTGGCAGGCTTGACGACGGGGCTGAATGTCTCATCACAATCAATACCTACCTGCTGAGAACGACCGTTGACCACAAGACGGGCTTTGTAGCGCTCCAATGTCCCGTCGGAGCGGAACTTGTGACGGAAGAGCCACATACATTGGACGACATTCGCATCAGGAGGGCGAGGAACCAGAACCCAAGTACCATTCTTTGTAAGGGCCCTGTATTCGTCGAGCATAGCCGCCTGCCAATTCGGATCTAGGAGGGCTGTTTTGTGGGAGGTGGGGATAGGGGAGATGGAGGGAGGAGCGGCGGCGGGCGCAGCACTAGGCTGCGGCGGCGGCCGCGGCAGCGGGGTAAGCTGCGGGTGTGGGAGGGGGCATTGCTGCGGCCGCAGCATCTTGCTGCGGCCGTGGCATCTCGCGGTGGGGGGGGCTATGGTTGTGGATGCGAGGCGGGGCTATGTGTGGTGGTCATGGAGACGATCTAACGGGGTCGGAAGACACCGGAGACGCTGCGGGTGTGTGGTCTAGTGGTAGGGGGTGGTGGTGTGGGAGGAGGGGGAGAGACGGGAGCACCGGGAGAGCTCTGGGGAATAAGAAAATGTGGGAATGAGGACTCTGAATCAGAATGAGACACAGGAGGGGTAGGAGAAGCAAAGGGGAAGCGAGACTCATCGAAGGTGACATGTCGAGACACAATGAGCTTATGGGTCTTGATATCAAGGCAGAGGTAACCGCGATGATCAGACGGATAGCCAAGAAAGACACAAGGAGTGGAGCGTGGGTGAAGCTTGTGTGGGGCGGTGGATGACTGATTGGGGAAGCACAGGCAACCAAAGGTACGAAGGTGATCACACCTAGGCAATGTGCAATAGAGGACCTGTCCTGGCGAGCGATGGTGGAGGGTGGTAGACGGGAGAATGTTTAGGAGGTAGCAAGTGGTGGCTAAGGCGTGAGGCCAATAGGGAAGGGGAATAGATGCGTGGAAGAGGAGAGAGCGCATCATGTTGGTGATGGTTCGGATGATTCGTTCGGCCTTGCCATTCTGCTGGGAGGTATAGGGGCAAGACAAGCGATAGGAGATCCCATTTGTGGCAAAGAAAGAGTAAAAATCTTTGTTGTCAAATTCACGGCCATTGTAACATTGGAAACACTTGATGGATGTGTGGAACTGTGTTTTGATGTAGGCATGGAATCTGGCAAAGATGGGAAACACTTGGGACTTGAACTGCAGCGGGAAGACCCATAAGAAATGTGTGTAATCATCCAGAAACAAGAGGTAGTACTTGTGACCCTCATTGCTAGGCACAGGAGAGGTCCAAATATCACTATGAATGATATCAAAGGGAGCAAGGGTAGAGGTCAAAGACCATTGGAACGGCAGTCTGGCATGTTTGCCTAGTTGGCAGGAAGAGCATAGACCAGAGCGTAGGTCTTTAGTACAGGTGACAAGACTCTGAGAACGGAGAACATCTAGAACGGCAGGACTGGGATGACCCAGACGTGCATGCCAGAGGCTGGACGACGATGCCGAGAGGGCGACCGGGCACGACTGACTGGACACAGGAGGTGGTGTGACAGGGTAGAGCTCCCCGGTGCTGTTACATCTCATGCGAGTAACCCCCGTAGTAAGATCGTTCACAGAGAAACCAAAGGGATCAAACGTAAGGGAAACGTTATTGTCAGTAGTGAACCGACGGACAGAGATAAGGTTTTTGACAATCTTTGGGGCAATGAGGACATTGTTAAGGTGTAGTGGGTGGGTTGGGGTCTGTATTTTGGCGTGGCCAATTCCTGAAGTAGCAAGACGACCACCATTGCCGACGATAATAGAGTGTGCAGGACCCTTAAAGGAAATAGATGAGAGGTGACCTGAGGAGTTCGTCATGTGGGAGGTGGCACCAGTGTCCATATACCAAGACGAGTCGGGAGATGTCGGCTGCATAGAGGAGAAGGCGTGATGCGTAGCAGGAGCAGGCGGAACATAGGCGGCGTTCGAAGGACGAGGGTCGTGCAGCGACGACGGGCGCGGCCGCTGCGTAGAGCCGCGGTCGCTGCATATGCCGCGGCTGGAATCGGAGGTACACATCAGGGGCCGCGGGGCGGCAAGAGCAGGCGACGGGGTGGCCGGGACGCGGGGCGGCAAGTGTAGGCGACGGGGCGGCCGGCGATTGCAAAGAGATTTCGCTCGCTGTCGACCGTGGGGGCGGCGTCGAACAGGGGCGGAGGCTGCGGAGATCGAGAGCAAGAGGGAGGCGGAAGGTGGGGAGGGGGGGGGGCGCCGCTGGGGGGTGCGGCGGTGGGGAGGGGTGGTGGCGCTGCAAAAGGGGGGGGGGCGCCGAGAGGGAGGGGGTGGCTAGGGTTGTCGAAAGGGGAGGAGGGGGGCGCCGCTAGGAGGGGCGGCTAGGGTTTTTTTTTTTTTTTTGGAAAAAGATTAGGGTTGGGGAATCTTAAGCTGTGATACCATGTTAGATCACGAGATTGATCATAAAATCCTCCTTGAGGGTTTCCATTCATTGATAATCATATATATATAAGTTACAAAGGTATTGGGCTTTTGGGCCCACTATACAATATATGCCTATGTAATCTATCAGTTTTCAATAATAAGGATTTTTAGCTCGGTTCATTCCAGAACCGCGCTAAAAAGTCTCTTTTTTTAAAATATCTGAGGACGTTTTTAGCTCGGTTCATTCCAGAATTGCGCTAAAAGGTCTATTTTTTCTTCTAAATATCTAATGACGTTTTTAGTTCAGTTTTTTTAGAATCGTGCTAAAAACATGGTCGCTACGATCAGATTCGGACTTGGTCTTTGCGACCACCTTGCCTATGGACTACATATTATTGTACAATAAATATGGCCGTTGCGACCAATTCCATCCATGGTCGTTGCGACCAATTCTATCCATGTTCGTTACGACCATGGTCATTGTAACCCTGTGCTAAAAGGAAAAAAAAATTATCCTATGCTAAAAAGTTTAAAATTAAAAATTTAACAGGATCGAACTCATAATTAATCCCAATTCAATTTTTTTTGCTAAAAAAAAAAAAAGAAAAAAATGTAAGCCAACCGGTGTAGCTCCTATTCTATGTGTAAAAATTGAGAGAAAACACAAGAGAACCTGAATCCAGTAATCCAGTGTCCCATATACTCAGTACTAGTACTAGTAGTGCTTTGCTTTGATTGCTCCAGAGTAGAGTCCCACCCTCTTTTGTTTGTGCATATGCAACTACACGCA
Organism: Persicaria maculosa; assembly: GCA_963922045.1. Taxonomy (NCBI): domain Eukaryota; kingdom Viridiplantae; phylum Streptophyta; class Magnoliopsida; order Caryophyllales; family Polygonaceae; genus Persicaria; species Persicaria maculosa. The sequence goes on from OY998260.1 coordinate 72,494,122, forward strand.
CCACATGCGAGACCATGGGCAATCTCATCGTCTCTTAAATACAGTATATACTACTACGTATAAGATTGATCCCTCCAGATATTTTAATTGTGCCCTCTGTTCATTTTATACTACTCATTTTAACTTCTTCATTTCTAGAATAATTATTATTATCATTATTATTTTAAACTTGCTAAAACATCCACATCAATACGTCACATTTAACGTGTATACAACCACTAAAATATCACGTTCTTATAAGCTAAGATCAAAAATTTTGATCAGGCCAACATATTAAAAACATACAAAGCTTTGACAATATATAAATTTATTTGTTTTTTCATAAGGCAATGATTTGGACAATATTTAATCTTATATCACCGTTCAGTGTTATTTGTGTGGATGAGGTTGGATGAGAGATTAAAAAAGGATTGAGCTTGACTAATTTTGTAGATGAATCATTTTGTTATCTACTTAGTTAATCCATCTCTCTTAAAAAAATAAAGAAAAAGTATAAATCAAATTATAAGATTGGAGGAGCAATTAAGCATTGAGGATTTGACTATATTTATAGATTAAAAATGCATTTCGACCAATAGAGAATAAAGAAAATGCACTGATTAATAAATAATATTTCATTCAAGTCTTATACATCCAATGCACAAGATATGTCAAGATAATAAAATCAAGTTAGAGTCTGTCTTAGAGACGTGCAATCTTACCTATTTAACAAAAAAAGGAATTACCTCACATGCACAACTCATGAACTCTTCAATATATAAATCTCCATGATGGTTAAATGCAGTCACGGACTTAGGGCGGGTTGGGATCTGCTTCAATTCGTCCAATTTTTAAAATATTAAAATAATAGATAAAAATTAAGGAAAATTAATAATAATAATAATAAAAAGAATTACCTCACATGCACAAGTTTAGACAAGCATGGCACGACAAGAGAAAATTTATGTGTTTTTCTTTATTTTTACTAAATTTAGAACTAAAAAAAATACAAAAAGAGTAAATAATTACTAAGACAATATAGCTTAATTGGTAAAGAGAGAGTTTTAAACCTTGAGGTCATATGTTTAAATAAACTTCTTTAGCTTTTTTTAAAATTCTTTTTATTTCTTTTAGTTTATTTTGCAAAAACTGACTATTTAAGTAAGAATTTAAAGACTTTTTCTAACATATTTGTTAAAAAATATTATTTTTCATATATATAGACAATTTTTCTCAACATAATTTTTTTTTTGGTCCCATACTAAAAATATTCTTAGAACCACCACTACCCATATCCCACAACGAATAATGGATAACACGTATATGTTTTGAAAAATACTTCAGTCATAAAAGAGATTAATAAAAAGTTACTATTTATAATTTTTAGAAAATGAATAAAAATAATACGAATCATCAAACGTGAATATAAACCTTAAAAATTACAATTTCATATACAAACTATCACCTATTAAACAAATATTGATACAGTGGCTAAAATTCACAAATGAAAAAATAATTTGGACTCAAAATACAATTAATAAATTTTTGGGATTATATATAAAATTATAATTTATAAAGTTTATATTATTTTTTATTCACCGTTCGACTATCAACAATGATGTTGAGTAAAATGTACATATTTATACAAGATCTGTAAAAATACACACCACTTTTTAGTAATTTGTACATTATAGGCTCAAATGTATATATTTATACACATCCAAAATAAAAAAATAAACCTAAAAAATATTTAAAAAATACAGATTTACGTATTTAAACATAAATATTGTGGATGGTATTAGCGTTTTTATAAAGCGCAGGTGAATACAAAGAGTAGATTTTTTCCCCGACATTGGCATGATTAGTGTGAAATAAATAGGGTAATTGGTAAATAAGATTTATTCAGAATTAGTAAAAGATAATGAGTGATTCACGTTCAACCGTCAACACTGAAAAAAGCAGTGGCGTTACAATTCGCTAAATATGAACGCCCCCTTGAAACAGTCAAACGCTCGGCCAATGGGTTAACCCACCTCTCATACACAGCTACATCCCCTCTAAGGGCATTTGCCGGTCAAGCCAGCCATCCACCGCCACCTGCCCTTTCTCTCCCCACGTGTCACCTCCTCATAGGTCAACTCCTCCAGGCCCACGTCACCCGAGTAACCGCTTAACCGGAGGGGAGATAGATTGCGGGAACCGCAGAAAGCGGCAGGCAAAAGGCGAGAATCACGAAGCATCCGCAGGGGCAAAACGGGAATTTGGCAGCTTATATAAGCTGGTGCTTCCCCCACCTCAGTTTCCCCTGTGAGAGAGATTAGCCACAACAAATCCACATCTAAAGTGAGGAAGAGCGTGTTTGAGTGAATTTGGTGAGGTTTTCTTTTTGAGTGATTTCAATTCGATTTCTTCTTCTTCAATCTCTCCCCTCTTCCCCCCTCTGTCTGTAATTGCCCCCGCTTCTTTGAATCCCTTTCTGTTACTCATCTGTCTTTCCAGGTTTTGAGCTTCGGATTTAGCGATTACTCTAAACTGGTTGTTTTCTAATTTTTTCAATCTTTTTCAGATCGAGAGAATTGATCAATCAATCGAAAGATAGGTGGTTTGCAGAAACGAGATCCAAAAGGCTTTTTTTCGTTTTGGATTTCTCTGGATATTTTCTTTGTTTGTTTTTTCAGATTCAGCTACGAGGACGTTTTTTGGTTCCTCCTGGTTGAAGAAAACCCCTAATTTTACAAAAGGAGAACTCAGGGAGTCTTATTTGAAACCTCTCTGCACTTTCTCTGCTTTTTTCTTCTTTAGAAATAGTAAATATTTTTCAAGTTTCCCCAACCTGTTCTTCATTTTTCATAAGATCAGGTATTGTTCCTTCACAAAATATCAAAAAAATTAAAAAAAAAAGGCCGCTTTAATGGATATATGCAGTACTAGTAGCTACATCACCGGAGTTAGCTCAGATCCATTTGGGAACGAGCTCATGGAAGCACTCCAACCATTCATGAAAAGTTCTTCAATCCCTCCCCCCTCCCCATCCCCTTCCGCCATCCCTTATTCTTACCCTCCTCCTCTCCCTCCTTTCTCCAACAGCTTCTCCTACTCCGATGGAGATTTTGTTGATCCCTCCACTTCAATGACCCAATTTCTCTCTCAAGGGCTGTTGAATCCCCTCTCTCTCCCCCTCAACAACTCCCTCTATCCCCAAATCCCCCAAATCCGACCCCAATATGACAGCTACCTCTCCCCGAAACCGGTCACGATGAAGCAGGTGGGAGGTGCTCTTTCGAAGCCGACGAAGCTGTACAGAGGCGTGAGGCAGAGGCACTGGGGTAAGTGGGTCGCTGAGATCCGCCTGCCCCGCAACCGCACCCGCCTCTGGCTCGGAACCTTCGACACCGCGGAGGAAGCCGCGCTGGCCTACGACAAGGCAGCGTACAAGCTGAGGGGGGACTTCGCCCGCCTCAACTTCCCCAACCTCCGCCACGAAGGGTCCCACATCGGCGGCGAGTTCGGCGAGTACAAGCCCCTCCACTCAGCCGTCGACGCCAAGCTCGAGGCTATTTGCGAGAGCTTGGCCCTGGATCCCAGCAAGAAGCCTCGGAGAGCCTCCAAGAAGTCGAAGAAGCCGGATTCCCCCGCCGCCGTGGCTCCTCCGGAAGCCGCCAGCGAGGGATCCGGTGGATCGTCGTCGCCGCTGTCAGACCTGACGTTCGGCGACGCGGAGGATTTGGCCTCGGAGAGCTTCTCGTTGGAGAAGTTTCCGTCTCATGAGATCGATTGGGATTCCATTTTATCGTCTTGAGTAGTAGTAGTAGCTATGCCTATGCCTATTTTATGTAATGGTAGTTTGATTAGGAGCTTCTCTGCAATGAGTTTTTTTGAATTGCAGAAGCTCATCAAGATTTGTATTTTCTTTTCTTTTTTCTTTTTTAAATTTAAATTGTAGTAATATATATGTATGTAGATAGAGCAGCCTCTCTAGTTCTCCCCAAGGCAGGTTATTTTTGGTCTTGCTCTTTGGGAAATTAGGGGAAGTGGAAGTTTTTTTCTTGTTGTTCTCTCCTTTATTTTATTTTATTATTATTGATTAGGTTTTGTTGTAATTGTTAAATATGTAGTAGGAGAGTCTTATTAGTATTATTACTCTGTGTTATTACCAGAGTGACAAGATTGGTGAATCAAGACTCGTAATATGAATATGAACCATATAAAAAAGGCTCAACAAAACAAAGAGAACAAAAGAAGACAATAACAAAAGAGTCAAAGAGTGGCAGGAGAGGAGTATAGGCACAGGATGAGACTCATTGAGAACAATTGAGGGCGTCTAACAAGATTTGGACTCAATGGTGAGCCTATAGATATGGGACCATTCAACCAACCAACCAAATTATGAATGGGATCCATTTAAAAATGAGAAAAATACAGTATATGAGAAAATGGAAGAGGGTCCATGAATATTGAATAGTGGGTAAGGAGCAAGTGAAATGAACCACCAGTCGGATGATATATGAGAGATATTTTTTTGGGGGAAAGTAGATGCCAACACAATTACTTATTTATGCGTCTAAAAAGTCAAATTTGGGAGGTTAGACATGTTTTGTCTTCTTCAATGGGGTTTTCTTTTTGTCACACACACAATATGTTCACCCTACGCCTCTTTTTTTTCTTTTTTAATACAAGTAACAAAAGATCCAGAATAATCAGATCACCCAACACAATTAAATAAGAAAAAACTAAAGAAGATTTTGTGAAAATAAATTTCGTTGGCGCTAGTCTTTCCTCGGGCCAAGCGGATGCGGCTTTGTGATTCGTGACTCTCAGTAGACATTTAACGTGTGGCGCTCTTCGCTGCGGGCAAGTTTCGGCTTTGCAGGCAGAGACTCGTGGTCTTCTCCACGGACTCTCGAAAGCTATAAAGGGTGGTTACTCACGTGTTGAGGTGGAGGAACTCAATAAAGTTCATAGTATCCTTCTTTTTATTGTCTTACTGTGATAAATGTCCTAAAGGGGTTCCGAACTTGCCACTGGGAGATCGAGACGATCATTTCTGACATTCTCACCTTCAACCATGCCTTTGATGCCATCTCCTTCTCCGGCATTTGCAGGGAGAGCAACGAGTGACTGACCACCTTGTCCATCTCGGTCTTCAGACAGACTTCGTAGGTTGGAGATATAGCTCTGCAATCATCAAAGAGCTCGTTTGAAAGGACGCTATTGGGTGATGGTACAACTGCGGTTGAGCCACCCTCCAAATATTGCCTGGTATAAAAAAAAATAAACACAGTGTCAGTATCATCCTGGTAGTCTAAGACCATCTTTGATGGTGGTACTCTAAGTATCATAACAATTAAAAAAAATGTAAGAAAAATTCAAATATTTTGAAGAAACAAAAAAATGAGCCCAAGTATCATGCAAATGGTATTCAATCTAACACAATATCATAGAATATTACCCAATCAAACATTAATAATGGGTCTCGTTTGATTTTTACTTTAAAAAAAAAAAAGAATTTTGATGCAAAAAGTGAAATAAGATGTTCATGCCAAGTACTAGGCCTTTCCATGGGCACAGGTCGGGGAATCATGACCCGTGGGGTGACAGGTCCAGGAGGGTTACCTGGACTCGCCAACTCGCCTGGTCTTTTTTTTTATATATATATATTTTGTGAAAATACAGCGTTTTTTTTTTAAAAAAAAAAATTATCGGTCGACCTGGCAGGTCATCCATTCAAAACCCTCAATCTTAACTCGAACCCGTGACCCATTTGAACTGGACCTGTCGGGTCACCGACCCATACAACCCGCCGGGTCACGGGTTAATCTGTGACCCGTGGACAACCCTAGCAAGTACCATGGTTGTGGATTACCAAATATTAAAATGAGGCAGAGGAGAGAAACATGGCAAAAAACAAGTTATAATACTCAATACGAGTATCATAGTTTCTAATAGAGGATGACCTCAACTAATTTTTATTTTTTTTAAAAAAAATATATTAAAATGTAAAAGCACAATGCAGAAGAAGGAGATAAAACATACAAGGATATAATTACAGAAATCTTTGCTAAGCTATCTTCTGAGCATAGTTCGACTCTTGCCTTCTTTATATGGGGAATTTGGTTGATCATAAACAAAATCTTGTTTGACAACAACGCCATTAGAAATGTGAAATAATGGATCAAGTACATAAAACAACGAAGAATGAGTTGGAAAAAAGCACAAATAGATTCCCTCAATGAAGAAACAAACACCAATAGACTAAATACAAACTAGACAAGGGCTAGAAGATAAAAGATTGTGAGATGGGAAAACCCCAAAGAAAGATTTATGAAACTTGCCTCTGGACTTACCGCTTTTGGGTTTGTCATTCGAGATGGTCAGGGTGTTGTTCTTTCATGCGGGGCTCAGTGCCATGAATCGATTCAGCGTTACAAGTAGTGTTTTTGGGCTTCTAGTTTGGATTACGAGAACCTTTTAGGATGGGTCTCTCGCTTCTGGAGGTGGAGGGGGATTGTTTGACGATGATCAACACTAGGACACGGATGTGGAAGGCCTCGTAGGAAGTTAAGATGGTGATTTCAGATGCCCACGAGTTATGTAGAACTTTTGACATTGTCTTCTTCTCACACACTTTCAGGAAAGAGAAACAGGTGGCAAACCGGTTAGCGTACATCGGACTTTTCACGACTATGATTAGTGGGCGCGTCCTAACAGAGATTACTTCTTTCATTCGTTATGATGCTCTTGGGTATCGGTTTAACTGAGGTTGACCAACTCCAAATCATTGTCTTATATTTAAAAAAAAAGAAGATGAAAACAAGCATGGGAATCAGAATATATAAATGATCGGATTTTAAATTCAAAATTTGCATTATATTCTTAGAGAGGATAATAATGGCGTGCTCAAAGGAAGAAAAAATGTGTCATGAACCTCAAATATTCAAATGAGCAATGAAAATTTTAATTAAACGACACAAAAGTCCGAATATATATAATTATATAATGCCATATGTTACACGACGACACAAAAGTCCGAATATGTGCAGTTACATTTCTACTTTCATCTATTGCTTTGCCGGATTGCTACTTAAACAGTCAACTTTTTTTTTTTTAAATCAAATGTGCGATTTTGAAGAATCTAGAATTTATGGCCGTGAAAGAACTACTCGAATTCGGAACCTGTGGTCTTGAAAAAATAGGTAATATTTTATTTTAAAAAAAAAGAAGCTATGCTAAGTATTGTTTAGCTAAAAAAAATAACATGGGTAATCAATAGATTACGAATTCCACTCACCTTTCTTCGTGTTGTAATGAACTTAAGTGTTTACGTATTAACTAAAAAAAGCAATTTATTGTCTATTTAAATAACAAAAGTCGAAACCTTAGTTACATAATGTATCCATTATAATCCATACGTTAGTCCACCCTAAAATATCCTTATGAATAAAAATGGAAGTGATTAGGGAAACTTGCACACATATGATGTAGTCTAATACTCCATCCGATCCATTATATTTGACGTTTTAACCAAAAGCACAAGAATTAAGAAATGATTGGTGTGTAATTTATCCCCATGAAAGAGGGAGTGTTACCGATGACTAATTACTCATCAAATTAATGTAGGGCCACAAAATCAAATTTAAATACATGTTCACACTTGCCCAAATATATATTTGGGCAAGCTGTAGCTTTGTGACTTTTGTGGCCGGAAAGTGAACTCACGAAAACTTTCGGACGGTAAATGATTTTGGGATCATAAGATCTTCAACCAATTTAGCATGTCTTTAGTGTTCTTTATAGGGTTTGTTCATAAGCATTATCTAATTGGTTAGATTAATGAAGCTGTGTGGTGTTCAAATCTTCACATTGTAATCTTGAGCCGTTCTTGTTATGTATTCCAAAACATTATCTCTTTAAATGATCATGGATGCCACTAGGACATCCAAACTCTTGCACACTGTAAAAAAAAAAAAAAATCTTCACATTGTAAATGCAGAAAAAACTGGATTTGGCAGAAGATGACTTTCACTTGGTTTTGCAGTACCCGAATTCAAATTAGACATAATATGGACCATCAAAAGGCCAAGACCAAACATTAATAATGCTGATCCACATCCACTACATAAATATGCAAGGAAATTGACATACTACCTGCTGAAGATCAAATCACTGAGTTTTTTGGGGCAATAAGTTATTCACAGCAAATTTTTACTGTATTTCTCAACTACAAAACCAACACCATGAACATCATTGGGTGAAAAACTGTTTAAAAATAGCAAACACTTCCTTGGCCCTTGTGATGGAGAAATAAAAGATTAGCAGCTGATAAAATCTCTTGTTTTTTCCCCTAAAAAAAGTGCTAGATCCATAAAAAAAAGTGCTAGATCATAAGTTTTTTTATTTTTTAACATGTTTTTTAAAAAATTAAAAAATCCATAAAATATCAACTTTTTAATTAATTTTAAAAATAAATTCATATTCATTACTAATAAAATTAATACATTAAAAAATTTAGAGTTTTACTTGATTAAAAAAGGTCCAAAGGTTAGACAAAAGACAAAATAAACTTACAAGAGATGAGACCTGCGGGGTGTAATGAATCTTTTTTTAATCTTTTTTTTTTTTTGAGAAAATTTTCTAATCTTTTAAAATTTGGTAAACAACCGTTTCTTTTTCCAGAGAGAACTCAACTTACCATAACACAATAACTTCAACATTTCCATCCCTAGAAAAGAAAGAGTAGAGCCTAATAAACTTGGAAGTACAATTTTGACAAAACTGTATAATGAAGTAGCCAACAGAATAGACAGACGCTGGTCACAACGAAATTCCATTCGAGTCCCCTTTCCGGGAATATATATCTGGAGATTCCCGAGTAGATCAACCTTTCGAGCCCTTAGAGCAGAAAGCCATTCTCTAGCAAATGAATGGTAACTACATGACTGACTCAACAACACACCCCTAATGGGTTTTGTTCACCCCATTCACTAACTGAATTTACCAATTTCCATCTTCTTCTTGATCGCCTTTTGACCATGGTAAATAAAGGAATCTATGATTCCGGAGACAGTAAACACACCTGAGGACATAAAAAATGAGAAAAAACACACATAAGATCTTGATATGTGTGCACAAAAATACAACACCATTGTGCAAAAGAAAGAAGTTGTTACCTCCAACTATAGCACAAACATTAGTGAGGAAATGAAGGAATGATACGTGCTGCTCGGTGAACGTCACCTGAAGCGTGTAAAAGTAAAATATGAGCTTCAATGTTTCAACAGATCCCCTAAACCATCTTATACAAACCCTAAATTCCAGATACTGATGTGTTTGGACCTCTTTAACATGGTTATGACAACATACAATATTCTGAACCAGACTATTTAAAATGTCATTTCATTTTTGAGATAACGCGTGGAACAAGTTGATTGAACTAGATACACTGCACCAGGTGGACACGTGACTACATTTCCACGATCCTAATTAACCAAATGGAACTGAAAAGCTAACCTTGATTGGTGAGAGATCATAATAGAAGAAAACTCCAGGGAGAGACTGGAAGATACCACCCCCGGAACTCCTAAAATGTTCAGTCACAGAAAACTGCATACAACAAAGTGATGTACTTAGCACCAGATCCAACATACAGAAAAGTGACCCATATTCGGCAGACATTAAATTATCACTGCACCTGATTTGAGTGAATAACATGCCCATGTGCATCTTTGTATGCAGTTGGTACAACCTACAAAGAAGGGGGGATACAGATAGCTTAGCAGACTAATAACATACTAAAGTTTCCACAGTTCAGTCAATAAATAGATCATAAATTTTCAATAAGCTTCCCTATAAAATTATGGGAGATTAAATGTTTGGTAAAAGAGTAGCTGAAGCTAATGAATTATAAATGTTTGGTAAAAGAGTAGCTGAAGCTAATGAATTATGCGTTAAATATTTAACAAGCTAATATGGTGTTTGGTAAATCTAGCTCTTAGGGTAGCCGATGAAAACTTGTGAATAGAAAACCAAAATCTCCGAAAAACCTGGGTGATAGCTTTTGAAAAGCTCCGATTCCATAAGCTAATTTAACTAAAATCTTATATTTATTTCATTTAAAACTATAAAATATCAAAACCAAAAGCTCCAAAAAGCTAACTAATGGTGTGGTTTGGTGCCTAACAGAGCCTAAAGAAAGCACGAATGACCTTGAACCACATACAGTTGAGGGCTGTCAGGCTGTGGGGGGATCCTTTTTTGAGGTCACCTGTAAGTTAATGATGGAGATTGGAGGGGATTAAGATTGATATATAAGTTGACTAGACCTCGGATTTATGTATACTTTTAAATATTAATACTTCAGGTTTAGTTGAACCGATGCAAGCTCTGCCAACAGTAGACGGTGGAACTGTGGGCTGAGTCTTTCGATGTGTGTTTGCTTTGATCCCAACTAAGACCTCTATCACAGTCACTTCCAGAGACTGGGAGGGAAAAATCACTAATTCCAGAAGAAATCAAGTAAATATCAAGAAAACAATATGCAGAAGATCTTACTTATAGCACCCTAAGAACCAAGAATTCAAAGATAGTATTTAGAACTTCTCGACTAGGATTGTTCTAAACAATGCCTTACTGACTGAAAATAAAAATCATATCAAAACACTACAGTTCATTTGCAAGAACCAACAGTACTAACCTTGATAAAATACTGATACATGCCATTTGGAGATGCATGAGTCCAATGAACACTGAAATTCAAACATATATAAGAATCATGGTTCTACTCTAGGAGGAAAATGGTACAAGTATCCAAGGACCAAGTTGGAACAAGGAATTGAGCAGGAGTAGAGAAATGAAACATACCGATCAAGAGGATTCACAACACCAGGGATATAATCCCCGAAAGCTAATCTATTGATCGTATGAGTTAACTGCACAATAAAAAATTTGCATTTACTCACACACACACACACAAAAAAAAAAAAAGGTTAACAAATCAGCTAGAGATGAAAACTGTATTCTCACATTGTAATTATCCTTTTGAAACACCAACAAGTCATGGATATGTACACCTGACTGGTGAAAGCTTTTACCAGGAGCAAAATGAAAATTTCCGGCCACCTTGTTAACTTCCAAGAATCCATAAATGTTGCAACCTTCACCTTCTTCCTCCTTAACTCTTTGCAGAAAGCCTTCTCTTTTGCACTACAAAGGAAAGGGAAATCAAGACAGAATTCATTATCTGAATCTGAAGCACAAGTGTTCTCTAATCTTGAGATTTGTGTATTTTTTCTAAAGCCAACTTATGTAGAGTTTGTGAAGACTATAAACAGTATATATGCTCTACTCTTGACAATTAAATAATTCCAATGCTGTTATGGAATAACTTTACTTTTTTCTTCTATAGGATAGCTTCCATCATTAAATAATCCTCTTGTTTGAATTTGGTAATTAATGTAAGTGAAGTCATGGGGTAGGAAAGTATGTTTTTTTAGGGATGGTAAACATATCTTACCCAACAGATCAAATCCAATCCAACAACCCGACAACTTTTTTGGGATCTGATAATCCGATGTGTATTTTTAGGCCGTTATTATATGCACCCATTTTAAAATTTCAAAAGTGGACCTAAGTTTGCATGTAGATTGCTCCCCAAAAAAAATCCCATTTTTTTTTACCATGAATACACACGTTCAGCATGTGCAATGTATGTAATAAGCTTCAGCTTGGGCGAACTTTAATATTTATTTGATTACATTTAATTATTTAAACACTCCATGATCTCTCACCTGCCCTTACATCTGTTTTTCAGGTTTTGCTCATTGCTTTTTCCCCCCACGGATACGTTTGTTGCTTGATTGGTGCAATCAAGTGAATAATAAATACTGAATATATTGTTAGAGACTATAATATTTACTTAGTATATGTATTAATTGGGTTGCTAACTATTAGATTAAAAGGACAAAAGATGTAACTAAGTTAGCCACGTGCAGTATAAGTAAGATCTAGAAACAATCAACAAATAGAGGAGAAATGGGGCTCATTTAAAGGCAAATTTATAATGTATAATATCGAGTGTCTGACATACCTGATCAACTAAATCTGGATTTGTAAGTGCCCAGCCCTTCTTTCTATAAGCTTCACGAACATCTTCACAGGAGTTGCAACAGTCATCATCAGACTGCAGTAACAGCAATGACAGTACAATTAGCAAAAGCATTTATTCTCTTCTGGAGAGTAGGATTTATTGATACCCTAAGTATAGACACCCTTCCCAACTAATTGATACCCTGAGGTATACAAACTCCATCTTCACTCATTAGAGAAATATGAAGTAACCATGCACATTTAATTGCCAATTGTAGTGTCATATCTAGGTTTCTATGAGAAAAGTTTATTTTAATGGCAAGCAGAACTTCAGAATACAAAATTATTTCTAATTTGAAGCAGAACTGCAAACAAGTATTGGCAACTGAAACAGGAGGGAGGAATACCGCTTCGGCCCCAAAGCATGAACCACAATATGTCTCGTTGTGCTCCAGCCTGCCACCATGTTTTTGTAAGGGCTTCTCAATCTGTGTCAAGCATGATGGAATTTATCACTGAGTGGCAATAGAAAGGACTGCAGAACAATCTTTACACAATGCACCACTAAAGTTGCATGCAACAATACATACGTAGTGATAAGTAAGGAACTAAAGATAGTTAGCAAGAAAAGTCTCAGGTGGAAATAATCATAACCCGGAATCAGTGGCCAAGGTTTTCATATAAATGCAGGGCGTAGATCCTCGCAACATTATGGAACTAACATAATATCTTTGCTTTAATTCATTCAGGACCTCATTGGCATTCATAGTCATCAAAAAGAGGGAAACTAAAAGGACTGACCTCCCATAACAAAAATTTAAAACAACTTGGCCAGTCAAATATAGAAGAGTATTTCATATGCAATATCTATAGGCAGAAATGACAACTTAATTTGATCAAAACATAATGAATACAAGCTAATTTCAAAAGATGTCCTAAATGAAATACAAATATCTGTCAAACCTATGAAACTGTCAACAGTCCCCTCAATATTTTTCACCTTGCTCTGAACTCTGAAGGTGTAAAAGTAATGAGTTAACTGGATGTAAGATGAGACAGAGGAGGCATATGCCTCAGTGATAGGAAATTGCAAAACTTTTATTTGTAAAACATAGTTTGCATTTACACATAATAAATATATCATGCAAACACCAGTCAAAGGAGACAATGACATGAGAGACAGCCACAATAGATATTAACTTTTTGGGCAAAATAGTATAGATATGAACACAACTTCACATAAGCGCAATATTCATGAGTAGCAGAGGTTGCAAAAGGCATTTCAAACAGACCTTGGGGGCACCAATTCCATCTGGCCTTGTTTCTATCACATTCCCATGAATATCTATCCTTTTCTTGATTATGTCATGTCTCTGCAAGTAATACACAATTATTATCCTTCATTGCTCATTGAAGTATGTAAGCTAACTTCCAAGGGTAAATAATCACCATATTTACGAAACCATCTCAAAGTTTAACTCTTATCACAACTGGTTATAGCTGTGAAAACTTTTTTCTTTATACAGTTTTAACTTTCATCTGGATCAAAAGATAAGCTTTGTAGTAGAGATAAATATGTCGTGAACAGCATTGTTTATTACCAAGAAATTTAAAAAGAATTTTATGCTTAACCCAAGGAATGACCCATGAGGAGGGTTAAACGGTTAAAAGATATGTACTATAGCTTCTAGGATTTATGTGATTTGGGTATTTAGTTTACTGCCTCACGAGATAAAAGTGGATGTTTGAAGAACAACATAAATTTCCATGTATGAGGCTGAAGTTCTAAGTCAAATAGTTAGTTTCTGGATCGTGGGTTGAAACATGAACCTTGATCAAACAAATTTATCATATAATTATATAAATCATCTATTTTTGACTAAGTGACTGAATATTGAAACTTTATGCAGGGGACGGAATATCCAGTTTGAGCATAATTTATAATTTATATCTACAATGTTGTTTTAGATAGAAGTTTGAGCATAATTTAAGATCCCACGTGAATATTTGCAATTCCAATATCCAACTAGTGTTTTAGATAGAAGTTAGATTGGGGATTTTGGTTATACAGTCCTCCGTGCTTCTTTTTTTCTTTCTTGTTTTTATTTTGAATATAAAATCATATATACTTGGAAGGATATATTGGAGAGGCCATATTAAGCCATTTTTTGCATAACTATGGATGGAAAACTTTATTTTGAAATGAAAATACTTACAACATCAAGGTGCTGCTCCCCACTGATATCCATGGCGTCAAGGCTGAGTAGCGAACAAGGGAGGGCAGGGAAAGTGACATCAAACTGCATTTTTCCATACAATGCAAATACAAGTCAGTTTGTTAGAGTTTAATGGGAAACTAAAACTCCGTATGACCCTAGTGGCTTCAAAAATTTACTTCCAGAATAAGTATAATTTAACGTGGCAAAAATGTGTGTAAAATCAGCCAAATAGAGTTGATATTTAATGGGATACAATTCGAAATAAGCAAGTAAAAGCTGCCCTAAGTTGCAAAGAATATACACAATATCTATTGTCTTTAGAAAAATTACGTTACATTAATGCGTAGGTGTCCTCCTCTGGAAGTATCTACCAAAAGCTGGGTTTCAGGTACAGCATATAGGTATAGACCTGAAAACACAATAAAAACATGAAATCAACATAAGGACATATCTACAAAAGCAATCTGAACTCCAAGAACACAAAACATTTCCATTTCCAATTCACTTTCAGTTTATACTGATATATTAGCATGATTCTATGTAAGAAATTCCCAAAATACTTTATCACAGAAGAGAAGTAGATCAACAGCTATAAATACTTTTAAGAATGAGAAGTATCTACATTTAGTAGTAGGATAAATGATCATCTTCTACCACAACTTGTGTATCATTTTCTAATACAAATAGCTACATTTTGTTATCCAAAGAAACAACGTAAAGTTAAAATAATGTTTGGAAAGTCTAAATCCATAGGGCCAAGTGCAAATTGAATTATTAGCATATGAAATAGAGCAGGTGCACAAGTTATGTAGAAAGCCATAAATGTATGCGATATGCAGAATACGGTTAAAAAGGAAAGCAAAATAAAGGGTAACTTGTATAGGGCTTCTAACCCACTAAAAATACAAACAATCTTCTCTTTCTCTCAAGAATATCAATCTAACAAAAGCCAAACCAAACATCACACTTGCCAACTCATGCACCGGAATACAAACTCTTTCTCAATGAGTTCAAGACGAACTTGTAGACATTAATGATGCAAGCACCGAATGCTTTTGCGCACAAAATGACAAAAGGCGAGCCCCCCACACTGCCCACGTCATGCACAAAGAAGACCAGAAAAGGAAAAAGTTATCAGCTTCCGATGCATTAACACTGAATTTGTAATTAGAGGACCAGGTTAGTTTGGCACGACCTACTTATACATTATAAAGCTCCTTGCCAGTTTTTTTATCTAACTCACATCAGCCCTCTATAAGAGGCAAAAGGGACATTGTGCCAAACGAACCAAAACATATAGGAAGTCACATTAAAGAGCCCTTTAACCTACTAAGTACTAACAACAATGAAGATGAGCAAAAATGCATGAATACAAGTTTCGGCATATAATCTACCCAAGTGAGAGCTCAGATTGACTCGCACAAGCACAACAACTTCAAATTTAGCTAGTTGTAGAACCCTTGGAACTCCTAACACAAAAATTCGGACAAAACCCCCCAATAGCTGGATTGCTGGAATAAGATAGCTACGAACAGCAGATCTCTTGATTATCCAACTTATTTGAACTATTCCTCAGCAAAAATAATAAAAATTAATCAACTTTTAAGCTCATGGATTAAAACAGATGCGTTTATTTTGCTAGATCAAAATAATTGACTGAAACGGAAAAAACATCAAAGAAAATAACACGAGAGAGAGAGAGAGGGGGGGCGTACGAAGCTCGGAGAGGAAGAGGAGGAGCATAACAAAGGAGGAGGCTAGGGTGATTACGCCACCGGAGAGAGTACGACTGTAGAAATCCTCATTGATTTTAGGATACGCATCAAGATTCCGAATTTTGCCAAATATTCCATCCATTCTGTGTTCCTATTTCCTCCAAACCAAAATTCCTTTCTTCTTCTTCCCCTTGTCCTTCTGGTTTATTGAAATTTACAGGAAAAAAAAGTATGGAGGTAGGAATTCGGATTGAAACCCAAAGGGATTAAAGAAATAATCGTTGAAATTGGGAAGACCAATACGGTTGAAGGCTAAGAATCAAGAGAGACAAACACGCCGATTAACAGAAGGACGATGGGCTGCTGATCCACCGCTAGATCTACGCTCCGCGCTTCGAGCCTCTCTCTCTCTTTCTCTCTCTCTCCGTATCTCTTTCTTCTTCCTTTTCTATTTTACGTTGGTCGTCTCCCGACTCCCAACACCTGCAACTTTTCCATTGGGCTTTTTTTTGGGTATAATTTGAGTTTGGGGGTTAAAGCCCAATAGGATTTAGGACTTTCAAAGCCCAATTAGTTAAAGCCCAATAAGATTTAGGACTTTCAACACAAAAATATGAGGCTGGTTAAAATTTATCAATTTAAAGTCGATAATATATATTTATTAATTGTGATTTTAACTACATATTATAGATCATAAATCAAATAATATAAAAATGATTTTAAAAATAAAAATAATAAAATAAAGAGGTGAATAATAAGTAAAAATAATTATGATTTTAAAAATGTAGATAATAGATTTGAAGAAAGCTAAAATATTTACAAAATATTTTCTCCAAAAATTTCATATTGTTTACTAGTTAAGTAGTTAGGAAGAGACGGACCTATAAATATTTTGATCAAATAAAGTGTAAATACAACACCCACAAATACATTTTTAACCAACCATACTACAATCAACACCAAAAACATCTATTTTTACCCCAAATTACAAAAAATCAAAGACTGTAGATGCAAATGAAGTCGTTAGGTTTAAATAAACTTAGATTTAATAGAGCAGTCGAATATATACAAAATTTGGTCAAGTTTAAACCTTAAAAAAATTAAGTTTTTAACTGGATATGTGGCTCTTTGCAATTTACATAATAATTAGTATATACAGGGTGTGACTCTCTCAATTTGCGTTGAATACCATCACGCATTGAGTTCCCATGAGTTGGGAAGTAAAACTCGTACACAATTACTTAAGGTTTTTTTTATTTTTATAGAAGGTAAATTTGGATCTCATAACCAAAAATAAAATAAATCTGAATCTTTGTATAAGCCTCGTTGTTTGTATCCATCGATATTTGTAGAAGGCCATCGTCAAAAGTGTTCTCTCTCCGTACAAAAACCCTCTTCGGTGAGGGTGGGAGTAGCCGCCGGCTCATGCTCCACAGTAACTCCTCCGGGAGGCCTAAAATCCCCTCCGGGAGCTCTAAAATCTCCTTCGGGAGCCACCAACGCGCCTCCTCGGTTTGACGAGTCGCGCCTCGGCCACTAGCCACCAACTAATCCACTCCGGCCACACCGTTTGTTGTGCGACGGTCCCACTTTCGCCTCTGGTGGCGTGCTGCTCCGACCATCTATCTATTGGTCTATAGCTCTCCTTCGGAGCCCGATTACTCATCGCAGTCCCCTTCCCCTCTCATCCGGCTACGGCTTCCCTCCCCCTTGCTTTTTTCCTCAATCGTTTCCTGGGCGTCTCCGTCACTGGTTGCTCCGGCCTGGGGTCTAGTTGCTCCGGTTGCCCTCGATTCTAACCCTTGGGGCTTCGCGCCCCCTGTACCCCTTGGCTCCCTCGTGGCTCTCCTTCTTCCTGGTGGGCTTTGGTGTTGGGGGTCCGTTGGTGGGCGTTTTGGCCTTCCCGCCTCCTCCTTCGCCGACCCCATCGGTCGTCCCTTTCAAATCCATTGTATTCCCTCTCTCCGGATGTCCTCTTTTCGCTGGTAGGTCTGCCTGAATTACACTCCTTTGGCCTGATTGCCCTCGTCTTGGCGTTGGGACTTCTTCCCTGTTTCTGCCCGGTTCCTCCCTCATTCGGGCTTGACTTGAGCCCCAAGGGTGGCCCGGTTGTGGGAGCTCGGCCCGATTGGTGTTGTCTTTGGGCCCAAGGGCCCAGGGCCGGCCCAATTGTGGTGTTATTAATATTCCTTTTATCTATGTAAATTTAATAAATAATTATGTATAAATAATCCCTGATCGGGTTTGCGTTTCTCCCGTTTGAGTTTCTGATGCTTTCGATTCTAGCGTTATGGGGCTCTGCGTTTGGCGTGACTGGGCTCTCTTTCCGGGTGACGAGGTTCTGGCAGTGAGAGTCGGGACAGGTTGGGGTCGTGGCAGTGTGTATCGAGGCGTCTCCTTTTGCCGGAACACTGTTTCCTTGGAGGTTCGTCTTCACTGCCCACAGGTGTCGCCTGATGTGCCGCTGGCCTGCGGTGCTACTTCCGGGTAGTGCTTGGCTTCGACCGTAGTCTACGTCCTCATCCCGTTTGGTCTGGTTGTTTTCAGTTTCGCTTTTGTAGAGTGCTTTGCTTGTATCTTGCACCATCCTTGTATCTTGTGTTTTTCTAGACGGTCTTTCCGTCTGCCGACTTGTCGGCCTTCGTGGTTCGAGCTTGTCCGACCTCGAATTTTTACCTTATAAAAAAAAAGATATTTGTAGAAGGCCGTGAGGAATAGATTAGACGGGATAGCTGCCTAGCTGGGATCGCTCGATTGGGTCTAGCTAATGAATCAAATAAAAACCATGGGAGAGGGCAATGTGAATCCGGATTGTTATTTTTTACTTATTTTGGGCAGAAGAAAATAATGTACGGAGTAACAAATTAGGTAGGTTAGGTTTAAATAATTGAATTTGCTTTTGGTATGATTTATTTTCCCTTTGTTTGTTTTTTTTTTTATTAGGAAAGAATTCGAGGTCAGACAAACCTGAACCTCGAAGGCCGACAAAGTCGGCAGACGGATAACCGTCTAAACAAATATAAAAATACAAAGATGGTGCAAAGTACAAGCCGAAACTCTACAAAAGCGAAAAAAAACACGACTAAACCGAACAAGATGAGGACGTAGACGTAAGATGAAGCCAAGCACAACCCTGAAGCAGCACCGTAGGCCAGCGACACATCAGGAGTCACCTGTGGGTAGTGAAGACGAACCTCCAAGGAACCATTCTTCTGGAGAAAGGAGACGCCTCGATACACACTACCTCGACCCCAGCCTATCCCGACTCCGACTGCCAGAACCCCATCAAACGGAGAAGAAAGTCCCGTCACGCCAAACGTAAAGCCAACCAACGCCTGAACCGAAAGCACCAGAAACCCAATCGGGAAACCGTAAACCCCACTGGGAATTTAATTATTTTAGTTATTTATTATAAATTATAACTTCTAATTTTATTTAAAGTTTTCCATCTCCAATCGGGTCAGCTTTGGGCCCAAGGCAAAGCCTTGGGCCCAAAGGACTAATTACGGGCCCGAAAAACAAGTACACGGTACACCATCCCCGGCCCCCAGAACGAACAGGCCAAAGGGACGCCGGAGAGGGGGCAAAGAGGAGCGCCTGAGCAAGGGCAGCGCAGCAAGACACCGGAGCGGCCGACAACGCACACCGATGAAGCCGAACAGCCCAGCACAGGAACCCGCTCAAAAGCCCAGAGAGAAGAGAAGGGAAGCTGAGTGCCGCCGAGCCGGAAGAGAGGGACACCACCGCCGAACAGCACCAGAGCGCTGGATTCGCATAGCTGCGCACAGCAGGGCAGGGAGGAGGAGCAAACCCCCAAACCCCAAAGCTAAAAATCGAATCGGCGTCACAAGGGAGGCCGAACGCATAATCGAAGGCATGGAGAAGCAATTAGACAAGAAGGACAACCGATTTGGGGACGAGAAACCCAAATCAACGAAAACCCCAAATTGATTTTTGCTTTGAACGATTCCAGCGAAAGGGAGTCGGAATAGCGTAACCACGTTCACAAACACTACCATGCCCGGACAAGACCACAGCAGGTCGGAACCGTAGAAACCCGAGTCGGAGACGGCCGTAGCCGGGTCTATTTACACCGAAGAGGCGAGTTAGGGGCTCCCGGAGGAGATTTTGGACCTCCCGGAGGAGGGGTTTGGGGCTCAAAAGAGCGCGTTTACTTGCTCGAGCGCCATAGGTGTTGGTATAGACCTGTTCGCCATAGATGTTGATAGGTCGAAGCTCCGATATTTATTTTATTTTATTTTTATTTATTTTATTTTCCCTTTGTGTTTGAATGTTTGATGGACGATGAAAGTCAAAAGTGTTTTACTTTTTTGGAGCCAATCTATATATTAATTAAAACCAAAGCACCTATGCCACGTGTCCTCCCCTCACGCAAAGTTATTTTTGTAAGGTATTATTTACACAATATCATTTAATTATGGTAATTAAACTATCTAATATTATTTACAAATTATTAACATAATATCATCTCATAATATATTTTTAACCATCTATCTATATATTAATTAAAACCAAAGCACCTATGCCACGTATCGTCCCCTCACGCAAAGTTATTTTTGTAAGGTATTATTTACACAATATCATTTAATTATGGTAATTAAACTATCTAATATTATTTACACATTATTAACATAATATCATCTCATAATATATTTTTAACCAATGGGATTAATTCAAAACTTTTTTTTAGTAAAGGTAATATTAACTATTAACTATATAGTATTATTTCATTATATATTAATTACATGATATATATTATAGTAATTAAAATATCTAATATTTTTTTTGAATGCAATCTAATGCCTACTATTAATCTATATGTAAATCTTTATATCTATACCTATATCTATATATTTATTCTTAAAACATAATAGTTTTAGCCTATGTTATCCTTGCCTTTTTTTAATTAGCTATTTAAACCAATCAAATATTTTTTCCTTTAATTATTTCTTCTTCTTTCATTTATCTCTTTAAATTAATTTTTTTCTTTTATTTTTAACATATTTACTAACTATCCATATATATTCTTAATACCAAATTTACAATGATATTATTTTTTAAAAAAAGTTACAATGTTTTTATTATTTTTCTAACCAATAAGAGTGATTTAAAATTTCTATAAATTTTTATATGTGCTAATTTAAATGAGTTTTTTTTTAAAAATATATAAAATTATTTACGTGATACTTTTATGGTAATTATTTTTATGATTTTTATCCTAACTTTTATTAATATTTTATAATATTAATTTTTTTTATATTTTTTACAAAATCGCGCCATGGCGCGGGTACTGTACTAGTTAATCTTAATCATCGACTAATCAACATCTTTATATATTGAGTTTCCAGTTTATTTAACTTTTCATCATTTGACAAAAATGAAATACATTTATTTATGTTTAAAATGTTTCTGAGTGACAATTTGCCGCGTAGCCTCACTTCTACTCGTGTATTATTTTATCAAAAGAAAATCTGATTGGGTGTGTAAATTGGTAACAAAAAATTTGGATTTGCATAAAAAAAATAACTAAGAGGTTAATATTATACTGTATAGTCTGTATATAATAACATCTGATTCATACATATATGTTGTTGTTGTTTTTAAGGACGTTAGTTAATGCATATGAAAAAATAGAGAAAGGAAGAGACCAAAACGATCCGACCTCTAGTGGGGTCAAAATCCACCTATTGAACACAATGAAACAACCAATTGGACTAAACTAATTATGTCTTATTAGAATCTTCCTATTTACTACGGAGTATATTTTGGATTTTTGAGGTGGGCGGCAGCAAAGCCCATTCCACCCCTAGGTTCGTACCTGTTGCTTAACCTAACAAAATTTATAGAAATATGGATTTAAATAACTCACTTAGTTAAAGAGACAAATTCAATTTCAATTACCTTTCAAGTTAAAGGCATATCTCTAAAATCATAGTTTATGGTATAGATCTACAATCAATAAAAAGGAAGGTTCGGCAAGGAGTTCCCCCTCCCTCTCGCAAATGCCAAAATATCTCGCTAGGGTACTTAAGACAATGGCAAATCTAAGGGAATTGGAGGGGATTGAAGCCCCCTTTAACCCAAAAGAAAAACCGAGGAAAAAGAATTATGATTATTTTTTAACAATTTTTTTTTTACTAATTTTAGGGGTAAAAGAGTTTTAAATAAGTAAAGAATCTTTTAACGGTAAGAAAAATAATTCAATCTTTAAAGGAGGTGGTAACAAAATATCTCGATTTTTTTTCCAACGATAAACCGGGCAAAAACGATGATATATAATTGTTAAAATTAAGATTTTGTTGAATTTTTTACTATATTGACTTGTTTTTAATGAGAATGATATCATTTCATCAATTTCATCAATTTCATGTCATTACTTTAGCCAAATTTATGGTTGTAAAAATGAATCGGGATACTTTGTTACCACATTGCCCAAAGGTTAGGGTATTTTTCTTACATTTGAAAATTATGGATATTTTTTTAACACTCTTAGAAAGGTTGGGTTATTTTAATTAATTTTGCATTTTTATTGAAAAAAAAAATATTAGCTATTTTAAGTTGGTTAAATGCTCCACATATCACTTACAATCTTGCTCAAACTAAATGACCAAAGTTTGATGTGCATTTCATCGAGCGAATTCATTTTGATTTATTTTAAAAGTATCCTAATTAATCGATCAAGATTAGACTCCTTTAATTAATCATTTGAAAAGAAGGAATAATTACCCGGCCTCAATTTAAGAATAATAGACTTATATATATTATTGCATATATTTCTTAATCATTAAGTGAAGTTGCATGTTCCATTTTCAATTTTTCCACGTTAA
Source organism: Persicaria maculosa (assembly GCA_963922045.1). NCBI lineage: Eukaryota > Viridiplantae > Streptophyta > Magnoliopsida > Caryophyllales > Polygonaceae > Persicaria > Persicaria maculosa. Next base: position 72,516,964 of record OY998260.1, read on the forward strand.
ATGACACATCCCCCTTCAAAAAGAAACTTTTATATATACGACAACACCCCTACAAATAAACAGCTTGTGTTGCTTATTTTAACAATAAATTAATTAGACTTGTTTCTAGCTTTATTTATTGATTATTGATTGACATTAGTCTATTGTCAAACCCTAACCCACTAGCTACCGATTCAAGTTCTCAACGAGATAAACGAAAGTAAATCTAGAGAACACAGCGATTTGTTAACGCGGTTCGGTTTCCCTACTCCGCGGGGCCTCAAGAGGGGAGACCCGGTCCCGAGAATACCACTAAACTCGAACAAAGATACAAGATCTGGTTACAAGTGTGGAACACAGACGAGAAACGCTTAATGAGCTAGCAATCTAAACGCAGAGAAACTAAGAGGTAAAGGTTCAGAGATTTGAAAGGGTAAAAGCCCCCTTTCCAGCTCTTCAATCCATATGAGGACGTTGCAGACTCCAGGTGACAGGAATCAAGGCCTCCATGGATGAGCAAGGTGCCGCCTTTCAGTCTCACTCTTCCTCGCTCTAGGTTTAGGGTTTGCCGTCGGAGCTTCTCTCTCATCAACACTCAAAGTGATGAACAGGAGCATATATATAGAGGAGGGTGTGGCTAAGTAGGGTTGCAACGTCTACAAAGGGATCCAGATGCGGGAAGCAGGCCATGGGCTTGGACTCTATTCTCATAAGAGAATATTGTCCAGGTAATTTGGGCCGGCCCACAATCCAGAAACATTTAAACCTGTAACACAGAGCATAGCACACACCCACACACACTATAGGTTAGTCTTATAGAGTCTTGGTGCATCTAGAGTCCGAACCAAGATGGTCTTGGGGTCCCTTAGATGTGTCCAAAGCCTCAAGACCACACCTATAGCCTTAGCTAGCTCATTAAGTGTCTCTACTAGTCTATTACATCCAAACACTTGCCATCCTAGATCTATAAAATACAAAGACAAAACTTAGGATTACATTATAACAAATGCCCTCCTAATCTTGAGTTTGTATCTTCTTTGTTCTTCCAGTTTCTTGTGGTCTTCTTCCAAGGACCTTCCTCTCCCGTCAGTCATCAGCCCGCGTGCCTGTCATGAGCTAAGGCACATCAAAGATCTTTAGGAAATTTCTGCAGAAATGGAATTTGTTAGTAGGAACTATTTTGGTACCAAAATCTGCAGGATTCACATCTCCTAAGATCTTATCAACAGAGATATTTTCTTTCTCAATCTCATCTCTAATAAAATGGAATCTAACATCGATGTGCTTGGTTCTCTCATGATACATGGGATCCTTGCATAAATATATAGCACTTTGATTATCAGAAAACACAACAGGAATATAAGATTTTCTTTCTACTTCCTTCAAGATTCCTTTCAACCAAATAGCTTCTTTTGCAGCCTCAGTTGCAACAATATATTCAGCTTCAGTAGTAGATAAAGCAATAATAGATTGCAACTGAGATTTCCAAGATATACAGTTTCCAGCCCAGGTAAAGAAGAATGAGGAAGTAGATTTTCTGTTATCCCTATTACCAGCATAATCAGAATCAACAAATCCATGAAGTTCATTTCTAGAAGTGTGTTCAGCAAACATAAGACCCATAGATTTATTGCCACATAAATATCTGAGCAAATATTTCATTGCATTCCAGTGTTTTTCTCTAGGGTCAGACATGAATCTACTAAGTGCACTCACAGCAAAGGCAAGATCAGACCTAGTGCACAACATAGCATACATTACAGAACCAGCAGCAACATCATAGGGAATGTTTTCCATTTTCTTAGATTCTTCATCAGTTTTAGGACTAGGATCTGTGTATAATTCTAGATGCCCTCCTAAAGGGATAGGTGTAGGGTTAGAGTTGTTCATACAGAATCTGTCCAAAACCTTAAGCAAATAATCACCTTGAGTCAGCCACATTACTTTCTCAGATCTGTTTCTAATAATGTTAATCCCTAGAATTCTTTTAGCTGAACCCAGATCCTTCATATCAAAATGCAATTTCAAGTCATTTTTAGCACCAGCTATAATAACTTTGCTATTACTGATCAGAAGAATATCATCAACATAAAGCAAAACATACAAGGGATTCTTAGAACCAGCATGCTTAAAGTAAAGGCAGGTGTCATATTTGCTTCTGGTGAAACCTAAGGATCTCATACATGCATTGAATTTCAAGTTCCATTGCCTAGGAGACTGTTTCAGACCATAGATGGATTTTTTAAGCAGACAAACATGATCAGATTTTCTCTTATCTATAAGTCCTTTAGGCTGTTGCATGTAAATGGTTTCTTTTAGGTCACCATGTAGGAAGGCTGTTTTAACATCCATCTGTTCAAGTTCTCAGTCATTAACAGTAGTAATAGCAAGCATGAGTCTCAGAGTCTTATACTTAACAACAGGTGCAAAGATATCCTTATAGTCTACCCCCTCCTTTTGCCTAAAGCCCTTAGCTACAAGTCTAGCTTTATACTTAGGTGGATCAGTAGGAGTGATACTATCTTTCAGTTTGTAAACCCATTTGCACTCAATAACTTTAGCCTTTTTAGGTTTAGGGACCAAGAGCCAAGTTTTGTTAGCATACATAGACTGTAACTCTTCATGCATAGCTTTCAACCACTCATTAGCACAAGAACTTTTCATGGCTTGATCATAACTTTCAGGTGTAAGGTGTTTCACAGTTTCAGCAGCCAAGAAAGCAAATTCAACAATATTAGAGGTGAACCTTCTGTTAGGTATCCTAACTCTAGGCTCTCTGTCTCTAGTAAGTTGATAATTAGACAAGTCAGACACAACATTTCCAGCAGTATTCACAACAGGCAAAGGAACATGATCAGAAGCAGAAGTATCAGTAGAAGAGGATTGAAGAGAGCTCGAGGGGGATGAAGTACTGTCACTTACACTTCCACCAGATTGGTGAGAATGAGTAGAGATACTACCTTGTGAGCCATTTCCTTCAGGCTCACTGTTTTGAGGAGAGTTTGACACCTCAACTTCTGGAGATTGAGTCTCAGAGGTTGAGTTTCCATTGTTTGAGCCTTGTGGAGTTCCAATGTCAAATTCATCATCCTCCATGTCATCATGGTCATTTGGATCATAGAATCCTTCAGCATGGGAAGGGTCTTCTGGGGTACCTGCATTCTCAGTTTCAAGTGTTAGATTCTTCTTGAAATGATATTCCTTTTCATTAAAAGTTACATTTCTAGAAGTTATGCATTTATAAGCTCCAGGTTGAACAACAAGCAATCTATATCCTTTAGTTCCTTCAGGATAGCCCAGCATTACACACTTTTGAGCTCTAGGTTGTAGCTTTCCCTGAGATACATGGGAATATGCACTACAACCAAATGGTTTCAAGTGTGTAATGTCAGGCTTCCTTCCTGACCACATCTCTTGTGGAGTTTTGAAGTCCACAACAGATGATGGGGTCCTATTGATTAGATAGGCAGCAGTTGTGACTGCTTCACCCCATAAGGAACTCTTAAGGCCAGCACCAATGAGCATGCACCTTGCCTTTTCAAGCAAGGTCCTGTTCATCCTCTCAGTAGTGCCATTCTGCTGAGGGGTGCCAGGGACTGTGAGATGTCTCTTTATCCCCTTTTCTTTACAGAATTCATTAAAGGCTTTATGGCAAAACTCTAAACCATTATCAGTTCTTAGCACTTTTAATTTGAAATTGGATTGACTCTCAACCATGGCATTCCAAGACTTAAAGCTGTCAAAAGCCTCATCCTTGGATCTTAACAAATATACCCATACTTTTCTAGAGTAGTGATCAATAAGAGAAAGAAAATACTTTCTTCCTCCTATTGTCTCTATCTGTGCAGGCCCCCACAAGTCAGAGTGCACATACTCAAGGGGCCTGGAAGCAGTATAGGTAGATTTGTTGAAGGGATGCTTGGTTTTCTTACCAAAAATGCAATTTTCACAGAACTCCAGATTGCAAGGTTTAAAATTTATCATGCCATTTTTAAACAGATGCATCATGCCAGTGTTACCTATATGCCCTAACCTATCATGCCACATCTTAGTATGAGTAAGATTTTCAACATCAACCACATGGGTAGACACTTTCAATTCAGGAGATCCTATCACATGATATAGACCTCCCTTTTTGATGGTCTTTATAAGAATGACTCCATTTCTGGAAACATTCTTACAACCCCTAAATGTATTGATGTTCAAATCCATATCATCAAACACAGACTCAGAAAGAAGGTTTCTCCTCAAGTCAGGTACCCACCTGACATTTTGGATAACCCTGACCCTACCATCATGCATTCTAATAGGAACATTACCTGTGCCCTTGATTTCAAGGACAGTGTGATCCCCTAACATTACCTTGCCACCATTGCAGATTGTAATGGAAGAAAAGAAAGCTCTGTTGGGGGTAGCATGCAAAGTACACCCTGAATCAAGTATCCAAACATTGTCAGCAACATTTTCAGAAGAACACACAAGTAATTCCTGGGGATAACTATCACAAGTTTCAACAACACCAGTGAAATCAGGTTCAGATTTAGACTTGTTTTGTTGATCCCTTTTCTTTTTTCTACAATCCCTAGAAATATGACCTTCATTATGACAGTAGTGACACTTATAACCCTTCTTCTCATTGTTTCCTTTCTCAGATGATTTATCTTTATCAGATTGACTCTTCTGACCACCTTTGTTGTTGTTATTACTCTTAGGCTTGCCTTTCACAACCAGAACTTCAGTTTTAGTCTCAGATCTATCAGTTCTAGAATCAGTTTTAGACTTAAACACTTTAAGGACCTCATCCTTTTCAATAACAGCTTCAATGATTTTATCTTTGGTGATTTCTTCTCTGCTATACTGAATAATATCCTTAAAGTTGTCAAACTGTGAAGGCAAGGAGTTTAACAGAATAACAGCTTGATGAGTGTCTTTTATCTTGTCATCACATTTTGCTATCTTCTGTGTCATTTTCAGAAATTTATCCAAGTTTTCATGCACAGTGAGACCAACATTCATTTTGAAAGTGAACAACCTACATAACAGAGAAATCTTCCTAGGCAAAGAAGTTTTCATGTAGGTGTCTTCAAGTGTTTTCCAGAGAGCTTTAGGTTTAGAAATCGTTACCACTTGTCGAGCTACCTCATCAGACAACCTGATAACTATTTCGGAGTAGGCCTGATCTTTGAGCTCCTTTTTGTCTGCATCAGACATCCCAGCAGGAAACTCTTCGGTGACAGCCTTGTAGCATTTCTCCTTCATCAGTAGGGCCTTCATCTTGAACTGCCACATGGGGAAGTCCATCGTTCCATCGAAGGCCTTAATTTTTAAGGAGTTATCAGCCATAATTTTGTACCTGCAACAGAGGAGATACAAAAAAGTTAGAAACTCTCAACTTAGAAAACGCTAAACCAAAAGTGTAAACGCAGCGAAAGGATAAACAGAAACAGTAGCTAGGGTTTGGTTTTCGGAGTCAGAACAAAGCTCTGATACCAGATTTGTCAAACCCTAACCCACTAGCTACCGATTCAAGTTCTCAACGAGATAAACGAAAGTAAATCTAGAGAACACAGCGATTTGTTAACGCGGTTCGGTTTTCCTACTCCGCGGGGCCTCAAGAGGGGAGACCCGGTCCCGAGAATACCACTAAACTCGAACAAAGATACAAGATCTGGTTACAAGTGTGGAACACAGACGAGAAACGCTTAATGAGCTAGCAATCTAAACGCAGAGAAACTAAGAGGTAAAGGTTCAGAGATTTGAAAGGGTAAAAGCCCCCTTTCCAGCTCTTCAATCCATATGAGGACGTTGCAGACTCCAGGTGACAGGAATCAAGGCCTCCATGGATGAGCAAGGTGCCGCCTTTCAGTCTCACTCTTCCTCGCTCTAGGTTTAGGGTTTGCCGTCGGAGCTTCTCTCTCATCAACACTCCAAGTGATGAACAGGAGCATATATATAGAGGAGGGTGTGGCTAAGTAGGGTTGCAACGTCTACAAAGGGATCCAGATGCGGGAAGCAGGCCATGGGCTTGGACTCTATTCTCATAAGAGAATATTGTCCAGGTAATTTGGGCCGGCCCACAATCCAGAAACATTTAAACCTGTAACACAGAGCATAGCACACACCCACACACACTATAGGTTAGTCTTATAGAGTCTTGGTGCATCTAGAGTCCGAACCAAGATGGTCTTGGGGTCCCTTAGATGTGTCCAAAGCCTCAAGACCACACCTATAGCCTTAGCTAGCTCATTAAGTGTCTCTACTAGTCTATTACATCCAAACACTTGCCATCCTAGATCTATAAAATACAAAGACAAAACTTAGGATTACATTATAACATTTATGTTTTTCTATCGATTGTTAATTATTTACTAGTCTAAAAAAGTCATTTTGAATTGTATATTAACGGTACATTTTATGTAAAATAAGTTGCCAACATACTCTTTTCAATTAATGAAAAATTAAGTATGCTACCACACGCTTCAATACCAGTAAAAAAGAGAGTAATTACTAATTAAGTTTAATGTTATACGGAGTACATAGTTTATTCATTCATTTTTTGCAAATTTAACTAAGTTCACCTTTTAGGGAATGAAAAGGACAGATGCTTTTTTATGTTGCTTTGAAGTCATGGGTGTTAACTTGTACGAAAATTAAAGAAGTTTGAAGTGCATGTGAAAATATACAATTAAAAGGGAAAAGGGGGCAAATGCTCAAATAAGGGGTCTACTATTCACACGGTGAAAATATCGTCAAATCCACGACCATCGTCATCGACTCCTGGAGTCAACAACCCATGCCAAGCAGCCAACAACATAGCCCACGCCAAGCAGTCCACTGCCACCGCCATCGACTCCCGAAGTCGACACTCCCTCGCCAAACAGCCAGCAACACAACCCATGCCAAACAATCTAACGCTATCGACTTCCGAAGTCAGCACTCACACCGTGCATTTGATGAGATGTTTTCGTGTGAATAGAAATTCCGTAAAATAATGACCAAAACAAAGATCTATTAACAACGTTTCATTAATTACAAATAAAATTGAGAATATATTTGTAGGGGAATCAAAATAAATGAAAATATCGTATGTAAATGAATATCAAAATAAATAAATAAGTATACAAGTAGATTTATTTTATAACTTCATTATGCATATGAAAACAAACAAAAATAACAATACTAGTTTATCTCACTCTTATTAGGAATTGAGAGATCTAGTAATATGCACCATCTTTCATTATTTCCTGCTAAGTCTAGATAATACGCCTCGAGTCCCTCGACCATGTACATGACTAGTCCATTTTATACTAATACATGCTCTTCTTCAACCACCCTAGAGTTACTTTATCGTATCTCATGGAACTCCTAAATTTTTTATTATTATTATTAGGTAAGAATTCGGAAATGCAATTCCTTCCTATCCGAGGGCATCCTTGCGGATGAGGTCCTGCAGCGCAGGATCCTGTAAATTCTCAATCCCCAGGGCGTCGTGGCAAAGGTGTGCAACATTATCAGCCACGGTATTGCCCTCGCGGGGAACATGAGAAAACGAAACCTTTCCGACTCCTTGCAGGAGCAGTTTTACCTCAGACAGAATAAGTTCTATCTCCCACGGGCAACTGGAATCATCCTGAAAGTGATTAATAATGATTAACGAATCACCTTCAATATATAGGTTAGTTATTCCAAGTTCTACAACTTTTTTTACACCTAATAGTAAGGCACGGGCTTCAGCCATTAGAGGGGATTGTTTTCCTAGATGTTTATACCCAATTTGAATTGGTTTTCCTTGCCAATCTCGAATGACGTAACCCCCGGTGCTGGCCTGGTTAACACGGGAGGAGCCGTCAAAGTTTAGTTTAAATGATCCCATCGGGGGTTTTTTCCATTTACATTTGAGTCTTTTCAATTTCGTGATTGTTTGCTTCTTGCTGGAGTTGGTATTCTGATATTTGACTAGTTCACTGAACGAGCAAGCTTTTTTCCATTTCTCTGAAACTGTATTTGCTACAGCGAGGATATCCCTAATAGATTTGATCCTATTGTTGTCGAAGGTTCGTTGGTTACGGTAGAACCATAAATGGTTCTAAAATGACAAGGTTTTATCAAATTACCTTTTCTCTCATTTCTCATCAACTAATTTTATCAGTTAATAAATCAACTAGAGCTATCAAAGCACCTTACTTGTTCATAAATAGTTTAATTTACCGTATATACATATTTCACACAATTAACTTATTAGCTTTACGTAGCTATCCTATCAGCTTCACCTACTTATAATCTATGTGTTACTAAATAAAGCCCCCCATATATATATATATAATACTAAAACAGAGACCTGAAACGGGCTCTGGTGCGATTTTGCGTCCACGGAATTTTCTGGATTAAAGTGGGATTATTTTTGCTTACGTGTCATTTTCTGGAATAAAATTGTATTATATTTTTGGTCCACATCAATTAATATATATTATACACATAATACACTTTTTGTTGAAAACATATCCAATTTAACTAAACAAATATAATAATATATATTGGACAAAAAAATTATAATAATATCAATCCAAATCCTAATAGACAGATTGTTTATCCAATATATTAATTGAGATGACGTTGAATTAATCCAACGTATTAATAATTAGTAAAAAAAAGTATCGGTTAAGATTTTGCATGTGTAAATATGACAATTAATACAATTTAACAAATCTACAAAGTATCCATTTTGCACCGTTAGATTTTGGTCAGAACAAATTAAATCTTTTTTCTATACACTATTGATATATCAAAATACATTTTAACCATTAAATTCAATTTTTTTGGTGTAAATTAAATTCAATTTATAAAATAATTATTTAATGGATATGAAAAACGTTTCTATACTGTATTTTACAATGGATATATCCACAATTTAAGAAATTACTGATGATTAATTTTATCTTTTTTAGCCATATCAATTAATAAACCAATAAAATTTTGTCATCTCAATTAATGGTCTCACTTACTCTTATAAATATTTAAACTTATATCTTAATTAGTTAGAAAGCTTATCTTTTTTAGATCAAATAATAATTCCAATATTATATCAATTGAAAGTTATTATCAATATTTATATTTATTTTTTTATAAATAAAAAATGGATTGAATTTACATATGAAATTTATGCTATGTTTCTTTCTTTTGGATTTAATACGTAAGCTTTTTATCATTTAATATATTTTTTTATTAAATAGTATAAAATCTAGACTCAAGATAAAAATATATTTTAACCATTTTTTAATAATATTGAAGATTATATATTTACTCTATATGGTGTAGTAATTTATATTAATTAAAAGATGGTTTATATAATAAAATTTATTAACAAATCGCGCAACGGGCGAGTAATAAAACTAGTATAATACTAAAACAGATGCCTGAAAATTTGAAATGGTCTCTGGTGTGATTCACATACTTGACATTTTCTGGAGCAGTTGGCTTACGTGTCATATTCTGGATTAATACGGTGATATCATTTTTTAGCCACATCAATTTAATAAACAATACGGAGTATAATTTTGTCATCTCAAATAACGGTCCCATTTATTCTTATAAATATTCAACCTTATATCTTAATTAGTTAGAAAACTTATCTTTATAGATCAAATAATCTATCCAATATTACATCAATTAATAAGTTATTATTATATCTTACTTAGTTATATTTTGATAATATTTTATTATAAATACTATCAATATTTATTAACAAATCGCATAACGGACGATTAATAAAACTAGTCGTCTAATAAATCTAAAGACCGAAGAAATAGCAAACGGGTAATTAATTCGACCAAAAAAAAAGCAAACGGGTAATTAAGCCACCATAAAAGCAATAAAAGAAAAAATATAAAAAAGAAGAAGAAGACATCGATAACGTTATATATGCACTTGCGCTGACATGTAACCAATGAAAAGGTTTAACAAGGACATGTAATTTATAAAGTACTCCGTATTAAATAGAAATGAAAATGAAAATATCTACTCCGTATATCTATATAATTAAAACATAACACTTTTAATTGTTTAAAAAAGAAAAGTTTTAGCATATGTGTTATCTCTACTTTTTTTAATTAGCTTTTCAAACCAATCAAATATTTTTCCCTTAATGATATTATTATTTTTTAAAATAAAGTTACAATAATATATATTTTTTTTTACTAATCAATCAAAGTGATTTAAAAAATATATATCTATAAATCCTACTTTGAATGAGATTTTTTTTTCAAAAATAATTTAATAGAATTATTTCTAAGATATTTTAATGATAATGATTTTTATCCAAAATTTTAATAATGTTTTATAATATTAATTTGCTACTCCCTCCGTTCGGAAATATAAGATCTTTTACTTTTTGACACGTAGGTTAAGGAGCTAAATACTATATAAAATATTAATTTTTTTAAATTTAATTTTTTACAATATAACACTTTTTATTAATAAGTATTAAAATGTAAAAAAATAATTTTAAAAAAATTAATATTTATATAGTATTTAACTCCTTAAACTACGTGCCGAAAAGTAAATGATATTATATATTTGAACGGAGGGAGTATATTATTAATATTATATGTATATATATATATATATATATATATATATATATATATATATATATATATATATATATATATATATATTAAAATCTAGTCATGATAGGAGAAATATGAGGGCAGGGAAAACGAAAAAGAGAAAGAAAGAAGAAAGTAGGTGGGTTGGAAACAAGAGAAATGAAATGGAGGGGCTGACTAGGCTGTGATTACGCTTCCAATCGGCCAGCCCCATATATGAATGTACTGTGATTGTGAACTGTCATCGACATCGACTTCGACTTCGACTTCGACTATTTATGAACCTTCAACTTGATTCATCGTTCTACTTTATACGGCCGCATTGCATCTTTGACTTCTAATTCTATAAACTCTAAACCAACTGTATTTTTTTTTTTTTTGTAATTAAGCATGCCACGTGCATGTTCTTTATATTTAAACATGATATTGGTGCCCCTTTTACATAAATTATACTCTACATTTAAGCGTGAACCCTTAAAACTATTTAAAAATTGGAGAGATCATAATTTGATATCTTTTCCAAATCGATATATTTATCATGATAATGCTAATGAGGCATATGTTAGAAAATCCATGTATATCATACGATTCATACACCAACTAAGAGTTTGATTTTTGAAAAAAAAAATGGATTTTGCATACGCTCATTCAGACGTTGAGTATTCATATGATTCAAATCTGGGAGAGTTGATATAAAACTTGATCGATAAGATCCTGTTTCCAAGTAGATATGACAAGAATCACAAGATCATCTTCAATTTCAAATGTCATATATATGTTTCATGTTTACTAGAAAGAAGTTGGTAAAATGACAAATGAAATGGGAGGAAGGGGTGTAGTAAAAAAAAACTTTGAAAATTGAAAAGGATGAGAAAAGTTGAAAAGGAAAGATTATGTAAATTTATCTTATATTTAAATGATACATTTGCTAACATAATATAAGATATATCATTATTTTGTTCGATCGCATGCTAAATATATACTATTAGAGATCGAAATTTAACGAGTGATTTTACAAGAATATATTTTAGGTTAAGAAAAGCTGAAAAGGGCAATGGAACTTGGAGGATTCCAAGGGTTAAATTACTATTTAGAAATGAGAATGGCATATATAGTCCACTCCTACCATGGTTTATATCCTTAAACCATTTGCTTAATTGATCAATAAAGTTTCATACATATATATTACTAACAATGTGACTCTTGTTAACATATATACAATACAGTGGCGGAGCCAAAACCCGAAGAGGGTGGGGGCACACTGATGATAAACGACAATGAATAACACGAACTCGTACTATACATAACGTCTTCAACACTACAAAATAGAGATAAAAAATAAAAGAGTTCACTAGCACAAAAAATCCACCATTGCTAATTAGAGATTTATAATGAAATAACTCAACTCGACAGGGGTAAATCCATTTTATGGATTTCTCATACCGTAAAAATGTTAAATGATAACCTCATTAATTATCATTGCGTTTGAAAATATCTTTTTCAACTTATAGCAAAGAAAACTCTCAAAGAGAAAATCTTCTCTTATCTTATTGCGCAAATAAGGCTTCATAATACCCATAGGTCATAGCAGAGAAAGCTCTTTCATGTATAATTTTTACAACCGGTAACACGATGAGACAACATACCAAATCAAAAGCTTTGTGAATTCCTACATTGATCATCTTTTTAGAGACATCACTAATATCTTGCAAAGTAGAAAACCTGATATTTTTCCTCATTTAAACTTCCTTGATTTCTTACCTAATAGTCGAATGAGTAATATAACCTCTCATTTCAAAGATTTGTCAATCTAAATAAAATATAAAAGCATTGTGGGTTATTTAAATAAGATTTAAAGTGATTAATATACCTTCAATTTTCAAACGCTCATAACGTTTTACTCGGATATCGGATTAATGCGTATTATATATCAAAACGAAGCTATCGACGAGAAGAATACATATAGGGAGTTTGTCGGATGAGGGTGGGGGACATGCCCCCGTTTGGATCCGCCTCTGATACAATATGCATCCAATATTTAACAATTATCTTTCAACGAGTTATAAATTAATTAATAGATCTATCTATCTATATAGTTCATATTCTATTTAGCAAGATATATAATATCTTTAGTTTTTTTGTTTGTATTAGAGATCTAGCTATACCCCACTAAAGTACTTCATATATATAACCACTTTAATTTCAATATTAATTAAATTGCGCTAGAGATTTGTCTTTCTTTTTTAAAATAATATTTGTCTTTCTAAGTGTCTATTATTCTTAATTTCTCCTTAAATATGAACTATTTGCCTTTATAGAATTTTGGGTGTCCATTTTATTACATATTTATCCTTTTGATTATTCTAAGATTATTAGTGGTGATTTTTAATAAACTGAAAAAATTATAGAATAATTAAGAGGATAATATTTGATAATTTTCTAAAAAGTTCTAAAAGTTAAAAAAAAAAACTATTGCGATAAGCCGATAAGAGTATATAGGAAATGCACTACAAAGTAGGAAGAAGAAATGGGAGAGTGGAAAGGAGGAGAAGTGCACATGAGTGGGCCCTGGTGAATCACAGCCCAAACATCAACCACAATGTGGGCCCATTTTCTCTTCTTCCGGGTCGCTGCATCTAAACTAAATAATAATAAAGGGACATGGTTTAAGATGGGATCAAGTCCTACGGATCACTACCCGATGGTATCATTGCGGATGTAGCCTATAAAACGAGTAAGCCTATCAACCACTTAGTTAATCTCACGAAAGATGTGCACTCATAAGGTAGATTTGAAGAACTTTAGGAAGACTAGAATATTCAGCATCACTATCTCAATATGCCAAGGAGGTTTGCAAACTCCCAAGTATAGAGTTGATCACAACGAGATTGCTGCCTTCCACGTAAATCCAACACGCACCAAAGTCCGCCACAAGTAATCGTTAGTGTAACCCTTGGGCTTCGGCGAGGAGTGCAAAGACATTTCCACAGAATACAATGTCCTAGTCTAGCTAGTACTTCTCTCTTATGGTGGCGAACGACAAACCCTGTAATCGCCTTTCCTAATTGTACTTTTAAGCCATCAAAATTAAATTTAATCATGCTACCCGGTGGTCATTTTCATAGAATGTTTCTTTTTTTTGGGGGGTTCTTTTTTCCTAATAAATCTCTTTCAATTTGGTCTTAAGTTATTTCTTAATAATAATAATAATCCTGATTTTAAAACTTAAGAAATATCCATCTTCTTACTAGTTTTATCCCAAATCAAACATATTTAATAAGTGAGCAAAATACTCACACAACTGGCTTACAATTTCCCTGTCGTCGGAGAGTTTGAAAAAGATCTAGAGTTGCAACTTTAGAATAGTCCACTATTGTAATTGATAGTATTTGTTCTAATATCTTTCTTGGTATAAAAAAATGAGTAGAAAATAATATTCTCAACCAATTGTAAAGATGTTCTCTTTCCATTAAATTTTAGAGAGACTTGATAATATTTTATTATTGTCTCAATTAGTGAAGTATATTTAAGCATATATGTACACAACCTATGGAATGGGATTTTTAGCATCGTGGATATTCCTTATTAGGTAATGATCATAATACCATAACCTTCCCGCATTTATAATGTTAAAAATACTTAATGCATAGGAAGGGAAAATAAAGAAAAAAGAAGAGAGTGACAAGTGACAACTCATAGAAGCATAAATTGAATTGAATTTGAAAAGCTTTGATGCGGCTGTATCAACTTCTTTTGATTTAGGTTGGGGTTGCACACAATTTAATGTAGCCATGTAAGGATGTACCAACTTGATTTTGTTTTTGCTAGTTTCTTTTAGAGACCATATTCCTTAAGATATATAGAACTAAACCACATACATATAGCACATTATAGCCTGTGCCCCGTATACAAGTGGGACGAGGACGACATTCTTGATTTATCTTATTAGCAATAGAGTTTGAGAGGTAAAGGTGTATGATCTCTTTCTCTGATCGAGTACATGAGAGAGTGTGTTTTAATAATCTAATACCCTAATATAAAACATAACATGCAAGTAGCGAGTAAAAAAAAAGCAAGGAAACCAATGATAATGTAAGCAAAGAAAATGTAAGAGATATCAAACAAATAACAATGAAATATAAAACAAAGATATATAGGCACTCCTCTACCACTCAGACTAGCCCTTCTTGACATGAATAATGCTCTGTAAGTGTGTCTTGTCCCACATGATATTCTCATTAAGGTTCAAGTGGACAAAATCCTTTCTAATCACCTTCATCCAACTCTTTTTATGTCGCTCTTTATTATAAGACATTCTAAATTTCAAGAATATGTGTAAATGCACTTAGATCTCTCATTTGAACATGACTAAATCAATTCATTCTCTACTCAGGAAGCTTATCCCTATTACTACTCACTCATTTAGCAATTGTTTAGGTTGTTGCACCTCAATTTTGACTTTAGCTATAGTCGATATGGAAGGCCATTGCATTTAATTTTAGCATATAGGCTAGCAATGATAACTAGCTAAGTTACAAGCTTGAACATTACAAGCATGTTTGGAAAACGGTTGAATAAATTATGTTAAGTTGACAAATGATTTTGAACTTTTAAATATGTTAAAATTGCTAGTATAACTTCTCATAAACACAAATAAATTATACTGTAATAACTTCTTAAATGCTTTGTGTCTCAAACTTGGGATATTGAAAGCAGTGACAGATCTAAAAATTTGTTTAAGAGGGACTAAAAAAGTTGAGAAATTTTTTATTGCATATATGTATGAATTTTTTTTGTTTAAATATATTTGAAATAACTTTAAATTTATGATTTAACTATTTATTTTTAGTAGAATTTAAAAAAAAAACAAAAGAAATCTAAAAATGAGAATTTTTTAGTATATTGAAAAAAACTTTAAATTTGTTATTTAATTAGACATTTTTAGTAGAAGAAAACTAATAGAAATAAAAATGGTAAAATAGTGAGGCTAGCTAATGGGGTTTGAACTTATGACTTAAATGTAATAAATACCCCTCATTTTCAACTAAGCTAAACTATCTTTATGATTTAGTATTCTTTTCACATTTTTTTATCTCTAAAATTAGTAAAAATTACCAAAAAAAATCTATAATTTTTTCCTTACACTTTTCTTTCGAGTTACGGGGGGCTTCAGCCACCCCGAGCCCCCATAGATTCGCCGTTGATTGAAAGCAAGAGCTCTTGGCTTATTCAAAATCCGCATGGAAGACGACAACCTCACAATCATTAATGCGCCATTAAGAGAAGTTGATCTTATCCTTGAGAGATTGAAATAATCATCAGTAGGTCACAAATGTCCTTCTCCTTTGTCATTTCGAGAAGGTGTCCTTCTCACATATTTTTCAAAAAGTCAACAAAAGTGTAAACCACATGACACGCCTTCTCTTGACCCAAGCAACATTTTTGTTACTCTCAGACTAAGAACTCAACACCATCATTTTTTAGAATGTCCCCCTTAGACAGTAATTCAATAGTGTCAGCTGATTTCATCTAAATTCTTACCCGAAAAAAAAAAGAAAAAGAAAAGAATGGGAGCAAATTAAACATTAAAGAATTAGCGCCTGTTGATTGGTCTGAGACAAAACCAGCAGGTTTGAATGGATGGATCCATATGTTGGAGAATTAAATTAATGAGTGTAGTAGACTAGTAGTAGTAGTATTGAATGAATGAGTTGGAAGGAAGGAATAAAGTTTCTTGGGGACAAAGTAGTTGTGTTGTGTTGTGTCCTCTCGATTAACTCACTAGCTATATACCTTGCGGGGCACGCTCCCGGCAAAGCTTGTACGTAGTACTAAATTCTTTATTAATTAATTAAAGTAATAATCAGAGATGAGATGAGCTGAGCGATCGACTAAATTAATTAAAATAAACAGTACGTACGTTGAGATCTTTTGCAGGCTCCGTGTCTTCCGGCGGCTGATCGATCTTGACTGCCCGTCCAACTGCTCTGGTTTGTGTCAAAGTCAGTTGGGTCGGTGGTAACGTACACAATACCCAGATCAAGATGAGGTGGTCTTCCACATGTTCACATCTACTTTAGCTATAGCTACTTCAATTCATTAAACACATACGGAGTACCCAATTACTAACGTACATATACTCCTTTAATTACATGTTCTCCGCAATAAGCGATGTAATTTAAAGTATTGATAGAAAATGGAAAAAACTTGATGGAGATTATACCCTAAAAATGAAGGAGAAGGTGGAAGATAGATGGAAATTTCACATAGCTAGGGGGTTAGGTAGGTACATAATAATAATAATACAGCTAACCGGCCTAACTTTTGGGTCTCCTCTATACCTTTTAAAGTACTCCGTAGTAGTTTATATATATGTTGACTTGACTAATCACTAATCACTAATCACTAATCACTAATCACTAGTGTGTATGTGTAGAGGCCGCACGGGGAAATTACGAGAGTCCGCCCCAACTTTTGCATTAATTAATTTTAAGCATGTTAGTAATTTATTACTAAATATATCAACAATTTGACCTTAATTACGTGTTCCATCAACATTCAAAATATAGTTACTCCCTTTAGAATCTTTTGCCGCTGCTTCTGCATGTTCCATACCTTTTCACCAAAAATAATTAAGCCTTTTTCATCTCTTTTTTCATTTACCATATATATATATATATATATATTGGTTAAAAATTAAAAAAAAAAATAATAATGGCAAGTTGCAACAAGAATTGAAGTTACGTACGTACGTGGTTAATTATTTCACCATTCCTACCTCTTAATTGTTGAATCGATCTAGTACGTACGTGTGTAAGATTGTAATTAACAGATCGAGAGGTTTAATTTGTTGAATCGAGCCTGTTAGTATTAATTAGGTGAACTTAATTTAGAGTCTAGTTATCTTATAATATAAGACAACCAAAATATATAATAGCGATGATAAGGACAACACGTTCCTTTATACCCCCAAAACTCTATCATATCAAATATACAACTATTTGATTGAAAAAAACGTTCACCTCCAAGTAGTTAGTTAGTTGTATAAACGTGGCTATCTAATAACTAAGCTCTTTCAATGTACTTCATAAAATTCACCTTCTACATTCAAACACTAGCCTGCCTTGCATTGGTATGGTGTGTTGGGATACAAAACATTTCACATTGATTGTGGCATGTGGGTGGTAAAATACCACAAAATATATGTTTTGGGTGGATCTCGATCTTATAGTTAAAATAAAATTAAATCCGATACGACTCCAGTTCTTACAACTCGACTGGAATTTCTCATAATTTCACATGGTGTTGTAGGAATGGACTAGTTGGAGCATATTTATTTACTAAATAATTAAGTTAATAATATGACTATATTTTTTAAGTTTGATTTAAACACATATTTTTATTTAAGTTAGTACTACGTATTAGTTTTGTACCTACACTTTGTACCATCTTTTTTTAAATATTAATGCATTAAACCTTAAATATTAACTATAACTTTTGTCCAATTCTTATCCAATAATGATTCTCAAGGGAGGTGTTATCTTTTTGGCAATTTATTATTATTATTATATATTCTTTCAAGTTTTTTTAAATAACTTTGGTATCAACAGTCATTCAATTAATTAATTCTTTTCATTATTTGTTAATTATGTTTTTATATTAATTTAAAGTTGACAATCAAAGAAAGAAGAAATCAATTGATATAGTGTTTCAATTTTTTTTTAAAGTAGGATTGTTGAATAAAACTCGATTCGAACTCATTCATTTACTAAACAAGTCAAATATCAACACATCTTTTTATTATTCTTGATTCAGAATTTAGCCTTGATTCGAGTTTAACTTATTTTTAAATAAACTAAATATAAACAAACATTTCGTTCAACTCAAATAATAGAGGCGTTCCCATCGTTTATCTATTGAAATTTTATTACTGCATATATATCTTTTAAAACAATGTGGGATTCTAACATAATTTTGCATTCGTGGCTGTCCATTTGACAAAAATTGAGGGGTTTAAATAAAAAAAAGGAAGATTTTTTTTTTAAAAAAATTGGGTGCCAGTGGCGGGTGACACTCAATAATAATTCAATACTCCGTATTTTCCATGGAAATTATTAATTTGTAATCAATTTTTAGGTAGCATTGAGGAAAACTGAAATATGAATGTACATTATAAGGTGCACGTGAACCATAGGAAGAGCTGGACTACTGTCACGTCCAACGTTGTAAAGACACACACACACGGCCAAAATTACAAATTAACAATATACGGAGTACTGTATATATAATTATGACTAATAATTGAGAATTTCTGAAAATGAAATACTAGTTAATACTCCTGTAGTAGGTAATTCTGAAGTCCCACATAATTCCATTGCAGCCCCAGTTTCAGTTTGGTTGCTGCTTGTTTTTATTTAACTTTCCAGGGGCGCCCTCCTTTTCCTTACCTTTGTCAATTTGGCACTAATTTATTTACATTTTATATTTTAATTATACACACACAAACATTTTAAATTTAAGCTGATATATATATATGATATGTTACAAATATATACAAACATACAAAATATACGGAGTATACTTAATAACGAATATCATTTTAATTAATTGGGTTTCCATCTACATCTAATTAATTGATCAATTCATATATTTTGCATATATATATATATATATATATATATATATATATATATATATATATTAATTCTAGTTAATTCACCGACCCATGTCGACTTAAAATTAAGCACTCATATATCTCGGTGGTGGATCAAGCAATTTAAGAAACTGATTCCTCCACTTTCTAATCTCCTTATTTTTATTTTATTAATTTTAAAAAGGACAAAATGCTATATGTATGTGTGTCTTTTTGTTATATATAAAAAGAAGCTTAATTAATTGGTTAGAATTAAATGAATACTTTGGGGCAACAGAAACTACCCATTATTGTATATTAGTTGTCATTTTCGTTAAGATTGAAAGTTCTCCACTCAATATTAGCAAATTAAAGAATTATTTTTGGTGCACATATATATATGCTATTAATGAATTGATATATGGCTAGCTAGTTAGTTTCTAATTAATTAACTAAGTAGATCTTAAGACAAAACCCATATATATTGAAATATTCTAATCATTGAAAAAAAATAAGAAAAAAATATTTCTAAGCGGTTGGACTGGTGGAGCAAAAAAAAAAAAGAAGCCTCGTATCTATGTATTTTATAAGTTTTATCTTTTTTTTTATACAAGGCAAGGATTTGAGGATAGTTAACTGCGGTTAATTAACCCATCGCCCAATAGCGTCCTGTTGAATAACGTCGTCAATGTCCACAAATATCAGCTCAGTGACAAACGATAAAAAAAAAAATCGATGTGCACTAATCTATCAGCAACCTGGTTCCCCTCTCTTTTGAAGATGTATATATATAAGTTTTATCTTATATATATACACATTATATGTGATGATCGATGGAGGTAAAATAATGTTTATAATACATACGTTTATATTGGAAAAAAATATGGAAGAATTTGACTAACCTATACGACCAATAATTAGTAACATTGGAATAAAAGTCCAAAAGCAAAACATTTATTAAAGAGAAGATTCCACATGACATTCTTATATATATGCATGGATCCATTCAATGTATTGTATTTATTTGTAGTACTAGCTACCAAACCAATTACAAATAAATTAAATGGTAGATTCTATATGCCACTCATATAATTTCCTCTAAATCCTCATAAGTCAAACAAATATTCTCACAATGACTATCTCAAACTTTTTTTTTCATTGCAAGGTAATTACTGAGTTTAAGTAGAGTTGGTGAAAAATATGGGATATATTTTTTTTCCCTATAAAATATATATTTTTTGATATTTTATAAGTATGAGTTTAAGTAGAGTTGGTGAAAAATATGGGTATATAAAAAAATATGGGTATATTTTTTGATATTTTTTATATTTTCACAATGACTATATATTTTCTATAAATATTTTTTAAAAAAAATTTATATATAATTTTAGACTCATTATTAATATGTATGGAATTATATTGAAAAAATTAATAAAATTATTGATATTTTATAAAGTTTTTCATTTGTTAAAAAACACAGTGAAAAGTGAAACAATAAATTATAAAAACGGTGAGTGTTTAATTTCTACCTTATTCTTTCGTTTACAAAATAAAGATTTTAATTTGTTTTTTTCTTATTTTTTTAGAGAATCTTAAAAGTGGGGGTGCTTTATAAAATTTAAATAGACATTTTTACAAAGTTTTTTTAAAATGGGTTCAGTAAAATTCACAAGGGGGTATTTTATTACATATGGGTTTTTTTTTAAAAAAAATAGAATGTCGCACGTGGCTTACTTTTCGTGGTTCAATTTAGGACTTGACTTTAACAAATATTATTATTAATGAAGAAATAATATGGTCGTTGTTATTATAAGAATAAAAAAGGGGAGAAGGTAAAAGAACCCAAAGGCGGTGGGTGAAACTTTCGGTCCCCTTTTACCACGGAATCATTGAAAAGCAAATCGTAATATACTAATAATGTGTTACCCCCACCCCCCGAATTTTAATCTTTGCAGCATACAAAACGTGTATTTTACTAATTTCAACATCAATCTTAACCAACAACATTGCCATTTTTTTTTACCGGATTTACCATCATAACAAAACAATCATAGTTCTAAAAAAAAAATCATAGTCAATTGCAAAACCTCTAAAAAGAATTGAAAGAAGATTCATAATTAACATTAAAAGAGTCCAATGACAAAACATGCTAGGGATTGATTGATTATACATGAGCGGACAAGGTAAAAGAAGCGTGGTACAAATGAAGTTTTATTGTTGCTTTTCTGCATTTTTCTCTGTTTGATAACAATACTCCCTCCGTTCGAAAATAAACGATATTTGGCTTTTATACACGTAGTTTTAGGAGCTAAAAACTATATAAAATCTTATTTATTTTAATTAATTTTTTTCATAGTTTAATATCTATTAGTAATAAGTATTAAATTGTGAAAAAATTAATTAAAATAAATAAGATTTTATGTAGTTTTTAGCTCCTAAAACTATGTGCACAAAAGTCAAACATCATTTATTTTCGAACGGAGGGAGTATATATTTTACTAATTGTGTTGTCAAACTCTTTCAGACAACAACTGCTATGTCAGTGCCACGTTAGGATAAAAAGCTTAGTTTTATGTCAAGTCTTACTAGCTCAGTTGGTAAGAATGACATGTAGTGACCAGTAGGTCATGAGTTCGAATCCCCCTCCTCCTATATTGTAATAAGTCTAGTGTGCTAAACTTAGTTGGTATAGGGTAAGAACTTGAATGATGAGGACTTGAGTGCAAATCCCTATAACTTTATTTTATGGATTTTTTCTTTTAGCTTTTTAAACTTAAAATAACTATTTAAATCATACATTTAATGTGTTTTCTATTATATTCTTTAAAAAAAAATTGTATCTCATATATATATATATATATAAAAATCCCGACAACAAAGTTGAGCCCCCCAACCCTGCCCCTTGATTTATTTGGGCCCGCCCCTGGTTGAAGCTCCCCCCAGCTTGAAAGAAACATCGAGAAAAAAGTTTTACTTATTTTTTTAATAATTTCTTTTAATAAGTTTAGAACTAAAAGAGTTTAAAAAGATTGAATAATCATAAAAACAATTTAGCTGAGTTGATAAGAAGGGATATAAGGTCAATAAGGGTATTTATTATCTTAAGGTTATGAGTTTAATTATATCCCTTTAACTTTGCCTTTTTACCATTTTTGTTTCTCATTTTTTTTATAATTTTTGTTTTTCGTAATTTTTCTATTAATAATTATTTTAATTACAAATTTAAGATTATTTTTCCTAAGATATTTAAATATATATATATATATATATTTTTTTTCATATATACATGCAATTTTTTTTCTCTATGATATTTTTTTTGAATCCGCCTTAGGGAGGAGGGTGATGAGGATCCGTTTGCATAGTCATGTATTATAACTTATAATACACAATATTGTGTTATAATATACTCCCTCTGTTCGGCAAAACTTGTCATTTTAGGGTGTTATTTTTATTCAAAAAAACTTGTCATTGTAGGTATTTTGCCATTCACTTTACAAAAATGCCCTTGATATGATTGATGGTTTGTTAGTTGTAGTTTTCGATAAAGTAAAAAAGGAGAGTAATAATTGAGGGTAAATTAGTACATTTGTTAATGGGAGAATTGTGCTATATGCCATAATTAGGGCCTTTATTAGTAAAATGTCCACCCTTCCCTTCCAAATTGACAAAATGTCCACCTTCCTTCCCTTACCCCCTTACCCCCTTTGCCCCCCACGCGCGCCCCCAGTGCCCCCCCTCCTGTTTCAACACATTTGATTTCAGCAACTCCTATTTCAGCTTTTTTTTTTCGCGCGTTGCTGAAACCGAAGTTGCTGAAACCAAAGTTGCTGAAATTGTTGAAAATAGTTTTTTTTTTTCGCGCGTTGCTGAAACCTAAGTTGCTGAAATCGGAGTTGCTGAAACCAGGGTTGCTGAAACCGGAGTTGCTTAAATTGTTTTTGCAATTGCTGAAATTAGTTTTTTATTTTTTCGCGTCAGCGCTTCGACATCGAAGATGCTGAAACCGCAGTTGCTGAAATTGTTGAAATTAGTTTTTTTTTTTCGCGCGTTGCTGAAACCTAAGTTGCTGAAATCGGAGTTGCTGAAACCAGGGTTGCTGAAACCGGAGTTGCTTAAATTGTTGTTGCAATTGCTGAAATTAGTTTTTTATTTTTTCGCGTCAGCGCTTCGACATCGGAGTTGCTGAAACCGTGTTGCTGAAACCGGAGTTGCTTTTTTTTTCGCGTCACCACTTCGACATCGGGTTTGCTGAAATCGAAGTTGCTGTGACCGTGTTGCGGGTTATAAAATTTAGCCTATGCGGGATTCGAACCCACGTATTTGCGCATAAGCACATTGCTCTACCATTGAGCTAAGAGGCTTTTAAAGGAGATTTAAAGCAAGGAACATCAAAATTCATGTTGAAACCGTGTTGCCGAACATGCTTGTGTGTAAGATATAGTAGCTCATATAATTGTATAATAATTAATTTCAGCATTTCAGCATAACGAATTTTGCTAATAAGAATAAATTTCAGCATTTTTAGATCACACAAAAACAGAAGAAGCTAATAAGCTCTCCGCATTTCAGCATAACGAATTTTGCTGAAATGCGGACACCCACTAACGCTCAAAATATCGCTGACGTTAAAAAAAATTTCAGGATTTGAGGATTGCACAGTTGCTGAAATCAAAATTTCGCAACTATTGAATCAGTACACACACCCCTAATCTCAATTTCATAGAAATTAAAAACTAAAACAATACCTGCGGAAATCAATTTCATAGAAATTAAAAACTAAAACAATACCTACGGAAATCAGTACTTCCAAATCTGCGTATGTACCCAATTAACATACACATTCTCTATATGTGCTAAAAGCACAAAGCCAAACAGAAAACATTCTCTATATGTGCTAAAATATGTAAAAAACTGAGATCCTTGTTCAATACATGAGCTTGGAAGATTTCTAGCCATCAATTCCTAAGCGGTGAATTTCCGAAAACAAATATTTCCAGATTCATAAGAGTCAAATGTAATTTTGTTTCAAAATTGATCAAATTGTAAATGTACTGTCACTTCCAGAATCTAGTTTTTACAATACCGTGGCCATATGATCTCCCTCTTTTCACAAGGTGTTCCCTTGCTAGAAAAATTATAAAGAGAAACCATGTTGCATATGCCTACCAAATGTAAGGAAATTTTTTCCTCCCAACAGCTCACACAAGGGATTTCGGCAATTAACAAATTAGCAATTGGTGTGAGCAACTGTATAAATTGAATCTACATGATAGACCATTAGAGCAAATTACCAGGGTAGTGATTGGCGATTAGAGCAAGAGGAAATCTGGAACGTCGAATCCACCGGAATCCAGTAAGCAATGAACGACGTCGTCTGCTGCCGGCAATAGAGGTCGTGCGGCGACGAGGAAGCGGATCTGGCTTATCGACGCACCTCAGACAACGGACAACGCCATCGATTCGGATTGATGAAACCGCAGTCGTTCGGATTCGGATTTATAACTGCAACGACAGGGATTACCAGGCGATGGCGGTGCTCGGATGGCGATGGCGAGCCTGAGATGGCGGTGCTCTAGACGTACTCCTCCCTTGCGATCTAGACTCCTCTCTGTCGCCTTCGAGATCTAGATTCCTCTCTCTCCGATTCGATTTCGTTGAATTGGATCGAGTTTGATGATCGATGAAGATGAAGATTCTCTGATTGATGAAATCGATTAGAGTTTGATCGATTCCGGCAGGAGGAGGACGGGGAGGCGGTGATCTCCGAGGGGAGCCTGGGAAGAAGGGGCGGGGATGAGGGAGGGAGGGAGGCGGATCCAAGGGCTCGGGTTGATGACGGTGAACAGAAGGGAAGGGGGGTACGCGAATGATTAAAAAAATGGTGGACTTTAACCTAATTTGAAGAGGTTCGTGGACATTTACCCAATTTGAGCCCAAAAAGTGGCCTGTTAGGCAAATTTTCTCTTTGTTAATTGCATTAAAACTTGTGAAAGAAGCTAAAATGACAAGTTTTGCCGAACGGAGGGAGTATATTATAATACAATATTATGCATTATAAGTTATAATGCAGGACTATCCAAATGAACCACTCAAATTACCCTTAATAGCAAGGAGAGAATTATGGAAAAACGTAACTTCCCAAAGAGGAGGGGTAGGGAAATGGAGAAAATAATTGAGATTGTAAATACCACTTTTTTAAAATTGGGATATTATTGTTTGGTAGATGATTTTTTCCTTAACCAAGTTCTTCAAATCGAGGAAGAAAATAAAACACCTTATGAAGCAAATAATCGGGTGTTTTGCTTTTTTTTTTTTATTGGACTTATCCATATGAAATAGCCGCTGAGTTTATAATTAAAAAACCGTATTTGTTTTGCAAATCATTGACAAAACTAGGGCTATACTATTCTAGATGAAGGAGCCACATATTTGTTATTCATGTATATATATAACAACAATTACCCAGTGTATTTCGCGATGAGGGAGGGTCTGAAATTGAGCCACATATTTATTATTCATGTGTATATATAACAACAATGTGTTTTGATATTTTAAATCGAGACTTCTAATCAAAGGATTGAAAAAAGGCATCATATCAGTGACAACTCTAAGTTAAGTACACAAGTTCAAACCTACATAGCCCGAATCTGAAATATGACCAAACATTACTTAGCAACATTAATATACATTATATATATAACTTGCAAAAGGTGCACTAGCACTTCACTCATATCCAACTCATTCATGTACCAATCATATAAACACATTGTATAAAATATTATTTAGTAAAGGAGTTAAAAACTGATTTGTGAACCACCCTTCAACTGATTATGTTCTAGAAAGTCGTTCCACAATTTCCTCCCTAAAATTAAATAAACCCCCTTCCTTTTTTTTAATTTAATTAAAAAAAAGAAAGAAAAAGAAAACAGTCCAAAAGGTTTGATTAATGCATGTTAAAGGTTGAAGAAAAAAAGGAGATGGAAATGGTGGGTAGTGGCCAGGGTACCATCTCTATAAATTCATCCCCTCCCCCCATCTCCTCCTTCATCCCTTATTTCTCCCCCTTTGATACTCTCTCTCTCTCTCTCTCTCTCTCTCATTCACTCGATCAAATCCATCAAAACAATTGAAGAAGCTAGCTAGCTAGATGGCAAACCCAAAGGTTGTGGTGTCTTCAGATGCAAGCAAATCATCAAAGGCCATGCTGCAGGGTGAGGGTGTTGCACAGCCTAACATGCCACCGTACTCCTCGGCTGCCCAAAAGCCGCCGCCGCCTCCGACGACCACCACCACCACCCAGAGGTTAATCCTCTCCGGGAAGAAGCTTTTCAAGAAGCTTGAGCCTCAATCAAGTGCTAAGATCAACCCCCTTGTTGATTCCATGAGATCTTCTTCTCCTACCCACCTCCTCTCCTCTAACAACCCAAACTCCTCTTGGATGGTAACTACTATCTTGTTTTAATTTTCTCTCTCTTTAATTTGATTCTTCCTAGTTTTGGTTTTAATCGTTTTCGTAGATCACTGTTTCTCATTGTACGGCCATACTTTATATATATATTGAATGGAATAGTGCTTCATATGTATGTGTATATATATATTTTAGGCACATCATCCATCAGCACTGGAGATGTTTGATCTAATCATGAATGCGTCAAGAGGGAAGCAGATCGTGATGTTCCTCGACTACGATGGCACGCTTTCGCCTATCGTCCAGGACCCTGATCTAGCCTTCATGTCCAATGAGGTAACCAATATATTGCATGATTACATTTTTTTTAATAGATTTTTGGAAGATTTCACCTCTTTAATTACTGATCATCTTGAATTGGCAAATGGTTATAAATTCATTTAAACAGATGAGAGCAGCTCTTAGAGAAGTGGCAAAGCGTTTTCCTACCGCCATTGTTACCGGGAGATGCTTAGACAAGGTACATTACACACTCAAAAACTCGATATATCTAATTAATTGGTATATATTATATATATATATATATATATATATTCATACACAACTTTTGTTAGCTAATTTTGTATATCATACTCTTCTCGTGGAGCAGGTGTGCAGTTTTGTGAAGCTATCAGAGCTCTATTACGCGGGTAGCCATGGCATGGATATCAAGGGACCGACGAAAGGAAGCATATACAACAAAGTATGGACTTACTATCACCATTATTGAAAAACAGTGTCATAATAAATTGAAGTTTTGTAGACCATAAGATTTATCAAGCAAATTTGTTTTATTTAATATAAATTCAGGGCAAACAATCTGTTCTATTCCAAGCTGCGAGTGAATTCTTACCCATGATTGATGAGGTTTACAAGGCTTTGGTGGAGAAGACTAAATCCATCCCGGGAGCCAGCGTTGAGAACAACAAGTTTTGTGCCTCTGTCCACTTTCGCCGTGTCGACGAAAAGGTAAAAACATGTACAAAACACAATTATATATAAAAATAAAAGAAGTCAGACCAGATCTTCTGTTACACACACAATTTGTATAACATCTTCTTACACTGTATTTTTTTTTAATAAAATATTTAATATATATGTGTGTGTTTTGGTTTTGAATTGCAGAGATGGGAAGAACTTGGTGAGCAAGTGAGAGAGGTTCTGGATGGATACCCAAAGCTTAAACTAACCCAAGGAAGAAAGGTACAGAAAAAATGCAACAAAACTCACCACCATAAATTAAATTAAATTATTTTTTTTTACATGTATAAAAGAAAAAAGAAAGCTATTTTGTTTGCTTGTTTGGTTTTTGTTGCTACTCTCTTTAGTCTTTTTTATTTTGAATTTATTTACCTTTTGAGGGTACAGATTGTCACTGTCTTGATGTTTTTTCATTTCCTTTTGCCAACAAAAAGCAGGTTTTGGAAATCAGGCCAACTGTCAAGTGGGACAAAGGCAAGGCCCTTGAGTTCTTGTTAGAGTCCCTTGGTGAGTTTTTTCACCTTTCATCCAATCACACACATTTCATTCATTCAGGCATTTGTACAGTACAAGTTTTTTTTTTGTTTTTGTTTTTTCTTCTTTTTCTTACATTTCTTATGTTTTTGTTATATATATTTTTAGTGATTTTGGTTGTATTTACTCTAGCTTGTCATAATTAATGAATTTTGTCTCTTGTTTTTGTAGGATTCGCCAACTCCGACGATGTTTTCCCTGTTTACATTGGTGACGACAAAACAGACGAAGATGCATTTAAAGTGTTGCGAGCGAGAAATCAAGGACTTGGGATACTAGTTTCCAAGGTTCCCAAGGAAACTATTGCTTCCTACACTTTGCGCGAACCATCTGAGGTAATAATCATCATATATGATCATTACACTTTGCAACTATATATATTACAACAATTACATTCTTGTAAGAAATTTTGAGTTATTTTTTCCAATATGATTTTTATTCGCAGGTAATGTCGTTTCTTCAGCGACTTGTCGAATGGAAGTGTCTCTCTCCAAGAGGGAACTGCAGTAGGATTTGAGCTTTGAAGGTTAAAAAAAAATTGAGATGGAAAAGATAAATAAAGACAAATTGATCCCTCTAAAGTATTGCATTTTTTTTTGCAAGCAAGGGGGGTTATATTGTGATATTTGTTCATTTTGTGGTTCTTTAATATCTTGTTCATAGGTAAAAAAAAAAAAAGATGTAGTGAGGAGAAGGAAAAAAGGGGGGATTTTGGAATATAATTTCACCCCTTTTTTGACATTAACAAATATGAGAATAGGGTTCTATCTCTCTCCCATTGTGCAAGTGTAACTACCTTTTCTGTTATATATGAAAAAAAAATCAGTGTAATGGAAGAAGCAACTTCTAAACATATCTTGGCAAATTAATTTCCTAATAATTTTGCTTCGGTTTGATTCAATATGCTGTTTGTGCGCATCTAATTTGATTTCTCCGTGTTAAACAATGCTTGTTTATCTTAATATAACAAAATTTCTTTCAATAAAATTTTTAGAAGATTTTAGGATGGAATCTCATTCGATTCCATTCACACAACCTACAGTCATAAGTTCCAACCGACTTTAGTATGATATAAGATCTATAAAGTCAAACGGGCTTGATTCTCGATTTTAAACTAGCTAAAAAAGAGAATGAGATACTAGACCTATTTTTCAAGTGTCAACTAAAGGAATCAACCCTAATTGTACTTGCGATGGTGTGTTGAGAGATATGAAGGGGCAAAAAAGAGCCTATGCACACGACCTCTCGATCACGAGTCACAATGTACTTTCTCAGATAGGATATTAATATTCCAATGAATTTAGGTTGTAAAAAAATATTGTGGCCAATACTTTATAATAGTATATAATATATTGTTGATGCCAATGAATTGAAAGAGTCAGTCAAAGGTGAATCTTGATAAAAGTCACTGGGCAGATGCTGTTGCATTCACATTGGCATTGGCATTGGCATCATATGGAGGAATTGAGTATAGTAAGCCTAGCTACCACTGCACAATGCAAGGCACCTGAACAGCTGTAAAGTTTAACAACTGTGCATTGGTGTGGTGCGGTGTGGAAGGGTGTGGAAGGGAAGGCAATTACTATTACAAAAGGGAAGGGTCGGACGATTTCGTTGGGACTTTAAGAGCATGCCCAACATCTTCTCTAAACGATTCTTTAAAATGGAGAATTATGAATCACATATTTTAAATTTTTTTGGACTGAAATCCAACAGATTCTCCATTATGGAGTTTATCCCAAAATATATAGAGTTTTCTCCAAATTTAGGGAAATATCTCCATTTTTTCTCCTCATTCTCTATTTTGGAGAATGTAATGGGGAAGCTGTTGGACCAAAATCAACCTTGATATTCTCCAAAAATCCATTATGGAGAACCGGTTGGAGTTGCTCTAATAAAGGTGTGTTAGTATAACAAAAAATTTCTCGGTAATAATTTTTCTTTAAAATGGAATAATGTATTGCTAAGTGGAAAAAAATTATAAACTAATTAGTTTATCGAGATGGACAAACCATCATGAGAAGCAACCGAATAACAAAGAAAAAGAAAGCTATCACCACAAAGCACCATTGAGAACCGGGAGAAGAAACGTTGGGATATCAGAAGTGGTCACCAACGGAAGAAACAACACATGAATGACTCATAGGGAATAGCTGCGGACGCCTCAAATTTGAACTCTCTCATAAGTCTTCAGGTGTCGATCGCACATCCACGGTTTTTCAAGCGCTGGCAAATATAAAAAAGTATTCACGTAATACTAATATCTAGTCATTCCGATTGATGATCAATACTGATTCTTTGGGGATAACTTTTTTTTATATTTAATTGTTTCTCATGGTTATTCATCTACTGACTTGTCTAGTTTTGAAGTACATCAGACACATTTATCTAATGTATTGAATCCTTGTCTTTTTTTTTTAAAAAATATCTGTTCATGTATTAGACCTATATAATATCATCTCAACAAACTTATCACACACTTGAAAGTTTATTATCTTCCAAAAATACAAGGTACATGATTACATCATGTTATTCTTAACAAATCCCTATGCCAAACTTTGAATACCAAAATTTGGACTAGGATTCATAATTATGATTCGGATCAGACCAAGCTAGGCTTTACACACATGTTAGGACAAGGAGTACCAACCATATATATACTAGTGGACACTATATATCTAGGCTAAAGGAACGGGCCTTTGTAAAATATACATATTTCTCTTGTTCTTCAAATATAGGGGGGTGAATAGGCTGAACCGGATTTGCTATCTAGTATAATTTTTTTCATATCAAGTAATAGTTTGGGTGGTGTCAGCCCCTCCTAACCCACCACCCAAGAGCGTCATTTCGGACAAGAATCTGGATCTCAAGATGAGACACTAGGTGCGCCACTTTATTCGCAACCCGATTAATCTCCCTGAAAACATGAACGCAGGAAACCATATGGAAGTCCTGAAGCAGCTTCCGAGCATCAACCATGATAATCTCGATTTTCCAAGGGCAGCTCCAGACATCGTTGATAGCGTTAATAACAGCTAGACAATCACCTTCAATCTTGAGTCTCAAAATCCCGAGATGACTGGCTGCAGTCAAGCCCCGGTGAAAAGACAGAGCCTCCGCCTTGAGAGCGGATATCTCCCCACAGTGCGAACCTTGGCAGAAAACTACCGAACCAATGTGATCTCGAATCACAAATCCAATAGTTGCCACACCCGAAGAATTCACCACTGCATCAAAGTTCAATTTGAAGGAACCTTCCGCTGGTTTTTTCCATCTCAAATTCTTCCTTTTCCTTTGGGTCAGGGGGTTTGTTTTTTCCTTGCTTTCCTTATCTTCCCAGAAAAGTTGTTTGGATTCTTTCCATTGTGTTAGGTGGAATTTTGTATATTATTCTTGTTTTTGATGGTTTTTGAAATTATGATCCTCCTCAAAAATAAGTGACCTCACATGTAACTGCATTTGCAAAAATAAATAAAAGGGTGAAATATTCTGCCCTAGTAACCTTGTTGCCTCGGCCCCTCATGCATCAAAGAGGAGGTAATTCACAAGATATACCTTAGTAGCCTTGAAAGCATCGATTGCGTAGCGATATCTAAAAAGAGGTCACTTTGTGCTACTAGTAGAAATTCAATTTTTTACCTTATGATTGTTGACACGACTGACATAAAAGTGATAAAACCACGGTATATTTGGAGCCACTTAAGATAACCGTCATAAGCATGCCACCATTTGATAAATAGTTTTGCAATATGATTGTGAAAACGGGTTAGTTTATAGTGTGGATAGTGAATACCCTCGAACCTCGATGATCGAGAAAGTTGCATCTCTTTTAACTGTGTCATAGTGTGAATCTGAATCAAATGAAATGAGCATGTGCAGAATTGGGTGTTGCCAGTTTGCCACTAAAAAAGCGAGAGCAGCTGAAGGACAAAAACCAAGAATAGATGTCCACCTCCTAGCAAGCTTCCATAGGATTAAAAATACAACAACAAAGCAATGCATGCAGTGACAGGCTTTACATTTGAATTAAGTGGAATGCAATACACATTGCCTATTTATGTACAGTATATGGTGAAAATGAGCGAGTCCTGTCTCCTCATACTCAACTGTTTTTTTTAGAATAAAAAATGGTTTTTTTTAAGGAAAAAAAAAAGAGAGAGATTAGGAAAGGCTTGTACTGCAAAAACTTATAGACCATCCGCATCCGTGAGTCTGAAGGTTGATCGGGATGCCATCTAGGACAAAAAGAAAAGAAAAAAAAAGAAAACGCATGAAGCCCGGCTTGTGAGATTTGGGTGTAAATCCTCTGTCCTCGATCCCGTCCCCCTCTTCTATCCCTTCTCACATAAAATTCTTTTAATTCTTTTATTAATTTAATTTATTTTTTGTTTTTCTTTTAAGTTGGGGTTTGTATGCTGTCAAAAAAAGTTGGGGTTTGTGAGGGGAGGGGGTTGGGGGATAGGAGGGGGGACAAGGTTGAGGACAGGGGATTTGGAGTAGTGGGATTCATGCAGGAGAATCCGGAAAAGCGGATTCATTGAGGGATTCATAGAGGGATTTATTCAGGCGTTGACACGTGGCCCACTATCTGGACGCCACGTGGCAGCGTCTGAAATTTCAATAATTTAAAATGATTTTTAGGCTTTTTATGTAAAATAAAAAAATAATTTTCAAGTGTGAATTAATTTTATCTACCCATAGACACCATTTTGCATATATTTTTTTTTAAAAAAAAATTATGACAACAACACCCATATACTATGTTTTTTTACCAAAAAAAGCTAATTTTTCACCCATTTTGCCTATAATAATAATAATAACAATAACAATAACAATAACAATAACAACAACAACAACAATAATAGTAGTAGTAGTAGTAGTATGAGTTTAATATATAGAGATTTGATTTAATAAAAAAAAAGGTGAATAAAGAAAAGTAAGTTATGAGCCCGAGGTCGGGTTCATGAATGGGGGGTGAAAAAATAATAATCTGAAGTGGGGTTCGTAAGTTAACGTGGCAGTGGAAAAGTAAGCTATGAATCTTAGAAGTGATTTATGAATGCAGATGGTCTTAGAGTGAAAGCATAGGGGCCAAATGGCATGATCTAAGTGGGTCAAATTAATCAGCTTCCGTTAATCTCTTGAAAACATACAAAACATTGATGTTATAAGACCATCCGCATTCATGAACTGAAAGGTTCATAACCCGGACAGTTGGAAAAAAATCACAGAAAAAAAATTAAATCGAATGAACCCCAGTGTTCGGATTCAACTACAAGAATCCTCAAAAGTGGGGTTTATGGGCACAATAATCGAGGGCACGTGAGGATCGCGTGAGTGCGCCAGCAGGTTGACTTGAAAACGACGTTGTTTTGCATTCTTCAAATGTGAAACGCTGCATTCTTCAAAATTTTATCAATTTAAATTCAATAATATAGATTTATTAGTTGTAATTTTAACTATATATTAGACCATCTCCAATAGCTTCTCCAACATTGTTCTAAAATGAGAAAATAAAATACATATTCTTTAAATTATTTTTGCTTCAACTCCAACAATTTATCCATTTTGAAAAATTGGGGAATCATTTAGTTTTGGATAATGCTAGAGATTTAGGAAAGTCTCTCTATTTTTTCCTCTGCTTCCCCATTTTGGAGTAAATCTAGATAAATAAAATGCCTTAAAATTCTTCAAAATCCTTAGATGTAGGTGATAGTGGTTAGTTAGAGTGTGATGGCACTCGCGGCCCTTTCCAGCTGGGGTATTGTCGTGAGTCTTTGCACTCTCCCGCGCTATTGGCACTCGCGTCCCGTCTTGGTTCTCGACCGTCTTCTCCGCTGGTTGACGTCTTGTATGGGTTGGTTGGGTTTTCTTTCCTCTATGATGTTTTGTGTTATTGTGTTCTGTTTGTATTGATGGTGTTACGTCTGACGACCTGTTCGGCCATCGAGTTTCAGGTATGCCTGAACTCGAATTCTTACCTAATAAAAAAAAAGTTAGAGTGTGATGGTTACAATATTAAAGTTATGATTACAACAATGAGGTGGTTAGTGAAATAGCTAGTGTGGTTGTGGAGCAAGGTAGTAGGCGATGTGGTGGATGATATGGACTAATTTATAACCAAAACGCTTTTTATTGGTTCATTTAGTGGTGAAGAAGTAAGAGATTGATATGACATATCCTCATTGTTCTAAAAAACTCTTCAAGACCCGCCTACACCCCACATAAACCCTTGACCTCGCTCCACCATCAAGGTTGCCAAAGATCTGCCTAGACTGCAAAGACCGCCATGAAAATCGTCTAGACCCTTGACCCTACTCTACTGTCAAGCACCCGCCAAACATTTTTTAGAATATTGAAGCTATAAACTTTGGCCGACATGTGTAACTAAGACTTGTGGTGATGCTATGTGGGATGAAATGCTTCAAGTTTAATAATAGTAATAGATAGATATATTTTTCGTAGAGTTTTTCTTGAAACTCCATCGAATTAATCTAAACCGCACCACATATGTTTACTCCCATATTAGATATGCAAAATAATTATTATACACATTAAATGGTTAAAGTTTGTTAGTATTAAAACAAGAGACAAACAATATCCAAAAGGTACTCGTTAAAAAAAAGATACACCTAAAAGATACTTCATAGTTCTTAGCCATCATCTATTCTAAAAATGGAGCGCACGACATATCTAAAATGAGACGTGTCTTATCCATTAGTTATAGATCTTGAGATCGAATCATGAAATGGATCACAATTAAAAGTCTTGAAAGAGTATTTCTACCCCCTTATTAAGCTTATTTGGCTTGAAATTGATTAAAAGGTTGATTTTGGCTCTATTTAGTACAGTGTTTGGTATACCTAACTGTTAGAGTAATTGATGGAAACTTGTGAATAGAAACCAAAAGTTTTAAAAAACTTAGATAAGTAGTTGAAAAATTCTGATTCCAAAAGATAATTAAATTAAAATTATATAATTATTAAATTTAAAACTAGCTGATGGTGCTAAACAAAGTCTTTGAGAAACGAAATAATAAAATCAAGGATTCTAAATCAATTGGTTTAATTTAAGTGTGAGATTGTGGTCACAACATTGAGGAAGAGGGTAGGTGGTGAAAAGGAAAGGGCAGTAGCAGACGAAGGAAAGGGGAAGTGGATGGTTGGAGAGGAGTTGGCTTCCACTTGAAACACCTCTTGGCTTTGAGTTGAAGAAGACATTTTCATGTGTAGCAAAGGGGACACCTAAGTCCTCAACAATATATATGAACTATATAGTATATAGAATTTGTATTACTTTTGGCTATTAAAATAGGACCTCCTTTTTGTTCTTTCAGGCGTGTAAAGAAGATCCTCCACTTAGGCACACTACTTAATTAAACCTCCCCATCAATATCATTGGTCCCTTGATAACCCATATTTCAGATATTATTAAAACTGCCTACTCATTCTTAGCTTCAATTATTGGAGCAAAAGTTGGATTTGTCCCCACCTTAACCCAACTAACTATACCTTCTTTCTCTCTCCCTCTCTTAAAATTAACACATGCACTAAGTTATACTATCCTCCCTCCAAAGTACAATTCACTCCAATCAATCCAAATGTTAATCATCACTTGAGAGTTGAGATGAAACATACCCATTATATATCTCCACCTCCACTCCAAAAGTTGATTTCCTTATCTATCTTTGCACTGAATCCAGTGGATCATATATTACTAATGGGGAATCATATCATTTTTATCATTTACTATATATTATTATAAGTCTTGGAATCTACCTTCTACCAGAATAATTTTAGCCAAAAAGCTATTGGTATTATTTACGAAAGAAATATCAAGAAAAAAAAAATTGTAGTTGAAGGGGACTAGCTTATTATTATTAACCACTTGAAATCCAATGGTAAATGCCCTTGGAAAATCGAATTGCTTATGGGGATGTCAAAAGACTGTTTCATGCTTTTAAGATCGTATCTTTTTCCCACGTGCCCCGCGAGGGGGTAACAAGGCGGCTGACAAGGTTGCACATATTGGTCACCTTGTTAGTGGGTCCGCACTAGATTCACATTTAGATCTTCTTGATCTCATCCATCGGGATGCTATCGATTAGGTTCTCCAACCGAATTTTTACCTAATCCAAAAAAAAAAAAAATTAGCCAATGTACATTAGGCCGGGCTTCACTCTTAATTTGTTAGAATGCAGCAATGTTATCCCACATCCATCATAGATAAACAAAAAAATTAGTCAATCATTGATAAGCTATCTTTTTCATTGTTGAATTGATTCATTCTGAGATGAAAAATATGAAGCATATATGTTTGGGTTATTGCAAGGAATTGTAGTTATTGACGTCCCACCGCCAGACATTAGCACTCGTTTTCGACCCAACAAAGTTTTCCTTGAAAGTTTCCAAAATAGACTTTTTTTTTTTATTAGGTAAGAATTCGAGTTCAGACATATCTGAAACTCGAGGGCCGGACAAGCCGGCTAATGGGAGAACCGTCTAAACAACCAAACAGCGAAACCAGGCAGACCTAAACCAAACAGGAAGTGGTCGAAGACGACGGACGAAGCCAAGCTGATAAATCCCGGTGGGCCGTATAACGTGGGGGGTCCACACGTCGGAGCGCATCATGCGCACCCAAACCGAGCACACAAGACCAGCGGAGTTCCATCCTAAAACCAATTGGTGATAGGAGGAGTAACCCACTGACTTATATGCAAGGCCCGGGGTTCCGTATTTTTCGATGTGGGACAATCATCCACACATCACAACACAAGCACCACAGTTTCCAAAATAGACTACTTGCTCATTATTTGTGCATTCCAATTAAGCATAATTAAAAAAAAGCCAATCTTAACTTATTGGTATTGCACTTGATTTGAAACTGCAGCATATCTAAATCCATATATAAATATAATCATAATGATAAACACTTGATTTGATTCCCTCCATATATATATATATATATATATATATATATTTATGTAAATATCCTCCATCCCTATAGGCTTTGTACTCAATCATTGTTCATGGAAGCATAGCTAGCCATGTCGCCATATTCGACCCCTCAAAAAGATGGTCCCGGGACTTAATTTAACTTTGTTCCTTTTTTCTTTAGATCTGGGCTCTTTGCAAGAAGAACACAAGTACCCCATTGCAACAAACAAAATAAAAATAAAATAAAATGAAGGTTGTTCAATATATATATATATATAGTGTCCTAGCTAGCTTGGATCCAAGCTATGATAAAGTTGGTCCCCTGCTAATGACACAGTACCTTAATTGGATTACTATTAATTTGGAGGTAGCTTTGGTGTGTGTGTGCTGTGATTTGGCAGATTCGATCTCCTCATATATAACATGGGTAGCATATATATATATATATATGACCATGTTATAGGGCGCAATGGGGTAGGGTGTCTCACCTATAGGGTCCAGCAAGATTACAAGAGTTCTTGGAAGCCATATATTGATCCATAATCTTCATCGATCACTTAACAACTTTAATTTTGTGATTTCAGTATTATCCTCATTAATTAATCACCCATGTTTAGTCCTAATTACAAGTTAATTAGGGCTATATATATATTATATATGCCTAGCTAAATGGGCTGCAAGTGTGTTTTTTTTTAATCAAATGTGATTATGGGCGGATATCAATTATTCAGACTTTGAATCATAAACCCTATGGAGGGAATTAATTTCCACGGACCAAATCATAACTCCTATATATTCTTTGTATCACAATCTCACACAATAAGGATTAAGGTTTGTTAGTGTGCAAAGCACTACTAAATTTGTGTGCTATTGAGATTCTTCCTAAAATCACTCAATTTTGCTAGTGTGTGTCACCAAATCTTAGAATTTAGGTACACATCTCTGCCATCATTAGTTGGGGGAAATTCACATCTTCAAGAAATGATAGGGTTATTATCTCTACTATACACATATATACATACCTACCATATTAACATTACTTCTTTTGTCTCAAAATATAGACCATTTTAAATTTTTGACACATTTTTTCAAAAGCTAATTAAAAACTCTATAAAAATATCAACTTTTTTTATTAATTTTTAAAAATAATTTCATACTCATTACTACTAACTGTGACCGAATACATTTAAAAATATATTAAAAATTTAATATTATATAGAGTTTTAGCTTCTTTAAAATGTTTCAAAAAGTCAAACAACCTATATTTGGAGTCCCTTTCAAAAACTCAAACAACCTATATTTGGAGTCGAAGGGAGTATATTTCCACCCCAATGGATCTTGTAGGATTCCCAAGAAGTTCTTCTATTTCTTCCGGAAGCAGATGAAGAATCATCTGCTTCTCACAAAAGTCACGGTGAGTTAATTGGGACACTCTTACCTTAACTAGATATTTGAGTTTGAATCCTTAAAGTTGCTAGTTATTCGATTGCAATAAGTTATATATATTCAGTTGTTGTGGGTGTTAATTATTTAGTTGAAGTGGCCAATTATTAAGATGTAATGTGTATTTATCACATGTCCACATTTTATTACAAAAAAAAAAAAAAACTATTGCCCGCATTTGATCTTTTACCTTAAAAATTAACAGTTGTGTCTATATAGTAGCAAATTTATAACTAGTTAACAATTTTTTTTTTAAAAAAAAAGAAAATTTAATTAAAATAACTCAACCTTTGAAGATGTGTTAATAAAATATCTTTACCCTTCAATTTTAAGAAAAACAACCCAACATTTGGATGAGGTGGTAATAAAGTATCCCAATTCTTTTTTTTTTCTGACAATAAATTTGATTAAAAAAAACGATGACATATAATCAACAAAATTATGATTTTGGTGGATTTTGAATGATATTGATTTATTCTAATGAGAGTTATACCATTTGGTCAGTTCCATGTTGATGTTTTAGGCCTTATGGTTAAAAAAAAGACTTGGGATAGTTTGCTACCATATCCATTAAAAAATGGGTTATTTTTCTTATTGTTGAAAAGTGAGACTATTTTCTAATAACTCTCCAAATATTGTGTTATTTTAATTAGTTTTTCTAAAAAACAAATTCGGTCTAAACTAACTTAAATTGTTGCAACTTTTTCTTCTTCTTTGTAAATACAAATAAATCAAATAACGGTCTTTTTCGGCCATATACCCATACACAGTACTCTCTGACCTAAAATATAAGTTGTTTGACTTTATACATGTTCTTTAAGAAGCTAAAAACTATATAAAAATTATTATTTTTTTATAATTTATTGCTCAACTAAAACGGATTAGGTATATGAAATTAGATAGTGTTTGAAATAAGCAATTAATATTTTGATGCTTGAGAAGTGTTTATAAATCTAGCTTAGGAATAAATGGACGGGGTGGTAAATTATCAAAAGGGCATAATTTTTAAATAGAAAGGGGAGGGAGGATTGCTAGAAAGTTCATATTTTGGACCCTAATTTATATTTTGTCCACTCCTCGGATTTAATTGACAATAAGTCCACCCAACTGAGTCTCCCTGTGCCCCCACTCATGTTGCGCCTCCCCGTGCCCCCTCGTGCATGTCAGATTGCTAGAAAGTTTATATTTTTTTTTCTCGCGTCAACAATTTTATCTTTGTCGGCACTGAGAAAATTGATAACACTGACACCGATCAATTGCTAACATGATTAAGATTAATTTTTTCATAATTTTTTTTCTTTTTTTTTCTAGCGTCAACAATTTTCTCTGTTTTGCCCACACCAAGAGAATTGTTGACACTAACACCAAGAAAGTTGCTGACACGATTAAAATAATTTTTTCATATTTTTTTTCTTTTTCTTTTTTTTTCTCGCGTTAGCAATTTTTTCGCGTCAACAATTTTTGTTTTGCTGCTTCCGCATCAACAATTTTGACTAGAATTTCGTGTCAACACTTCAGTAGCCATTAGAATTTCGTGTCCACTACCCGCACACACCAATGCTCTAAAAAATTACTCAAAATTAATTTACTGACATCGATCAACAACACACATGGCACATAGCAAATAATTCACAACAACCTTCTAGAGAAGTGGGAACATGGAAGAATCAAGTAGCAAAAACAGAAAAAAGAAAGAAGAAACAAATTGTTGACATACCAATGCTTAAACATATGGCACATAACAAGCTCATTTTATAATGGATAATCTAGCACCAAAAAAATTGCCGAAACAATTTAACATAACAGAAACCATAAATATATACACAAATATTTGATATCACAAAAGTAAAAACATTGACACCAATAAATTGCTAACATAATTAAAATTAATTTTTTTCATAATTTTTTTCTTTTTTTTTTCTTCTCATGTCAGCAATTTAATCTATTTTGCTGATACCAAAAAAATTGTTGACGCTAACACCGATAAATTGCTGATCACGTCAACAAATGATCTTGTCAGCAATTTGCTGCTAGTAACTTTGAGATATAGACTTTTGTTTGACGTCCCAAAGTTTGCAATTCATTGTCGTCGCCAAAATTTTGTTGATAGACATTTGAACATCCTCCTTAATGGAGCGGAAAGAGGATGTGGCCCGAAGCCATGCATATCTCATAACAGTTGTTGTCATGACTTATAACACAGCTGCTGAAACTGCAGAGAGGATCATATGATTGCTTTCTCATTGCATCAACTAATACTAGTTTGTATAAATTCATATCTCAAAGTTCAAAGTTTACAAAACACCCTAAAAGGCCAAAAAAGGAGTTGGATAATCTACAAGAACTTGCTAGGTCATGAGAGAATCTACTTAAACCCGATTGTATCTTATTGACTTGCTAAATAACAAGTGGATGAATAGGGCACACCTAAATCAAATTTAGTCGAGTTCAGAAAGGTAAAACACGGAGCTTGATCAAGCAGCAGAAAACTGTGAACACCACGCAAATATCATCAACATTGAGCTCGATCGCTCGATCACATTCTCGATCCTCTCTGATTTAGTTGTTGACATGGATCAATACTCATTCTTGATCATTGGAGACTGTTTCCAACATCAATTGAGATCGCAAACCTGGATTGTGAGATTGTTGCCGACACTATCCGATTTAGTTGCTGACATCAATGGAGAAATGAGCTCATCTCGGATCTGATTGCGAATTAGTGTATTTATGTATAGAGTTGCTTATGGAGAGGGCCTTCGCCGTGAACCCGGAGTTTAGAGATATATATGAAATGTCGATTCAAGCATCGAGGAAGGGGAGGAGGTAGAGGATGCAATCGAGGAAGAGAGGAGCGCTTGACAACGTAGGTGGAGGGATTGAGTTTGTCATCGTTGTCTTCCACTGCGGCGGACCGTCTCTTGTGTCAGAAAACAGAGGGAGATTGACCACAACACAACCCAGATCACACACACACACTTCTTCAAATCTGTCACTTGACAATTTTCGCAATCAAGAGAGAAAGAAGATCTTAATTGAACAACACACAGCAACACACTTGATTCATTACTGAAAACATAACTTAAACCACTTACAAAGAAAGTAACTGTATTCATAACTGCACACCACTAACTCCACTACCTTAGCTACACGATTCAGAAATAAGAAACTGACATAGGCTAGTAACTGCAACTTAAAATTTGACTAAGGTTCATACAGGACTTAACTAACTACTAACAGAATTGATGCTTGTTTGAGAGGTTTGGATCACATAAGCTGCACTTCAACACCACCCCTTGATTCAAAACCTCTCATTCCAATCTTCTCCATGAAAAACTGGTGCTTAGCCACACTTAGAGTCTTGGTAAACAGATCTGCACTTTGATCATTTGTGCCACAAAATTTCATTTCAATTTCTCCTCTTGCTACCAGCTCCCGAATAAAATGATGCTGAACATCAATATGCTTCGTACGAGCATGAAATGTAGGATTCTTGGCCATGGCTATAGCTGACTTATTGTCACACCACACCTCAGTTGCCTTCCTCTGAATGCACCCCAAGTCCTTCATCAGTTTCTTCAACCACAGAGCTTGCTTTGCTGCAGCTCCAACAGCTACATACTCAGCTTCTGATGAAGATAGAGCTACTGTTTCTTGCTTCTTAGAGCTCCAAGTCACTGCCCCTGAGCCAAAGCTAAACACTGAGCCAGAGGTGCTCCTTCGATC
This sequence comes from Persicaria maculosa, assembly GCA_963922045.1. Classification (NCBI taxonomy): domain Eukaryota; kingdom Viridiplantae; phylum Streptophyta; class Magnoliopsida; order Caryophyllales; family Polygonaceae; genus Persicaria; species Persicaria maculosa. The sequence continues at coordinate 72,559,249 of OY998260.1, forward strand.
ATCCAAACACCCTGCCCAATCACTGTCAGTGTAACCATGAAGTCTGAACTTCTCAACTTTGCCATACCAGATCCCTTGTCTCACAGATCCTGCTACATACTTTAAAATTCTCTTTGCTGCACCAAACCGTTGCTTTGTAGGACTATGCATAAATCTGGATATCACACTCGCACTATATGCAATATCTGGTCTGGTGTGTGCAAGATAATTCAAGCCTCCTACCATGCTTCTGTATATTCTCTCATCAGCAAGACCTGTGCCATCATTTCTGTGCAGCTTCTCATGTGTGTTCATAGGGGTGTAAGCTACATCACAACCTTCTAAATGAAACTTCTTCAATAAGTCCTTTGCATACTTCTCCTGGCACACTAATATTCCATCACTTTCCTGATGCACTTCTAATCCTAAGAAGTACTTTAAAACATTGAGATCTGTCATCTCAAATTCTTCCATCATTGCCTTCTTGAATTCTCCCAACATTTTCTGAGATGAGATAAAGTAAATTATGTCATCCACATATAAACACACAACTATGAACTCTTTCTTTCCTCTTCCCTTCACATAAAGAGTAGGCTCATTCACACTTCTATCAAATCCTTCACTCACAAAGAAGGAATCAATTCTGCTATACCAGGCTCTGGGTGCCTGCTTCAGGCCATAAAGAGCCTTTCTCAGCTTGTATACTTTATGCTCTTCTCCTTTCTTCTCAAACCTTTGAGGTTGTTCAACATACACCTATTCTTCTAGCTCACCATTCAAGAAAGCCGACTTCACATCTAACTGATAGTTTGATACACTTTCAATCCCCATTGTGCAGCAAGAGCCAACACTACTCTCACTGTCTCCAACCTCACAACTGGTGAGAATGTTTCTTCAAAGTCAATTCCTTCTTGCTGAGCATACCCCTTTGCAACTAGCCTTGCCTTGTGCTTCTGTATGCTCCCATCAGTATTTACCTTAGTCCTGAACACCCACTTCAGGCCTATGACATTTTTGTCTTGAGGAAGATCTACCAAGCTCCATGTGTCATTCTTCTGGATGGCTTTCATTTCTTCCCTCATGGCCATTTGCCACTTGCTTTCAAACCTTGCTTCTTCAAAATTTTTAGGATCTGAAGCTAGCAATGCAAAATCACAGTCTGCATACACATCAGCTAAGGACCTGAATTTCCTTGGAGGAGATTCACTGGATGCACTTGATGGAGATGAACTGTGACTGCTTGATGAACTGGTTTGTGACACTGGAGTTGCTGGAGAGTGCAAATTATGATCATGCTGATCATCGTCTTCATCACCATTCACATTCTCTTCACTGTCCTCATCAGCATTGCTCACTGAGATCCCTTTGTCAAGGATTGGTTCAGTGTTTTTGTTCTCCCAATCCCAAGCTGCATCCTCATTAAAAACAACATTCCTGCTCACAATTGTCCTCTTATTCAAAGGGTTATACAGCTTGTAGGCCTTTGATTGAGCTGCATACCCAATGAAAATACATCTCTCAGCTTTGTCATCTAACTTGGATCTCATGTTTACCAGTGCATAAACAACACACCCAAAAACTCTTAGATGGCTCACAGATGGCTTCTTTCCTCTCCAAACCTCAAAAGGAGTCTTGTTCAGGACTGCCTTTGTAGGAGATATGTTCAGTACATAGACTGCTGTAGCAACTGCTTCACACCAGAACTGATTAGGCACACCTCTAGCCTTTAACATACTCCTAGCCATCTCCACTACAGTTCTATTTTTTCTTTCAGCCACTCCATTTTGCTCAGGAGTGTAAGGTGCAGTCAACTCTCTCCTTATGTCATTCTCCTCACAGAAATTCATGAATTCAAATGACATGAATTCACCTCCTCTATCAGTCCTCAAAGCTTTGATCCTCTTCCCTGACTGATTCTCTGTAAGTGCCTTGAAATTCTTGAAGCATTGAAATGCTTTTGACTTGAATCTCAAAAAATATACCCAACTTACACGACTGAAATCATCTGTAATGAGGAAGAAGTACTTACTTCCTCCTAGAGGTTCAGTTTGCATTGGTCCACAGAGATCTGCATGCAACAATTCCAAGCAATCACTTGCTCTCCATGCCTCACCAGTTGCAAATGAGCCTCTCATTTGTTTTCCATAAACACAGCCCTCACAAAATTCCAACTCTCCAATCTTGGGTATGCCCTGAACTAACTCACTGATGTTCAAATGCTTCAAACTCTGCACATTTAGATGCTCATACCTCAAGTGCCACAACATGGTTTCAGCATCACCCTTGGTTGTCATTGCCCTATTGACACCTTTTGCCAAATCTAAAGGAAACATTCTGTTCTTGGTCATTCCCACATTCACAATCACCTCTCCAGTTCTTTTCTCTCTAATCACACAGGCATCTTCATCAAACAAGAGGGAATAGCCAGTTCCTTGAAGCTGTCCCACACTGAGCAAATTGTGAGCAAGCTTTGGAACATACTGAACATCCTGCAAATACTTCTCACTTCCTTGCACACTTCTGATTACAATTGTGCCTCTCCCCTCAACTTGAAGCACCTTGTTATCTCCAAGCCTCACATTACTTTTCTTGGATTCATCTAAATCCCTGAACATACTTCTTGAACTTGACATATGATTCGAGCAGCCACTATCCAGGTACCACATACTACCTGCTGTATCAGTGGTGGATGTCAAGGCCATAAACATCCTATCTTCTTGCTCTGACTTCTCTGTGAAGTTTGCTCCCTTTTGTTCATTCTCTTGCTTCTCCCAACAAAAAGCTTCTTTGTGCCCGTACTTCTTGCAATAGTAACATTTGATGTTACTTCTATGGGATCTAGAGTCATTACCTTGATTTCTGCTAGACTCTTTCCACTGATCCCTACCTTGCTCACCACCATTACCTCTTCCTGAGCCATTTGATTGACCTCTGAAGTATCCTCTTCCACCTCTACCTCTGAAACTTCCTCTGTAGTTGCCTCTTCCTCTATAGCCACCTCTTGAACCACCTCTGCTAGATGAGCCTTCAAACTTACTCTTCTGATTCTCATCCTTCATTTGGAAGACTTTTTCTTCCTTCACATCACCAGTCCTGCACAATCTCTCTTCATGTGCTTGTAAGGAGCTTGTCAACTCCTCAAACCTGTACACATACAGGTCCTTGGACTCTTCAATGGCTGCAACTACATGGTCATACTTCTTGGTAAGGCTCCTCAACACCTTACTCACAACTGCCTCATCACTTAGACTCTCTCCATAGGTTCTCATGTGATTGACAATCCCAGACACTCGAGAGAGAGAAACACTTGAACTGTCTCCTTTTCCTGCATTACTAGAGTTTCAAACTCTTTTCTAAGTGTCTGCAGCTTGACTGTAACTACTCTCCTGTCACTTACATACTCTTACTTCAACACCTCCCAGGCTTCATGAGCAGTTGTGGCAGCTGCAATCCTTGGAAACACCTCATCATCCAAGGCGCTTTGTATCATGAACAAAGCCTTTGAATCTTTCTTCCTTTTCTCTCTTAGTTGCTGATCTGGTTCTGCTGGTTTTGTATCTTCGAACCCTTGATCCACAAGATTCCAAACTTCTTGTGACTTAAACAGTGTGGCCATCTTTAAACTCCAGAAATGGTAGTTTACTCCCTTGAATATAGGCAACTGAGAGTTGCCATTGCTACCTCCATTGTTCTGCATTTTGATGAACAATGATCACTCTAGGTGTTTCCCTGTGTTTGTTCTCTCGTCTCTCAACCAAACCCGGCAAGAGCACAGCTCTTTGCTCTGATACCAATTGTCAGAAAACAGAGGGAGATTGACCACAACACAACCCAGATCACACACACACTTCTTCAAATCTGTCACTTGACAGTTTTCGCGATCAAGAGAGAAAGAAGATCTTAATTGAACAACACACAGCAACACACTTGATTCATTACTGAAAACATAACTTAAACCACTTACAAAGAAAGTAACTGTATTCATAACTGCACACCACTAACTCCACTACCTTAGCTACACGATTCAGAAATAAGAAACTGACATAGGCTAGTAACTGCAACTTGAAATTTGACTAAGGTCCATACAGGACTTAACTAACTACTAACAGAATTGATGCTTGTTTGAGAGGTTTGGATCACATAAGTTGCACTTCAACATCTTGCAACGCCTGATGAATGGAACCGCCGATCGAAATTGCCTCGAAATTGAAACACCAATGGAACTGCTTCAAATCGTCGTCCGCTGGAATCAATGACGTTGTATGTGATCTCAAACAGATCTTGCACCATGGAAGTGATAGCCGTTCCAGCCGTCAACCTCACGATCTCACCATGGAAGAACAACCAGATCCGATCCGCTCCCGCCTCAGCAAATTAGTGGCGCGTGAGCAACACTTGAATTGAAAGTTAGGTTAAAATCCCGCGTCTGAATAGTTTATCAATTTGGTCCAGAAAATTGACAAGGGGCAAATGCAAATTCCTTTGTTGAATTTCTTCGATTATCTATTCCCACTCCCTTCGAAATTCGAATGAGAGGTACGTACGAGACAACATACAATTGGGGCCATCCGCCATGGGCATGGCCCTGCTTTAATTTGATTGCCACCTTTTTGTAATTAGCGGAGGTCATGTCATCCCCCGTGTCCTTGCATTGCCGTTGGAACTACGTTGTCGTCAGGCCTAATTTTCCTTAGCGCTCAAAGCAGCTAGAGGAAGCACCAATCAAACCTTCGTGTTTTAACTTGATTATATTTACTGAGGATTGGTTGATTACAAAGTGATCTGGATTTAGGATTTTATTTCTTTTTTGTTTTTTTTTATCCATTAGGATTTTATTTCTAAAATGTAGAAAAGGGATTAATTTGGATTGAATTTCAAAAATTAGGCTAACAACAAAGATATGACATTTCATTAGTATATACTGATTATGATATGACATTTCATTAGTATATACTGATTCATGGCATATTAACATTATGGTTGAAAAAAATTGAGCAAAGGTACGGTTGAAAATGATGAAGCATTATTAGAACAACAAAGGAGTAGAACTAACAAGAGTAAACCTGGCAAGGGGCAAGGCCAGCGGGTGAAAAATAAGTTATGGAAATCAAATTGTTGATGCTACCAACCGTGTTAAGGTCATGTCAACCGCTTTTCGGGTACTCTTGTCAAACACCAAAAAATGGAACATATCATATATCAATTGTTTTTTGCATATTTGATTCCTAAGATTGCACGAAATATCAATATTGAAGAATTTAATTTTTTTTAAAAAAAAATCAATTGAGGAATTTCTAACTCTAACCCAATTCCTTATTTTTGGAACATTATCATATATCAATTTACTGTAAATCGCTATAAACAACCGAAAATAGAGATTGGGAAAAAAAAACTGTATTATACTCCGTATTTCTGAAAAATCTGAACTATTCCATCTAAATATGATTTAAAATTCATATTGTTATTTCAATCTTTTTAATATATGCTTTAAGATTATAGATTATAAAAACCTTAATAGAAAAAAAATTAATTATAAGATCGATATCCACCCTTTTAATTAAAAATGTTTTAAGTCGTTGTTTAGGAATTTTAACCTCCATCCTATTTTGGTGTTTGATATCAAACCACAATCAACGTGGACCCATGTTATGTATTTGTAACATGTTAGACTAGAAGTAGTTGTAATCGAGTTAGCTTTGTTTCATTTGTTTTGGTTTGGGCCTAAGAACATATTCAAAGGATTCCCTATTTTGGGAATTTTTGAAGAATTTTCAGGATTTTTTTGTTAAGCGAATTCCTTATTATATTTTTGAAAATGAGAAAGCTGTAGAAAAAATAGAATGTTTCTCAAATCTACAACATTTTCTAAATCTTCGAACTGGATAAGCGTTTGAAGTTGAAGTAAAAATAATATTTTCCGTAAAAATTTTACAAAATAGGTTACAGATGGTTTAAGTCCAATTCAGGAGTAAAACAGGCCCAATAGAGCCCAATATAAGAGGATTGTAATACAGCTGATCCAATACACATAACAACACATTTTTTATTTTTCCTCTCTGTGTGGTTTCCCTCCTCAAATCTCCCAGTCTCCCACACTCTGCACTTTCTTGTTCAACAATACAGTTGGTGATGATGTTCTGTTTTTTTTTATGATATATTTGTATGTTACAGTATTTTATCATCTGGAGTATTTAGAGTGGTCTAATTTCTCAAATGTATTTGTTTTTCAAAAAATATATATATGAAATTGAATGAGATTTGAACCGTATTGTGTTTGACCAATTGCATAAAACCACCCTTTATTCACTCTTCTTTTCAACTAACCACCCCTTATTCAAAAAATTTCACTTAACCACCCTTTATAGCATGTCTATTGCAATTAACCACCCATTTTCTCTTTTCTCTATTTAAAAGACCAAAATGCCCCCAAAATTAATTACTAATGTTTAATTATTTATGATTATTATTTTGGTAGAGTTGTTTTTTATTATTAAATATCAAGTAAATGTTTTGGTAGATTCTATATTATATTTAGCTTACTTTTAAAATTTTAAAACTTTTTTATGTCTATACTAAAATATATTCGGTTTTAAAATTCATGGCCATGGGTACTTTGAACGTATGATCCCACCGCATGGATGAATTTTTTAAAAATGAAGTTAATATGTTTTATATTAGTTAAGTATTATGTTAAATCATAAAAAATATTCATATAGGTTTTAAAACTTTTAAAGTAATCAAAATACAATATAGACTAACCAATTATATTAAAATTTTCTTATCTTTAAACTGTGAATGTTAGAAATTTTGTATAATAGACATTTTGTAGAATTGTTAGTATCGCAAAAAAAAAATTGGGATTGTTCTGCCATTTTTGGATCGTTAGAATTGTTGAACCGGATTCGGATTTTACAAACATCGGTTGGAACTGTGGAAAATGTTTGATAGTTGATAAATTTACGGTAGTAGAAGAAGGTGGGTGAGGACTTGGCAGTTAGCTCCATTCTAAAACATGCACTTGAGATTTAATAAGAAAAAATAACTCTACCAAAATAATAATAATAAATAAATAAACATTACTTCCTCCGATCCAAAATATATATGTCGTTTGACTTTTCAATACGTGGTTTAAGAAGGTAAAAACTATATAAAATATCAACTTTTTTATTAATTTTTTTTAAATAACTTAGTATTTGTTAGTAATAAGTATTAAATTATAATAAAAAAAAAGTTAATGTATTATATAGTTTTTAGCTCCTTAAAATACGTGTTGAAAAGTAAAATGTTATATATTTTGGATCGGAGGGAGTAGTAATTAATATTGGGGCCATTTTGGTCTTTTAAATAGAGAAAAGAGAAAATGGGTGGTTAGTTGCAATAGATATACTATGAAGGGTGGTTAAGTGAAAATTTTTAAATAAGGGGTGGTTAGTTGAGAATAAGAGTGAATAAAGGGTGGTTTTATGCCATTTGGCCAAAAGTTTAATGATGGATATTTTGTTAATTTAGAGCTCCTAATGTAACTTATCAATATTATTTTGTGTAAAATAAATGGAGGAGGATCGGAATAAATGGACAATGCAGTGGATACCGATCATAACCCCCAGTGGATACCAACCTACCAAAGCAAACTAAAATGAACCCCCGTGAAAACCGGGTTTGTGTTGATGAATTTGAGTGCATTCTAAGCAATTCATGTTTAAATTAAGACAAGTCGACGGTTCATTTAATTTTGGTGAATATGAATTCTGCCTAGTAATTAATTACCTTTAATGTACGAATAAAAATAATTAATGGATTAATTAAATCCAAGTGTGCATATAAGTATAAACTCCGTCATTAATAGTGTCCTACATGACATTCATGCTAATTTTTGTTGGAATTAGTGGGAGAAAAGTTGTGATAAATGAGTGGACACATGGGCACGGAGTAATATTTTCATTATTTTGTAACGTATGTTATGTTATGTCCAAAAAGGGAAATAAACATTTCAGTTACATCACTATTTTCTTAATATGATTTTTTTAGGGTCAGTATTAGACGATGTGTAATAAAGAATCACGGGAATCTTCCCCTTCGCCCCCATTCATCGTCACCTGAATGATTTCTATACTTTTGGCACTTTTTCAAGCGACCAAAATTGATTATTCCGTCGCTTGAATTAGAATGTCCCAATACAAGCGACTAATATTGTTCAAAGTTGGTCGCTTAAATACAACCCCAAAATGGGCAACTTCAGGGCTTATTTGAGCGACAAGTTCTACTATGTTCGTCGCTTGAAGTACTTTCAAGCACCCGACCCCTACGGCATCCACCCATAGTTTTCCTTTGCAAAAAAACCACCCTTAGACACATGATATGAGTGTCTTGGTCATCCTCGTGAGTTAATTTTCAAGCGTCTAGTTTCTAGGTTTAATTTACTAGTTTCATTAAATAATCTCAAACGTGTTTATGAGTCTTGTCAGCTTGGGCTGAGTCATCGACTCCCTCTCAATAGTCCCCATGAGTCTAGTACGTCAGTCTTCTTTTGATTTGGTATACTTTAACGTTTTGGGGTCCTACTCTCATTGCATCTTTGAATGATACGGAGTAATTTCTATTTCTTAATTTTTTTTGTATGATCATAACAAAGTTGTCTGGATATACTTTTTGACTCATAAATCACAGGTCCTTCAATATGTTTAATTGTTTCATATTGACACTCAGTTCTCTGTCAAAATCAAACAATTTCAATCGGGTTGGGGAGGTGAGTATCGTAATGTCTCTACCTTCTTTCAGTTTCAAGGCATCATCCACAAAGTCTCTTGCCCCCATACCCAAGCACAAAATGGGGCTTTTATGCATCGTCACATGACCATTTGATAGGGTCTATTTTAGTCGTATAATCTATAACTTACTATTAAAACACAAACCTTTTAGATGACGTGTCGTCACGCCCTTAAACCTAGCATTTCCAACCAATCCGCTTCTTTCTTAGTGTAATTAGTTTCTTATTATCTTTTAATATTTTTTTTTTCGCTCTTAATTTTTTTAGGGTTTTCGTCTCTTGCCTCTCCTTTCCGCGTCTCTCTCTACGTCTCCTTCCTTGCCTCCCCTTTCCTTGCCCGATCGTTCTCAAGGTATAACTTCTACTCTGTTTGTCCCTCCCCCATATGCTCTTAATTTTTCGTGGAATAGTCCGTTTCTCAGATCCTCCCTTTATCTCCTTCAGTTTTTGATTCATCCGTTTCTCCGATTTAAAATTGTCGCATACTGCTGCCAGGGGCTTCAACCTCGACACCATGTTAGAGAATGAGGTTTCGGGAGGGTTCATGTCAGGTAATCGCAGACTCTTCAACCCTTTGAGATTTTGTCGATTTGTTTCTTCTTCTTGAACTCGATCGTCAAATTACTAAGCAGAGGATGTAATGGAGTTACCAATTATCAATTGTGATGTACATTTTAAATGTTAAGGTGTTCGAATGACATTTCTTGAAGCAATTTATCTGTAAAATTGCAAATGTTATTATCTTTTTTCTTTTCGTAATGTTTTTACTGACAAAGAAACTCACCAATGTTGTTAATTTCTTGGCAGGGGTGCAGTGGTTGGTGATGAGCTCCCAGGGTATATAGTTATTGGATCAAATAATGTAATTGGTCATCATGCTGTTGTGGGTATCAAATGCCAAGACCTCAAATATAAGGTTGTTCTTTGTTTGTTTAGTTGAAATCATTATTTATATTTGCTTTCTAATATATGGGAAATGTGTCCAATTTTTGTTCTATTATGTCCTGTTAGTATGAGATTTGTAAGAACACTTATATTTATGCAAGTTGTTCTGCTTCAAGCGTGGAGCATTGAGGATAACCAAACACAAAGGGATAATCCAATAATTCAAAGCTTTGATTTCTTTGAATACGGGTAAACTTCAATTGGAGATTGGCATCGAGTGGTGCTTTATTGGTGCTGAAGAGGGAGTCTGAAGAATTTACTGGCATAGGATCCTCTCTAAGCATTAAGCAATAGGTCATTGAGAGAACTATAAGATTTCATTTGTTTTTGATTGACACAAAGAGGTGTTTTGGACGATGTTCTGTGGGTTTTATGTAACTATACCTTGAACGAGAGTGAATGAGTGAGGTTGGAATGAAGTATCATTGTTAATTGTGCTGAAATAGGGGTGACTAAAGTCAGTGTGGGGGGTTAGTTTTCAGTGACAGAGTAATATGAACATCTGTTGTTCTTGGATCTGAATGCATATATTTGGATTTAGTTTTAGTACTTTGGTGTTGGTGTTTTTGGTTTAATTATCCCTTTTTAGTTTCTCTGTACTAAGCTCTGAAATTTTTTTGTATTATCCCTTTTCAGGTTCCTGGAAAAAATATTGGGTTTGGCAAATTTCATGGATGTTTAATTTCCTATAATTCAGCTTATAAATTTCATTTCTGTTATTTTATTCTACCATTGAGTTTGTCTAATTCATTTGCCTTTCTGTTGTATCTATATATGTGCAAATGAGGCATTGACTGAATCTCAATTTCTCTTATATGTACCTATAATTAATATGAAATCTATGATTCTTTCCTGATATAGATTAAGCTTTATTTTTAAGTTTGCAAGAATGCTCTTGTCTATAAATAGTAAATGCTGTTTATCCCCTGTATATTTGTCAACCATTACTGATCTGCATCCAAAGAAAATTACTGTTAGTACTCTTCTTTTAGAAATGAGCTGTGTAATTGCCTTACAAAGGAACACTTGTAGGTGCGTAATGGGAATAGAATATTTGAGCTTTTCCTTATGTGCAATGACGTAGTAAACCACTAGCAAGTTAAGTATGCGAATTCATGTTCGCTGCTTCTGCAGGTAGTATGGGGTGATATCTCGATGGTTGATGCGGAGAGACGGCTACTGGCTAATGCTTTAAGGGATCCTGATAATGAGCATTTTGTTTTGCTTTCTGACAGGTTAGTAAATTTCAGTCTTACTTCCTTTTCTGCCAGAAATTCTTGCTTAAATTTGTCCACTTATTTTGTATTTTCTTTTCATTTTTCAATTGTGTACCACTACACGATTTTGACTATGTCTACCACTATCTGTTGTACACTAATGTCAGCTATATTGACAGGTCAGTCCATTTTCCTTCATCAGTTAAGATGTAATTTTGTTCACATGGTCTTTCTTTGCTCTGTTGCAGTAGTTTCATCTCGCAAGTCACAAATGTGCAAATGTCCCAAGTTTTATTGTTGACATGACGTCATCGAGATTTGTAGCCAATTAATGCAGATTGTATGTATTTTATTTCTCCTGATTTATTCTTCCTTTTGCTTTCGGCTTCATTGACCCTGGTCCACATGGAAATGCCAGGTATTCTGAACATATGCTGCCTAAAATTGAAGTAAAACACTTTCGAAAGGGTGCACAGGTAAGAAACAAATACTAGATGAACTCCAGAAAGCTTAGCAGTTAGCACCATATGTTGCGATTCCAGAATATGTATTTGACAACACAAGCGCATTCTTGCAAACTTAAAAATTTTTTCTAACCGAATTTCAGTTTCTGAATTTTACCTCTTCTGATATTGTTGTTTTGGTAAGGATGGTTATCATTTTGGGTGTATATTATCTTTCCTTTTTATGATAGTTATCATATTTTTTGGTGCAAACTTAAAAATTCTTTGGGTGCAAAGTAACTTATTTGATTTGATAATTGCCTACATATATAAATATATGATTTGGGTGTCTAATATCTTGCCTAAATATAATATCTTTCCTTCGCTATTCTGAATTTCCTTCTTCTGATTTGGGTGTATAATATCTTTCCTTCATTATTCTAAATATGATTTGGGTGTATAATATCTTTCCTTCATTATTCTGAATTTGGGTGTATAATATTTTTTGCCTTGCCCAACTATCTTATAAATACTACACTTGGTACTTATTATTTTCATTCATCCCAACCGTATTATCCTCATTTGCCTGGTAAAAATGACAAGAGTCGTTTCCTTGCCTGAACAGTTTGTATGCGTTGATGAAATCACTGAAGGAGCTACGATCAAGGTGCTCATTATGAGACTATTTTCCAAGCCTCCATTTCAAGGATCCAAGGCCAAGCCTCCACTAGAGTTGGTTTTGATAGACGAGAAGGTATACCCTTTTTTTTCAGGCTTGTGCATTGTTTGCTTTGCCTTTTAACTGTAGCTTATTATTGACATCAATCGGCGTTCTCTTTTTTTTAGGGGACTAGAATAGAGGCCATTGTGAAGCCCAGATTTCTTTGGAGGCATTCAAGTCATTTGAAAGAGTTTGCCACTATCATTATGTCGAGCTTTACTCTCATTGATAACACCTCTCAATTCAAGTTCAGCCAAAACCCCAGGAAAATTGAGGTCAATGATAAGACACTGATCAAATCATGTGATGGGTTGTCCATACCAAAACATGGTTTGCAATTTGAAGATTTCTCCGATATAAGAGAAGGAAAGATGTCAGATGACATTTTGTTTGGTAGTTCTTCTTTACTTTTTATATTTACCCACCCATAAAATTGTCCCAATCTCTTTATTTCGTGCTTTATTTTTTTCTATTATCCTTGATTTTCCAGATGTTATCGGTCAAATTGTGGAGTACACTGATATTATCACCAGCGACAATGGAGACAAGTCTACCAAGAAACGGATGACTATTCACTTGGAGGATCACAGGTTCATTATTACAACCTGTCTAACTTTCTCTTGCGTTTTATCCCATTTCATGTTGTTTCCCATTCTGTTTTGGTTGATTTAATGTCATCCTCATGTAGCAAGACTATATTAAAATGCACTTTGTGGGAAGACTACGCTGTGGAAATGTCTACATTCATAAACTCTGTCAAGGGAGGGTGCGTGGTTGTTATCTTACAATTTGCAAAGACAACTTTGTGGGATGGTATCAACTTTTGATCATTTGTTTCATGTACCTCACACATGTCCATTTATATACATATCTTCATCTCCTGGTGTTTATATTTTAGTCTATGCTAACTTATTCTCAGGAGAGGTGCAAATATCGAACTCAAAATGGGGTTCCCGCCTTATACTAGATGAGCAACATCCTGATATCATAGAGTTCAAGACCATGTATTGAGATCTTTATGACCATCTGTTTATTTCGTTTTTCAGTTGTACTTTAATTTGCCATTACAGTTGTATCTATTGTTTTTTTTTATGATTGATGATGATTTTCCGATTTGATCAGTGCATCCAGCTCTGGAGGGCTCGATTCCCGTTCAATCAGCCATGTCACCAGCCATAGTTTTACATCAAATTCCCAGAAGTTTCTCAACTCCAATGAATTCTCAAATCTGAGTCAGCTTGACTCAAAGTCTAAGGTATTTTGTGATGATATTTATTTGGGTCATATCATGTTCACTTATGGTATATACTTCTTGCTTATATGTAACAAACATATGAGGTATTAATCATCCTACAGGGTGCAATTTGTGTTGTGTTGGCAACAATTGTCGACTTCGAGAAAAAGGACAAGTGGTTCTACGACGCTTGCTTAAAATGTAAAAAGGCAGCTGACTCTTATGGTTCCAAGTTCCACTGTTTGCTTTGTGACAAAGCAGTACCGTATCCTGGCCAACGGTACCTTTATCTCTTTTGCATTTTGTCTCACCTTTGATTCACATGTATGGTATTTATGAGTTCAGCCACAAATTGCACCTTTTGATGACCAGGATATACCTTCTTTAATTTTAGGTATTTACTTCAGCTAAAGGTTAAAGATGACACTGGAATAGCTTCTCTAATGATGTTTGATCAAGATGTTCAAGATATTGTCCACACTTCTGTATCTGTTCTTCGTGAAAAACAAGCTAAGGTGACCCTCCACGATCACCTTTATATGCGATTGCATGTGTTTCTTTCATCTGATTTTCCACACATCTGTTCATATGTACCCTTCACAGGATGGTGACATGGATGCTTTTCCTGCTGAGTTAAATGTTTTATTGGACAAGACATTATTGTTCTGCATAGAGGTGAAGGCTTCGACACACTCTATCAAGAACACGACGGCTGATGATGAGTTGATAGCGCAGTTTAAATCATTGTCAATCTCCCTCCAGGTAATCGTCATCCCTATCGTCATTTAGTTGCTCTAAGACAAGTGCTATAACATGCGTACTATCCCATGTATTTCGTAAATGTCATACTGAATGAGATTACTGTGTGATGATGTAGGATACTCATTCTGATGCTGCCTCTTCTGATAAGTTGTTGATCGGCCTTGCTACTCCCCACAAACGTCAATACATTGAGCTCGATAGTGGAGAGGAGGACGATTTTCAGATCTCCACCTCCAAGCAAAAGGTTCAAATCAAGATTGAGAAGGATGATGTCGATAGTGGAGATGAGAAGGACTTTCAGATGTCCACCACCAAGCAAAAGGTTCAAATCAAGATTGAGAAGGAGGATGAGTGATTCTTACGTCATTTGATACTATTTGCCCTACTACAAGTATTCTATATATTAAATAAAGTTGTATGGGCGATATGCTACATTGGATCTGTTGACATTTATGGTTTTAAGTTCTACTAAAATTTATATGATAATATTATAATGTTTATAAGTGGCTTTTATATGTATTTATACTATATGTTTGTCTTGTGTGAATACCCCAATCATAACAGATGTTGGTCTGTTTATATGTTTATATACCAATTGTTATATTAGCATATCTTGACCCGGTTGTCGAATGCTTTGTCCCTCCACGTATGTAAAAAGATTATAACTCCAATTGGGTTGACTTCTGGACATGACTTTGGAATTTTTCACCATTATATAATTAAAAAGTTCCTTTTTTATACAAAACAACCCTCATTCAGATAATCACAACATTCCCCCATTCTTATCTTCCCCACCTACTGCCTACCAGTCCCACACCTCCAATTTCATCAGTTCTTTCGACGTTGGCAGCTCTCTCGCCCAGATCCCACACAACCAGGAAGGAACGACTTTCTCATATTCAATGGCTTTACATATATCACATCTACACCCAGTCTCCTCCTACCTCCAACTCGACCTTCACCCCAGCTTGCTCATATTTCATTGGATTCAATGGTCTTTTGGAAATTCAGTCCTACGGAAAGCATCCAATATCATATGGCAATTCAGAATTGTGCCCGGATGATACCTCTAAGGTTTGTCTTGGTTATCAATTACCCTACTGATTTTGGCTAATTTAGATTTTAGAGTTTATGATATTAACATTCATGTTGGAACAAACATGAGAATAAGTACAATTGAGAGGCAATACTTAAACTGCTTACACTATCGAACCCCCCTGAAATATGAGAATATTTGCCCATCATCCTAACCTACAACAGAAGGAATAATTTAGAGTTTATAAAAACAATTTATGATTTTTAATATTCTTTAGTGATTGATAATTTAATGAAAATGTTTGATTGGTGCCTGTATCTCTGTTCTGATTTGGTTCCTAATTTAGTTGGACAATATTCCTAATTTAGTTGGACAATTTATGATTTTAATATTCTGTCCTGATTTCACCAAACCTTGCCCGCATTTTGTCATCACTGTTCATCTTTGCACTTCCCTGGTTACCATGCCCTCATTTTTTCACCAAAACTTTAATGTTTAGGGATTGCTACTGGAAATTCACTGATCATGGATGATGCACATTGTTTTCGAGAGGAGCTACCTACATTGCTAACTCCAAGACCTCAAAAAATGCGGCAATTACAAGGTAAGCCGTCAACTATTTCGGTTATATCTATTCACATTGATTTATATGGTTATTCTGAACCATCAACCATTTCTTTCTTTATCAGAGAATGGTATATCAACTCCTTCACATGCTCTTGAGGATCAAAGGACCCCATCGATTGACATTTCGAATGGTTTGACTTAAATTTCTTTTCAAAAATATCCATCAATAAATGTATGTTTGATTGATTAACTTTATGTTGGTTTTACATATCTAAATTTTCAAACTAATACTATTATTATGCCATTTTTGAGCATATTATGCAGCTTGTGGTAAATCGATTACCCCATCTATTGCTACCAAGCATAGGACCCCACTGTTTGACATTTCTAATGGTATTTATGCACTTTATTTTCATCTACGTAATAATGTTATATAAAGTATATATAATTCCTATCGAGCTCGAGAGTTTTATTTTCCTAAATCTATGTTTTTACACAGTTCAAGATAACATTTGTACACCAAACTCAATTCGTATGGGGATGCCTTTCCGAGATGGTACATCGTCACTTTTTTTTTTCCTTTATCTGCATCCACCATGTTGGTTTTTAGTTTTTAAATTAAATGAAGTTGTAATATAAATGTCTATATTTGTTAACCATCTATCTCATTATGCCATTCTGTTAGGTGGTTATAGTTCACCCATTATGCCTTATGGAAATCGCCAAATGACTCCTACACAGTGTCTTTCTACTGGTAACACTTCCAAATTTTTTATTTTGTGATAATTAATTTATTGGATCTGTTTTTATATCATGAATATCATACTTTTTGGACTTTATCCAGTTACATTGTCTTTTATATATCATTCAGATGACTCTCCGATCCTTGACTCAATTGCACAAGACAGTGGACAAAATAGCCAAGTTAATAATAGAATACGTCGAAAGCTTTTATTGGCTCAAAAACGACAAACTAGGCATCAAGCTTCAGGTTCTCAAACTTAAAACCACATGTGTTAATTCTCCAGCTTTTTGTTCTGAATGTTAAATGAATGCATCTCTTCCCTGTATACCAACTATCTCTTAAACAGCACATGACAAGCCTGTTAGCCCAACTTTTGCTAAACATCAAAGGACTATTTCGCCGGCTCTTTCTAAAGGTTATTGTCAAATATTGGTTGTCTAATTCCATATATTCCTTTTATTTCCTTTCTACAATTTTATATATTGATAAAGAAAAATTTATTGTCACGTTCTTTTCATTTCAATTCACAGCCCATCGCACAGTACCTACGAGATATTCTGGGAGAATACATAATACACCTTTGGCCGATGTTTCAAACGGTAAATTATTCAACGACTACTCTTTTTCCCTTACTGCAACATATTTTAATTTACGCATCTAAGTAATAATTAGTATCTCTTATATATCAACGCCAATGGTAGTAGGAGTGGGTGACAGACTTGAGAGTTTGAAGCTTAATACACATTATAATACACTTTATAATTTTGTAACAGACCTCATAAATTTTTATCATCTGCAACTTATCAAGTGAATCCTAAAACATGGTAGATATCACATAAAACAATCAATATATTTAGATATTCATGAATCTTTCTATATTCATCAATATGTTTCTATTTAACTTATCACTTATCATCCATCATGACTTTCGTATCATTCTGACATTAACAATATGAAATTCAATCTCAATTTTTAGCATTTGTGATTAATTTTTCAGTTTTTATCAATCTGAAATACAATTAGGAGTAAACATCTGAAAATTCAACAGTTGATATACTAAGTTATAAAATCTGAAAATTCAGCATTTGTGATTCATTTTTGACCAATATCTAAATTCAGCAGTTGATATACTATGTTATATAATCTGAAAATTTAGTTTTGAAAATCTGTAAATTAGGAGTCAAAATCTGTAAATTTGATGGTTTGTTCAAACAACTTTTTTTTTCTTAACAGTCTCTTTTTATTTACCCGTTGCACGTGATGCACCACCTCCTATCACACCTGGGACTGATCAATCTTCTGGTGATATTTCTGCTGGTAATACTTCTAATATTGTTGACGTTTTTTCACTAAGTTATAAAATCTGAAAATTCAGCATTTGTGATTCATTTGTGACCAATATCTAAATTCAGCAGTTGATATACTATGTTATAAAATCTGAAAATTCAGTTTTGAAAATCTGTAAATTAGGAGTCAAAATCTGTAGATTTGATGGTTTGTTCAAACAACTTTTTTTTTCTTAACAGTCTCTTTTGATTTACCCGTTGCACGTGATGCACCACCTCCTATCACACCTGGGACTGATCAATCTTCTGGTGATATTTCTGCTGGTAATACTTCTAATATTGTTGACGTTTTTTCACTTATGTTGGTGATGTCTGTTTCCTGCTGGTAATACTTCTGATGGTAATACCTTGCATTACTAACTTTATGTTGTAATTGTTATTACAAAATTTATCTAGGTTATCATGACATTGGTCTTCCCACTTGGACCTGTGGTTCATGTGGTGCGTTGATGTGGTATGAAGAAAGAGGTGTCAAGTCTAAAAATGAGTCCAAGCCAACCTTCAGTCTGTGTTGTTCAAAGGGCAAAGTTGAGTTGCCTTTGGTTAAACAACCACCTACTCTACTGAGAGACCTTTTCTCCGGTGTTGATCCAAGGAGTCACAATTTTTTTGCAAATATCAGAAGTTACAACAACATGTTTGCTTTCACCTCCATGGGTGGAAAGCTTGCACTTCCGAAGGGAAAAGGGCCATACGTCTTTCGTATACAAGGCCAAAACATACACAGAATAGGTAGTCTTATGCCCACTGATGGAAGTTCACCCAAATTCTCCCAATTATATATCTATGATACGGCTAATGAGGAATCAAATCGCATTCAGACTCAAAGGTTTGCAACTTTTAAGTTTTGTGATGTATGTTTTGTTTTTATTGTATTCCAATTCAGTACCCTTCACATTGTTCAATTCCAATCTTGCAGGACAGGCACCGCCGATGATTTTGATGAATCTCTTGTACGTGATTTAAAGCATATGCTTGATGAGCATAACCCACTGGCCCAATCTTTTAGAATGGCTAGAGATCGATTTGGGGATGATATGTCTAAGAGTGTTAAACTTATGCTATTAGGAAGGAGGGGGCGTGATGGACGACGATACAATCTTCCAACTACGTCTGAAGTAGCTGCTATAATTGTTGATGACATCGGTTCTTCGGATGACGGGCGAGATATTGTTATTGAGACACGGACCGGTGAGTTGCAGCGTATCAATGAGTTGCATCCTTCGTATCTTGCTCTTCAGTATCCTTTGTTGTTTCCATATGCTGAAGACGGTTACACCATCGACATTGAACATCGTGATACTGATGCCAACAGAACGAGGACCAGGCTGACCTTGCGGGAGTTTTTTGCTTACCGATTTCAGCATAGGCCAACTGAATGCGCACTTTTTTTATTAGCCGGGCAGTTGTTCCAGCAATTAGTGGTTGATGGTTATACTATAATTGAAGCTTCAAGGCTCTCATACTGTCGGTTCAATCAAGAAACCTTAAGATCTGACACTTATATGAATCTGTCAGATGCTGCTTCTAAAGGTAACACAGAGCCCGCTTCTGCTGGTAAGCGTATTCTATTGCCATCATCTTTTACCGGGGGACCCAGATATATGATGCAGAACTATCAAGATGCCATGGCGTTGTGTAAATATTATGGCCACCCGGATTTGTTTATTACATTCACTTGCAACTCCAAGTGGCCAGAAATTACCCGTTTAGCTGAAATCCTAAATGTTCGGACAGAGGACATTTTTGATTTCTCTTGCAGATTATTTAGTATCAAACTTCATGAACTCATCCAAGATTTAAGGTGCAATCAGCTCTTTGGTAAATGTCAAGCCCGTAAGTACTCATCTACCCTTCTTTCACTACATTGATCTTCTTTCAATCATCTTCATTAGTTACTTTCTTCTGTCTATTTAATGCATGTACTCTCTTATCTCCCATTCTTAATTTGCATGCAATCTAGCTCTTATTTAACTTTTTTAAAATTGCATTTGAAGATAACTGTGTGCTCCTACTTACAAATTTTCTACCCCAACATGTTTTAAATACACGATATTTGAAGACAGGTGTCAAGCACATTAAGAGCATATAAAAAAAACACATAAATTATATTGATTCATGGATATACTCACTTTTAGATTAATGGGTATCATTCCCTCAGTTTGGAAAGATCGTTAGACACCACTCATTGTAAGGCATTGTTAGTGTTGCTAGCTCATTATAATCAAGATTTATATTCATCTCGTGTATGAAATATATTGGCCTATGCTACTTCTAAAAACTCAAAATACAAAATTTGGTGGATTTTATCACTGTAAAATAAAGAGCATCTTCTGCTCTAATTTAAATGTTGCTCTGGATAAGCATTTTAATAGTCCTTTTTTTTTATCCAGTTGTCTATACTATAGAGTTTCAGAAACGTGGTCTACCCCATGCTCACATTGTTCTGTTTCTCGATCGAGCTGACAAGTTATCAACCGTTGAGGACATTGATAGAGTTATTTCAGCTGAAATTCCAGATCCCCGCACAGATCCTGATTTGTATTCGGCAGTTACGGACTTGATGATGCACGGTCCTTGTGGAAAGTCAAATCCCAATTCTGTGTGCATGAAAGATGGAGCTTGCACAAAATATTTTCCTAAGGGTTATGTGGAGAACACAACATTTGACGATGATGGCTACGCTTTATATAGAAGGTCCAATAATGGTCGTAGTGTGCAAAAGGGAAAATTTGAGCTGGATAGCAGATTCGTTGTTCCTTACAATCCAACACTCCTACTCAAGTATCGGGCACACATCAATGTCGAATGGTGCAACCAATCTCGATCAATAAAATATTTGTTTAAATACATAAGCAAAGGAAATGATCGAATCATGGCAACTATCTCAAATGATGATCAGGATGGAAAGGATGTTGATGAAATTCAAAGGTTCTATGATGCAAGGTAACCCATCCCTTCATATATTTATCTTTGTTGTCAACTCGGATGTTATCCTTCGTGACTCTATCTCATTATATCTTTTTACATCCTGCATTTCTTGGGCTAACACATTGTTAAAATTCATTTTCTAATCACTCGTGTCATCACTTTTAGGTATCTCTCTCCAATCGAGGCACTTTGGCGAATATATGAATTTCCTATCCATTACAGAATTCCGTCCGTTGAAAGGTTAAGTTTCCATTTGCCCAATCAACAAAATGTTGTGTTCCATGATGCTGACCCCATTCGTGATGTCGTTAAGAAATCTGGCAATCAGAAAACTATGTTCTTGGCTTGGATGGAATGCAATTCGAAGTATGAAGAGGCAAAAGGCCTTACTTATGCTGAGTTCCCTACTTTGTTTGTTTGGAAACAACAACAAAGGGAATGGGCTCCGAGACAACGTGGTTTTTCCCTTGGAAGGATGTTTCATGTATCTCCTGCCACTAAAGAACTGTACTTTCTACGGATCTTATTAAATCTGGTCAGGGGTGCTACCTCCTATGAAGATATTCGCACAGTTGACGGGGTTGTATATGATTCCTTCAGAGAAGCGTGTTATGCAAGGGGATTGCTAGATGATGAGAAGGAGTACATCGATGCTATAGTTGAATCTAGCTTTTCGGGCCATCCTTCTTATCTAAGGAGGTTGTTTGCTATGTTATTACTCAACGGTACATTGTCTAGACCAGAATATGTATGGGAGAATACATGGCATCTTCTTTCCGATGATATTCTTCACCATCAAAGAAAAGTACTTAGAATGAAAGGTACGTATATGCATATTATATTTCTTCGCCGTAAAAAATGAAGTTCTTCATTCTTTTGGATTCGTAAGAAAATAGTTATGATATATGACATATATATGATAAACTACCTAAAGAATTATTATATAATTATTATATAAAATTGTCAGTGTGGTTTGCAAGACAAATTACATTAGTTATAACTTGAAAAACTGTAAAACCGAATTGAATGATAACGAAAAAAATTCTCATTGAATTTAGACATATATAGCTCCATTCCCTTTCAAAGCCTTGACTTCATTGAATTTATTAGTTGGCAGCTATACATATATGCCTCCAAATACATTAATATTGGATACCGTAAGGCTGAATTAGTTCAAGCTGGCAGATCCACGTAGCCCTCATCATCATCTAATATATATATAGTGACAGAGAATGAAAAATTTGAAAAGGAGACCAAATCTACGAAATTCCTAATCGAGGAGTTGTTTTGTTATGGTTTTTAAGTTCACATTATGTTGTTTCTTTTCTACATGGATCAAGGACTGAGACCTAAAATTGGAACAAAATTGGAGATTGTGGTTGTGGAGATCTCCTGCGCCATTTCTATCCACGTAGCCATTGTTTTCTTTTTTTACATTCCTGATTATTTTTAATATTGGCTTGCATTTTTGTGGAAAATTTAACAGATTTGCATAATACATCATAATATTGTTAGTAATATTCTTTTTTTTGAAAAATATAACAAGTTAAAAACATGTTGTGTTTTTGTATTTAGACTTGCAGTTAACGGAAGGACAGTTGAGAAACTATGCTCTTGCAGAAATTGAGAAATCCTTGCAGCGAAATGGCAGCTCTCTTAGAAATTACCCTCCAATGCCTCTGCCAGATGATATTCTCATCACTGAATGTTCTAATAAGCTTATTCAAGATGAACTGAATTACGATAAAGCTAAGCTAGCTCAGGAGCATCAGACACTGATCGCCATGTTTACCGATGAGCAATCTGCTGTTTATGAGGAAATCATGCATGCTGTTTCTCGAAATGTAGGAGGTCTTTTCTTCCTTTATGGATATGGTGGAACAGGTAAAACTTTCATTTGGCGAGCTCTTTCAGCAGCACTACGTTCAAGAGGTGATATTGTCCTAACAGTTGCTTCAAGTGGGATTGCTTCTCTTCTTATCCCAGGCGGCAGGACAGCACATTCTAGATTTGGGATTCCTATAGACATTGATGCTCATTCAACTTGCCACATCAAAGCAGGTACTCCTTTGGCTGATCTTATGTGCAAGGCACAACTTATTATTTGGGATGAAGCACCTTTGATGCACAAGTTCTGTTTCGAGGCATTGGATCGCAGTTTAAGAGACGTCCTCAAATTCTCAAATCCTCATAGCTCAAATCAGCCATTCGGGGGGAAAGTTGTTGTGCTTGGTGGTGACTTTAGGCAGATATTGCCTGTTATTCCTCGAGGGACTAGACATGACATTGTCTCTGCAGCAATAAATTCATCTTATTTGTGGACGTCTTGCAAGGTGCTTACCCTTACGAGGAATATGAGGTTATCGAGTGGTTCTGCAGATTCTAATTTGCAGGACCTAAGGCAGTTCTCAGACTGGATTCTTGCAATTGGGAATGGGACATTGGGAGATGTACATGATGGTGAATCTTTCATAAACATACCTTCTGATCTTCTACTTACCTACACAGGTGATCCTGTTGCAGCCATTGTTGAATCAACTTACCCTTCGATATTGCAAAAATTATCTAATGCAAGGTATTTCGAAGAAAGAGCCATCCTGTCTCCAACAAATGAATTGGTGGATGAAGTGAATGACTATTTACTTGCTAAGATGCCTGGTGATGATAAGGTGTATTTGAGTTCTGATAGTATTTTGAAGACAGATGGGCATATAAGTGCTGAACAACCATTATATTCAACCGATTTTCTCAATGGCATCAAAGCTTCTGGCATCCCGAATCATGTGTTGAGACTGAAACTTGGTGTTCCCATTATGTTGCTGCGTAACATCGACCAATCTGCTGGGTTGTGCAATGGAACCAGGTTGATAACAACTCGACTAGGGGACCACGTCATTGAGGCAAAGGTTATGTCTGGCCGAAATGTTGGCGACCAAGTTTTCATCCCTCGGATGCTCATGTGCCCTTCAAATACCGCTTCTTTACCATTCATGTTTCAAAGGCGACAGTTCCCCGTGTCTGTCTGTTTTGCCATGACGATTAACAAAAGTCAAGGGCAAACACTTTCCCGTGTTAGTTTATACCTAAAGAGACCGGTTTTTACTCATGGCCAACTGTATGTTGCCATATCCAGGGTTACAACCAAAGCTGGGTTGAAAATTTTGTCATGTGATAAAGAAGGTCAGCCATTGAACACCACAACTAATGTGGTGTACAAAGAAGTATTCGAAACATTGACATAACCAGGTTTGTTTAATTATATTGTAGTTTTCACATTTTTTAACCAAGTATTTTACATGTTTCGCTTGAGACTATCCATCCTATACAGTGTACGTTTTGATTTAACATTCGTGGAGTTGAGTTTTGTATAATTTGTTTTATATTTTTTAATTGATGTGTATGTATTCTGCTGGTGTCTGTTCCTATATGGTGGTCCTAATGATATCTCTTGGTTAATTCAATTGGTGAGTCGACTTATGAACATTGAAATTATAGGAAATATTCTAATTTATTATTATAAAAAAGCATAAGTAGAAGAACAATTACACAGGTTGTAATTCTAATTGTTATAATTTCTTGCAACTTTCAGGGTTCTCAATAATTGAAGATGGTGTCACTGTGAAGTTATAAATCATTTGAGATTGGAATCCAAGTTTTATACTCGCTATCAAGACAACATTTCTACTTGTGTATTATTTAGATACTATGTATTATACAAGTGACTTTATTATTTTCTAACCGCTAATATGTGTATTTTTTTGGACAAATTTTTGGTATTATTTAATATTCACAACTTTATTATTAAATTGCGCGCCATTGGCGCGGGTATAGGACTAGTTGTATATTATATTAGGTAATTTTCATGCATATTTTACATTATAGTTAATTTATATTATTTGATTTTCAGAGTCTACACTAGTATTTTTATATATTTTAGGTATTTTTGGGTTAGATCTTTAATTTGGAGGTTGATCATAGCTATTTTGCAATTTGGAAGACAAGATGCATGGGCTGATGAACACCGTATGTGGAGGAGGAGATGCGCCGATGCGGCTCCAGGACTTGTGCTCGTGCTGCCTTACTAGCTTTACTTTTACCATATTAATATTAATATTATATAAATTAGGATAGATGGAAAATTAGAAATAGATAGGGTTTGGGATTCATAGTTATTATTATACATATACATACACGCATACGGCAAAAAAAGAACGTGACTAACCGTGACCGTGACTAATTTTATTCCAAACCCTATGCTGTGTTTTGTTTTCATGGAGATCTAAACTTGTTTGATTCATTTATGGATTGAAGTTTTGATTTGATAAAATTGTGAGATTTCTATTTTTATTGATATTTGTATTGATTCTTTTGCGAATATTGTTGATTTCTTCTAACTCGTACAACTAGTTGAGCTTATTGCTAGGATTTTGTAGATTTCTCGTAGCAAACCTTAATCCATAGTAGCAATCATACCTTTTTAGGACTCGTAGAACTAAACTGGTGTGTAGAGAATCAATTACATGTTGAGTACTAACTCGTAGTTTGGTGTTACATATATCCTTGTTAATCCATCTTAATGCTACTATTAAGTTGAATTTTAACCGTGTTAAGGTTATCTAATTAGTAAGGGTTACTAGCACTCGTAGGACTAGTACGTAAATTACACAAGATTAGGACATGAATAATAATAGGATGAAATGAGAACTTAAAGAAGAATCGAGGATCAAATAATCAAACTAAAGTGGATATTTGTAGATGAAACTATTTTCTTAATTGTTATCTCCAATAATTTGTTTATAGTTTATTTTATTTTCTTTCAAATTTCATCACATAAAAACCCACATGTTTTCTCTTAATTGGTAAATACAAATTACATAGAAATAACTTGATTCTCTATGGGATCGACTCGTGTTTACCACACCACATTAGTTAGTAGGTTTGAATTTATTTTCATATGATTTATGCGAATAAAAACCGTCCTATCACCATTGTTGAGAAAGGTCTTGCAATGCTCTCTCATGCCAAGTTACCACAACAGTTTTAGGAGCATACTTTTCACACATCAGGACTCTCACCTAGTCACCCTTGTGTTACACTACAAATTTCCCTTGGAGGTCCTCTATGGCAAAGTTCCTGACTGTAAGTTCCTTAAAACTTTTGGTTGTTTATGCTATCCTTTTTTGCTTCCTTATAATTCCAAAAAATTGGAGTTTCGGTCTTTTCCTTGTATATTCATCGTGTACAGTTCCAAGCATAAAGGGTATTTTTGTCATCATGTTCCCACTAATCGTGTCTATATTGCTTGTCTTGTCATATATATTTGATGAAGCCACCTTTCCTTATCTTGCTCATACTTCCTCGCCTTCGCGACAACCACCCTTTTAGCGGGACATGCTCCCCTAATCAACAAGCATCTTCGCCATGGCTATCATTATCTTCTACCTCATCCACACCGTCATCCTTCGCCTCGGCCCCTCCATCCGCAATACCGGCTTCAGCCTCGGCATCTCCCCCTGCCCCCATGCAGCCTGCACTGGCCCATGCACACTCTCCAGCAGCCACCCCTGACCATCCTTCCAACCCGGTCTCTCAATCCTTAGAGAAGGAATTAGCGGGTCAAATGTCTCTTGATCAAGGTACTTCCTTTTCTCCCTCTCCTATTGTGCAACCTTTTGTTCCTTCTTATTTTTGCCCTACTATTGAGGGCACACATACTATGCTCACACGAGCAAAAGCAAACAATTTGAAACCAAAGGCTTTCACCACAACCAAACATCCTCTCCTAACCACTCTTGACCTGTATGATGAACCCAAAACCTTTCTTCAAACATTCAAGTCACCCGAGTGGCAAAATGCTATGCAGGTTAAGTATGATTCTCTTATAAATAATGGAACTTGGACTCTTATGCCTCTTTCTATGCATGCTAAAATTGTTAGTTGTAAGTTGGTATATAGGATAAAGCACAGGGTTGATGGTTCCATTGAGCACCATGGTTTTCGCCCTTACAAGTTTGAAACTTCGCTCTTCGTCAAACGTTGGGCTCGTTCGGTTCTCTTTATTTTAGTATATGATGATGTTCTCATTATTACTGGGTTTGCACCTGCAAAGATTGATAAGTTCATTGTTCTTCTTAATCACACCTTCTATTTGCGAGATCTAGTTGATCTTTAATTACTTTATGAGATGAGATGCTTCGTTCCCCAAACCAGATTGTCTTATCTCTACAAAAGTACATTCGTGACCTCCTAGTGAGAAGCAAGATGTATAATGCTCACCCTATTTCTTCTCCATTTGACTTGGCCTCCCGCCTGGTCTGCGATGGGGATTCTCTAACTAATCTTCACCTATACAGAAGCATTGTTGCGGTCTTATAGTATACTACCATCAATTGGTAAAAGATCTCTTATGTCGTCAACAGGATGTGTCAGTAATGCACTCTCCCACTGAAACCCCTTTAACAATGGATATTATAAGTAATATAGGTAATTATACAAAATAAATATCAGATTTTATACTAAACCTAGAAAATAATGTGAGTATCACATTACCACATATACCGTCTATATGATACTCCCTCCATTCTAAAATATAAGTCGTTTGACTTTGTGATACGTGTTTTAAGAAGCTAAAACTATATAAAATATTAACTTTTTTATTAATTTTTTAAAATAATATTATATACTTATTAATAATAAGGAAAATATTATTTTAAAATTTAAAAAAAAAATATTTTATATAGTTTTTAGTTTCTTAAAAAACATGTCACAAAGACAAACGACTTATATTTTAGAACGGAGGGAGTACTCACCTTCTTTAATTTTCCCCATTTTATGACTTTAATTATTATTATTATTTTCATATAATTTATTATATTCATATTTATTTATTTATTTGATAAATGATATTCATATTTAATATCACTACTATGGCTTAGCTCTAAATAAAATAAAATAAAAACAATGAACATATACATATGTGTGAATAGTAACCAAAGTTGTTGCTCAGAAATTAAAAAAAAAATTAAAAATTAAAACAGTAACTAAACTTTTGCTTCATATTTTAAAAAGCAAAATCAAACTTTTGCTTGATTTGGGTCTGGTATATGAGAGAGAACCTATAGATTGTATTGTCCCCATTATCAAAAAGAATCTTTCCATGGCTAAGAAGCCTCTGATCACTTCCCTTTTTTCTTCCTTTTCATTCACCGCCAATTCTTTCTTTTAAAAAGAAAAATTATATACTCCGTATATATTTCACGTTTAATTTCACTTTTGTCCTCAAATTTAAGAAGAGGATTTGCATTTCACAAAAATTGACAACAAAGAGGAACAAGTCCTATAAACAATAATCAAAACAGCTCGATGTATTAGATAAATCATAAATGATATATTCTCTAACCTTAATAAGCAACAAAAAAACATCATTAATCACTGTGTGATGGGGTTATGAATCATTAGAAAAAAAATTGTCTTTGATGATGAAAACTACGAAGATATCAAGAAGCAAGAAGCATATCTATGACAACAACTAAAACAACAACTAAATGACTTCAGAACATTATTTTGGAAGGACATGAATAATAACTCAACAACAACCAACCCCTAGACACAGAAAAATATTAAATGGACGAAACAGGCGGAACCCTTCAAATATCAATTTCAAGGGTTCTAGGCTGGTTTTGTTATTTGTAATCATGCCGATTTTGTTTTGTCTTCTGACTCCACGTAATGCAACTTCGTCTCCCCACTTATGGACGAGGCTTTAGCACTTCAGTTGAAACTTGTAGCAACTAGAGATTTTTCCTCACAATCATCAAAACAACCTCCGACGTCTAGCACATCACTTGAGAGATTGAGATGATTGTCACAGACATCCAGTATCTCCTTCAACAATTTGAGTGAGTCTTTTGTTCTCATATCTTCCGCGAAATCGAGTAGCAGACAAGGTGGCTTATCTCAAACACTCAATGGACTACATGACTCTTCAATTCCATCTGAACTTCATGTCCTTAGTTCAAGAGGATATATGTCATTAGAAGGTGGTTAAGTAGAATTTGACACCTCATAAATACTTACCTTGTATTATATAAAAAATAAAAAGAATAAAAGGATTTGCATATTATTCACATAAGTAGACATAATCAAGCTTTATAATTTTAAATACAACATTTCATGATTTGATCGGATTAAAATGCAAACCTTTTTATTTCTACTTTTAAAAAGGGAGTAAAAAAGAGCTCCTTAAATAACCAGTTATAACTTTCTTGCATTCACACTTAATATAAAGTGGTAAAAAACGAAAAGAAAAAGAAGGTGGGCAACCCAAACCAAACCAAACCCAACCCAACCCCTTTTCGCACTTGTCGCTGTCCCTATAATCGAATTGAGAAACCCCCACCCCCCAACATAAACATAAAACGCTATATTTTCACTAGATTTCCAAATTAAATAAATTTCATTTTAATACATATTTAAATACAATATAAACATAAATGGAATCACGTTTGATTCAAAACCCGTTTGATATAAGATTAGGTAAAGTAAAGGGAAAGAAAAAAAATTGTTTGAGAAATTATATTTTAGAGAAGTTTTGTGATTTTAGAAAAGAAAAAAATTAACATTTTTGTATTAAAAAATAAGTGAAACATATAATGATTAAAGGAGGATAGAAGATATGGAGATCATATACTCAAATTGATTATTAAAATTAGAGAATTGAAGCAAATTTTATATTAAAAAATAAGAGAAGGTGGTAATAATTAAAATTTTAATAAAAAAGTGTTGACAGCAACAACAAAATCCCGATATAATCCCGCTTATAGCAAGGTGTGGGGCTCGAATTTTATACATTCATATCTCAAATTATGTTAAGAGGATATTTTCGTGCATAATAAAAATAAAGAAAACAAGCATACACGATCTAGAAAAAAAAACCACAAAAGAACATGTATAAACCTCGTGCAAAGAAAATAAGAAAGTGTATAAGGATACACTCAATTATCGCTAAGCCGCATGTGACTAGAGCTCCTCAATAACAAACCTTGAGTTATAAATAAACTATATTTGAATTGTTTTTCATTCATCTATCCTAAATTTATATGAAATACAGTAATATAAAACAACAATTTTGATAAAGGACAACTTCCTATTAAAATATAGTTACTAGTTAGTGTATTGAATTCTCACACCCGGGGGCAAATGGGGCAGTATAATCATACCACAGGGGCCCTAAAACTGTTGATCGTGTGGCTCTGTGTAACGTGAGTTTGACCCGTTGCTTATGCCCGCAGTTGAAGAAGGTGAACCAAGAACGACCCATCAAACAAGCCCCCCAAAAAGCCCTCTAAACCCACCATCAGCTATTAGCTATACCTGTCCCCACCCACTTTCTCCCCCCAATCAACTCTTCCAACTTCCCAATATATCTATTATCTCTCTCAGTCTATGTCTATGTCTATATATATATATATATAACCTTTTTCCTCTTCACCCCCTTCCTTTTTGTTTCCCCTCCCTCCAATCACACAAAAACCCTAGCTATGGCGATCTCACCAAATCTCTTACAATAACACTGTTCTTTCATCACCTCTGTCTTATGTCTGCCACATCTATTACTTACACACATCATACATGGGGTAAGACTAAGTTTCAGCTTTTTTCATTTACATCTACTGCCCTGGATCAGTAAATTTTTTGATCCCCACTCTCTTTAATTAATTTCTTCATTTATTAGCCTATCTATCTATCTATCTATATATATATATATATGCTCTCCCTTCCTCCCTATTCTATTCTATATATATATATATAGTACCTTCTACTTTGTTCACTATTTATTCTCTTCCTGCAATTTGTTAGGTTCATAACCAACCCCTCCTCTATATTCATTTATCTCCCCACTGTTTTCATCCAGCTAGCTAGTACAAAAGTCGATTGTAGATCCTTTAGAGGACGGTCTTCCATTTTTTTTAATCAAAAGAAAAAGTAAACTGATCAATATGGATTCTGGAAATAGTAGTAGCATGCAATCTTCTAGTGGTGGAGATGATCAGGAATATGATTCCAGATCTTTCTTCCCCAACATCACTCCCCCGCCACCAGCTCCACCTCCGCCGGTGAACAACCCGCAGCTCTTATTCAATCCCCCTGATCACCATCCCGGCTACCTCCAGGCCTTCTCCGATCGGGATTTGTTCACCTGGCCTCCACCGTCTCTACTCAGATCCGACCCGACTCACCCCAACCCTAATCAGAATATCAATTACCTTTCTTTTTCCGGCGAGTTCTCCGCCCCCGCCGCCACCGATACCGTGTCTGCAGCACCGCAGCAGCAGCAGCAGCAGCAGCCTCCACCGCCGCCTCCTCCGCCGGCTGCTCCGCCGGGGCCCAAGGCACAGAACCCGGGCCCGAGCAAGAACCCGAAGAAGCGGACGAGGGCATCGAGGAGGGCGCCGACCACCGTGTTGACCACCGACACCACCAACTTCCGGGCCATGGTGCAGGAGTTTACCGGGATACCCGACCCGCCGTTTTCGGCAGCCGCTTCCGTCTACTCCCGCCGCCTTGACCTCCTTGGCACCGCCGGCTCCTCAATGAGGCTGGCAGCCGCATTGGGCGGCAGCGGAGGCGGCCTTCTTAGGCCGACAGCCCAGCGGCTGCCGGCTTCTAACAATGTCATGATCCAAGAAGTGATTAGTCAAAGCGGGTCGGGGCAGGGCGACCCGATGCTCGCCTTTCAAACGCTACTCCAACAACCCCATCACCAACAACTAGGATACCAACAACCGCAACCACCGCCGCTAAGCAGCAACCAGAATGCCACATTTGGGATCAACATCGGGTTACTCGGGTCCGAAAATCATCTCTCAAACACAATTGGGTCGGAATCTTCCTCGGGTAATCTCTTGAGGATGAACCCCCAACACCACCATCAGCAGCACGGTGGGAGCACTGCTGGAAACAATGACAACAACAACGACAATTATGTGATGAGTTGTGGAGCCATGACTTCGTCGTCTACTACGGATTTAATTCGACCGCAGGGGGAGTATCGCAACCAGTAGAGGTGAAGCTGATTGGTCAAGGTACGTTAGGTTATGACTTATGAATTAAGGATTAATTGATTCATTAGTTGGGAAATACAATACATATATATATGTCGATCTCGATCTTTGATCGATTTAGTCCAAGTGTTAAAAACTTGTACCTAGGATTATCAATGGTATGTTACACTTATTAATATGCGGAGGAATTTAATTGAATTTTTGCTTGCTTGCAACACACTTAAATTCGTTTTGAATTTACAAACTGATGGTATTATATATATTGATTGATGAATATTATGAGAAGGGGGTGGTGGGTGAGGGAAATGGGACTATTGTAGAAGCCAGCAATATAGATTATTATAGGAGCTATAGGCATATATTGTAGATCGAATGAATCAGTGTGGTGTGCAGTGCAAATGCAATGATGGAAATGGAGAAAAAAATAAACCAATGAGTAAATAGAGAGATTTGTTTTTTTTTTCATGGATTTGGTGGTGAGATGGTGATGATGCTTTAATTTGCGGTGGTTGTAATGTTACATTACTCTGCATTTTGCACATTCCTCTCCTCTCTATCGACTTCACTCATGACGTTGTCATGATGTGCTAATTACTTACTTATAATCACCTATCTCATCACTCATACTATCCTTTTTGTTTCTCGCCGCGGTATTCCTTTTTTTTTTATCTTCTTTAAATCTCTATCCTTTGATTTTTTTGTGTTTGTAACACACATTTGATTCCGATATATGTAGCTTTTATTATTGTTGTAGGCCGGCATTTACAATTAGTAGTACTTGAGTAATTACCAGTATATAATATACTAATGTTTTAATTATTGGGTTCTTTTTGGGAGTAAAGTAAATCATTAAATTTGGGGTTGTGGGTGAAAATAATTTTACAGGGTCATGTCAAACTGGCTGTGTTAAGTTCTTGGTATTCATAATTTGGGGCATATTCACGCGTGTGTATATGTAAGTATTATGCAATCATATACCATAGGAAATTAACTCATTTACTTTTTACTTTCCCCAAAAACTTCGTCTCTTTGGATTTTGATATATTTTCCACGGAATAAAACTCCCACGGATATATTATTATCACCATAAAATATGTGTCTACTTTTGTTTTTTTTTTCTTTTATTTTATCGCATGTATAATTTCTTTTTTTTTAATACAATAAAAAACGCTGATGTTCTAATTTTACAATTTCATAGGAATTCAATCAATTACTAGTCCGTAATGTACGTTTATCATACATTTGTTTTACATGTTTTCAGTATAACTGGAATATTATTAATATTTTTTTTATTAAAGAAAGAAGTACATAATGTATAAGGCTGGGTAGCACCTCCTTTACTTTCCTGGTCAATATTCTCCTGCGCGGTTTGACTCTGACCAGAGGATTTTTTTTTTTTAAAAAAAAAAAAAAAAAAAAAAAACATGATCTATGTGTGTACACTATCGATCCATGGTATTTGGTAGGGAATTGAATTTCTGCCCAAAATCTTTACTAATCAAAAAAATATTCATACATATCGATCCATGGTTAAAGATCGGATCAGAAGTTTTTTCTTTTCTTTTTTCAAATCACTCCTTTAAAATTTCTTTTAAATTGAAATAAAAAATTATTTAAATTATTTTGTTTCACCACCTTCTCCATTCCAAATATTTACAAATGATATCAACCTTTGCAAAGAAGACTATCCTAAATTGGGTAAACTCAAAAAAGAACAAGAGGATAAAACGCCTAAGAGCAACCCCGGCCCTGATGTACTAACAATAGTGTGGAAAAAAGAAATATTAAATGGAAAAATCACTTTAAAATGAATTTTGAATGGATATAGACTTGACTCTGGAGAAACTTTTATTGGTTATATTATCAGATATCACAATGCACACCCCATATGCCTCAAAGCTAATAAAAAGCAATTGTAGCTCTGTCATTGGTGCAAAAGTTATGGCTCTGTATAAAGGTATAAAAGAAGTCATTGCTAGAAATACCCAAAATATTGAAATTGAAGGGGATAAACTCTGCATTGTTAATGCACTTATGGGTGCTTGAAATTGCCCTTGGGAGATAGAAATGATTATTTCTGACTCTCGTCTGGACCTCTTCAAATTTTCCTCGATCCACATTCGTCATGTCTACATGAAAGTAATAGTGTTGCGGATAGGCTGGCTCAGCTGGGACACTTAACTCCTAACGCTAACTTTGATATAGATACATAACTACAGTTCTCATTCGAAATGATGTTTTAGGCTGGACTACAGATAGATTGTAGTTGGACCTAATTTTTTTCCTTTATAAAAAAAATATATTTTAAAAATATTTAATTTTGGATAATGTTATAGAGTTAAAAAAATTCTCTATTTTTCTATTGCTTCTCTATTTTTTTTAGATCGGATATTTCAATTTCTTTATAGCTCACACACATATTTTTTTCTCTTTCAAACAAGTTTTGCTTCTCATTGCCTTTTCACTTAAGTTGGAGCTAGGGATATAGACTCGAATCGAACATATTTTACCATGTTAGATTTCGGGAATCCCAATTGATATATATATATATAGCGTCATATTTATTTTTGTTTTTATATTATAGATCATGACCTACGTTCTAATATAAAAGTTTATACTGGCGAGTAAATTATAGTTTCGCCTTATCTTATATGGAGTATTTTGGTATCGCTTATCAACTTACATAAGGTCACTTGCAATGAAGTGTCGAGGGATTCAAAAGAGGAAGACAACTTAGCATTTTTTATGTGATGGAGGAAAGAGAAAAGAATGAACCGGGTGGGCAAAGCGAGCAGAAGAAGCGAAGCAAGCAGAACAAAACGACGTCATTTTGGCCTTAAAAGGCCCAAAACAACATCATTTTGGTGGTTGGAAGCAAAAGGGAAAGGAGGCGCTGGCGCGTTCCCATTGCTAGATTTCGGGGAATGGGAACGCACCATGTGTCAAGGGGTTTTAATCAAATTAAAACTCTCCATTTCACCCATAAATAAAATGTAAAAAAAATATTTTTGAAGATGATTTTTTTTATCTATCCAATAACACCTATTTTGCATATATTTGGAAAAAAATGATAAGTTTAACATATATTAAATATTTAGAGTCACATAAACACTAACATTAACTTATAAGTCAACATAAAATTAAACCATAAAAATACATAAATTTAAACATAAAATAACACTAGCCACTAGATCTTAAACATGAAAACACACACATAAACTAGCTAAAACATAAAATTATACGAGCAACTACACCTTAAACATGAAATTACACATAAACATGAACTTAAACACTAGAAACAAACATTACATATACACGTTAACTTTTTCATCACTATTTAGTTAATGGTCATCTTGGCATGCTCCTTGATCAGCTTCTTCCTCAATTATTCTTCCTCTAAAGACAACGAATTCGTACGGGCTGTTAAAGATTGTAAGAAGGTTATACTTATATTCCACATGTTTAGCCTTTTTCACCAACCTTTAATACCTTCGTCTCGGCTTCCATTTTCTTCCTTACTTGAGTTTCAGCATATACCCGGAGAGTTTCTCTTCTCATTTCCATTTCCTCGTCCCTCAACTTCGCTTCGATTTCCCTCAACTCTACCTCCCTTCTCTTAAGTTCATAGTACTTCACAAGATTCGGGGTTATGATTGACTCATTTAGCATAGTACTTGGCCTCTTTGGACAGAATCTTTACTGGTGTTAAGTCAACCACTCACAAGATACCCGTCCTCCCTTTTCAGTCCAACGTCTTCTCGTTCCTTCGCCATTAATAGCAACCTTAACATCTTCATCAGCAGCAACATCATCATCTTCATTAACAGCAACCTCAACATCTTCATCATAACCTCCATCTTCCATACTGGCTTGTGTTCCAAATGTTGGATGGGTAATAGATGGAGACATCAGGTTTAGAGTTGGATTTGGATCATGGTAAATGTTTGGGAAGGGTTGAGCATTTGGATACGTCTGATAAGGAGGTATAAAAGGAAGGTTTGCATAATGATATGAGTGTGTGTTGTTTATTTAATATGTTGTTTGGAAGTATAAGTTGTGTAATTTTTTTCCGTATTTTTTCATTTTATCAATTTAATAAAATATTTCTAAATTTAATTATTTGCCTTTTTATTGTAATTATATGTATTAATATTAATATTAATAATATCATTATAAAAATATTATCTAAGTAAAATAAATCATTATTTATCTTAATAAATAAATAAATAAATGCAAAGCGAAATAAGAGTCGCTCGACTCTATGTTGTGAATGAAAAAAGATAAAAAAAGTTGAAAAGTGATTCTTAAGCTGATGTGGCAGGAATATTTGCTGATGTCTGAAATAAGTTAAGAGTCGTGTGACTCTCTGTTGCACATGCTCTAAATAGTGGGATATATGTTCACAACATTATTGGCAAATATAAACATATTTGATGGGTTTTTCTACATTTCATATGTAAGTAATGGTGGAACCAATGGGGGACTCGAGTGACATCTAGAGACATATCCTCCGGGGGGTAAAAGGCGGCTCGAACTCTGGCAAATCGAATAATAATAATAATAATAATAATAATAATAATAATAATAATAATAATAATAATAATAATAATAATAATAATAATAATAATAATAAGTGAGGATGCTAAAGCTCTTCCGATTATGGTTAGGGAGGGTCCGAAGTTGGGGCTATATATTAAAATTCAAAAAACTGAATTGTTCTAGCCGACTGAAGATCCGAGGAGCTTTGAAGTTGGTTTGTTCCCGCCTGATATTTCTAGACCCCAATTGGGGGTGAAATTGTTAGGAGGGCCGGCCAGCAACAGTGGTACATTCTGTAATAGCTTGATTATGAGGAGAGTTGACAAGTCGATAGAGGTTCTAAAAGTTGTGAGGAGGCTAGAGGATCCTCAATGTGAACTGCTCCTTCTAAGGAATGGTATCAGGGTCTCAAGATTGTTGTTTAACCTTTAAATGTGCCCTCTTCATGCCCTCCCTAGTGCCATTAGTTATTTTTATGATGAGCTTCGGGTCTCCCTTGAGCATGTTATTACCGCAGGGGGTCGGGAGTTTAGTCCATGGCAGTGGCGTCATGTCACTATTATATTAAAACTTGGTGGGTTTGGTGTGCTCACTGTGCAGGATGTTAGTCATTTTTCTTTCATCGCATCTCATCTCCAAATGGCTGAACTCCAATCATTTATTTTGAGTAATTTAATGCCATCACCATCTAGATGTCTTGACATTGGCCCTGACAGTATTCTCACCCAATCCATCTCGAGGTATGTCACTTGTATTGGTTCAAATATTGTTGACTTGGTTGTATCCTCTGCCCCCAAAAAATTCATGTCAGCATTGGCGGATCAATACTTCAAGTTCATTGACGACAACATAGTGACTATGCTCAATTCGACGCCAATGTAGTTACACGGTCTGCAAGCTATGAGAGGGGAAAGAGCGCTTGATTTTTTGTTGACTGTTCCCATAAGGGTCTTGCTCAAACCATGTCGTCTCGACAGTTTCATTCTGTCCTCCAATACCATCTCTCGATCCCTATATTTAGTGGTTATCCGACTTGTCCCAATTGTGAGCTTGACAAGATGGACCCATTTGGAGACCATGCTTTACACTACAATCAAGGCATCGGGACTAGGCACCGACACAACATGGTCTGAGATGTTTTAGTAGACATCTTTTATAAAGCGAGCATTGCAGTTCAGAAAGAAGCGCATACAGGTATGAGCAACGACGATGGTGTTGAGTTAAGGTCGGGTGATTTGTTGGTTTATGGGGGGGACAAGAGGAGAGACACTTGTATCGAGGAGGTAAGGGCTTCGCTGTTCATGACCAGATTCAATGACTCATTTGTACCCACCAAAGTGGTCTCTCAAGCCACTGAAAGGAAGGAGAAGAAGTACACAAATATTTGTGTCGTTAAAGGGTATTGCTTCGTGACTTTTGTGTTCTCTACTTTTGGTGAATTGGGAGATGATGCTATTGATTTTTTGAAGCGGGTTCAGCTGGTTACGAAAAATCATGGGATGTTGTCCGTTAATGGCGATTTCATATTTCATAGAGTTGGTTTTACTATTTAAAAAGGTGTTGGAGCTCAATTTGTTACGAGGCTTTCAACATTTTTTTGATAAGGTAAAAGTTTGGGTGGGGTTAGGCCCTGCTAGACCACCACTCAAGGGCATCATTTCGGACGATGCTTTCAACTAACTTTATGTAAGTCATTTCTATAATAATAATAATAATAATTTTTTTTGATAAGGTAAAAATTCGAGGCCAGACATACCTGGACCTCGAAGGCCGACAAGTCGACAAACGGATGACCGTCATGACAAACAAAATATTATTTTGTTTAGCATAGGTAGAGGGTAAATATTTAATGGAGGGGTTAAGGGTTCAAGCTAAGATTCTGTGCTTTCATTTTGTTAAAAAATTATTCAGGCCAATTTTAATAATAAAAATTTTATATTTAAACTACAATTTTATACATTTTTCAATAATTTTTATAATTTTTCAATAATTTCATGAATTTTTTTCACCCTCTACTAGATAAGATTTGTCATTGGTTATTTGATCATTCCAAAAGTTTTTTTAAAATATATGTATATATATACTTTTTATGATAATATTTATTAATAAAAGAATATAATAAGTTATCAAGGTTAATTGTTTTGAGGGTTTGTTTAATTCTTTAAATCAATAGGTTAGGAGTGAAACTAATGATCTCTCACATATTAGAGTAAGAAGATGTGTTCTTTTGGGACTCGTTATGAAATGTCAAGGATATAAATTAAATCCTATTATTGTGGGTGCTCATGCTTTACTATAATCTATAACTTCTGGCTTACTACATCCCTACCGATGATAGCTTCCTCACAGACTCAGAACTTCGTGTTCTCGTCCGCTCGGACGCGCTAGGAAAGAAGCGGCCGGTCGTCGGCGGTTTTTCTAATTTTTATCCGGCTTCCAAAAAAAAAAAATCTTATAACTTCTGTAACTAACTATTAAAAAATAAGTATTTTTATGAGGTGTCATCCCCACCATAATTATAGGGTTTTCAACCAATCAAATTAAAATATTTTTTTTCTAATCAATTTCTTCAATTTAAAACATTAAATTAGTATATAATTTATTCCTTAGTATATTATATATTTTCTAATAAATTGGTTTAAATCAAAACATTGAATCAACCATATTTTATTTTATAATAATTTGTTATATTATTATGATTTTATTTGTAAAAAATATGTGACATCATTGCGCGAGAATTGTACTAGTTTCTCATTTAAACAATGAGAACCAAGGTTAGGGTAATTTGTTAATTTGTCTTTTTATTTTATTTATATGATCTGGGTTTTGTTTTTTCACTTTGGCATGAATAAAAACAATAATTTGATCGACAAAATGATGCATGAGGAGTGATTGGTGGCAAGATTTGAGGGATCTTCTTTTGGTGTATAATAAATAAAATAAAATATTCCACCACTAGTTATAGGGTCAATCAGACGTAAATTCACTATTGATGGTAGACAGAGAAATAATAGTAGGATAGAATTGTAATGTGGAAAATTAGAGCATAGTTTTTCAAAATTAAATTTTTAATGGTTTCAAGAAGCAGGATGAAAAGAAATAGATATAGGGTTTGTAATCAAACACGATGAAAGAACAATCTAGACAATGAGAAGATTCAAGTCAAAAAAAAAAAATTTGAAGTTTTTAATGGCCAAAGCAATGACTTTATAAAATGTGTTGAAAAGGCAAAAAGGCTAGCATTAGAAATCTGGAATTGAAATGTGATAATTTCTATATCAATTTTTCTTTAAATAAACATATGATATCCTGTCTAATACTATATATGAGGGACTTATCTAAAATATTGTTCAAATAATTAATACCTTATAAATTTTGAAAATCAGGATCTTCATATCCTTGTTTGAAAGAATCATTAGGTTGAGAGATCGATGAACAATTATAAACTTGTTTATCTAGTGTAACCTACTTGTATAACACACTTATTTGAGTAAATTAAAAAGGTATTTTGGACTAATAAGCGAACCCATCTAGGCATTGAGTTTTTTAAATCAAGCATTGAGTTATAAATAGTCAACCTAAACAAGCATGAAAATTTTATCATGCAATATCAATTAATTGTCTAAAAACTGAAAATGATACACTCATTATTTAAGATCAAATTTTATAATATAAAAAATGAAGCTGATTCATGATTGGAGGAGGGAGTGGTTTTAGGAAGGAAAAGAGAAAAAGGTAGAGAAAGAGAGAAAGAAAGAGGAATAGAGAGGATCAACCGTGGGATTTGGGAAGATCTATCTATCAACCCACCGTTTTAGTTTGGAGTTTGGAGTAGAAAAGGGAACCAACTAACCACATTGGGACCAACACATCCAATTACTTTAAAATCAGTAGCCAAGTAGCTGAGCTGCCCACTACATAAATCATAAATTTTAAATTTTAGGGTAAATTATGTAAAATCATTCACTTAATATCAATTTTTCACTTAAAAACACACTAAATTTTAAAACATACAAAATCACCAGTTAAATACGATTTGTTAATAAATCACTACCAAAGAAAAAAAAAACATTTGTCAAAACTTCAATAAAATAACTGATATATTTACCCTAACTTTTAAATTAAATTTCCTTTTTCATGGCTACTAAAACACCTCAAATTTACAATTAGTCAATAATAAAAAGCACTTATTTAACTGTCATAATTCATATACTAGTAAGTCCTCAAATTTGTAAAATTTTAATAAATACTAAATATGCATCTAGTGTGTATATAAGTAGATATGCAATCCCTTAAAAACAAGGGTATAATGTTACTCCCTCTGTTTCCAAATAAGTGACTTTTTAAAGTCAAATACGTAATTCTAGGAGGGTAAAAACTATATAAAATATTAAAATTTTAATTAATTTTTTTAATAATATTATATTTATTATTAATGAGTGAGTTTATCAAAAAAAATTATTAAAAAAATAATATTTTATATTGTTTTTATTACCTTAAAATACGTGGATAAATAATAAAAAGTCACTTATTTTAAAACGGATGGAGTATTTGCTTTTTATGTTGGACAAAATTTTGAATGAACATTCTCTTGTGTGGTGATTTGTTAACAATTTACATGTAACGAATCACTGAATATTTTGAAATGACACTTGGGTAAATCATACATCACTCATCACCACTGCAAAAAATAAAAATAAAAAAAAATGTCAACACAAGAGTTAGAATCAACCAATTCACTGTCAATAATAAATATTGGGACTTAAGTCACTTAGAGCGTTGGCATCAGTGAGTCCAAAGGCTCAAAAAGCAGGATTCATGGGCAGCTCACGTGAGGGGAGCGTGACTGCGCGGGCATCCCCACAGATGAAACGACGTTGCTTTTGCCATGAAGGACTAAAAACGCAGCAATTTGCTGATGTCCAACACAAAACAAAAATAAATAAAAGGGTAATCAATGCCACGTGTCTCATTCAGGACTCGACACGTGGCAGCGATAATTAAATAAAATATTAAAATGGCAATTTCAGTCATTTTAACAATATAAAAAAATTATATTTTTGAATGTAATTTAATTTTCTCTACATATAGACATCCACTTTGCATATATTTCGATGGAAAAAAATGTAAATAAATATTAATTAGGTTATGAGTCCGAGGTCGGGTTCATGAATAGAGGGTGAAAAAATAATAATCTGAAGTGGGGTTCATAAACTGACGTGACAATAAAAAAGTAAGTTATTAATCTGGGAAGGGATTTATGAATGCGAATGGTCTTAACACATCTTAACCTGACCTTGAAGGATCATTTGGATCTATCAATATATGTATCAATATATATATATATATAGGGATTGACTCCGGTGAAAACCTCAAATTGTGGTAAAAACCCGTGAGGACTACTTTATATCTTGGTTTTTTTGAAACCCGTGCTAAAAACCTCAATCACACGGTGACTTTACAACTCGGTTCAACCTAAAAACCGTGCTAAAAACTCCATTTTTAAAATAACACATGACTTTATAGTTCGATCAAACCGAAAAATCGTGCTAAAAAACTAATGTTTTAAAATTACATAGTGACTTTATAGCTCGGTTTTATTCAAAACCGAGCTAAAATTTATGACTTTATAGATCGGTTCTATTCATAACCGGGCTATAAAGCAAGTGAACCGGACTAAAAAGCCGATTCTCATGGATTTCTACCGCAATTTTGGTTTTTACCGGAGCGCATCCCTATATATATATATATATATATATATATATCATTGAGAACATTTCAAAGATACCGATCCTTAGGAACAATATTTTGGATATATTATATTGGGATCCTAGTTGGAATGAATGGTTCTCTACCAAATTCACTATACATATGATCAACTAAAAAAAAGTGCCATGCAAGATTCGAGCTTAAATGGATTTGGAGGCTTAACAAAGTGGTGCCCACAAGATTTCATGAGGGGTCAGGTAAGATTTTTGTTTCAGAGATTTTTTTATAAAAAAATATTGAAAGAAAAATATAAATTTTGCTTTAAATATGATATTTTTAATGGACAAAATATAGAAATAAAAATTATTATAATTTTTGTATATATAATTGTAACATGAGTAATATTTTTATGAAAAATATTGAAAAAAAATTATAAAATTTGATTTAAATGTGTCATTTTTAATTTGAAAAAATTGATGCCAGGAAAAATTATTGCAAAAAGTAAACCTCGTGCTAGAATTCATGAACTCTTGTCTTAATTACTCACCATCTACTAATCAAGCTAACCCTGGGTAATTTTTATTTCTTCTTATTTTGTACCATTTTATTATTTTGCGGTAGAGGGACTGGTCGGCCCTAATCCAAATGTACAAAAACTTGTTACAAATTTATTCATTTATGTATATGGGTGGCTTTGAAAATTTGTGAACAATTAAATGAGTCATATTTTGCGGATTAGGCCAAAAAGCCCATCAGGCATCAAACCCATCCACACATCTTCTATGATTCTATCTATATAAAATAAGGCGATCGAACACCCCACCCAAATCATCATGCAATTAATTGATTTTGTGACCCTAATCAAGATCTTTTTGGTATTCAAATTCACATCCATAATCAATTTGAGCATATTAAACTTGTCCATACATTTGATGCTACAATGGTATGTTTACAAGTTCGCAATCAAATCAACGGTACTCTGAACTCCGAATCTTACCTTAGGAGATGATTTATGACAGCATAGCGTCATACAAATCAATGAATCAACAACAGACAACCATAAAAACGTCAGCAAGTCAAGAGCAACCCCAACCTCTACCGTCGATTCAAGGGTGGTTACTTCGTAAGAAATGGTTAGTTCACAATATCGAGTGCTTATAATTTAATCACACAAAACAGAATAAAAAGAAATGGCAACACCTGTTGGTGGTGGAAACTAGACACCCATCAAAAGGTCAAGAATTTTATGTGAAAACTTTGCTTGAAGGATCGGTTGGCATCCCGAGGGGTGTCGGTACCTAGCACTTGTGTACTTTGTAATAATGTTGTAGAAGATGACACCCACTTGTTCTTAGAATTAATGTCAGGAACATACCCTCCAAAAAATACACAAAATGACCAACCACATATTCACACATTCACACACTAATTCAACAATCAAGAGACATCAGATCAATCATCAACTTCATCAAAGATAAGTTAGATTCTAAA
The DNA here is from genome assembly GCA_963922045.1 of Persicaria maculosa. Lineage (NCBI taxonomy): Eukaryota > Viridiplantae > Streptophyta > Magnoliopsida > Caryophyllales > Polygonaceae > Persicaria > Persicaria maculosa. The sequence continues at coordinate 72,602,744 of OY998260.1, forward strand.
TAAATAAGTCGTTATGGTGGACATGTTATTTAGAAATCGTATTATATTCTACAATACATCAATCTCAACCAACTCACAGTTACAATCTATGGTCCAAACAGTGGTGGATAATTGGGCTTCAACTTGTTGTTTCAGCGAGAATATTGATTGCAATGCCCGACATATGATCTAAATCCGAAAAATAAAAAGAATACAACACGTAATAAGAACAAACCATGCTGTTATGGAAATCGCTTTGAAAACTTCGAATAAAACGCGATGCCACAAAACTAGACAAGAACACACACGATTGTTTACGCGGTTCGGGTTTTACCCTACGTTCGTGGAGCCTCATTGGGGAGACTCGCCCAAAATCCACTAGATCAAAGGTTCAAACAAGAACTCAGTTTACAACAAACACAACTAGCAGAAACCAAAGCGAAAAACCCTAGAAAACATATGAATGTCAGAACAAGAGAAAGATGCAAGAGCAGAAGGAATCATAGATGAGAATCTCCCTTTCGCTAGATCTGTGCTTCACACGAGAAGCCTCAATCAGATCTAGGAAGACGAAACTAAGCTATGTCGAGGACGCCCATCTCGAAGCTCGAAGATGTCGTCGTCTTCTCTTCTTCTCCTTCTCAAGATCTGTTACGACTCTCTCTTTCTCTTCTCAGGGTTTACCTGATGCGCATCTGAAGTGTGTTGCTCAGCTAGGGTTAATGTCCTTTTATAGAGGAGCCATCAAAACGTTGCGTCTTCGATTATTTAGAGACCAAGTGTAATCTGACTCGGGCTCAGATCCAAGCTTCACCAAAATAGGCCCAAACGCAAAACAGACCCAAATGGCATACAACATCTCTATCCACATTGTCACCATCCAAGCCAGCCCATGTGTAATCCCTCCAACCTAGCTAAGCCAGGGGTTGATCACTCATGAGCCAAGGTTGCTCCAATCTGGGTGCAATGGTGTGTGTACTAGTGTGTTGTGTCATACTCGAGTATGTTTAAGAGTTTTACAGATTACAAGGTTTTACAATTTGCCCCCTAATCAGAAACTCTTAAAAACAACTTATTTAAAACTTTGATCTTAAATGAATTTTGGCGAGGATGTATCCCACACCATCATAGGCTCAACTTCCTTCTCTTATTAGGGAACATCCCTGATTTAGAGCATTCATGCATAACACAAATTTGTTAGAAGGAACCACCTTGGTTCCAAAATCAGCAGGGTTCACATCTCCACTTATCTTCAACATCTTCACCAAACCTTCTTCAACCTTCTCTTGTATAAAGTGGTACCTTACATCTATATGTTTGGTACACTCATGATACATGGGATCCTTGCAGAGAAACAATAACTTACATCTCAAACCCTAACCCCCAAACTCACTATTAAAGCCCTCATGATCTAAAGAAGGTGGCCGAGGACGAAAGAGGGGACGAGTATCATAAACTGAAGAAGGATCCCAACGTCGGCGTCATGTTGCTCCATTAGAAGCCATCCCACGTGATTCGTCTGACAAGATGAATTGTGCATCCATGGCAGCGGCTAGTTACCTATGAATTTGGGAATTTGGTCCGAATTTGATGGATGTTTTGATTGAACGATTGATCAAGAAGATTATTTTTAGTTCGAAAATGGCAATGGAGGGGCAAAACCGACCCGCTCGGAATACAAAAATCCCTCCACCCCGCCTAAACCCAATGGTGAGGGTGGTAAAAATGAGGATTATCCCAACCCAGTAACCCTTGTAATCCCAACCCCCTCCACCCCATCCATCCCCTCCCAAACGCACCCCGTCTAAAACCCGAAAAAGAACCCCTAGCCCGCCCACCCCGTGGCAAACACACCCTAAGTTCCTTCAAAGTAGCCAAAATAGGTTGTGGTAGGAAAAAAAAAGGATAAATAAATAGAGTTGACAATTAAACAAAAGATTGAAGACAATCAATTTTGTGAAAAACTCACCGAACACCAACAGAAAAATTAAAAAATGTGAGATACGAGTTGAGTTTTTTTTTAAAATAAAGATACTGACCGAATTTACTTTAAACTAAAGAATACCATTCGAAATTTCTCGAAAATAAAATCATAAGGGCTATTGACAAGATGCAAAATGGTTGTTTGCAAGATTGTTTTCACAAATTACACACAAGTCCTTCTCATTTTAAAAGACAATTGCAAATTTGCCCGAGTGAAAAATAAAAAAAAAACTAAATCCTTCAATCCATTCGCATAAACCATTGCTCTACTCACTTGAATGAGGCACACTACATTCAAAGAAGTCACCCATTTCTTGTTGGTTATGGTAGATTTGTGAAGGATTTTGATAGATCTATCAAATTTAAGGTAAGAAGTTTCATTTTTATTGGTTTTTATGGGTTTTTTTAATATGAATTGAGGGTTATGAGGTTTTTTAAATTAGAAGTGAAATTGATGAAATTGGTAGATGTATTTTTTTGTCTGATTATTGTTGATTTGTGTGATGTAGGTGTCGAATTATGAGTAGAAATTGGAATTGAAATGGATGAAATTACTCGGGTTTTGCAATTTGGGTTATTACTGTCGTGGGGTGTTCGAATTGAGATGCCGAAGAGATGAGTAAGATTCGTCGCTCAGGAGATGCATGAGCATTGTCTATGTTGGTCGAGGTTACTCATGACCCTCGATGTCGCTGGGCGAGGTTGTTGTCGCCGGAGTGTGCTGATTTAGATTCGGTCTCCTACTATATATTTCTTATACTTTACAATCACCTCGAGCATTATTATAGTGATGAATATAACTCTTAGCTGCCACTTTTTCTTTAATAGCACATTTTCCTTGGTAAGGATTCAAAGCATCAATTTGAATTATACGTGCAGGTGCATCATTCTTCATGATGGAACCATGATGTTTGTACTTTGGAGGGGGATGATACAAGGGTTGAACACCAGGACTAAGATTGTGTTTTCCTGCAGCGGGATTTTTAAGAGGTGAATATTATTTTTAAGGAGTGAAAAGGTTGAGGTGAAAAAGGTGGAGATTAATTTCGAAAGGTATCTCGTATGGTGTTTGGTTGAATGGGGATTATATATTGATGCTATGTTGTGAAACACCAATTTTACCCTCATTATTAATTGTCAATCTAACCTAATCGTCTTCCCTCTCATCCACACTACTGTTGCCGCCTCTCCTCCTCCCACACTATTGCTCATCGTCCTCCCCCTCCTCCACTACTGCTCATCGTCCTCCCTCTCCTGTTATCTTTCAATCAAGGGTTGTTGTTGTTGCTGCCTTTCCTCCTCTTCTCCTTCATCGCCCTCGCCGTTATCCTTGTCATTGTCTTCGTCGTCAAGTCCAAGAAGAATTCGACCTCTAATAGGTCGGAGTCCAGTACATCTGCATCACCGCTAACCCCGTCGTCTCCGCCGCTGCCGCTTGCTCGGCCTCGCTCTCCCTCAACAATCGGCTTCTCTTCACGGTTGCGAATTCGAACAAGGATCAGTGCGAGCAACCAGAGAGCATATGGTCAGGGGCAATAGGGGGTCTCATTCACCTCCACCCCGTCCACCTACCCCCCCTCAAGGTTGCAATTTTGAGCCACATCTACCCCCGAATCGCACCCCACCTCCACCCCGTCCATCTGCTACCAAACAGCGCGTCGCTCAACCACCCCCACCCTCTTAACCCCTTTAAAAAGGTCAGGAAAACATAGCCTAAAGTTTTGAATTAAGTGTGTGTTTGCGAGAGGATTATTTTTAAGGGGTGGAGATAGTTTTTAGGGGTGGAGGGGATGAAGATTATTTTTAGGGGTGGAAGATGTAGAGATTAGTTGTAGAAAATAATCTCATATATGTTTGGTTGAATAAAGATAGATTTTTTATGAAATAAAGTAAAAAGACAAAAAAAGCCCTCACCTTTTCCCTTTACACATTAATTTTCAGTTTTTCACCTTCCCTTTTGCGGTTGCCCTAACAAAGCAACATCATCCCAAAAAATAGAGGCGCCCCTCAAAATCAATCATTGTGAAAAGCAGAGATGACAATGGAGCGCCATCGCCGCAAGTTGCTTTTGATTTTCTAGGTCTTCCAGCATCTCTGCATAATGAGTTCGAAGGCACCTGGAAGCGAGGGATCCAAGGAGCCGACCTTGAACATCCATGAATCGAGCTCATCATGTTTCAATTCCAATCTCCGTTTCCCCTGTCTCCATAAATGTGCTACTTGAGGGAGGTGGCAGAGGTGAGCATGGCTTGTTGCTGGAGGAATTGGTTGTTGGAGGTGAGGGAGGTGGCAGAGGCAAGTGCAGTTAGATTGGCTCAAGCTGGTGGCAGTGGCGATTCCTTGATTGGTGGCAGTGACGGTGAAGAGGAGGACTGATTTTTTTAGGGGTATAATTGGGGAAGGAGATACAAAAAATCTTCCCACCCCGTCCACCCCAACTTCGAAGGCAGGAAAATTGGGGATTCTCCCACTTCCAAAACACCATTAATCCCCACCTCCAGGCTCCAACACCTCTCTCATCCCCACCCAAACACACTGGATCGGACCCTAAAAAAAAATCTTCCACCCCATCAATCCCCTCGCAAACATGCCCTAAATCATTATTAGTCTCAATATATATTTTCCATCCTAGTGTTGATAGATATTGTAATCGAAAATCACTTTAAATTTGTCTAAAACAACATGAAAATTATCAAAAGTTATCGAAATAATATAATAATCATATTGATTCATTCCTTGACACATTTCAACAAATTTATCATGTATTCAAGATTAAGGTTCAACTAATTCAGTATTTAGATGAACGTTGATAGATTTTATCTTTTGTTGTCGGGCTAATTCATAAATATTTTTTAAAATGGACTAGAATTTGTTGTACAATTGTGGGTAAACAATCTTATCAATAACCATTACCAATAGCCTCGGCCCTCACTCAAATAAAATCCCAAAATTGGGCATAGAAGACCAAGGCTAACTCAACAGTAATGTTGAAATTGTAGAAAGGGCATAATTGTCATTTAACCATGAATTTGGATAGGAAGCATTTGAAGGATACACAAAGAGCTAGGCCCTTCTCGAACCTTCAAATTTATAAACCCTAATTTCCCTTGGCTCCCCACCCCTTCACTCCCGCCTCAGAAACACTCGGAGGAACCCTAGCGGTGACAACAACAGAGCTTTCAATGTCGCACTTCGGAAGATCTGGCCCTCCGGACATCAGAGACACTTACTCCCTCCTCGTCCTCAACATCACCTTTCGTAAGATTCCCCTCTAATTGCCTTTGTTTCAATCCTATTTTGTCGCTGTTTCTCTTTCTCCGATTTCCTGCTAATTTTTCGAATTTGTTTGATTCTTCTTTTCCAGGCACTTCGGCCGATGATTTGTACCCGTTATTCGACAAGTATGGCAAAGTTGTTGATGTATTTATCCCCCGAGACCGAAGGTTTCTCTCTTTCCCTTATCTGTTCCTTTTTTTTTGTATATGTATTGAGTGTTTTGATTTTTTATTCGATTTTCGCTGTTTAATATCACCTGTTAGAACCGGAGAATCGCGGGGCTTTGCTTTTGTGCGGTACAAGTACCAGGATGAGGCAGCCAAGGCCGTCGAAAGGCTGGATGGTATTATTCTTTTGATTTTGTTATCTTCCCACCTTTATCTTTCGTGTTTTGTTGTTCATCAGTTTGATGTTAACCTGTTTTTTGTTGCAGGAAAAGTAGTGGATGGTCGAGAGATTATGGTTCAGTTCGCAAAGTATGGCCCAAATGCTGAAAGAATGTAAGTGGGTTCATTTTGATGTTCTTGCCAATACGCACCTCCTAAATTTTTGCTTGAAAATGTAATAATTCTCCTTAATTGATGAATTTATTCGGTTTGACAGATTATTGTATAATAAACAAGACTCCTGTATTAATTGCTCTCCATTTCATTCTACATATTTTCTTTTCCCCTTATCTAGTTATTTTGGGGACGCTGAGGTTTATTTAATGCTTCAGATTACTTTAGTTATGCTAATGTGCGATGGCAACTTGTCTTAAGATGTTGCGATTTTTGAGAGATTTTCTCCAAGATATTGCGGTTTAAGTAGAATGGTTGTAGTTAACTAGTTATAGTTTTGTGCCTTCTTTTAGCTTAGTTATATCTCATTACAAAAGCATGACTCTTTTATTGTTAGGCTAGTTGAACTCACTCATTTTTTTCTTTTAAATCCCTAGTGACAAGGGAAGAATAGCGGAAACATCCTTCAAAAGTAGTAGTAGAAGATCACGAAGCCCACGTCCAAGGTTAGTACTTCTATAGTAAGCTTTCCTGTTTCCTTAAGGAATTTCACAGCTTCATTCAGAGTTCAACTTTGTTATCTTAGAAACAAATTACTTGATTAACCTCTCGCAGCTTCGCTCGAGTTCACTCTTTGGCCTTCTCCCTCTCTCTTTTTTCATTCTCAACCCAAGTTTTAGGGGTTGAAATTAGTTTGAAACACTGATACATTTTTAATTATATTTCAAGAAGTTTTTTGACATTATTTCTGTATTACTTTCTATGATGAATTTAAATAGAATTATTAGGGTCTGACACCACAAATCTTGCCTTGTATAAAAAAATAAAATTATTGATGTTAACACCACCCCTCCACTCCACCCACACACAAATACACCTATTTTAACGGCCATATTGTTGAATCCTTTGAAGTAAAATTTTATTTTTTCATGTATGGTTTATGTGTTTTAAAGGTCTGTGTTTCTTCTTGCCTGTTTCCATAGCAATCAATCATGAGATTCTTTCTTGTGCCTCATATTCTCTTGTGTACTTATTTGATGCAAAATTCTCGTGTTACTGTTTGCATGAGTTGATTACAATATTCTACTCCAGTGTTGTTACATTTGTCCTTTATTTATATTTCAGGCATCGAGATAGCCACAGGGACCGAGATTCCCGCAGAAGAAGTCGTAGCAGAAGCAGAGATAGGTATGACAGGGACAAATATCATTCAAGGGACAGGGATAGTCGTCATCGTAGCAGAAGCTACAGCCGTAGTCCTGACTACAGGAAGGATGATCGAAGATCCAAATATGACGATGAGAGGCGGAGCCGTAGTCGTTCTTATGGAAGGTCTGAATTTTTGTACACTTCTGCTTGTTTGGATTTCATGCTTTTAAAGAAGCTTTTTCTTGGAAGGCATTTTTAAGAGCCTAAAACATTCTTTCAAGTTGCCACAATGCATCTGTTTGTACATTATCTGAACACTTTTAAATGACAAATTGCAGTCTATCTCCTCGCCGAGCCAGCCCATCTCCTCGGAAGAGCCCATTGCGCAGGTCACTGTCTAGGGATGGAAGTCCTCGTGAGCCAGCTCGTGTAGAACGATCTATTAGTCCCAGGGGTGTTTCACGTTCACCACGTGGTCGTCTGGCAGATTCTCGTAGTCAGTCTCCTCTCAAATCTGATGCAGATGTAAGTACTTTAGCTCTAGCCCTTCATGCATTCGGTGGGGCTGTAACGCTGTTTCCTAGTAATTCTGATTAATATACTATCTTCTGCAGGAGTAAATTGAGCAAGGGAGTAAATTGGTGCTGTGGCTTCTGTGCTGCTATGCTGGAGAAAAAAAGCTCTACAAATTTGCATTTTACAAGCCTGTACTTGGATGTGATTGGGAAGTTTGTTGAGCCTTAAATTTTCTTTGTTGAACTTCATGCACGTTCGACCTTTGTGGGTATGATCCTGTGTCCAACTATTTTGTCTTTTCCCTGTTTATGACTTAGGACGGTGATTTCGTATTTATGCTATGTTTCTTATGTCCTTGTTTCTTCTTCTCTTTATTTAAAGAGAATGTTGTTGGATTTTAGTTAAGACTCTTATGCTTCTTTTTTGGACAAGGAATGACTCATGCTTATGGTGACAATTTACTGCACTTTTATAGTTGATCCTAAGAAGAGGAAAAGTTGATGTTTGGCGAGATGATTGGTTAGCTGTTGCTGCAGTTGTAGCTGATACATGTTTGGTCCGATCTTGAAGCTTGTTGCAGAAAGATTGGTGTTTTTTAAATGAAAAAAATACTCTTATGATGCTCAAGAATTCAAAGGTTTAGCTAGCTTCATGCTGGTGGTTAGGTGAGACTCATACCCATAATTGCTTTTCTTGGATGGAGCTTTTACTTGGTGTATTTTGCAACCATTTGTTGAAAAACCAACGGTGGATCGTTTTTTTAGCCAACATGTATCCATGTAGTTGAGCAATGATAAACCTTTGTCAGCATGTGTTTAGACTTGTTAATCCCACCTTCTCACCTCTTCATATGTTATATCAGTTTGGTTGGGGTCGAACTGTAGATGGGAGCTGTTCCCTTGCCTGATGAAATGGTATGTGAGCTCGTGACTGCACCTGAGCTCGTTGCTGTTAGTAATGCAGTAGTAGATGAAACAGCTGGTCTAGGAGATGGTTTTGTTTTGGTGTCGCATGAGTCAATCCTGAACCTGTTTGCTGAATGATGCGGGTTGCCTTTGCTCGTGTTTTGCAATGTGCTGATTGACGGATCTGGCTGATGTTGCTGTTGCAGTTTCCGTCAGCTGCTCTTGCTTGGTTAGTACTCTAGTTTCACACTATTTGCATCTGTTTTTAATCACTACACCTGGTTAATACTCTAGCTTCAAACAGTTAATATGTTTGATTGAAGTGAGAGGAACATAGTTTTATTGACTCTGTGCTGCCTGTTTTGAGTCTGGGATGGTCCGTGTATGATTTGCTATCCAATGGGTTTAGATTTCACAAGGCATTGTGTTGAATTGTCTCATTTGATGGTGCTTTTGCTTCTCTTTGTCATGTGTTTTGTGCCAATTTATGTGCTAATCGTTCTTTCATCCTTTCATTTTTGTGTGCGCTTTCTTCAAGTGTTATTATATAATTATTTAATGTGCTTTCACGATACGTAGTCATTATGTTTGTGTGTTTCATTATTTATATCCATCCGAGTTACCTAAAACAAACAAGTGAATGAACCAATCTTGAGCCATCCAAGATGTGCCTGAGCTCACTTTCACCTTCCATGAGGAATTGAGAATAACAATCTTATGCCATATTTGGCGATGCATCTTGTTTGAAAGAACACAACACAACTGGAGCTGAAGATTATGTACATATTTTGTTTTATATTTGCTTCCCATTTTTAGAAGTAACAAATGTTATGTTCAGGTAAATTTGGTAGTTTACACACTTGGGCGACTTTATTGTTCTTTGTGAATAGAAACTTGTGAATCTGGATGTTGGGGTGTTGTGAACCTCATTGTCCTTTATTTTTGCTGAGTGTACATTGATTTATAGGAAACTAGTTTTTTTTCGCTTGATAGATGGTTGCTGGTCATTTAATTTCCGACTCACAAAGTGGATCTGGGTACCCATGAAAATTCAAGGAGAAATTCTAGTGGGGTGTAAGATGTGTATCACTGTATCACGAAACTGTTGAAATGAACCCTGGAATTGGATTATTTGATGGATGAAGTTCCTAAAAGGGAATTTCACACTCGTTATCCATTTTTTTTATTTTTTTTTGGACTTGTATAGTTGGTTCGATTTTCTGTAGATATTAAATTTTTATAACTAGGTCTGGATTGGTCACTAGAGAACAATTTGGATTTCAAAATGGACACCGGTTTTGCTTTGTGCATTGCAACAATGAAATTCGGAAGGTGCACCAATTCAAACTATTCAAGCTTAATAGAGCAAAACCAAACAATTCAAGAAAAATTTGTAAATTCTACAAATTTGGGTATACTCGTATCGTCTAGTGAATGAATGAGCAAAAATCAAACATGTATAGAGGGGAACTATTAGCAGCAGAAACTTTCGAATGGCCCATATTATCAAACACCAAATAAGTGGGCTGCAGGAAGAGGCCGGTTATTCAGACTCCGACGACAGTTGAGGCCAACGAATAATAGGGTCCAAGACAAAGAGGCCGCTGGATGATTTGCATTCAATCTTCTTCAACTCATTCAAGATCTGATTTGTCCTTTAAAAAAAGACGGTTTCCTTTTTCATTTGGGATGATCAACGAAAACTCTACGAACCAAGTTGAACTTAACCACCGTAACAAAAAACAATTTAGCTATTTGGAATGGAACCCCAACAGACATGTAGATTCTAATTTAAGGCCTCGTGACCTTCTATTTCCCAAAACTAGACAAATCATATGAATCAAAAATTAATTAATTAATTGTCAATGTACATACATCTGTTTGACTCCTCGTTTGCACAACCTACAATTAGCAAAATTAATCAGGTTCTCTTAATTTGCATCTTTTTTCTTCCCCATCTTCACACCTTACTTATAAATATGGCTCCCGATCCTAATCATAATCAGGTTCTCCTCCTCCCCTTAGCCAGAGATTTCGGACAAAGTCCTCTCGCCGAATCAGGTTCTCTGATTTTGGATTGAGGGGACGAGCGGAGCAGGTTTAGTACCATGCCTGGTGGGCCTTTCTCCTACAGCCGGAACGATGGGCCCGACCATCCTGAGGCTCAAGCAAGGCTGACTCTCGGCGTGGTGGTCACCTGCATCGTGGCTGCCTCCGGCGGCCTCATCTTTGGCTATGACATCGGTATCTCGGGGGGAGTCACCACAATGGGCCCGTTCCTTGAGAAATTCTACCCTGAGGTGTTGTTGCACACGCTAAGCCCTCAGACAAACGTCTACTGCGTCTACAACAGCAACGCCCTCGCCAGCTTCACGTCTTCTCTCTACGTCGCAGGCTTCGTCTCCTCCTTCGTTGCCAGCCGCATCACCGCTAAATATGGCCGCAGGTTCGCCATGATTGTCGGTGGGCTCACCTTCTTCCTTGGCGGCGTCCTTGATGGCTTGGCCGATAACATCACCATGCTCATCTTGGGCCGGGTTTTCTTCGGCTTTGGCATCGGCTTCAACAACCAGGTTCGTCTCGTCATTCTTGACGATTTCCCCTTTTAGGCTTTGGTTATACATGAACAAGATTCGCATGTTTTACCTACGTTGCTATGCTAGGTTTCATAAACTTTTCTTATATATATAGCAACATTGTTAAGGCGTGGTTGGATGCCTTATTTAGTATTATATATGTTATCAACCCACTTCTATGGAGTGGCTCGAGCTCCCTCTGGATCGATGGGATGAGAAATATATAGAAGCAATGCAAAAATGAATAATATTGGATCATATCATATAAGCATGTTTATGTTACTAGCTAGTTTTTTTTGTATGTTTTCCTTACGTAGTAGATAGCAACATCTATGGATCATACCAAACGTGCTGATTTCGACTGACCATATATAGAATTGACGTATATATGTTGCAGGCAACTCCGTTGTACCTATCTGAGGTGGCTCCCCCGAAGTGGAGGGGCGCCTTCAACACCGGCTTCCACCTCTTCATCGGCATCGGAAACGTGGTGGCGACGCTGGTGAACTTCTTTGCCTCGCATTTGGAGTACGGATGGCGTATCTCCCTCGGCGGGGCCATGGTCCCGGCCTTCATCATGGTCGTCGGAATCCTATTCATCCCGGACTCCCCCAGCAGCCTTGTCGAGCGCGGGAAGATCGTCGAGGCCAAGGAATCCCTACAGGTCATCCGAGGCCATGACGCCGACGTGGAACCTGAGCTTGCCGAGCTCATCCGGGCGGCCGACGCTGCCAAGGAGGCCGAGAACGAGCCCTTCTTCACTATCTTCCAACGGCAATACCGGCCCCACCTGGTCATGGCGCTCACCGTTCCTTTCTTCCAGATGGCCACCGGGATCTTCATCATAGCCTTCTACGGCCCTGCCATCCTCCAGTCTGTTGGGTCCGGGGCCGATGCCGCCCTCGTCGCGGCCATCGTGCTGGGCTCCGTCAACATCTGCTCCATCCTCGTGTCCACCTACACGGTGGACCGCTGCGGGAGGCGGAAGCTGTTTATGGGCGGCGGCCTTGCGATGCTCGTGGCCCAACTCGGCCTTGGCTTGATCCTGGCGGTGACCGTTGGTGCCGCGGGTGTCAGGCAGATTAACAAGTCTCACGCGGAGGCAATGCTGCTCTTCATGTGCCTGTTCGGGGTCGGGTTTGGGGTGTCGTGGGGCCCGCTCGTGTGGGTCATCCAGGGCGAGGTGTTCCCGATGAAGATACGGCCTATCGGGAACAGCCTCAGCGTGGCGGTCAACCTCGCCGTCACCTTCTTGCTGTCGCAGACGTTCCTGCTCACGCTTTGCGAGTTCAAGTACGGGGCGTTCCTTTTCTACGCGTGCTGGATCGCGGTCATGACCTTGTTCGTCGTGCTCTTCTTGCCCGAGACCAAGGGGATCCCGTTGGACTCGATGGACGCCGTGTGGGAGAGCCATTGGTTTTGGAGGCGGTACACCACTCATGTTTCGAGTGAGCGTGACCAGTTCTAGGCTCGATGTATACGATTATATATGTTTAGGCTATGTTTGGCGATCGAGTTGTATTTTTTTTCAAAATTTTAATTTACCTTACTCGTCGTTGTACGTCTTTGAGAGCTCTTGAAACCGCATAGCTTCCCTTTCAGCTCGCCCGAGTGAGGATTTAGTCGAGTCTTAGGAGGACACACATGTAGTTCATTACTTGATATTTTGCAATTGAATTTGCAAGTTAATTCATTGCATAGTTATCGATCGTTGTATGCGCAATTGCCGAGTGATACCTTGACGAAATTTTCAAGTGAAAATCAAGCGCATTGAGTGAAGGTTTGATCCTATCATATGTATAATGCGAAACTATCAATGGCATCGCTTGGTGTGTTGAGTCACTTTGGATTTCAACTATAATAGTTTCCAGTTACTAATCAAGCACAAGTCGGATTGTTGCAAGTCGATTTGGGTATGCTCCCAGTCATTCGATTGATCGTGTTTTACCTCTTATTGCCTAATATATATAAGACTATTTAATACCTACTTAAGACCTGCCTAGTATGAACCCGGTACAAGATATACACAAATATGTAAAATTTAACTAATGCAATAAATCGGTCGATCAGTAGTAAATCTCAATTGCTCATCTACCTAACTTCAGTTCTTTCAAGCAAAAATCAGCATTTTTGGGCTAAAACATTCAAAGTTCATTTGGGCCAATCTGGATATTTGGCTGGGCCCTCTAAATTCAATTTATAGCCTAATGTTGCTTCCATGTATATGACTTGGTGATATATTTATTGCTCTTATTTAGACCTTTAAATAAACATATAATTCATGTTGCCGTTTCCTCGGCGTTTCCATTTCTTACAAAATTTAGATTGTCGTTTCCCCGTTTCCGTTTCTCTTCCAGTTCCCGTTTCTATTTCCATGTAACATAACCTCCCTTTCCTAACATGAGAGTGATACTCCCACTTTGCAGATTAAAGAAAATATCACATAATGCTACATTTTATAATGTGATTAATGCTCCATTAGTTCAGAAAATCATGTCATTTATTATTTATACATATTTTTGTAGGATTATAATATATATGTAATCCAATTTTTCAATAATCCGATTTTTCAATAAATTTTTAAACAATTTCATACTTATTAATAGTAACTACGAAATTGTTAAAAAAGGTTTTATAAAAAATGGACATTTTATAAAGTTTTTATTATCCTAAAAAAGCGTGTGTGAATAGTTAATGACATGTTTTGCCAAACGGAGGGAGTATAAAATAGGGATAAAAAGTAATTGTCCATATTTGTTATCATAATTAACTACTTATCCACCATCCCATCCTAATTGAGTAAATGTGTCATTCTAATTGATTAAATGTCTATCAAATTTTAATAATACCAAAATGTCCATACCTTTCCCTTCCCTTTCATCCTTTTTCCCTTTTCCTTTTTCTTTTTCCCTTTTTTTTACCTATTATCGAATTTTTTATGCTGACAAACAGACTGCCGAGCTTCTAACTTCATCGAAATTTTTATGCTGATAAACAGACTGCTAAGATTCTAATTACTTCATCGAAGTTTTTATGCCGACAAATAGACTGTTGAGATTCTAGCTTCATTGAAATTTTTATGTTGCCAAACGGATTGCCGAGATTCTAACTTTATCGAAATTTTTATGCTGACAAACGGGTTGCCGAGATTCTAACTTCACATCATTGTTAGCATCCTTATCCAAGTAAAACAACACACCATTGTCAGCACTCTTATTCAAGTAAAACAACACTAATACTGACTTTTAATGTTTGCGATACTAGACACCACTACTATTAACATTCACCAAATATTGAACACTAGTAAGTGGAATGAATCAATTCGAAGCCTCAACCTCAATATATATAACTCCTAATTAGTGTACTATAAGCTTTGTTGTAAACTTATGAGTTGTATGACCAAAGCCATTCCGAGTCCACATAGCATGGTTAAACACGGGCCTATTAAATTCAAAACTCAAAGATGGAACTTCATCCTGGCCTAAACTATCACCAAATTAAAAACGCAATGACAATAAAGGAAGTTAGATAAAAGCACAAACTACATACATAGCACAAATTTAATGAGTTAGTATTAGGGGTGTGCAGAAAAACCCGACACGACTGATACGACTCGAAAACACGACAACACGACACGAAAAAACATGACAGGAAAATGACACGAACCGCTAAAACATGACATTAAACGGTTCAGATACGGTTCGGGCAAATCCTCTTGTTGGATACCCGACACGAACTGTTTAATTTTTTTTAAGGTACGGTACTAAGATGTTAGTACTAGTATATATATAAAGTCCATAGAGTACTAATAAAATCTGCTAGCTCAATTGGTTTAAGCCCAACACTTTAACTCATAGGTCTTGTGTTTGAATCTTGCTGGTGTCTTTTATTCCTCCCTTCTCTCGCCCCTTTTTAACCTTTTTTTAAGGCCCAATTCCAAAAACAAACCCTAAAGGCCCAAACACACACACACCTAACACCTACGGAGTATGTGTGTAGACATGGCCACGGGTCACGGGTCGGGCGGGTCGACCTGTGACCCGACGGGTCAGGGTCAAAGGGTCGAAGGGTTGGCTTGGGTTGAGGGTCAGGGTTAGGTTCGGGGAGAAGATAACCCGTGACCCGGCGGGTCGAACGGGTTTATCTTTGAAACGTCACTAAATCATCACAAAACGACAAAAAAAAATCACAAAATCGTTCAACGGAAGGTCGAAACCCGCTCAACCCGGACATGACCCGGCGGGTCGACCCGGTTTCTTCCCTCTCCTCCCACGTGGGCGTGACGTGGCCAAACCCGACGGGTCGACCCGTTTACCTGTCGACCCGCCGGGTGACTCGAACCCGTGGACCCGTTGGAATCCCGGGTTAGGGTTCGGGTCATGTCCCCCGGGTTCTCGGGGCCCGTGGCCACGTCTATATGTGTCTATATATATATATATATATATATTTACTGTGTATACAATATACTTATAAATATATTACAGTGTATATATACATATAATACTGCGGGTACTCGCGGGTAGTCTGCGCCCGCAATCCTGGACGGGTTTGAACATGACATCTAACCCGTTAAGCGGGCTTAGCCCGACCCGCACCCACAACACCGGAACAAAATTTTGGGTGAAACCCGTCCCAAGTCCGGCCCGTGCTCGCATTTGCCGGGTCTAACGGCAGCTTGGCAGATGTGCCAGCTCCCGAAGCACAAGAGGCCTACCGCTCCATTGACCGGGTTCACCGTCCGACCACAAGCTTCGTATAGAAGCGATTGGAACAAAGCTGAAACAGGTGAGCCAGAAATTAGAAAAACCTAAAACCAAAAGATGTGATTTGGCTTTCCGAAAAGATCCAAAAAGGGAGAAATTGATCTGATTTCGATATTCAACCAGACATATATTCACTTCATGTGCATTCACCGGGAGTGTGAGGGAAAATAAAACAAGGAGGAGGAGTACCTCCAGACTTGCCCGCATCTCCAAGTCAAGTTCGGATCATTTGTCTGCTCTTTCCCATCTTAGAAGGGGAAAGAAGAAGAATAGGCGGCCATGGGATCTCAGGTGGAGAAGGGAGTCCATGGGTGCTCCCACATCTAGAAGTCGGGATCTTGATCTCGTATTTGCCTCAGATCTTCATCGATCCATCAACGTTTCTGCTATCATCCATCGTCATCATCGATCTCCTCTTTGCCTATCAAGTGCAGACGAAAGATGGAACTGGGAGGAGGGAGGCGGATGAATAGTGAAAAATAACGGTGATAAGGGGAGAAGATTAATTAGGTCAAGGTATTTTGGTATTAAAAAAAACCGGATAGTTACCTAAATAAGTCTAAAACTTAAACATTCACTTAATTAGGTCATTAAATATGGGCTCAAAACTAATTTTCTCTCTGGTAGAAATCTATATACTATAAATTAAATATGTATGATATAAAAAAATAAAGTTTTAACAAAAAATATGGGTGAATATTTTTGGGTCAATATTTCATTTTAGCATGAGAGCCTGAATCTCTCTCTCTATATATAATAGGGAGTATTTTTAATTAATTGGACGAATGTGCACTGTTTAATAATGAAAGAGACAATGCATAACATCGACAATTATATAAAACTGATAAGAGTTAATTCCAATTCATTCAAAAATATGCTTAAATCGGAAGTAACATCGATCATACGTACATGTCTCGATCTAGCCCTACCAGAGTAGTTAGATAATCAATTACTTGCATAAATAAAATTAGTCGATCTCTACCAAAAAAATAAAATTAAAGTAGTTGATTCTCAGCTATTGCACGTTCATGTAAGTTGATCAGACCCCTCCATCGTTCAATATATATATATATATATATATATATATATATATATATATATATATATATATATATATGGGTGTTGTTATTTTCAACGTTAATTTTTACTATGTCCACCGCAAATCACCGTAACAATTGACGGTGGATTTAATTACAATTAACGGGAGCCACCGTCGTATGTAGCGGTGGGTTGATTGTATGCGACGAGCCACCGCTGTAGCGTGCGGTGGGTGACTTTGTTGTGCGGTGGGTGATGCCGTTCCGTTAGAACCCCACCGCAGACACTAACGGTGGCCCGGACCGGCTCGGACCGGCCGAGCAACGTTCATTATATGCGACGGCGAACAACATCCATAATTAAAAAAGTGTCATACAATGACGGTTGTCCGGACCGGACGAGCAAATTTCAGTATATAGAAAGGACGACTGACAAAACCATTGTTCGGAAAATGTCATACATAAAAAAACGTAGTTCAGACAGTCAAGTACATGAAGCATCGTAGGTTAGAAAATGACAGACATAAATTATCTACGAATACATAAAGCCCAAGGTTGCAAATACAGGAAAAATGAAAATGCTAATATCGCAACTGACGGCCACCATCTCGCCGGCGGTAGGCTCTGTATCGTGCAATCCTTTCCGGGAACTGCTCGTCCCACCCATTGATTGTGGGATGGTGGTGTTGCGTCCATGTAGAGTATACGGGTGGTACAGACGATCCAGGTAACAACCAAATCTGCGTACAATATATGGAAAATTGGATCGAGAAGGGAAAAAACGAAGTGTTAAGAACAGAATGCATATAAAATTCGAAACGTACCGGTATGAAGTGGTTGCTGTTGCCGACTAAAGCCATCCAATCTAACTCTTCATACGACGGTACGGATGGGCCACGGGTGGCATAAAGAGGCAGACACAACATCGGCATCATCTGCGACAGTATCACCAACAGACATTGGTGCAGCGTGGCAGACACTTAGCCCATTATCGGAATCTTCATCCAATAGGTAGCATCATGACATGTATCGAAGTAATTGACCCTCATGATGAACTCATCTAAGGCAGGGTAGTAATGGTAGCGATCTGCATGCAGCTGCACCTCAACGGCCAACTCCCGTCGAACTTGTGGCCATGCATCTTGGCCCAAGTTCAGAAGACAAGCAAAAGATCTATATCCACAATGACCATCACCTGTAACGTTCGTGACGGCTCGAATGAAAGTAATCATGAAGTCGTCGATGTTGCCTGTTCCCCAATTGAAACCTAGGTGAGGGAGATTCTGAGGCAGAAGTGTATGAGGTGCTGCAGATGGAATGTCCCCTCTAGGCTCTGACGTTGATCGACCTCGGCCACATCCTTGACAACGACCCCGCCCACAACCTCTTCCTCGTCCTCCTCCATGGCCAGTAGGAGAGTCGTCGACGTTAATTGCATTGGATCCAGTGCCCTCTTCATTTCTTTCAGCTGTTTCTGCGTTTGTTGATGAAGACTGACCTCGACTTTGTCCTCTCATAGATCCGCTGCTCCCCTCTCTATCAACTCAACGCTCGGCTCGAGCATGCTCACGTTCCCAAGGTAGAGGGTTCATTCGACAAGGGTTGCGAGTCCTCGGTCTCCTGGTCGGTCTATGGTCCTCTGGGTCAGGTGGAGTCAATTGTGTATGGGAGGGACGATCCCCATCGTTGAATGCTGAGGCGATCCTCCAGCGAGTATCGTCGTCCATAGCTCCACTCTGGAACAACGTGATTAAGCGCGAGATATCGACATTAGCTATTGTGAGCGGAGTGTTATCATCAACACAGTCAACGCAGGGACGATCCCAATCCAATTGTTTCCAAAATATGTGAATCTGGGACGACCTTATAGGTATTTGCGCGTCTCGACAAGCTTGCATTTCATGCGTGCAGGGAAGACCGTAGACGGTCCTCCAATAACTATCTCGGGATGGCTGCGATGACGGATCTGTTTCCATGTTCGTGTATATTTCAAACAACAAGTTGAAACATTCATTCGAAATAATATGTCGAATCCGATCGAATATCCATAGGCCGTGTGAGTCTGTTGGCCATGTGTTGTAAGCTCGCCCCATCGTATTCTTCACTTCCCTGATTTGGTTCTCTATCATTAGATCGATTGCTTTGATGACGTGAGTGAAGTCACCGATCGCAGAGTTAAGGGTGCTCTTTAGCACTGAATGGGCGGACTCAACCCTACAGAAAAAGATATCGGTCGTGAGTACCGACATGTGTACAATTGATTACGGAAATAGGAAGCACCAGATGGTCAAGGAGCAAACCTTCCGAGGCCCAAGAGTCTGACTAAAAGTTAATCGTATGACCGTCGCCAACAACCCATTGAAGGCCTTTCGCAAAAACTTTCCAAATAGGCATCAGTTTTGATCACTGCCAAGAGGTTTCACCCTTCTGTTGATAGTAAGTCAGTACCTTGAAGATATTTTTGTTTGATTACCTGAACCCAGACATTAGTCGGTTCAACAATGATTTTCCAAAGGAGTTTCATTTGCAATGCAGTGTTCATAGTTTCTGCTTTGTAGATCCCCAATCCTCCAGCCAAAGTGTCTGCAAGATTTTATCCCATGATGCCTGTTTGTTCCAGAAAAATTGTTGGGAGACCTTATCCAGTTCATCAAGGATATGATAGATACGGGAAGCATAAAAGATTGCATCAGATATGTCGGTTGTGCACTAAGATTGGATTTGATTAGGACCTTGTGGCCTTCTGATGAAAGCGAAGTAGCTTTTCATTTGGAAAGTTGAGCCTTAGCTTTTAGAACAACTTGATTAAAAGTTTCTTTATTAGCCCGTCCATTAATAATAAAGCAACCAATATGTTTTTCAATTGTCGTGGAGTGCAGAATTCCTAATCTCGAAGAGATCGAAGAAATAGTCGCTCGTCCAATATTAGGGGATACTTGAAAATTCGATTTATGAAAGTTTACTTTCTGACCTGAAATCAAGCAAGAAAATACCACTCAAACAGTCCATAACTACTTGCAGATAGTTTGGGAGGTATTTTTTTTAGAAAGGCACACACATAAAAAAACAGTCTACAACTACTTGTGGACTGTTTAGAGGTGTTTCCTTAAATTTAATTTTTTTTCCTTTATAATTTTGGTACTTCTAACAAGGTACTCCGCAACGTGTTACGGAGTTTGTCGGTGTATCCATTAAAAAATAGTGGTGTATATAGCTTTTCTGCAATTAAAAGCTGTGTGTATTAATTGACAATAAAAGGAATAGTCTTTTGATGTTATCAATTTTTTTTAATTGACAACAAATAACATCTCAACAATCTCAGTTGTTTTAATCTTTTTGGGAAAAATTAATATCAAAATTTAGTTTGAATTTTATATATATATATATATATATATATATATATATATATATAGGTTAAGAGGCCTAAATGAGCCAGTAAAACTCATCTCGATCATCTAACGTGAAGCTATTGCTTACCTCCTTTTGTATTGCACCCTTTTCTTTTTATTATATTGTATCATTTGACAGTTTTTCGTTTGCCGATTTTCTCGGCCTATTGAAATGTTAGGTCTGTCTGTTCCTCGAATTATTTCCTAAAAAAAAAAATCTAACTTGAACATATATATATATATATATATATATTAATTTATATGGTATTTATTATAGTAGGAGGTACGTGGTAGGTGAGAAACATCTGATTATGGGAGGTTAATATATACTCCCTCCGTACTAAAATATTTTTTAAATTTTGAACTTTTGTCAAAAATACATGAGTTTTTTGGTTTATAGGGTAATTATTATTCCTAAAAAGTACCATAGTAAGTAAAATTAAAGAGTTCACATCTTTATAATAATAATGAAATTTTAAGTAAAAATATGTTTTCTTAATTAACGTGTACGAGTCTACAAAACCATGTATTTTAGAACGAATGGTGTATTAATTCTAAATAGGGTATTAAAAAAAAATGTACGTTGTTGATTTTACAATTGGGAAGTGATATGAATGTGCAGGAGTACCTTGTGAATTCGATCATAGTCATAGGGGTGTTAGTTATGCAATTAATTTCGATCAATATATAGTAAATAGTGTGTAGACCTATCGGCCAACGGTCCCCCTTTAATTGGATTAATTGGCTATTTATAATTATATGATATAAATATCAGTACACATTGGTATATGCACTTATCCATCCCATTTAATTTAAGGGCATTTTCTAGAATGATCATATTTAAAGCCTTTATTAATAAATTGTCCATCGATATTTTTAAATTGGCAAAATGTCCACCTCTATTCCCTTGTACTCTTTGCCCCTGTGTCCCCATGTGCGCCCCTCGTGCCCCCTCCTGTTTCAACAATTTTTTTTTCGCATCAGCATTTCGATACCGGAGTTGTTGAAACCGTGTTGCTGAAACCGAAGTTGCTGAAATTGTTGTTGTAATTGCTGAAATTAGCTTTTTTTTTTTTTCGCGTCAGCACTTCGGCACCGGAGTTGCTGAAACCGAAGTTGCTGAAATTGTTGTTGTAATTGTTGAAATTAGCTTCTTGTTTTTTTTTTCTCACGTCAGCACTTCGACACCATAGTTGCTGAAACCGTGTTGCTGAAACCAGAGTTTTTTTTCCGCGTCAGCACTTTGACACCGGAGTTGCTGAAACCGGAGTTTTTTTTTTCGCGTCAGCAGCTCGACACCGGAATTGTTGAAACCGTGTTGCTGAAACTGGAGTTGCTTTTTTTCCTGTGTAAGCAATTTCACCAAAAAAGGCACACCAATTTCTCAATTACAACAACAATTTCAGCAATTTGAGAAAAAAGTCCCATCAATTTCAGCAATTACAACAACTATTTTAGCAAATTATAAAATTTTAAAATTTCAAAATGGAATTTGTGAGTGGTCAAGGAGAAAGAAACTAAATCAAAACATCATAAAGCAAGATTTAGCAGCTGAAATAGCCTCTTCGATCAAAAGCCCCAATTGTTCGGTGATAAAAGTGATTTGAATCTTGTAATTTGACGGGGAGAAATGCAACATCACAAAAATTAAAGGAAGTAGGAACTACAAACCCATGGAGATAAAAATAATTTGAATGGTGTAAACACTAGTCTAAAGAGTGGATTCGCAGATGCAAGCTAGCTAAAATTTGATCATATAAAGGGAAAGAAAGCAGAACCACCATTCCAGTAGTAGGTACCACTGTCAACAAATGCAATCCCTAATCATGCCCATTCATCGCCGCCGTTCCCCGCTTCCGCTAATCGGCCACCTCCACCTCCTCTCTCAACCCGCGCATCGCTCCCTTCACCGCCTCTCTCGCTCCCTGGCCCGATCTTCTCCCTGCAAAAGCGTCCGCCAGAGGAGAGGCCAAAGGGGGAGGCCACCAGTTGTGTGTGTGTGAGAGAGAGAGAGAGCAGGAAGAGGAGCGAGAACGAAGGGAGCAGATCTGGGCCGCCATGGATGTCGCTCGGAGGAGGAGGCGCCATGGATATCGCTCGGTGGTTGAGATCTCAGATCTCCCGACACCGAGATCTCAGATCTTCCTGCCTAATTCCCCGCTCGCGATCAATGTAGGAGATGGAGCAACAAGGACGGAACACCAAGGAGGCGTCATGGATGTTGCTCGAGATCTCATATCTCAATTTGGGGGAGACGCAACAACAAGGATGAGGACAAGTCTGATAGGGGGCAAAGGAATTGGGATCAATGAGGTTGATGAACATTTCTCCAATTTGGATACATCCTTAGACAATTATCAAATTTAGGCCCAAAATATTACCTGTTTGACAAATTAATTCTTTAATTTATTACTTGATCCACACCCCACCCGACCATAATTAGTTAATCCCTATATCAACTGGTTCAATCTCCCAACCGTTAACTTACAATTATCAATCATAAGTAATTAATAAATTAATCATTCATTACCAGGGGCGGATTCAGGGGTGGGCATTATCGGGTCATCGCCCACCTCGATCCGGAAAAATAATATAAGTATATGGTAGCCCAATTCAGGTTATATAAAAAATTTAGAAGAAAAAACACAAGTATTTAAGTGGCTTGGTGGTTGAGCCCACCTGAATCATAAATAGGTTGTAAATCAACTATTGTTCAAATCTCACTAAAAACATTTTTTCTTTAAGTTTTTTCAATCCAATTTTCAATATTTTAAAATTCTTATATAATTTAATAAGTATTTCATAATAAAGCAATAAGAATTTGTTTATAATTTTATGATATTAAGAATTTGATCCAAAGAGATTGAAGAAGTAACAAGTGGCATATATATATATATATATATATATATATATATATATATATATATATATATATATATATATATATATATATATATATATATATATATATATATAGGGTTGCGCTCCGGTGAAAACCAAAATTGCTGTAAAAACCTGTGAGGACTGGCTTTTTAGCCCCGTTCACTAGCTTTATAGCCCTGTTATAAATAGAACCGATCTATAAGGTCACATATTTTAGCCCGGTTCTGAATAAAACCGAGCTATAAAGTCACTAATGTAATTTTAAAACATGAGTTTTTAGCACGGTTTTTAGGTTTGACCGATATATAAAGTCATGTGTTATTTTAAAACTGGAGTTTTTAGCACGGTTTTTAGGTTGAACTGAGTTGTAAAGTCACTATGTAATTGAGGTTTTTAGCACGGGTTTCAAATAAACCAAGCTATAAAGTAGTCCTCACGGTTTTTACCGCAATTTGAGGTTTTCACCGGAGTCAATCCCTATATATATATATATATAGTGTATGGATCATTTGTACACAGCCCTTAAAGTGTACTTTGTTCACAAATATTATTCGGTGAAATGTGAAATATTATTCGGTGAAATTTGCAGCATTATTCGGTGAAATGTGAAACATTCTACCGAATACTGTTATGTTTTCTTTTTCCTTTCAGTTCAGATGAAAATGTTCCAATTCCACTGAATAATTTGTAACATAACAATATTCGGTAGAATGTTTCACATGTCACCGAATAATGCTTCAAATTTAACCGAATAATGTTTCACATTTCACCGAATAATATTTGTGAACAAGGGACACTTTAAGGGGTGTGTACACCCGAACCACACCCTATATATATATATATATATATACACACACACTAAAACCGATGCATTGTAGAAATCATTCCGGCATGTTTCTTATTTTGAAAACATTATAGAAATAATTCCAATATTAAATCCTCAAAATAATCCTATGTTCCCAAATCATATTTATAAATCAAAACCAACAATTCACTTTAAAATTCCTAACTCACATATTTAAATCCTCATAAAATGCATCATATATAAATAATCCAATTATTACTATTTTAAAACAAATAAACAATATATAACGATTAATTTTCAGAATTTATAATTATAACCAAATTCTAAAATAATAATAATATAAAATATAATATAACACACACACATATATATATAAATCTAGCAATAACTAATAATAACAAAACAATCCACCCAAAGCAATCCAACCCAACAGCATAACATGAAACCTGGTTCTAGCCCAAGGCCCAACTCTCCCAACCCAAACCCGTTACCAGGTCCACTAACCAAACCCGGAAGCCCCACCCAAATTTTCCCAACCAACCCGGTTCGATAGAGAAGAAAATAAAAGAAGGTTGAACCGTTGGACCCGTCTCCCTCCCCAGAACTGACAGAGCGACGCAGAAACGGGAGACCCTCAGACCCAGGCTCGCCGGAGCTCCGTTGCTCGCCCAGCCCTTACCGACCATGCTACAGTCTTCCCAGACCCCCAAGCGACACCAAAACAATCAACAGGACATAGAAAGGAGGGAGGAAAAGGTGCTCACAGTGGTTAGGATTTTCGCTGGAAAGAGGTCCGATTCGGATCGATTCGACTACGACGAAGGTGGATTCGAGTTGATCTTGGCCTGGGATGAAAGATAAGTAAATAAAAGAGGACCTTTAAGGGATAATTGATCGAAAAATGAGAGGGAGAGTCATCACCGATCTTGAGGAGAACGGAACAGGGAGGAAGAGGAATGCGGCTTCGACGGACTCCGACTGATTCTGGCCTGCTGGGTTTCTTGCTCGAAGGAAAGGGGGACGGAAACGCGGCTGCTGCTTCTGCGGCTCGGCGTTTGTTCTAAACAGGGCTTTGGGCGCTTGGAGACGAGGTTGTGGGTGCTCGAACTGCGCTCAGGAGGTGCTCGGTGAACAGAGGTGGTGCCGAGGGCACTCGAGAGTTGCTGCTTGGAAAGGAAGAGAGGAAAGGGGGCTAAAGAGGTGAGATGGTGCTGCTGCAGTGTCGCTCTCGGCAGACGGAGCTCAGAGCTCTCAGTGATGTGAAGGTGTGGTGAACTGGTGGCTGCGGCCACAAGGCTCAAGAAGAGCCAAAGGACCATGCTTGAATCTAAATGAAAGGAATGAGAAGGAGGAGAGGGTGATCTGTGGATAAGGTTTAGGGTTGCTTGGGATCCATTTCAAAATGGGAGAGGCTGAGCTACAATTGAAGAGAGGGCTGCAGAGGGGTGTGTGTGTGTGAGGGAAGAAGCCAAAAGGGAGAGGGGACCAGCCCCAATGTAACAGAAAACCGGAGGAGAGAGAGAGAAAAGAAAAAGGGGAAATAAAGTAAATGAAATTGGTCCCCATGAAAGAATTCAAAATAGTGGAATTAGACTCAAACCCGTTCGCCCAATCGAATCCCGACTAAATTGAATTTAAATAAAATTTCAATTCAATTTCAAGATAAACGGAATTAAATAAATTTCAATCAAAACTCGGAGCTTAAATTAATTTTTATTAGTACTCGAAATCGAAAGCGAAAATCAAATCCCGTCAAAATCCTAAATTTAAAATGATGCCGGAAGAATTTTAAAATTGAACCCGTGCTCGAGGACGATTTTTCTCCGCTTTTAAAATTTGCGATAAATAATGACATATTTAATTAAAATAATAATATCATATATACAAATTATATTCAGTCTTTACACCTATATAGAATTTAATGACACAACCCCACATTTTCACCCACAATATAGAAAAAAATATAATTTCATACTTATTAGTAATAAAAATAATTATTTTTAAAAATTAATAAAAAAATTGATATGATTTGATATAATATATAAATTAATTTTGTTAAATCAATATAGATAGATAAACAAAACATCATAATTCCAGTTAACTTTTATAAATAAAATAGAATAATTAATTTCATCCAATTTAATTTGTAATAAAATATATATTAATCATTTGAAAATAATAGGATTAAATTTGAAAAATATTTTATCCAATTTTATGATAACTTTTTATAGTAACAATATAAATTTAATATTAATACCATTTAGAAATAAATATCAAATTTATCACTAGATTTTGTTTTAAAAAATATCATGTGAGAATATAATAATAATAATAATAATAATAATAATAATAATAATAATAATAATAATAATAATAATAATAATAATAATAATAATAATAAAATAAAATAATATGTCATGCAAGAGCATGGGTAACATATACTAGTTCACCAACAAATGTGAGCCTAAATGTTAAAATTAAGTTTAATGAAGTTTTTAGAAATGTACAGTTAAAAATCTTTAATAAATACATTTATTTATTATAGTGTTTAATAAATGTAAAAATCTGTAAAATAGAGAAGCTATTGGAGTTGGAGTGAATTTTTTTTTAGAGATTTTGATATTTTAATCTCTATTTTAGAGATTTTTTTATCAAAGCTGTTGGGCTTGCTCTAATAAACAAAAATAATTAAAGATACATTAGCTTAAAAATAGGACCTATGAGATTCTGTTTTATCTTTTAATTAACTTAGATATGGTTCAAAATTAAATGAATGAATCAATTTTGAGTTATTTATCTAAAAAAATTGAACTTAAAACTAAAACCAAAATATTCTATAGTAATTTGTGGAATAAAAAATATAACAACAAAATAAATAATAGAATCAAATAATTTCTTGAACAAATGGCAAGTTATAAAGTAATCAAATTTGATTTATTAAAGATAAATATGATTTATTTGATCTTATCCAGTGAATATCTAAACTAACAACAAATTCAATCTGCATTACCTTGCCCTTATATTTATAAGATGAAACAGAAAAATTAATTAGATAACTTCAAATCAAATCGTATTTATTATATATTACTAACTGTTTTTTATACCAAGAATGTTGTTGCTAAAGCCATACATCACGGAGCGCTCGGCTATACCAATGATCTCTTGCTCTAGTGGTAAGGGAGAGGTAACCCTTGCAAGAGGTCAATGATTCAAATTCCATTTTTTTACACATTATGTGTAATTGGCTTACCGGTTCGCGTCCTTTGCAGGCAAGGATTTGGACCCGTGAGGATTAATCGACAACCTCGGAACCTCCGTTATACAAAAAAGGAAGGCCCGGCTATGCACGCATCTTTAGGGGTCCTAGGTGCACTTATTGTTCAAGGGTGGCTACAAAAATGTCACCATAATAATCAGCTCAATTGTCATGCTTTTCGTTACTTAGAAAATCAAAAGCACGCGTACATTTAAAACCCAAAATTCTTTGCCCTAGGCAAGCTGTGATGCTAGTTAGGCGATAGGTCCATGAAAGACCCACCAGAGATGCCCAAATGGCTCCGAGTCGAAGGTAGTGTGCCTTACTATAGGAGTTACATACACACGCTTGATATTTTGGGCAGAACAAGAGCTGTGTTGGTCCCATTGGGCCATTTGAGGGCTCGCTGGAAAGCTAACTTCAAGGCCTATGACTTTACTGAGGACGTCTCCTGAGAAATTCTCCTCGAAGATGTCCAAAAAAATAATTTTTTCACCAGATTGGAATATGGACTTTACAAAGGGGGTAGTCCACGAAAAATCTCAAAATCTAAAAAAATTTAAAACCCAATATTCTTTGCCCTAGGCAAGCTGTGATGCTAGCTAGGCGATAGGTCCATGAAAGACCCACTTGAGATGCCCAAATGGCCCCAGAATGAAGGTAGTGTGCCTTACAATAGGTGTTACGGACACACGCTTGGTATTTTGGGCATAAAAAGAGTTGCGTTAGTTCGATCGAGCCATTTTTGGCCTCGCTGGAAAGCTAACTTCAGGGCCTACGACTTTACTGAGGACGTCCCCTGAGAAATACTCCTCAAAGATGTCCAAAAAAAATCATTTTTCCACCAGCTTGGAATATGGATTTTTTCCAAAGGGGGTAGTCCACAATAAATCTCAAAATCTCAAAAAATTTAAAACCAAAAATTCTTTGCCTTAGGCAAGCTGTGATGCTAGTTAGGTGATAGGTCCATGAAAGGCCCACCTGAGATGCCCAAATGGCCCCGAAATGAAGTTAGTGTTCCTTACTATAGGTGTCACGGACACATTTGGGGTCTCGCTGGAAAGCTAACTTCAAAGCCTATGACTTTATTGAGGACATATTCTGAGAAATAATCCTCAAATATGTTCAAAAGAATAATTTTTCCACCAGATTGGAATATGAACTTTTTTCAAAGGGGGTAGTCCACGAAAAATCTCAAAATCTCAAAAATTTAAAACCCAAAATTCTTATCCCTAGGCAAGCTGTGATGCTAGCTAGGCGATAGGTCCATGAAAGGCCCACATGAGATGCCCAAATGGCCACGAAATGAAGGTACTGTGCCTTACAATAGGTGTTACGGACACACGCTTGGTATTTTGGGCATAAAAAGAGCTGCGTTGGTTCGATCGGGCCATTTGCGGTCTCGTTGGAAAGCTAACTTCAAGGCCTAAGACTTTATTGAGGACGTCCCCTAAGAAATACTCATCAAAGATGTCCCAAAAAATCATTTTTCCATCAGCTTGGAATATGGACTTTTTCCAAAGGGGGTTGTCCACGAAAAATATCAAAATATCAAAATCTCAAAAATTTAAAACCCAAAATTCTTTGCCCTAGGAAAGCTGTAATGCTAGTTAGGCGATAGGTCCATGAAAGGCCCACCTGAGATGCCCAAATGGCCCCGGAATGAAGGTAGTGTGCCTTACTATATGTGTTACGAACACACGCTTGGAATTTTGGGCATAAAAAGAGCTGCGTTGGTCCGATCGGGCCATTTGAGGTCTCGCTAGAAAGCTAAATTCAAGGCCTACGGTTTATTGAGGATGTCCTCTGAAAAATACTCCTCAAAGATGTCCAAAGAAAAAATCATTTTTCCACCAGCTTGGAATATGGACTTTTTCCAAAAGGGGGTAGTCCACGAAAAATCTCAAAATCTCAAAAAATTTCAAACCCACTATTATTAGCCCTAGGCATGCTGTGATGCTAGTGAGGTGTTAGGTCCATGAAAGGCTCACCTGAGATGCCCATTTGGCCCCGGAATGAAGGTAGTGTGCCTTACAATAGGTGTTACGGACAAATGCTTGGTATTTTGGGCATAAAAAGAGTTGCGTTGGTCCGATCGGGCAATTTTAGATCTCGTTTGAAAGTTAACTTCAAGACCTACAACTTTACTGCGGACGTCTCTTGAAAAATACTCCTCAAAGACGTCCAAAAAAATCATTTTTCCACTAGCTTGGAATATGGACTTTTTCCAAAGGGGGTAGTCAACGAAAAATCTGAAAATCTAAAAAATTTAAAACCCAAAATTCTTTGCCTTAATAAAGCTGTGATGCTAGTTAGGCGAAAGGTCCATGAAAAGCCCACCTGAGATGCCCAAATGGCCCCGGAATGAAGGTAGTGTGCCTTACTATAGGTGTTATGGACACACACTTTGATTTTTGGGCATAAAAAGAGATGCGTCGGTCCGATCGGACCATTTGCGGTCTCGCTGGAAAGCTAACTTCAAGGCCTACGACTTTACTGAGGACGTCTGTGAGAAATACTCCTCAAAGATGTACAAAAAAATCATTTTTCCACCAGCTTGGAATATAGACTTTTTCCAAAGGGGTCGTCCACGAAAAAGCTCAAAATCTCAAAAAATTTAGAACCCACTATTCTTTGCCCTAGGGAAGCTGTGATGCTAGTTAGGTATAAGGTCAATGAAAGGCCCACCTGAGATGCCCTAATGGCCACGGAATGAAGGTAATGTGCCTTACAATAGGTGTTATGGACACATGCTTGGTATTTTGGGCATAAAAAGACCTACGTTGGTCCGATCGGGCCATTTGAGGTCTTGTTGGAAAGCTAAATTAAAGGCCTATGATTTTTTTGGGATGTCTCCATAGAAATCTTCCTCAAAGATGTCTAAAAATATCATTATTTCACCAGCTTGGAATCTGGACCTTTTGCAAAAAGGGTAGGCCACGAAAAATATCAAAAAATTTAAAACCCAAAATTCTTTGCCCTAGACAAGCTGTGATGCTAATTAGGCGATAGGTCCATGAAAGGCCGACCTGAGATGCCCAAATGGCCCCGGAATGAAAGTAGTGCGCCTTACTATAGGTATTACGGACACACGCTTGGATTTTTGGGCATAAAAAGAGTTGCGTCGGTCCGATCGGACCATATGAGGTCTCCCTGGAAAGCTAACTTCAAGGCCTACGACTTTACTGAAGACGTCTCTGAGAAATACTCCTCAAAGATGTCCAAAAAAATCACTTTTCCACCAGCTTGGAATATGGACATTTTCCAAAGGGAGTAGTCCACGAAAAATCTCAAAATCTCAAAAAATTTAAAACCCACTATTCTTTGCCCTAGGCAAGCTGTGATGCTAGTTAGGCGTTGGGTCCATAAAGAGCCCACCTGAGATGCCCAAATGGCCACGGAATGAAGGTAATGTGCCTTACAATAGGTGTTACGGGCACATGCTTGGTATTTTGGGCAAAAAAAGAGCTACGTTTGTCCGATCGGGCCATTTGAGGTCTCGTTGGAAAGCTAACTTCAAGGCCTACGACTTTACAAAGGATGTCCCATGAGAAATCCTCCGCGAAGAAGTCCAAAAAAATCATTTTTTCACCAGCTTTGATTCTAGAATTTTTCCAAAGGGGGTAGTCCACGAAAAATCTCAAAATCTCAGAAAATTTAAAACCCCAAATTCTTTTCCCTAGGCATGATGTGATACTAGTTGGGCGATAGGTCCATGAAATGCCCACCTGAGATGCCCTAATGGCCCCGTAATGAAGGTAGTGTGCCTTTCTATAGGTGTTACGGACACGAGCTTGGTATTTTGGGCATAACAAGAGCTGTGTTAGTCCGATCGGGCCATTTGAGATCTCGTTCGAAAGCTAACTTCAAGGCCTACGACTTTAATGAGGACGTCTCCTCAGAAATCCTCCTCGAAGATGTCCAAAAAAATCATTTTTCCACCAGCTTGGATTCTCGACTTTTTCCAAAGGGGGTAGTCCACGAAATATCTCAAAATCTCAGAAAATTTAAAACCTCTAATTCTTTGCCCTAGGCATGGTGTGACGCTAGTTATCCAATAGGTCCATGAAAGGCCCACTTGAGAAGCCCAAATGGCCCTGGAATGAAGGTACTGTGCCTTTAGATAGGTGTTACGGACACGAGCTTGGTATTTTGGTCATAACAAGAGCTGCGTTGGTCTGATCGGGCCATTTGAGAGCTAGTTGGAAAGAAAACTTCAAGGCCTACGACTTTACTGAGGACCTCTCTTGAGAAATCCTCCTCGAAGATGACCAAAAAAAACATTTTTCCACCAGCTTGGATTCTTGACTTTTTCCAAAGGGGGTAGTCCACGAAAAATCTCAAAATCTCATAAATATTAAAACCCCACATTCTTTGCCGTAGGCATGGTGCGATGCTAGTTAGGCGATAGGTCCATTAAAGGCCCACCTTAGATGCCCAAATGGCCCCGGAATGAATTTAGTTTGCCTTTCAACAGGTGTTACAGACACGAGCTTGGTAATTTGGTCATAACAAGAGCTGCATTGGTCTGATCGGGCCATTTGAGAGCTCGTTGGAAAGCTAACTTCAAGGCCTACGACTTTATTGAGGCCGTCTCTTGACAAATCCTCCTCAAAGATGTCCAAAAAAAACATTTTTCCACCAGCTTGGATTCTCGACTTTTTTCAAAGGGGGTTGTCCATGAAAAATCTCAAAATCTCAGAAAATTTAAAACCCCAAATTCTTTGCCCTAGGCATGTTGCGATGCTAGTTAGGCGATAGGTCCATGAAAGGTCCACCAAGGATGCCCAAATGGCCCCTGAATGAAGGTAGTGTGCCTTTCTATAAGTGTTTCGGACACAAGCTCGGTATTTTTGTCAAAACAAGAGTGCGTTGGTCTGATCGGGCCATTTGAGAGCTCGTTGGAAAGATAACTTCAAGGCCTACAACTTTACTAAGGACGTCTCTTGAGAAATCCTCCTCGAAGATGTCCACAAAAATCATTTCCACTAGCATGGATTCTCGACTTTTTCCAAAGGGGGTAGTCCACGAAAAATATCAGCAAATTTAAAACCCCAAATTCTTTGCCGTAGGCATGGTGCGATGCTAGTTAGGCAATAAGTCCATGAAAGGCCCACCTTAGATGCCGAAATTGCCCCGAAATGAATTTAGTGCGCCTTTCAATAGGTGTTACAGACATGAGCTTCGTAATTTGGTCATAACAAGAGCTGCGTTGGTCTGATCGGGAAATTTGAGAACTCATTGGAAAGCTAACTTCAAGGCATATGACTTTCTGACAAATCCTCCTCGAAGATGTCCAAAAAAAACATTTTTCCACCAGCTTGGATTCTCGACTTTTTCCAAAGAGGGTTGTCCATGAAAAATCTCAAAATCTCAGAAAATTTAAAACCCCAAATTTTTTGCCCTAGGCATGTTGCGATGCTAGTTAGGCGATAGGTCCATGAAAGGTCCACTAAGGATGCCCAAATGGCCCCTGAATGAAGGTAGTGTGCCTTTCTATAGGTGTTTCGGACACAAGCTCGATATTTTTGTCAAAACAAGAGTGCGTTGGTCTGATCGGGCCATTTGAGAGCTCGTTGGAAAGCTAACTTCAAGGCCTACAACTTTACTAAGGACGTCTCTTGAGAAATCCTCCTCGAAGATGTCCACAAAAATCATTTCCACTAGCATGGATTCTCGACTTTTTCCAAAGGGGGTAGTCCACGAAAAATATCAGCAAATTTAAAACCCCAAATTCTTTGCCGTAGGCATGGTGCGATGCTAGTTAGGCAATAAGTCCATGAAAGGCACACCTTAGATGCCGAAATTGCCCCGAAATGAATTTAGTGCGCCTTTCAATAGGTGTTACAAACACGAGCTTCGTAATTTGGTCATAACAAGAGCTGCGTTGGTCTGATCGGGAAATTTGAGAACTCATTGGAAAGCTAACTTCAAGGCATATGACTTCCTGACAAATCCTCCTCGAAGATGTCCAAAAAAAATCATTTTTCCACCAGCTTGGATTCTCGACTTTTTCCAAAGGGGGTAGTCTACGAAAAAACTCAAAATCTCAAAAAATTTAAAACCCAAAATTGATTGCCCTAGGCATGGTGCGATGCTAGTAAGGCAATAGGTCCATGAAAGTCCCACCTGAGATGCCCAAATGGCCCCGGAATGAAGGTAGTGTGCCATTCTATAGGGGTTACAGACACGAGCTTGGTATTTTGGTCACAACAAGAGACGTGTTGGTCTAATCGGGCCATTTGAGAGCTCGTTAGAAAGATAACTTCAAGGCCTACTACTTTACTGTGGACGTCTCCTGACAAATCCTCCTCGAAATTGTCCAAAAAATCATTTTTCAACCAGCTTGGATTCTCGACTTTTTCCAAAGGGGGTAGTCCACGAAAAATCTTAAAATCTAAGAAAACTTAAAAAACCCCAAATTCTTTGCCTTGGGCATGGTGGGTTGCTAGTTAGGCGATAGATCCATGAAAGGCCCACTTGAGATGCCCAAATGGCCCCGGAATGAAGATAGTGTGCCTTTCTATAGGTGTTTCGTACACGAGCTTGGTATTTTGGTCTTAACAAGAGCTGCGTTGGTCTGATCGGGCCATTTGAGTGCTCATTGGTAAGCTAACTTCAAGGCCTACTACTTTATTGAGGACGTCTCTTGACAAATCCTCCTCGAAGATGTCCAAAAAAAAAATCATTGTTCCACCAGCTTGGATCCTCGACTTTTTCCGATGGGGGTAGTCCACAAAAAATCTCAAAATCTCAGAAATTTTAAAACCCCAAATGCTTTTCCCTAGGCATGGTGTGATGCTAGTTAGGCGACCGATGTTAGTTAGGAGATAGGTCAATGAAAGGTCCACCTTATATGCCCAAATGGCCCCGAAATGAATTTAGTGTGCCTTTCAATAGGTGTTACGGACACGAGCTTGGTAATTTGGTCATAACAAGAGCTGCGATGGTCTGATCGGTTAATTTGAGAGCTCGTTGGAAAGCTAACTTCAAGGCATACGACCTTCTGACAAATCCTCCTCGAAGATGTCCAAAAAAATCATTTTTCGACCAGCTTGGATCCTCGTCTTTTTCTAAAGGGGGTGGGTAGTCCACAAAAAATCTCAAAATCTCAGAAAATTTAAAACCCTAAATTCTTTTCCCTAGGCATGGTGTGATTCTAGTTAGGCGATAGGCCCATGAAAGGCCCACCTGAGATGCTCACATGGCCCCGAAATGAAGGTAGTGTCCCTTTCTACAGGTGTTATGGACACGAGCTTGGTATTTTAGTTATAAGAAAAGCTGCGTTGGTCTGATCAGGCCATTTGAGAGCTCGTTGGAAAGATAACTTCAAGGCAAATGACTTTAACGAGGACGTCTCTTGAGAAATCCTCCTCGAAGATGTCCAAAAAAATCATTTTTCCACCAGCTTGGATCCTCGTCTTTTTCTAAAGGGGGTAGTCCACAAAAAATCTCAAAATCTCAGAAAATTTAAAACCCTAAATTCTTTTCCCTAGGCATGGTGTGATGCTAGTTAGGCGATAGGCCCATGAAAGGCCCACCTGAGATGTCCAAATGGCCCCGGAATGAAGGTAGTGTGCCATTCTATAGGTGTTACGGACACAAGCTTGTTATTTTGGTCATAACAAGAGCTGCATTGGTCTGTTCGAGTTATTTGAGAGCTCGTTGGAAAGCTAACTTCAAGGCCTACGACATCAATGAGGACGTCTCATGAGAAATTTTCATCAAAGATGTCCAAAAAAATCACTTTTCCACCAGCTTGGATCCTCGACTTTTTCAAACGGGGGTAGTCCACAAAAAATCCCAAAATCTCAGA
Source organism: Persicaria maculosa (assembly GCA_963922045.1). Classification (NCBI taxonomy): domain Eukaryota; kingdom Viridiplantae; phylum Streptophyta; class Magnoliopsida; order Caryophyllales; family Polygonaceae; genus Persicaria; species Persicaria maculosa. Next base: position 72,637,577 of record OY998260.1, read on the forward strand.
AAATTTAAAACCCTAAATTCTTTTCCCTAGGCATGCTGTGATACTAGTTAGGCGATAGGGCCATGAAAGGCCCACCTGAGATGCCCAAATGGCCCCGAAATAAAGGTCGTGTCCCTTTCTACAGGTGTTACGGACACGAGCTTGGTATTTTAGTTATAACAAGAGCTGCGTTGGTCTGATCGGGCCATTTGAGAGCTCGTTGGAAATATAACTTCAAGGCTTACGATTTTAAAGAGTACGTCTCCAGAGAAATCCTCCTCGAAGGTGTCCAAAAAAATCATTTTTCCACCACCTTGGATCCTCCACTTTTTCCAAAGGGGGTAGTCCACAAAAAATCTCAATATCTCAGAAAATTTAAATCCCTAAATTCTTTTGCCTAGGCATGGTGTGATGCTAGTTAGGCGATCGGCCCATGAAAGGCCCAGCGGAGATGCCCAAATAGCCCCGAAATGATGGTAGTGTGCCTTTCTATAGGTGTCAAGGACACGAGCTTGGTATTTTGGTCATAATAAGAGTTGCGTTGGTCAGATCGCGCCATTTGAGAGCTCGTTGGAAAGCTAACTTCAAGGCCTACGACTTTAACGAGGACGTCTCCTGAGAAATCCTCCTCGACAATGTCCAAATAAATCATTTTCCACTAGGTTGGATCCTCGACTTTTTCTAAAGGGGGTAGTCCACAAAAAATCTCAAAATCTCAGAAAATTTAAAACCCTAAATTCATTGCCCTAGGCATGGTGTGATGCTAGTTAGGCGATAGGCCCATGAAAGTCCCACCTGAGATGCCCAAATAGCCCCGAAATGAAGGTAGTGTCCCTCTCTACAGGTGTTACGAACACGAGCTTGGTATTTTAGTTATAACAAGAGTTGCATTGGTCTGATCGGGCCATTTGAGACTTCGTTGGAAATCTAACTTCAAGGCCTACGACTTTAATGAGTACGTCTCCTGAGAAATCCTCCTCGAAGATGTCCAAAAAAATCATTTTTCCACCAGCTTGGATCCTCCACTTTTTCCAAAGGGGGTAGTCCACAAAAAATCTCAAAATCTCAGAAAATTTAAAACTCCAAATTCTTTGCCCTAGGTATGGTGTGATGCGAGTTAGGCGATAGGCCCATGAAAGGCCCACCTGAGATGCCCAAATGGCCCCGAAATGAAGGTAGTTTGCCATTCTATATGTGTTGCGGACACGAGCTTGTTATTTTAGTCATAACACAAGCTGAATTGGTCTGATCGGGCCATTTGAGTGCTCTATGGAAATCAAACTTCAAGGCCTACTACTTTAACGAGGACATCTCCTGATAAATCCTTCTCGAAGATGTCCAAAAAAATCATTTTTCCACCAGCTTGGATCCTCGACTTTTTCCAAAGGGGGTAGTCCACAAACAATCTCAAAATCTCAGAAAATTGGAAACTCCAAATTCTTTGCCCTAGGCTTGGTGTGATGCTAGTTAGGCGATAGGCCCATGAAAGGACCACCTGAGATGCCCAAATGGCCCCAAAATGAAGGTAGTGTGCCTTTCTATAGGTGTTACGGACACGAGCTTGATATTTTGGTCATAACAAGAGCTGCGTTGGTCTGACCGGGCCATTTGAGAGCTCGTTAGAAAGCTAACTTCAAGGCCTACGACCTTAATTCGGACGTCTCCTGAGTAATCCTCCTCGAAGATGCCTAAAAAAATCATTTTTCCACCAGCTTGGATCCTCGGCATTTTCCAAAGGGGGTAGTCCACAAAAAATCTCAAAATCTCAGAGAATTTATAACCCTAAATTCTTTGCCCTAGGCATGGTGTGAAGCTAGTTAGGCAATAGGCCAATGAAAGGCCCACCTGAGATGCTCAAATGGCCCCGAAATGAAGGTAGTATCCCTTTCTATAGGTGTTACGGACACGAGCTTGGTATTTTAGTTATAACAAGAGCTTCGTTGGTCTGATTGGGCCATTTGAGAGCTTGATGGAAATCTAACTTTAAGGCCTACGACTTTAACGAGGATGTCTCTTGAGAAATCCTCATCGAAGATGTCCAAAAAAATCATTTTCCACCAGCTTGGATCGTCGACTTTTTCCAAAGGGGTTAGTGCACAAAAAATCTCAAAATCTCAAAAAATTTAAAACCCGAAATTCTTTGCCCTAGGCATGGTGTGATGCTAGTTAGGCAATAGGCCAATGAAAGGCCTACTTGAGATGCTCAAATGTCCCGAAATGAAGGCAATGTCCCTTTCTACAAGTGTTACGGACACGAGCTTGGTATTTTGGGCATAACAAGAGTTGCGTTGGTCTGATCGCGCCATTTGAGAGGTCGTTGGAAAGCTAACTTCAAGGCCTACAACTATAACGAGGATTTCTCCTGAGAAATCCTCCTCGAAGATGTCCAAAAAAATCATTTTTCCACCAGCTTGGATCCTCCCCTTTTTCTAAAGGGGGTAGTCCACAAAAAATCTCAAAATCTCAGAAAATTTAAAACCCTAAATTCTTTTCCCTAGGCATGGTGTGATGCTAGTTAGGCGATAGGCCCATGAAAGGCCCACCTGAGATGTCCAAATGGCCCCGGAATGAAGGTAGTGTGCCATTCTATAGGTGTTACGGACACAAGCTTGTTATTTTGGTCATAACAAGAGCTGCATTGGTCTGTTCGAGCTATTTGAGAGCTCGTTGGAAAGCTAACTTCAAGGCCTACGACGTCAATGAGGACGTCTCATGAGAAATTTTCATTAAAGATGTCCAAAAAAATCACTTTTCCACCAGCTTGGATCCTCGACTTTTTCAAACGGGGGTAGTCCACAAAAAATCCCAAAATCTCAGAAAATTTAAAACCCTAAATTCTTTTCCCTTGGCATGGTGTGATACTAGTTAGGCGATAGGGCCATGAAAGGCCCACCTGAGATGCCCAAATGGCCCCGAAATGAAGGTAGTGTCCCTTTCTACAGGTGTTACGGACACGAGCTTGGTATTTTAGTTATAACAAGAGCTGCGTTGGTCTGATCGGGCCATTTGAGAGCTCGTTGAAAATATAACTTCAAGGCTTACGATTTTAAAGAGTACGTCTCCAGAGAAATCCTCCTCGAAGGTGTCCAAAAAAATCAGTTTTCCACCACCTTGGATCCTCCACTTTTTCCAAAGGGGTTAGTCCACAAAAAATCTCAATATCTCAGAAAATTTAAATCCCTAAATTCTTTTGCCTAGGCATGGTGTGATGCTAGTTAGGCGATCGGCCCATGAAAGGCCCAGCGGAGATGCCCAAATAGCCCCGAAATGATGGTAGTGTGCCTTTCTATAGGTGTCAAGGACACGAGCTTGGTATTTTGGTCATAATAAGAGTTGCGTTGGTCAGATCGCGCCATCTCAGCTCGTTGGAAAGCTAAATTCAAGGCCTACGACTTTAACGAGGACGTCTCCTGAGAAATCCTCCTCGACAATGTCCAAATAAATCATTTTCCACTAGGTTGGATCCTCGACTTTTTCCAAAGGGGGTAGTCCACAAAAAATCTCAAAATCTCAGAAAATTTAAAACCCTAAATTCATTGCCCTAGGCATGGTGTGATGCTAGTTAGGCGATAGGCCCATGAAAGGCCCACCTGAGATGCCCAAATAGCCCCGAAATGAAGGTAGTGTCCCTCTCTACAGGTGTTACGACCACGAGCTTGGTATTTTATTTATAACAAGAGCTGCATTGGTCTGATCGGGCCATTTGAGACTTCGTTGGAAATCTAACTTCAAGGCCTACGACTTTAATGAGTACGTATCCTGAGAAATCCTCCTCGAAGATGTCCAAAAAAATCATTTTTCCACCAGCTTGGATCATCCACTTTTTCCAAAGGGGGTAGTCCACAAAAAATCTCAAAATCTCAGAAAATTTAAAACTCCAAATTCTTTGCCCTAGGTATGGTGTGATGCGAGTTAGGCGATAGGCCCATGAAAGGCCCACCTGAGATGCCCAAATGTCCCCGAAATGAAGGTAGTTTGCCATTCTATATGTGTTGCGGACACGAGCTTGTTATTTTAGTCATAACACAAGCTGCATTGGTCTGATCGGGCCATTTGAGTGCTCGATGGAAATCTAACTTCAAGGCCTACTACTTTAATGAGGACATCTCCTGATAAATCCTTCTCGAAGATTTCCAAAAAAATCATTTTTCCACCAGCTTGGATCCTCGACTTTTTCCAAAGGGGGTAGTCCACAAAAAATCTCAAAATCTCAGAAAATTGGAAACTCCAAATTCTTTGCCCTAGGCTTGGTGTGATGCTAGTTAGGCGATAGGCCCATGAAAGGACCACCTGAGATGCCCAAATGGCCCCGAAATGAAGGTAGTGTGCCTTTCTATAGGTGTTACGGACACGAGCTTGATATTTTGTTCATAACAAGAGCTGCGTTGGTCTGACCGGGCCATTTGAGAGCTCGTTAGAAAGCTAACTTCAAGGCCTACGACCTTAATGCGGACGTCTCCTGAGTAATCCTCCTCGAAGATGCCTAAAAAAATCATTTTTCCACCAGCTTGGATCCTCGGAATTTTCCAAAGGGGGTAGTCCACAAAAAATCTCAAAATCTCAGAAAATTTATAACCCTAAATTCTTTGCCCTAGGGATGGTGTGAAGCTAGTTAGGCAATAGGCCAATGAAAGGCCCACCTGAGATGCTCAAATGGCCCGAAATGAAGGTAGTATCCCTTTCTATAGGTGTTACGGACACGAGCTTGGTATTTTAGTTATAACAAGAGCTTCGTTGGTCTGATTGGTCCATTTGAGAGCTTGATGGAAATCTAACTTTAAGGCCTACGACTTTAACGAGGATGTCTCTTGAGAAATCCTCATCGAAGATGTCCAAAAAAATCATTTTCCACCAGCTTGGATCCTCGACTTTTTCCAAAGGGGTTAGTGCACAAAAAATCTCAAAATCTCAAAAAATTTAAAACCCGAAATTCTTTGCCCTAGGCATGGTGTGATGCTAGTTAGGCAATAGGCCAATGAAAGGCCTACTTGAGATGCTCAAATGTCCCGAAATGAAGGCAGTGTCCCTTTCTACAAGTGTTACGGACACGAGCTTGGTATTTTGGGCATAACAAGAGTTGCGTTGGTCTGATCGCGCCATTTGAGAGCTCGTTGGAAAGCCAACTTCAAGGCCTACAACTATAACGAGGATGTCTCCTGAGAAATCCTCCTCGAAGATGTCCAAAAAAATCATTTTTCCACCAGCTTGGATCCTCCTCTTTTTCTAAAGGGGGTAGTCCACAAAAAATCTCAAAATCTCAGAAAATTTAAAACCCTAAATTCTTTTCCCTAGGCATGGTGTGATGCTAGTTAGGCGATAGGCCCATGAAAGGCCCACCTGAGATGTCCAAATGGCCCCGGAATGAAGGTAGTGTGCCATTCTATAGGTGTTACGGACATAAGCTTGTTATTTTGGTCATAACAAGACCTGCATTGGTCTGTTCGAGCTATTTGAGAGCTCGTTGGAAAGCTAACTTCAAGGCCTACGACGTCAATGAGGACGTCTCATGAGAAATTTTCATCAAAGATGTCCAAAAAAATCACTTTTCCACCAGCTTGGATCCTCGACTTTTTCAAACGGGGGTAGTCCACAAAAAATCCCAAAATCTCAGAAAATTTAAAACCCTAAATTCTTTTCCCTAGGCATGGTGTGATACTAGTTAGGCGATAGGGCCATGAAAGGCCCACCTGAGATGCCCAAATGGCCCCGAAATGAAGGTAGTGTCCCTTTCTACAGGTGTTACGGACACGAGCTTGGTATTTTAGTTATAACAAGAGCTGCGTTGGTCTGATCGGGCCATTTGAGAGCTCGTTGGAAATATAACTTCAAGGCTTACGATTTTAAAGAGTACGTCTCCAGAGAAATCCTCCTCGAAGGTGTCCAAAAAAATCATTTTTCCACCACCTTGGATCCTCCACTTTTTCCAAAGGGGGTAGTCCACAAAAAATCTCAATATCTCAGAAAATTTAAATCCCTAAATTCTTTTGCCTAGGCATGGTGTGATGCTAGTTAGGCAATCGGCCCATGAAAGGCCCAGCGGAGATGCCCAAATAGCCCCGAAATGATGGTAGTGTGCCTTTCTATAGGTGTCAAGGACACGAGCTTGGTATTTTGGTCATAATAAGAGTTGCGTTGGTCAGATCGCGCCATTTGAGAGCTCGTTGGAAAGCTAACTTCAAGGCCTACGACTATAACGAGGATGTCTCCTGAGAAATCCTCCTCAAAGGTGTCCAAATAAATCATTTTTCCACCACATTGGATCCTCGACTTTTTCCAAAGGGGGTAGTCCACAAAAAATCTCAAAATCTCAAAAAATTTAAAACTCCAAATTCTTTGCCCTAGGAATGGTGTGATGTTAGTTAAGCGATAGACCAATGAAAGGCCCACCTAAGATGCCCAAATGGCCCCGGAATGAAAGTAGTATGCCTTTCTACAGGTGTTACGGACACGAGATTGGTATTTTGGTCATAACAAGAGCTGCGTCTGTCTGATCGCGCCATTTGAGAGCTCGTTGGAAGGCTAACTTCAAGGCCTACGACTTTAATGAGGATGTCTCTTGAGAAATCCTCCTCGATGATGTCCACAAAAATCATTTTTCCACCAGCTTGGATCATCGACTTTTTCCAAAGGGGGTAGTCCACAAAAAATCTCAAAATCTCAGAAAATTTAAAACCCTAAATTCTTTTCCCTAGGCATGGTGTGATGTTAGTTAGGTGATAGGACCATGAAAGGCCCACCCGAGATTTCCAAATAGCCCCGAAATGAAGGTAGTGTGCCTTTCTATAGGTGTTACGGACACGAGCTTTGTATTTTAGTTATGACAGGAGCTTCGTTGGTCTCATTGGGCCATTTGAGAGCTCGATGGAAATCTAACTTCAAGGCCTACGACTTTAACGAGGATGTCTATTGAGAAATCCTCATCGAAGATGTCCAAAAAAATCTTTTTTTCCACTAGCTTGGATCCTCGACTTTTTCCAAAGGGGGTAGTCCACAAAAAATCTCAAAATCTAAAAAAATTTAAAACCCAAAATTCTTTGCCCTAGGCTAGGTGTGATGCTAGTTAGGCAATAGGCCAATGAAAGGCCCACCTAAGATTCTCAAATGGCCCCGAAATAAAGGTAGTGTCCCTTTCTACAGATGTTACAGACACAAGCTTGTTATTTTAGATATAACAAGAGCTTCGTTGATCTGATCGGGCCATTTGAGAGCTCGATGGAAATCTAACTTCAAGGCCTACGAATTTAACGAGGACGTCTCCTGAGAAATCCTCCTCGAAGATGTCCAAAAAAATCATTTTTCCACCATCTTGGATCCTCGACTTTTTCCAAAGGGGGTAGTCCACAAAAAATCTCAGAAAATTTAAAACCCTAAATTCTTTGCCCTAGGCATGGTGTGATGCTAGATAGGCAATAGGCCAATGAAAGGCCCACCCGAGATGCTCAAATGGCCCCGAAATGAAGGTAGTGTCCCTTTCTACAGGTGTTACGGATACGAGCTTGGTATTTTGGTTATAACAAGAGCTGCGTTGGTCTGATCGGGCCATTTGTGAGCTCGTTGGAAAGCTAACTTCAAGGCCTTTGGAAAAAGTCCACAAAAAATCTCAAAATCTCAAAAAGTTTAAAACCCCAAATTCTTTGCCCTAGGCATGGTGTGATGCTAGTTAGGCGATAGGCCCATGAAAGGCCCACTTGAGATGCCAAAATAGCCCCGAAATGAAGGTTGTGTCCCTTTCTACAGGTGTTACGGACACGAGCTTGGTATTTTAGTTATAACAAGAGCTGCATTGGTCTGATCGGGCAATTTGAGACATCGTTGAAATCTAACTTCAAGGCCTACGACTTTAATGAGTACGTCTCCGGAGAAATCCTCCTCGAAGATGTCAAAAAAAAATCATTTTTCCACCAACTTGGATCCTCCACTTTTTCCAAAGGGGTAGTCCACAAAAAATCTCTAAATCTCAGAAAATTTAAATCACTAAATTCTTTGCCCTAGGCATGGTGTGATGTTAGTTAGGCGTTAGGCCCATGAAAGGCCCACCTGAGATGCCCAAATGGCCCCGAAATGAAGGTAGTGTGCCTTTCTATAGGTGTCAATGACACGAGCTTGGTATTTTGGTCAAAACCAAAGCTGCGTTGGTCTGATCGCGCCATTTTAGAGCTCGTTGGAAAGCTAACTTCAAGGCCTACGAATTTAAAGAGGATGTCTCCTGAGAAATACTCCTCTAAGGTGTCCAAAAAAATCATTTTTCCACCACCTTGGACCCTGGACTTTTTCCAAAGGGGGTAGTTCACAAAAAATCTCAAAATCTCAGAAAATTTTAAACTCCAAATTCTTTTCCCTAGGCATGGTGTGATGCTAGTTAGGCGATAGGCCTATGAAAGGCCCACCTGAGATTCCCAAATGGCCCCGAAATGAAGGTAGTGTGCAATTCTATAGGTATTGTGGACACGAGCTTGGTATTTTGGTCATAATACGAGCCGCATTGGTCTGATCGCGCCATTTGAGAGTTCGTTGGAAAGCTAACTTCAAGGCTTACGACTTTAACAAGGACGTCTTCTGAGAAATCCTCCTCAAAGGTGTCCAAAAAAATCATTTTTCCATCACCTTGGATCCTCGACTTTTTCCAAAGGGGGTAGTCCACAAAAAATCTCAAAAGCTTAAAAAATTTAAAACTCCAAATTCTTTTCCCTAGGCATGGTGTGATGCTAGTTAGGCGATAGGCCCACCTGAGATGCCAAAATGGCCCTGGAATGAAGGTAGTGTGCCATTCTATAGGTGTTACGGACACGAGCTTGTTATTTTGGTCATAACAAGAGCTGGATTGGTCTTATCGGGCTATTTCAGAGCTCGTTGGAAAGCTAACTTCAAGACCTATGACTTTAATGAGCACGTCTTGTGAGAAATCCTCCCCAAAGATGTCCAAAAAAATCAGTTTTCCACCCGCTTGGATCCTCGACTTTTTCCAAAGTGAGTTGTCCACAAAAAATCTCAAAATCTCAAAAAATTTGAAACTCAAAATTCTTTGCCCTAGGCATGGTGTGATGCTAATTAGGCGATAGGCCCATGAAACGACCACCTGAGATGCCCAAATGGCCCCGAAATGAAGGTAGTGTGCCTTTCTATTGGTGTTAAGGACACGAGCTTGGTATTTTGGTCATAACAAGAGTTGCGTTGGTCTGATCGCGCCATTTGAGAGCTCGTTGGAAAGCTAACTTCAAGGCCTACGAGTTTAATGAGGACGTCTCCCGAGAAATCCTCCTCGAAGGTGTCCAAAAAAATCATTTTTCCACCACCTTGGATCCTCGACTTTTTCCAATGGGGGTAGTCCACAAAAAATCTCAAAAGCTTAAAAAATTTAAAACTCTAAATTCTTTTCCCTAGGCATGGTGTGATGCTAGTTAGGCGATAGGCCCACCTGAGATGCCAAAATGGCCCTGGAATGAAGGTAGTGTGCCATTCTATAGGTGTTACGGACACGAGCTTGTTATTTTGGCAATAACAAGAGCTGCATTGGTCTTATCGGGCTATTTGAGAGCTCGTTGGAAAGCTAACTTCAAGGCCTACGACTTTAATGAGCACGTCTTGTGAGAAATCCTTCTCAAAGATGTCCAAAAAAATCAGTTTTCCACCCGCTTGGATCCTCGACTTTTTCCAAAGTGAGTAGTCCACAAAAAATCTCAAAATCTCAAAAAATTTAAAACTCAAAATTCTTTGCCCTAGGCATGGTGTGATGCTAGTTAGGCAATAGGCCCATGAAAGGACCACCTGAGATGCCCAAATGGCCCCGAAATGAAGGTAGTGTGCCTTTCTATTGGTGTTACGGACACGAGCTTGGTATTTTGGTCATAACAAGAGTTGCGTTGGTCTGATCGCGCCATTTGAGAGCTCGTTGGAAAGCTAACTTCAAGGCCTACGAGTTTAATGAGGACGTCTCCCGAGAAATCCTCCTCGAAGGTGTCGAAAAAAATCATTTTTCCAACACCTTTGACCCTCGACTTTTTCCAAAGGGGGTAGTTCACAAAAAATCTCAAAATCTCAGAAAATTTAAAACTCCAAATTCTTTGCCCTTGGCATGGTGTGATGCTAGTTAGGCGATGGGCCCATGAAAGGACCACCTGACATTCCCAAATGGCCCCGAAATGAAGGTAGTGTGCCTTTCTACAGGTGTTACGGACACGAGCTTGGTATTTTGGTCATAACAAGAGTTGCGTTGGTCTGATCGCGCCATTTGAGAGCTCGTTGGAAAGCTAACTTCAAGGCCTACGACTTTAACGAGGATGTCTCCTGAGAAATCCTCCTCGAATGTGTCCAAAAAAATCATTTTTCCACCACCTTGGATCCTCGACTTTTTCCAAAGGGGGTAGTCCACAAAAAATCTCAAAATCTCAAAAAATTTAAAACTCCAAATTCTTTTCCCTAGGAATGGTGTGATGCTAGTTAGGCGATTGACCCATGAAAGGCCCACCTGAGATGCCCAAATGGCCCCGGAATGAAGGTAGTGTGCCATTCTATAGGTGTTACGGACACAAGCTTGTTATTTTGGTCATAACAAGAGCTGCATTGGTCTGTTCGAGCTATTTGAGAGCTCGTTGGAAAGCAAACTTCAAGGACTAGGACGTTAACGAGGACATCTCATGAGAATTTTTCATCAAAGATGTCCAAAAAAATCACTTTTCCACCAGCTTGGATCCTCGACTTTTTCAAACGGGGGTAGTCCACAAAAAATCCCAAAATCTCAGAAAATTTAAAACCCTAAATTCTTTTCCCTAGGCATGGTGTGATGCTTGTTAGGCGATAGGGCCATGAAAGGCTCACCTGAGATGCCCAAATGGCCCCGAAATGAAGGTAGTGTCCCTTTTTACAGGTGTTACGGACACGAGCTTGGTATTTTAGTTATAACAAGAGCTGCGTTGGTCTGATCGGGCTATTTGAGAGCTCGTTGGAAATATAACTTCAAGGCTTATGATTTTAATGAGTATGTCTCCAGAGAAATCCTCCTCGAAGGTGTCCAAAAAAATCATTTTTCCACCACCTTGGATCCTCCACATTTTCCAAAGGGGGTAGTCCACAAAAAATCTCAAAATCTCAGAAAATTTAAATCCTTAAATTCTTTGCCCTAAGCATGGTGTGATGCTAGTTAGGCGATAGGCCTATGAAAGGCCCACCTGAGATGCCCAAATGGTTCCGAAATGAAGGTAGTGTGCCATTCTATAGGTGTTACGGACACGAGCTTGTTATTTTCGGCATAAGAAGAGCTGCATTGGTCTGATCAGGCCATTTGAGAGCTCGTTGGAAAGATAACATCAAGGCCTACGACTTTAACGAGGACGTCTCCTTAGAAATACTCCTCGAAGATGTTAAAAAAAATCATTTTTCTACCACCTTTGATCCTCGACTTTTTCCAAAGTGAGTAGTCCACAAAAAATCTCAAAATCTCCAAAAATTTAAAACTCTAAATTCTTTGCCCTAGGCATCGTGTGATGCTAGTTAGGCGATAGGACCATGAAAGGCCCACCTGAGATGCCCAAATAGCCCCGAAATGATGGTAATGTCCCTTTCAACAGGTGTTACAGGCACGAGCTTGGTATTTTAGTTAGAATAAGAGCTGCATTGGTCTCATCGGGCCATTTGAGAGCTCATTGGAAAGCTAAATTCAAGGCCTACGACTTTAATGAGGACGTCTCCTGAGAAATCCTCCTCGAAGATGTCCAAAAGAAATCATTTTTCCACCAACTTCGATCCTCGACTTTTTCCAAAGTGAGTAGTCTACAAAAATCTCAAAATCTCAGAAAATTTAAAGCTCCAAATTCTTTGCCCTAGGCATCATGTGATGCTAGTTAGGCGATAGGACCATGAAAGGCCCACCTGAGATACCCAAATGGCCCCGAAATGAAGGTAGTGTGCCATTCCATAGGTGTTACGGACACGAGCTTGTTATTTTGGTCATAAAAAGAGCTGCGTTGGTATGATCGGGCCATTTGAGAGCTTGTTGGAAACTTAAATTCAAGGCCTTCGAATTTAACGTGGACGTGTCCTGAGAAATCCTCCTCGAAGATGTCCAAAAAAATCATTTTTCCACCACCTTCGATCCTCGATTTTTTCCAAAGTGAGTAGTCCACAAAAAATCTCAAAATCTCAAAAAATTTCAAACTCCAAATTCTTTGCCCTAGGCATGGTGTGATGCTAGTTAGGTGATATGCCCATGAAAGGCCCACCGGAGATGCCCAAATGGTCCCGAAATGGAGGTAGTGTGCCTTTCAATAGGTGTTACGGACACGAGATTGGTATTTTGGTCATAATAAGAGTTGCGTTGGTCTGATCGGGCCATTTGAGAGCTCGATGGAAATCTAAATTCAAGGCCTACGACTTTAATGAGGATGTCTCCTGAGAATTCCTCCTCGAAAATGTCCAAAAAATCATTTTTCCACCAACTTGGATCCTCGACTTTTTCCAAAGGGGGTAGTCCACAAAAAATCTCAACATCTCAGAAAAATTAAAACTCCAAATTCTTTGCCCTAGGCATGGTGTGATGCTAGTTAGGCGATAGGCCCATGAAAGGACCACCTGAGATGCCCAAATGGCCCCGAAATTAAGGTAGTGTGCCTTTCTACAGGTGTTACGGACACGAGCATGGTATTTTAGTCATAACAAGAGCTGCGTTGAGAGCTTGTTGGAAAGATAATTTCAAGGCCTACGACTTTAACGAGGACGTCTCCTGAGAAATCCTCCTCGAAGATGTCCAAAAAATCACTTTTCCACCAGCTTGGATCCTCGACTTTTTCAAAAGGGGTAGTCCACAAAAAATCTCAAAATCTCAAAAAATTTAAACCCCTAAATTGTTTGCCATAGGCATGGTGTGATGATAGTTAGGTGATAGGCCCATGAAAGGCCCACCGGAGATGCTCAAATGGCCCCGAAATGAAGGTTTTGTCTTTTTCTACACGTGTTACGGACACGAGCTTGGAATTTTAGTTATAACAAGAGCTGCGTTGGTCTGATCGGACCATTTGAGAGCTCGTTGTAAAGCTAACTTCAAGGCCTACGACTTTAACGAGGACGTCTCTTGAGAAATCCTCCTTGAAGATGTCCAAAAAATCACTTTTCCACAAGCTTGGATCCTCTACTTTTTCCAAAGGGGTTAGTCCAAAAAAAATCTCAACATCTCAGAAAATTTAAAACTCCAAATTCTTTTCCCTAGGCATGGTGTGATGCTTGATAGGCAATAGGCCCATGAAAGGACCACCTGAGATACCCAAATGGCCCCAAAATTAAGGTAGTGTGCCTTTCTACAAGTGTTACGGACACGAGCATGGTATTTTAGTCATAACAAGAGCTGCGTTTAGAGCTCGTTGGAAAGCTAAATTCAAGGCCTAAGACTTTAATGAGGTCGTCTTATGAGAAATCCTCCTCGAAAATGTCCAAAAAATCACTTTTCCACCAGCTTGGATCCTCGACTTTTTCCAAAGGGGGTAGTTCACAAAAAATCACAAAATCTCAGAAAATTTAAAACCCTAAATTCTTTGCCCTAGGCATGGTGTGATGCTAGTCAGGCGATAGGCCCATAAAAGGCCCTTTGGAGATGCTCAAATGGCCCCGAAATGAAGGTAGTGTGCCTTTCTATAGGTGTTACGGACATGAGCTTGGAATTTTAGTTATAACAAGAGTTGCGTTGGTCTGATTGGGCCATTTGAAAGCTCGTTGGAAAGCTAACTTCAAGGCCTAACTTTAACGAGGACGTCTCCTGAGAAATCCTCCACGAAGATGTCCAAAAAATCACTTTTCCACCAGCTTGGATCCTCGACATTTTCCAAACGGGGTAGTCCACAAAAAATCTCAAAATCTCAAAAAATTTAAAACCCTAAATTCTTTGCCCTAGGCATGGTGTGATGCTAGTTAGGCGATATGTCCATGAAAGAAACACCTGAGATGCCCAAATGGCCCCGAAAGGAAGGTAGTGTGCCATTCTATAGGTGTTACGGACACGAGCTTGGTATTTTGGTCATAATAAGAGCTGCATTGGTCTGATCGCGCCGTTTGAGAGCTCGTTGAAAAGCTAACTTCAAGGCCTACGACTATAACGAGTATGTCTCTTGAGAAATCCTCCTCGAAGATGTCCAAAAATATCATTTTTCCAACAGCTTGGATCCTCGACTTTTTCCAAAGGGGGTAGTCCACAAAAAATCTCAAAATCTAAGAAAATTTAAAACTCCAAATTCTTTTCCCTAGGCATGGTGTGATGCTAGTTAGGCGATAGGCCCATGAAAGGCCCACATGAGATGCCCAAATGGCCCCGAAATGAAGGTAGTGTGCCATTCTATTGGTGTTACGGTCACGAGCTTGTCATTTTGGTCATAACAAGAGCTGCATTAGTCTGATTGGGCCATTTGAGAGCTCGTTGGAAAGCTAAATTCTAGGCCTACGACTTTAACGAGGACGTCTTCTGAGAAATCCTCCTCGAAGATGTTCAAAAAAATCATTTTTCCACCACCTTCGATCCTCGACTTTTTCCAAAGTGAGTAGTCCACAAAAAATCTCAAAATCTCAAAAAATTTCAAACTCCAAACTCTTTTCCCTAGGCATGGTGTGATGCTAGTTAGGCGATAGGCCCACCATAGATGCCCAAATGGCCCCGAAACGAAGGTAGTGTGCCTTTCAATAGGTGTTACGGACACGGGGATGTCTCTTGAGAAATCCTCCTCGAAGATGTCCAAAAATATCATTTTTCCACCATCTTGCATCCTCGACTTTTTCCAAAGGGGGTAGTCCACAAAAAATCTCAACATCTCAGAAAATTTAAAACTCCAAATTCTTTGCCCTAGGCATGGTGTCATGCTAGTTAGGCGATAAGCCCATGAAAGGACCACCTGAGATGACCAAATGGCCCCGAAATGAAGGTAGTGTGCCTTTCTACAGGTGTTTACGGAAACGAGCATGGTATTTTGGTCATACCAAGAGTTGCGTTGGTATGACCGGGCCATTTGAGAGCTCTTTGGAAAGCTATCTTCAAGGCCTACGACTTTAACGAGGACGTCTGCTGAGAAATCCTCCTCAAAGATGTCCAAAAAATCACTTTTTCACCAGCTTGGATCATTGACTTTTTCCAAATGGGGTAGTCCACAAAAAATCTCAAAATCTCAGAAAATTTAAAACCCTAAATTCTTTTCCCTAGGCATGGTGTGATGCTAGTTAGGCGATATGTCCATGAAAGAAACACCTGAGATGCCCAAATGGCCCCGAAACGAAGGTAGTGTGCCTATCAATAGGTGTTACGGACACGAGATTGGTATTTTGGTCATAATAAGAGTTGCGTTGGTCTGATCAGGCCCTTTGAGGGCTCGATGGAAATCTAAATTCAAGGCCTACGACTTTAATGAGGATGTCTCCTGAGAATTCCTCCTCGAAAATGTCCAAAAAATCATTTTTCCACTAGCTTGGATCCTCGACTTTTTCCAAAGGGGGTAGTCCAAAAAAAATTTCAACATCTAAGAAAAATTAAAACTCAAAGTTCTTTGCCCTAGACATGGTGTGATTCCCAAATGGCCCCGAAATTAAGGTAGTGTGCCTTTCTACAGGTGTTACGGACACGAGCTTGTCATTTTGGTTATAACAAGAGCTGCATTGGTCTGATCGGGCCATTTGAGGGCTCTTTGGAAAGCTAACTTTAAGGCCTACGACTTTAACGGGGACGTCTTCTGAGAAATCCTCCTCGAAGATGTCCAAAAAAATCATTTTTCCACCAGCTTGGATCCTCGACTTTTTCCAAAGGGGTAGTCCACAAAAAATCTAAAAATCTCAAAAAATTTAAAACCCTAAAATCTTTGCCCTAGGCATGGTGTGATGCTAGTTAGGCGATAGGCCCACGAAAGGCCCACGTGAGATGCTTAAATGGCCCCAAAATGAAGGTAGTGTCCCTTTTTACAGGTTTTACGGACAGCAGATTGGTTTTTTAGTTATAAAAAGAGCCGTGGTGGACTGATCGGGCCATTTGTGAGCTCGTTGGAAAGCTAACTTCAAGGCCTACGATTTTAACGGGGATGTCTTTTGAGAAATCCTCCTCGAAGATGTCCAAAAATATCATTTTTCCACCATCTTGCATCCTCGACTTTTTCCAAAGGGGGTAGTCCACAAAAAATCTCAACATCTCAGAAAATTTAAAACTCCAAATTCTTTGCCCTAGGCATGGTGTCATGCTAGTTAGGCGATAAGCCCATGAAATGACCACCTGAGATGACCAAATGGCCCCGAAATGAAGGTAGTGTGCCTTTCTACAGGTGTTTACGGACACGAGCATGGTATTTTGGTCATAACAAGAGTTGCGTTGGTATGACCGGGCCATTTGAGAGCTCTTTGGAAAGCTAACTTCAAGGCCTACGACTTTAACGAGGACGTCTGCTGAGAAATCCTCCTCAAAGATGTCCAAAAAATCACTTTTTCACCAGCTTGGATCCTTGACTTTTTCCAAATGGGTTAGTCCACAAAAAATCTCAAAATCTCAGAAAATTTAAAACCCTAAATTCTTTGCCCTAGGCATGGTGTGATGCTAGTTAGGCGATATGTCCATGAAAGAAACACCTGAGATGCCCAAATGGCCCCGAAAGGAAGGTAGTGTGCCATTCTATAGGTGTTACGGACACGAGCTTGGTATTTTGGTCATAATAAGAGTTGCGTTGGTCTGATCGCGCCGTTTGAGAGCTCGTTGGAAAGCTAACTTCAAGGCCTACGACTTTAACGAGTATGTCTCTTGAGTAATCCTCCTCGAAGATGTCCAAAAATATCATTTTTCCAACAGCTTGGATCCTCGACTTTTTCCAAAGGGGGTAGTCCACAAAAAATCTCAAAATCTCAGAAAATTTAAAACTCCAAATTCTTTTCCTTAGGCATGGTGTGATGCTAGTTAGGCGATAGGCCCATGAAAGGCCCACATGAGATGCCCAAATGGCCCCGAAATGAAGGTAGTGTGCCATTCTATTGGTGTTACGGACACGAGCATGTCATTTTGGTCATAACAAGAGCTGCATTAGTCTGATTGGGCCATTTGAGAGCTCGTTGGAAAGCTAAATTCAAGGCCTACGACTTTAACAAGGACGTCTTCTGAGAAATCCTCCTCGAAATGTCCAAAAAAATCATTTTTCCACCATCTTCGATCCTCGACTTTTTCCAAAGTGAGTAGTCCACAAAAAATCTCAAAATCTCAAAAAATTTCAAACTCCAAATTCTTTGCCTTAGGCATGGTGTGATGCTAGTTAGGCGATAGGCCCACCATAGATGCCCAAATGGCCCCGAAACGAAGGTAGTGTGCCTTTCAATAGGTGTTATGGACACGAGATTGGTATTTTGGTCATAATAAGAGTTGCGTTGGTCTGATCAGGCCATTTGAGGGCTCGATGGAAATCTAAATTCAAGGACTACGACTTTAATGAGGATGTCTCCAGAGAATTCCTCCTCGAAAATGTCCAAAAAATCATTTTTCCACTATCTTGGATCCTCGACTTTTTCCAAAGGGGGTAGTCCACAAAAAATTTCAACATCTCAGAAAAATTAAAACTCAAAGTTCTTTGCCCTAGGCATGGTGTGATTCCCAAATGGCCTCGAAATTAAGGTAGTGTGCCTTTCTACAGGTGTTACGGACACGAGCTTGTCATTTTGGTTATAACAAGAGCTGCATTGGTCTGATCGGGCCATTTGAGGGCTCTTTGGAAAGCTAACTTCAAGGCCGACGACTTTAACGGGGACGTCTTCTGAGAAATCCTCCTCGAAGATGTCCAAAAAAATCATTTTTCCACCAGCTTGGATCCTCGACTTTTTACAAAGGGGGTAGTCCACAAAAAATCTAAAAATCTCAAAAAATTTAAAACCCTAAAATCTTTGCCCTAGGCATGGTGTGATGCTAGTTAGGCGATAGGCCCATGAAAGGCCCACGTGAGATGCTTAAATGGGCCCAAAATGAAGGTAGTGTCCCTTTCTACAGGTTTTACGGACATCAGATTGGGTTTTTAGTTATAAAAAGAGCCGTGGTGGACTGATCGGGCCATTTGTGAGCTCGTTGGAAAGCTAACTTCAAGGCCTACGATTTTAATGGGGATGTCTCTTGAGAAATCCTCCTCGAAGATGTCCAAAAATATCATTTTTCCACCATCTTGCATCCTCGACTTTTTCCAAAGGGGGTAGTCCACAAAAAATCTCAACATCTCATAAAATTTAAAACTCCAAATTCTTGCCCTAGGCATGGTGTCATGCTAGTTAGGCGATAAGCCCATGAAAGGACTACCTGAGATGACCAAATGACCCCGAAATGAAGGTAGTGTGCCTTTCTACAGATGTTACGGACACGAGCATGGTATTTTGGTCATAACAAGAGTTGCGTTGGTATGACCGGGCCATTTGAGAGCTCTTTGGAAAGCTAACTTCAAGGCCTACGACTTTAACGAGGACGTCTCCTGAGAAATCCTCGTCAAAGATGTCCAAAAAATCACTTTTTCACCAGCTTGGATCCTTGACTTTTTCCAAAGGGGGTAGTCTACAAAAAATCTCAAAATCTCAGAAAATTTAACACCCTAAATTCTTTGCCCTAGGCATGGTGTGATGATAGTTAGGCGATAGGCCCATGAAAGGCCCACCGGAGATGCTCAAATGGCCCCGAAATGAAGGTTTTGTCTCTTTCTACAGGTGTTACGGACACGAGCTTGGAATTTTAGTTATAACAAGAGCTGCGTTGGTCTGATCGGGCCATTTGAGATTGTAAAGCTAACTTCAAGGCCTACGACTTTAACGAGGACGTCTCTTGAGAAATCCTCCTTGAAGATGTCCAAAAAATCACTTTTCCACCAGCTTGGATCCTCTACCTTTTCCAAAGGTGTTAGTCCAAAAAAAATCTCAACATCTCAGAAAATTTAAAACTCCAAATTCTTTTCCCTAGGCATGGTGTGATGCTTGATAGGCAATAGGCCCATGAAAGGACCACCTGAGATGCCCAAATGGCCCCGAAATTAAGGTAGTGTGCCTTTCTACAAGTGTTACGGACACGAGCATGGTATTTTAGTCATAACAAGAGCTGCGTTGAGAGCTCGTTGGAAAGCTAACTTCAAGGCCTAAGACTTTAACGAGGTCGTCTCCTGAGAAATCCTCCTCGAAGATGTCCAAAAAATCACTTTTCCACCAGCTTGGATCCTCGACTTTTTCCAAACGGGGTAGTCCACAAAAAATCTCAAAATCTCAGAAAATTTAAAACCCTAAATTCTTTGCCCTAGGCATGGTGTGATGCTAGTTAGGCGATATGTCCATGAAAGAAACACATGAGATGCCCAAATGGCCCCGAAAGGAAGGTAGTGTGCCATTCTATAGGTGTTACGGACACGAGCTTGGTATTTTCGTCATAATAAGAGCTGCGTTGGTCTGATCGCGCCGTTTGAGAGCTCGTTGGAAAGCTAACTTCAAGGCCTACGACTTTAACGAGTATGTCTCTTGAGAAATCCTCCTCAAAGATGTCCAAAAATATCATTTTTCCAACAACTTGGATCCTCGACTTTTTCCAAAGGGGGTAGTCCACAAAAAATCTCAAAATCTCAGAAAATTTAAAACTCCAAATTCTTTTCCCTAGGCATGGTGTGATGCTAGTTAGGCGATAGGCCCATGAAAGGCCCACATTAGATGCCCAAATGGCCCCGAAATGAAGGTAGTGTGCCATTCTATTGGTGTTACGGACACGAGCTTGTCATTTTGGTCATAACAAGAGCTGCATTAGTCTGATTGGGCCATTTGGGAGCTCGTTGGAAAGCTAAATTCAAGGCCTATAACTTTAACGAGGACGTCTTTTGAGAAATCCTCCTCGAAGATGTCCAAAAAAATCATTTTTCCACCACCTTCGATCCTCGACTTTTTCCAAAGTGAGTAGTCCACAAAAAATCTCAAAATCTCAAAAAATTTCAAACTCCAAATTCTTTGCCCTAGGCATGGTGTGATGCTAGTTAGGCGATAGGCCCACCATAGATGCCCAAATGGCCCCGAAACGAAGGTAGTGTGCCTTTCAATAGGTGTTACGGACACGAGATTGGTATTTTGGTCATAATAAGAGTTGCGTTGGTCTGATCAGGCCATTTGAGGGCTAAATTCAAGGCCTACGACTTTAATGAGGATGTCTCCTGAGAATTCCTCCTCGAAAATGTCCAAAAAATCATTTTTCCACTAGCTTGGATCCTCAACTTTTTCCAAAGGGGGTAGTCCACAAAAAATTTCAACATCTCAGAAAAATTAAAACTCAATGTTCTTTGCCCTAGGCATGGTGTGATTCCCAAATGGCCCCGAAATTAAGGTAGTGTGCCTTTCTACAGGTGTTACGGACACGAGGTTGTCATTTTGGTTATAACAAGAGCTGCATTGGTCTGATCGGGCCATTTGAGGGCTCTTTGGAAAGCTAACTTCAAGGCCTACGACTTTAACGGGGACGTCTTATGAGAAATCCTCCTCGAAGATGTCCAAAAAAATCATTTTTCCACCAGCTTGGATCCTCGACTTTTTTCAAAGGGGATAGTCCACAAAAAATCTAAAAATCTAAAAAAAATTTAAAACCCTAAAATCTTTGCCCTAGGCATGGTGTGATGCTAGTTAGGCGATAGGCCCATGAAAGGCCCACGTGAGATGCTTAAATGGCCCCAAAATGAAGGTAGTGTCCCTTTCTACAGGTTTTACGGACAGCAGATTGGTTTTTTAGATATAAAAAGAGCCGTGGTGGACTGATCGGGCCATTTGCGAGCTCGTTGGAAAGCTAACTTTAAGGCCTACGATTTTAACGGGGATGTCTCTGGAGAAATCCTCCTCGAAGATGTCTAAAAATATCATTTTTCCACCATCTTGCATCCTCGACTTTTTCCAAAGGGGGTAGTCCACAAAAAATCTCAACATCTCAAAAAATTTAAAACTCCAAATTCTTTGCCCTAGGCATGGTGTCATGCTAGTTAGGCGATAAGCCCATGAAAGGACCACCTGAGATGACCAAATGGCCCCTAAATGAAGGTAGTGTTCCTTTCTACAGGTGTTTACGGACACGAGCATGGTATTTTGGTCATAACAAGAGTTGCGTTGGTATGACCGGGCCATTTGAGAGCTCTTTGGAAAGCTAACTTCAAGGCCTACGACTTTAACGAGGACGTCTCCTGAGAAATCCTCGTCAAAGATGTCCAAAAAATCACTTTTTCACCAGCTTGGATCCTTGACTTTTTCCAAATGGGGTAGTCCACAAAAAATCTCAAAATCTCAGAAAATTTAAAACCCTAAATTCTTTTCCCTAGGCATGGTGTGATGCTAGTTAGACGATAGGCCCATGAAGGGCCCACCGGAGATGCTCAAATGGCCCCGAAATGAAGGTAGTGTCCCTTTCTACAGGTGTTACGGACACGAGCTTGGAATTTTAGTTATAACAAGAGCTGCGTTGGTCTGATCGGGCCATTTGAGAGCTCGTTAGAAAGCTAACTTCAAGGCCTACGAATTTAACGGGGACGTCTCCTGAGAAATTCTCCTCGACGGTGTCCAAAAAAATTATTTTTCCACCACCTTAGATCCTCGACTTTTTCCAAAGGGGGTAGTCCACAAAAAATCTCAAAATCTCAGAAAATTTAAAACTCCAAATTCTTTTCCTTAGGCATGGTGTGATGCTAGTTAGGCGATAGGCCCATGAAAGGCCCACATGAGATGCCCAAATAGCCCCGACATGAAGGTAGTGTGCCATTCTATTGGTGTTACGGACACGAGCTTGTCATTTTGGCCATAACAAGAGCTGCATTAGTCTGATTGGGCTATTTGAGAGCTCGTTGGAAAGCTAAATTCAAGGCCTACGACTTTAACGAGGACGTCTTCTGAGAAATTCTCCTCGAAATGTCCAAAAAAATCATTTTTCCACCACCTTCGATCCTCGACTTTTTCCAAAGTGAGTAGTCCACAAAAAATCTCAAAAAATTTCAAACTCCAAATTCTTTGCCCTAGGCATGGTGTGATGCTAGTTAGGCGATAGGCCCACCATAGATGCCCAAATGGCCCCGAAACGAAGGTAGTGTGCCTTTCAATAGGTGTTACGGACACGAGATTGGTATTTTGGTCATAATAAGAGTTGTGTTGGTCTGATCAGGCCATTTGAGGGCTCGATGGAAATCTAAATTCAAGGCCTACGACTTTAATGAGGATGTCTCCTAAGAATTCCTCCTCGAAAATGTCCAAAAGATCATTTTTCCACTAGCTTGGATCCTCGACTTTTTCCAAAGGGGGTAGTCCACAAAAAATTTCAACATCTCAGAAAAATTAAAACTCCAAGTTCTTTGCCCTAGGCATGGTGTGATTCCCAAATGGCCCCGAAATTAAGGTAGTGTGCCTTTCTACAGGTGTTACGGACACGAGCTTGTCATTTTGGTTATAACAAGAGCTGCATTGGTCTGATCGGGCCATTTGAGGGCTCTTTGGAAAGCTAACTTCAAGGCCTACGACTTTAACGAGGACGTCTTCTGAGAAATCCTCCTCGAAGATGTCCAAAAAAATCATTTTTCCACCATCTTGCATCCTCGACTTTTTCCAAAGGGGGCAGTCCACAAAAAAAATGTCAACATCTCAGAAAATTTAAAACTCCAAATTCTTTGCCCTAGGCAGGGTGTCATGCTAGTTAGGCGATAAGCCCATGAAAGGACCACCTGAGATGACCAAATGGCCCCGAAATGAAGGTAGTGTTCCTTTCTACAGGTGTTTACGGACACGAGCATGGTATTTTGGTCATAACAAGAGTTGCGTTGGTAAGACCGGGCCATTTGAGATCTCATTGGAAAGCTAACTTCAAGGCCTACGACTTTAACGGGGACGTCTCCTGAGAAATCCTCCTCAAAGATGTCCAAAAAATCACTTTTTCACCAGCTTGGATCCTTGACTTTTTCCAAATGGGGTAGTCCACAAAAAATCTCAAAATCTCAGAAAATTTAAAACCCTAAATTCTTTGCCCTAGGCATTGTGTGATGCTAGTTAGACGATAGGCCCATGAAGGGCCCACCGAAGATGATCAAATGGCCCCGAAATGAAGGTAGTGTCCCTTTCTACAGGTGTTACGGACACGAGCTTGGAATTTTAGTTATAACAAGAGCTGCATTGGTCTGATCGGGCCATTTGAGAGCTCGTTAAAAAGCTAACTTCAAGGCCTACGAATTTAACGGGGACGTCTCCTGAGAAATTCTCCTCGACGGTGTCCAAAAAAATCATTTTTCCACCACCTTGGATCCTCGACTTTTTCCAAAGGGGGTAGTCCACAAAAAATCTCAAAATCTCAGAAAATTTAAAACTCCAAATTCTTTGCCATAGGCATGGTGTGATGCTAGTTAGGCGATAGGCCCACGAAAGGCCCACATGAGATGCCCAGATGGCCCCGAAATGAAGGTAGTGTGCCATTCTACAGGTGTTACGGACACGAGCTTGTTATTTTGGTCACAACAAGAGCTGCATTGGTCTAATCGGGCCACTTGAGATCTCGTTGGAAAGCTAACTTCAAGGCCTACGACTTTGACGAGGACGCCTGCAGAGAAATCCTCCTCGAAGATGTCCAAAAAAATCATTTTTCCACCAGCTTGGATCCTCGACTTTTTCCAAAGGGGGTAGTCCACAAAAAATCTAAAAATCTCAAAAAATTTAAAACCCTAAAATCTTTGCCCTAGGCATGGTGTGATGCTAGTTAGGCGATAGGCCCATGAAAGGCCCACGTGAGATGCTTAAATGGCCCCAAAATGAAGGTAGTGTCCCTTTCTACAGGTTTTACGGACAGCAGATTGGTTTTTTAGTTATAAAAAGAACCATGGTGGACTTATCGGGCCATTTGTGAGCTCGTTGGAAAGCTAACTTCAAGGCCTACGATTTTAACGGGGATGTCTCTTGAGAAATCCTCCTCGAAGATGTCCAAAAATATCATTTTTCCACCATCTTGCATCCTCGAATTTTTCCAATGGGGGCAGTCCACAAAAAATCTAAACATCTCAGAAAATTTAAAACTCCAAATTCTTTGCCCTAGGCATGGTGTCATGCTAGTTAGGCGATAGGCCCATGAAAGGCCCACATGAGATGCCCAAATGGCCCCGAAATGAAGGTAGTGTGCCATTCTATAGGTGTTACGAAGACGAGCTTCTTATTTTGGTCATAACAAGAGTTGCGTTGGTATGACCGGGCCATTTGAGAGCTCGTTGGAAAGCTAACTTCAAGGCCTATGACTTTAACGAGGACGTCTTCTGAGAAATCCTCCTAGAAGATGTCCAAAAAAATCATTTTCCACCAGCTTGGATCCTCGACTTTTTCCAAAGTGAGTAGTCCACAAAAAATCTCAAAATCTCAGATAATTTAAAACCCTAAATTCTTTTCCCTAGGCATGGTTTTATGCTAGTTAGGCGATAGGCGCATGAAAGGCCCACCTGAGATGCCTAAATGGCCCCGAAATGAAGGTAGTCTCCCTTTCTACAGGTCTTACGGACACGAGCTTGGTATTTTAGTTATAACAAAAGCTGCGTTGGTCTGATCGGGCCATTTGAGAGCTCGATGGAAATCTAACTTCAAGGCCTACGATTTAACGAGGACGTCTTTTGAGAAATCCTCCTCGAAGATGTCCAAAAAAATCATTTTTCCACCAGCTTGGATTCTTGACTTTTTCCAAAGGGGGTAGTCCAAAAAAAATCTCAAAATCTCAGAAAATTTAAAACTCCAAATTCTTTGCCCTAGGCATGGTGTGATGCTAGTTAGGCGATAGGCCCATGAAAGGACCACCTGAGATGCCCAAATGGCCCCGAAATGTAGGTAGTGTGCCTATCTATAGGTGTTATGGAGACGAGCTTGGTATTTTGGTCATAACAAGAGCTGTATTGGTCTGACCGAGCCATTTGAGAGCTCGTTGGAAAGCTAACTTTAAGGCCAACGACTTTAACGAGGACGTCTCCTGAGAAATCCTCCCCGAAGATGTCCAAAAAATCACTTTTCCATCAGCTTGGATCCTCGACTTTTTCCAAAGGGGGTAGTCCAAAAAAAAATCTCAAAATCTCAGAAAATTTAAAACCCTGAATTCTTTGCCCTAGGCATGGTGTGATGCTAGTTATACGATAGGCCCATGAAAGGCCCACCGGAGATGCTCAAATGACCCCGAAATGAAGGTAGTGTCCCTTTCTACAGGTGTTACGGACACGAACTTGGAATTTTAGTTATAACAAGAGCCGCATTGGTCTGATCGGGCCATTTGAGAGCTCGTTAGAAATCTATCTTCAAGGCCTACGACTTTAACGAGGACGTCTCCTGAGAAATTCTCCTCGACGGTGTCCAAAAAAATCATTTTTCCACCACCTTGGATCCTCGACTTCTTCTAAAGGGGCTAGTCCACAAAAAATCTCAAAATCTCAGAAAATTTAAAACTCCAAATTCTTTGCCATAGGCATGGTGTGATGCTAGTTAGGCGATAGGCCCACGAAAGGCCCACATGAGATGTCCAGATGGCCCCGAAATGAAGGTAGTGTGCCATTCTATAGGTGTTACGGACACGAGCTTGTTATTTTTATCATAACAAGAGCTGCATTGGTCTGATTGGGAGATTTGAGAGCTCGTTGGAAAGTTTACTTCAAGGCCTACGATTTAACGAGGACGTCTTCTGAGAAATCCTCCTTGAAGATGTCCAAAAAAAATCATTTTTCCACCAGTTTGGATGCTCGACCTTTACCAAAGGGGGTAGTCCACAAAAAATCTCAATATTTCAGAAAATTTAAAACTCCAAATCTTTGCCCTAGGCATGGTGTGATGCTATTTAGGCGATAGACCTATGAAAGAAACACCTGAGAAGCCCAAATGGCCCCGAAATGAAGGTAGTGTGCCTTTCTATAGGTGTTATGGACACGAGTTTGGTATTTTGGTCATAATAAGAGTTGCGTTGGTCTGACCGGGCTTTTTGAGAACTCGTTGGAAAGCTAACTTCAAGGCCTACGACTTTAACGAGAACGTCTCCTGAGAAATCCTCCTCAAAGATGTCCAAAAAAATCATTTTTCCACCAGCTTGGAGCCTCGACTTTTTCCAAAGGGTGTCAGGCCATTTGAGAGCTCGATGGAAATATAACTTCAAGGCCTACGACTTTAACGAGGACGTCTCATGAGAAATCCTCCTCGAAGATGTACAAAAAAATCATTTTTCCACCAGCTTGGATCCTCGACTTTTTCCAAAGATAGTCCACAAAAAATCTCAAAATCTCAGAAAATGTAAAACCCTAAGTTCTTTTCCCTAGGCATGGTGTGATGTTAGTTAGGTGATAGGCCCATGAAAGGACCAACTGAGATGCCCAAATGTCCCCGAAATGAAGGTAGTGTGCCTTTCTATAGGTGTCACGGACACGAGCTTGGTATTGTGGTCATAACAAGAGCTGTGTTGGTCTGATCGCGCCATTTTAGAGCTCGTTGGAAAGCTAACTTCAAGGCCTATGACTTTGACGAGGACGTCTCCTGAAAATTCCTTCTCAAAGGTGTCCAAAAAAATCATTTTTCTACCACCTTGGATCCTCGACTTTTTCCAAAGGGGGTAGTCCACAAAAAATCTCAAAATCTCAGAAAATTTAAAACTCCAAATTCTTTCCGCTAGGCATGGTGTGATGCTAGTTAGGCGATAGGCCCATGAAAGGCCCACCTGAGATGCCTAAATTGCTCCGAAATGAAGGTAGTGTGCCATTCTGTAGGTGTTACGGACACGAGCTTAGTATTTTGGTTATAACAAGAGCTGCATTGGTCTGATCGGGCCATTTGAGAGCTCGTTGGAAAGCTAACTTCAAGGCCTACGACTTTAACGAGGACGTCTCCTGAGAAATCCTCCTCGAAGATGTCCAAAAAAATCATTTTTCCACCAGCTTGGATCCTCGACTTTTTCCAAAGTGAGTAGTCCACAAAAAATCTCAAAATCTCAGAAAATTTAAAACCCTAAATACTTTGCCCTAGGCATCGTTTGATGTTAGCTAGGCGATAGGCCCATGAAAGGACCACCTGAGATGCCAAAATTTCCCCGAAATGAAGGTAGTGTGCCTTTCTATATGTGTCACGGACACGAGCTTGGTATTATGGTCATAACAAGAGCTGTGTTGGTATGATCGCGTCATTTTAGAGTTCGTTAGAAAGCTAACATCAAGGCCTATGACTTTAAAAAGGACGTCTCCTGAAAATTCCTTCTCAAAGGTGTCCATAAAAATCATTTTTCCACCACCTTGGATCCTCGACTTTTTCGAAAGGGGGTAGTCCAAAAAAAATCTCCAAATCTCAAAAAATTGAAAACTCCAAATTCTTTGCCCTAGGCATGGTGTGATGCTAGTTAGGCGATAGGCCCATGAAAGGCCCAGCTGAGATGCCCATATGGCCCCGAAATGAAGGTAGTGTGCCATTCTATAGGTGTTACGGACACGAGCTTGGTATTTTGGTCATAACAAGAGCTGCATTGGTCTGATCGGGCCATTTGAGAGCTCGTCGGAAAGCTAACTTCAAGGTCTACGACTTCAACATACGTCTCCTAAGAAATCCTCTTAGAAGATGTCCAAAAAAATAATTTTTCCACCAGCTTGGACCCTCGACTTTTTCCAAAGTGAGTAGTCCACAACAAATATAAAAATCTCAGAAATTTTAAATCCCCAAATTTTTTGCTCTAGGCATGTTGTGATTCTAGTTAGGCGATAGGCCCATGTAAGGCCCACCTCAGATGCCCAAAGGGCCCCGCAATGAAGGTATTGTCTCTTTCTAAAGGTGTTACAGATACGAGCTTGGTATTTTAGTTATTACCAGAGTTATGTTGGTCTTATTGGGCATTTGAGAGCTCGATGGAAATCAACCTTCAAGGCCTACGACTTTAACGAGGACGTCTCCTGAGAAATCCTCCTCGAAGATGTTAAAAAAAATCATTTTTCCACCAGCTTGGATCCTCGACATTTTCCAAAGGGGGTAGTCCACAAAAAATCTCAAAATCTCAAAACATTTAAAACTCCAAATTCTTTGCTCTAGGCATGGTGTGATGCTAGTTAGGCGGTAGGCCCATGAAAGGCCCACCTGAGATGCCCAAATGACCCCGAAATGAAGGTAGTGTGCCTTTCTATAGGTGTCACGGACACGAGCTTAGTATTATGGTCATAACAAGAGCTGTGTTAGTCTGATCGCGCCATTTGATAGCTTGTTTGAAAGCTATCTTCAAGGCCTACAACTTTACTGAGGACGTCTCCTGAGAAATCCTCCTCGAAGATGTCCAAAAAAATCAATTTTCCACCAGCTTGGATCCTCGTCTTTTTCCAAAGGGGGTAGTCCACAAAAAATATCAAAATCTCAGAAAATTTAAAACCCTAAATATTTTGCCCTAGGCATGTTGTGATGCTAGTTAGGCGATAGGCTCATGAAAGGCCCACCTCAGATGCCCAAATGGCCCCGCAATGAAGGTAGTGTCCCTTTCTAAAGGTGTTACGGATACGAGCTTGGTATTTTAGTTATTACAAGAGTTGTGTTGGTCTGAACGGGCCTTTCGAGAGCTCGATGGAAATAAAACTTCAACTCCTACGACTTTAACGAGGACATCTCCTGAGACATCCTCCTCAAAGATGTCCAAAAAATCATTTTTCCACCAGCTTGGATCCTCGACTTTTTCCAAAGGGGGTAGTCCACAAAAAATCTCAAAATCTCAAAAAATTTAAAACTCCAAATTCTTTTCCCTAGGCTTGGTGTGATGCTAGTTAGGCGATAGGCCCATGAAAGGCCCACCTGAGATGCCCAAATGGCCCCGAAATGAAGGTAGTGTGACTTTCTATAGGTGTCACGGACAAGGGCTTGGTATTTTGGTCATAACAAGAGCTGCATTGGTCTGGTTGCGCCATTTGAGAGCTTGTTGAAAATATAACTTCACGGCTTACGACTTTAACGCGGACGTCTCCTAAAAAATCCTCCTCGAAGGTGTCCAAAAAAATCATTTATCCACCACCTTGGATCCTCGACTTTTTCCAAAGGGGGGGTAGTCCATAAAAAATCTCAAAATCACAGAAAATTTAAAACTCCAAATTCTTTGCCCTAGGCATGGTGTGATGCTAGTAAGGCGATAGGCTCATGAAAGGCCCACCTGAGATGCCCAAATGGCCCCGATATGAAGGTAGTGTGCCATTCTATCGGTGTTACGGACACGAGCTTGATATTTTGGTCATACCAAGAGCTGCATTTGTCTAATCGGGCCAATTGCGAGCCCTTTGGAAAGCTAACTTCAAGGCCTACGACTTTAACGAGGACATCTTTTGAGAAATCCTCCTCAAAGAAGTCCAAAAAAATATATTTTCCACCAGCTTAGATCCTCGAGTTTTTCCAAAGGGGGTAGTCCAAAAAAAATCTAAAAATCTCAAAAAATTTAAAACGCTAAATTCTTTGCCGTAGGCATGGTGTGATTCTAGTTAGGCGATAGGCCCATGAAAGGCCCACCTGAGATGCCCAAATGGCCCCGAAATGAAGGTAGTGTGCAATTCTATCGGTGTTACGGACATGAGCTTGGTATTTTGGTCATAACAAGAGCTGCGATGGTCTGATCAGACCATTTAAGAGCTCGTTGGAAAGCTTGGATCCTCCTCGAAGATATCCAAAAAAATCATTTTTCCACCAACTTGGATCCTCGACTTTTTCCAAAGTGAGTAGTCCACAAAAAATATCAAAATCTTAGAAAATTGAAAACCCTAAATTTTTTGCCCTTGGAATATTGTGATGCTAGTTAGGCGATAGGCCCATGAAAGGCCCACCTGATATGCCCAAATGGCCTCGCGATGAAGGTAGTATCCCTTTTTAAAGGTGTTACAGATACGAGCTTGATATTTTAGTTATTACAAGAGGTGCATTAGTCTGATCGGGCCATTAGAGATCTCGATGGAAATCTAACTTCAAGGCCTATGACTTTAACGAGGACGTCTCCTGAGAAATCCTCCTCGAAGATGTCCAAAAAAATCATTTTTCCACGAGCTTGGATCCTCGACTTTTTCCAAAGGGGGTAGTCCAAAAAAAATCTCAAAAAATTTAAAACTCCAAATTCTATCCCTAGGAATGGTGTGATGCTAGTTAGGCGATAGGCCCATGAAAGGCCCACCTGAGATGCCCAAATGGCCCCGAAAAGAAGGTAGTGTGCCTTTCTACAGGTGTTACGGACACGGACTTGGTATTTTGGTCATAACAAGATCTGCATTGGTTTGATCGGGCCATTTGAGAGCTCGTTGGATAGCCGACTCTTTTCAATGGGTGTAGTCCACAAAAAATCACAAAATCTCAGAAAATTTAAAACCCTAAATTCTTTGCCATAGGCATGGTGTAATGCTAGTTAGTCGATACGCCCATAAAAGGCCCACGTGAGATGCCCAAATGGCCTCGAAATGAAGGTAGTGTGCCTTTCTATAAGTGTCACGGACACGAGCTTGGTATTTTGGTCATAACAAGAGCTGCGTTTGTCTGATCGCGCCATTTGAGAGCTTGTTGGAAAGCTAACTTCACGGCTTACGACTTTAAGGAGAACGTCTCCTGAGAAATCATCCTCGAAGATGTCCAAAAAAATCATTTTTCCACCAGCTTGGATCCTCGACTTTTTCCAAAGTGAGTAGTCCACAAAAAATATCAAAATCTCAGAAAATTTGAAACCCTAAATATTTTGCCCTAGGCATGTTGTGATGCTAGTTAGGCGATAGGCCCATGAAAGGCCCACCTGAGATGCCTAAATGGCCCCGCAATGAAGGTAGTGTCCCTTTCTAAAGATGTTACGGATACGAGCTTGTTATTTTGGTCAAAACAAGAGTTGCATTGGTTTGATCAGGCCATTTGAGAGCTCGATGGAAATATAACTTCAAGGCCTACGACTTTAACGAGGACGTCTCATGAGAAATCCTCCTCGAAAATTTACAAAAAAATCATTTTTCCACCAGCTTGGATCCTCGACTTTTTCCAAAGTGAGTAGTCCACAAAAAATCTCAAAATCTCAGAAAATTTAAAACCCTAAGTTCTTTTCCCTAGGCATGGTGTGATGTTAGTTAGGTGATAGGCCCATGAAAGGCCCACATGAGATGCCCAGATGGCCCCGAAATGAAGTTAGTGTGCCATTCTATCGGTGTTACGGACAAGAGCTTGGTTTTTTGGTCATAACAATAGCTGCGTTAGTCTGATCAGACCATTTGAGAGATCGTTGGAAAGCTAACTTCAAGGCCTACAACTTAAACGAGGACGTCTTCTGAGAAATCCTCCTCGAAGAAGTCCAAAAAAATCATTTTTCCACCAGCTTGGATCCTCGATTTTTTCCAAAGGGGTAGTCCAAAAAAAAATCTCAAAATCTCAGAAAATTTAAAATGCTAAATTCTTTGCCCTAGGCATGGTGTGATTCTAGTTAGGCGATAGGCCCATGAAAGTCCCACCTGTGATGCCCAAATGGCCCCGAAATGAAGGTAGTGTGCCTTTCTATAGGTGTCACGGACACGAGCTTGGTATTATGGTCATAACAAGAGCTGTGTTGGTCTGATCGCGCCATTTGAGAGCTCGTTGGAAAGCTAACTTCAAGGCCTACAACTTTAACGAGGACGTCTCCTGAAAAATCCTTCTAAAATGTGTCCAAAAAAATCATTTTTCCAACACCTTTGATCCTCGACATTTTCCAAAGGGGGTAGTCCACAAAAAATCTCAAAATCTAAAAAAATTTAAATCTCCAAATTCTTTGCCCTAGACATGGTGTGATGCTAGGTAGGCGATAGGCCCATGAAAGGTTCACCTGAGATGCCCAAATGGCCCCGAAATGAAGGTAGTGTGCCATTCTATAGGTGTTACGGAAACGAGCTTGGTCTTTTGGTCATAACAAGAGTTGCATTGGTCTGATCGGGCCATTTGAGAGCTCGTTGTAAATTTAACTTCAAGGCCTACGACTTTAACGAGGACGACTCCTGAGAAATCCTCCTCGAAGATGTCCAAATAAATAATTTTTCCACCAGCTTGGATCCTCGACTTTTTCCAAATCTAGTAGTCCACAAAAAATATCAAAATCTCAGAAAATTTAAAACCCTAAATTTTTTGCCCTAGGCGTGTTGTGATGCTAGTTAGGCGATAGGCCCAGGAAAGGCTCACCTGAGATGCCCAAATGGGACCGGAATGAAGGTAGTGTCCCTTTCTAAAGGTGTTACGGATACGAGCTTGGTATTTTAGTTATTACAAGTGTTGCATTGTTCTGATCCGGCCATTTGAGAGTTTGATGGAAATTTAACTTCAAGGCCTACGACTTTATCGAGGACGTCTCCTGAGAAATCCTCCTCGAAGATGTCCAAAAAATCATTTTTCCACCAGCTTGGATCCTCGACTTTTTCCAAAGGGGGTAGTCCAAAAAAAATCTCAAAATCTCAAAAAATTTAAAACTCCAAATTCTTTGCTCTAGGCATGGTGTGATGCTAGTTAGGCGATAGGCCCATGAAAGGCCCACCTGAGATGCCCAAATGGCCCCGAAATGAAGGTAGTGTGCCTTTCTACAGGTGTTACGGACACGAGCTTGGTATTTTGGTCATAACAAGATCTGCATTGGTTTGATCGAGCCATTTGAGAGGTCGTTGGAAGGCCAACATCAAGGCCTACGACTTCAATGAGGACGTCTTATGAGAAATCCTCCTCGATGATGTTTAAAAAAATTATTTTTCCACCAGCTTGGATCCTCGACTTTTTCCAAAGGGGGTATTCCAAAAAAATCTTAAAATCTCAGAAAATTTAAAACTCCAAATTCTTTTCACTAGGCATGGTGTGATGCTAGTTAGGCGATAGGCCCATGAATGGCCCACCTGAGATGCCCAAATGGCCCCGAAATGAAGGTAGTGTGCTTTTCTACAGGTGTTACGGACACGAGCTTGGTATTTTGGTCATAACAAGAGCTGCGTTGGTCTGATCGGACCATTTGAGAGCTCGTTGGAAAGCTAACTTCAAGGCTACGACTTTAACAAGGACGTCTTCTGAGAAGTCCTCCTCGTAGAAGTCCAAAAAAATCATTTTTCCACCAGCTTGGATCCTTGACTTCTTCCAAAGGGGGTAGTCCACAAAAAATCTCAAAATCTCAGAAAATTTAAAACGCTAAATTCTTTGCCCTAGGCATGGTGTTATTATAGTTAGGCGATAGGCCCATGAAAGGCCCACCTGAGATGCCCAAATGGCCCCGAAATGAAGGTAGTGTGCCATTCTATCGGTGTTACGGACACGAGCTTGGTATTTTGGTCATAACAAGAGATGCGTTGGTCTGATCAGACCATTTGAGAGCTCGTTGGAAAGCTAACTTCAAGGCCTACGACTTTATCGAGGACGTCTTATGAGAAATCCTCCTTGAAGATGTCCAAAAAAATCATTTTTCCACCAGCTTGGATCCTCGAGTTTTTCCAAATGGGTTAGTCCAAAAAAAATCTCAAAATCTCAAAAAATTTAAAGTGCTAAATTCTTTGCCCTAGGCATGGTGTGATGCTAGTTAGGCGATAGGCCCATGAAAGGCCCACCTGAGATGCCCAAATGGCCCCGAAATGAAGGTAGTGTGCCTTTCTATAGGTGTCACGGACACGAGCTTGGTATTATGGCCATAACAAGAGCTGTGTTGGTCTGATCGCGCCATTTGAGAGCTCGTTGAAAAGCTAACTTCAAGACCTACAACTTTGACGAGGACGTCTCCTGAAAATTCCTTCTCAAAGGTGTCCAAAAAAATCATTTTTCCACCACAATGGATCCTCGACTTTTACCAAAGGGGGTAGTCCAAAAAAAATCTCAAAATCTCAAAAAATTTAAAACTCCAAATTCTTTGCCCTCTGCATGGTGTGATTCTAGGTAGGCGATAGGCCCATGAAAGGCCCACCTAAGATGCCCAAATGGCCGCGAAATGTAGGTAGTGTGCCATTCTATAGGTGTTACGGACACGAGCTTGGTATTTTGGTCATAACAAGAGCTGTATTGGTCTGATCGGGCCATTTGAGAGCTCGTTGGAAAGTTAACTTCAAGGCCTAAGATTTTGACGACGACGTCTCCTGAGAAATCCTTCTCGAAGATGTCCAAAAAAATCATTTTTCCACCAGCTTGGATCCTCGACTTTTTCCAAAGTGAGTAGTCCAAAAAAAATTTCAAAATCTCAGAACATTTAAAACCCTAAATTTTTTTCCCTAGGCATGTTGTGATGCTAGTTAGGCGATAGGCCCATGAAAGGCTCACCTAAGATGCCCAAATGGCCCCGCAATGAAGGTAGTGTCCCTTTCAAAAGGTGTTACGGATACGAGCTTGGTATTTTAGTTATTACAAGAGTTGCATTGGTCTCATCGGGCCATTTGAGAGCTCGATAGAAATCTAACTTCAAGGCCTACGACTTTAACGAGGACGTCTCCTGAGATATCCTCCTCGAAGATGTCCAAAAAATCATTTTTCCACCAGCTTGGATCCTCGACTTTTTCCAAAGGGGGTAGTCCAAAAAAAATCTCAAAATCTAAAAAAATTTAAAACTCCAAATTCTTTGCTCTAGGCATGGTGTGATGCTAGTTAGGCGATAGGCCCATGAAAGGCCCACCTGAGATGCCCAAATGGCCCCGAAATGAAGGTAGTGTGCCTTTCTACAAGTGTTACGGACACGAGCTTGGTATTTTGGTCATAACAAGATCTACGTTGGTTTGATGGGGCCATTTGAGAGCTCGTTGGAAGGCCAAATTCAAGGCCTACAACTTTAATGAGGACGTCTTCTGAGAAATCCTCCTCGAAGATGTCTAAAAAAATTATTTTTCCACCAGCTTGGATCCTCGACTTTTTTCAAAAGGGGTAGTCCACAAAAAATCTCAAAATCTCAAAAAATTTAAAACCCTAAATTCTTTGCCTTAGGCATGGTGTGATGCTAGTTAGGTGATACGCCCATAAAAGGCCCACCTGAGATGCCCAAACGGCCTCGAAATGAAGGTAGTGTGCCTTTCTATAGGTGTCACGGACACGAGCTTGGTATTTTGGTCATAACAAGAGCTGCGTTTCTCTGATCACGCCATTTGGGAGCTTGTTGGAAAGCTAACTTCACGGCTTACGACTTTAACGAGGACGTCTCCTGAGAAATCCTCCTCGAAGATGTCCAAAAAATCATTTTTCCACCAGCTTGGATCCTCGACTTTTTCCAAAGTGAGTAGTCCACAAAAAATATCAAAATCTCAGAAAATTTAAAACCCTAAATTTTTTGCCCTCGGCATGTTGTGATGCTAGTTAGGCAATAGGCCCATGAAAGGCCCACATGAGATGCGCAAATGGCCCCGAAATGAAGGTAGTGTGCCATTCAATAAGTGTTACGGACACGAGCTTGGTATTTTGGTCATAACAAGAGCTGCATTTGTCTGATCGGGCCATTTGATAGCTCGTTGGAAAGCTAACTTCAAGGCCTACGACTTTAACAAGGACGTCTCCTGAGAAATCCTCCTCGAAGATGTCCAAAAAATCATTTATCCACCAGCTTGGATTCTCGACTTTTTCCAAAGTGAATAGTCCACAAAAAATATCAAAATCTCAGAAAATTTAAAACCCTAAATTTTTTCCCCTAGGCATGTTTTGATGCTAGTTAGGCGATAGGCCCATGAAAGGCCCACCTGAGATGCCCAAATGGCCCTGCAATGAAGGTAGTGTCCCTTTCTAAAGGTGTTACGGATACGAGCTTGTTATTTTAGTTATTACAAGAGTTGCGTTGGTCTGATCAGACCATTTGAGAGCTCGATGGAAATCTAACTTCAAGGCCTACGACTTTAACGAGGACGTCTCCTGAGAAATCCTCCTCGAAGATGTCCAAAAAAATCATTTTTGCACCAGCTTGGATCCTCGACTTTTTCCAAAGTGAGTAGTGAACAAAAAATATCAAAATCTCAAAAAATTTAAAACCTTAAATTTTTTTCCCTAGGCATGTTGTGATGCTAGTTAGGCGATAGGTCCATGAAAGGCCCAGCTGAGATGCCCAAATGGCCCCGCAATGAAGGTAGTGTCCCTTTCTAAAGGTTTTACGGATACGAGCTTGGTATTTTACTTATTACAAGAGTTGCGTTGGTCTGATCGGGCCATTTGAGAGCTCGTTGGAAATCTAACTTCAAGGCCTATGACTTTAACAGGGACGTCTCGTGAGAAATCCTCCTCGAAGATGTCCAAAAAAATAATTTATCCACCAGCTTGGATCCTCGACTTTTTCCACAGGGGGTAGTCCACAAAAAATCTCAAAATCTCAGAAAATTTAAATCTCCAAATTCTTTGCCCTAGGCATGGTGTGATGCTAGTTAGGCGATAGGCCCATGAAAGGCCCACCTGAGATGCCCAAATGGCCCCGATATGAAGGTAGTGTGCCATTCTATCAGTGTTACGGACACGAGCTTGGTATTTTGGTCATAACAAGAGCTGCATTGGTCTGATTGGGCTATTGGAGAGCTCGTTGGAAAGCTAACTTCAAGGCCTACGACTTCAACGAGGACGTCTTCTGAGAAATCCTCCTCGAAGATGTCCAAAAAAGTCATTTTTCCACCAGCTTGGATCCTCGACTTTTTCCAAAGTGAGTAGTCCACAAAAAATCTCAAGATCTCAAAAAATTTAAAACGCTAAATTCTTTGCCCTAGGCATGGTCTGATTCTAGTTAGGTGATAGGCCCATGAAAGGCCCACCTAAGATGCCCAAATGGTCCCGAAATGAAGGTAGTGTGCCTTTCTATAGGTGTCACGGACACAATCTTTGTATGATGGTCATAACAAGAGCTGCGTTGGTCTGATCACGTCATTTGAGAGCTCGTTGGAAAGCTTACTTCAAGGTCTACAACTTTAAAGAGGACGTCTCCTGAAAATTCCTTCTTAAAAGTGTCCAAAAAAATCATTTGTCGACCACCTTGGATCCTCGACTTTTTCCAAAGGGGGTAGTCCACATAAAATCTCAAAATCTCAAAAAATTTAAAACTCCAAATTCTTTGCCCTAGGCATGGTGTTATGCTAGTTAGGCGATAGGCCCATGAATGGCCCACCTGAGATGCCCAAATGGCCCCGAAATGAAGGTAGTGCGCCATTCAATAGGTGTTACGGACACGAATTTGGTATTTTGGTCATAACAAGAGCTGCGTTGGTCTGATCGGGCCATTGGAGAGCTCGTTGGAAAGCTAACTTCAAGGCCTACGACTTTAGCGA
Organism: Persicaria maculosa; assembly: GCA_963922045.1. Taxonomy (NCBI): domain Eukaryota; kingdom Viridiplantae; phylum Streptophyta; class Magnoliopsida; order Caryophyllales; family Polygonaceae; genus Persicaria; species Persicaria maculosa. The sequence continues at coordinate 72,674,722 of OY998260.1, forward strand.
GGACGTCTCCTTAGAAATCCTCCTCGAAGATGTCCAAAAAAATCATTTTTCCACCAGCTTGGATCCTCGACTTTTTCCAAAGTGAGTAGTCCACAAAAAATATCAAAATCTCAGAAAATTTGAAACCCTAAATATTTTGCCCTAGGCATGTTGTGATGCTAGTTAGGCGATAGGCCCATGAAAGGCCCACCTGAGATGCCTAAATGGCCCCGCAATGAAGGTAGTGTCCCTTTCTAAAGATGTTACGGATACGAGCTTGTTATTTTGGTCAAAACAAGAGTTGCATTGGTTTGATCAGGCCATTTGAGAGCTCGATGGAAATATAACTTCAAGGCCTACGACTTTAACGAGGACGTCTCATGAGAAATCCTCCTCGAAGATGTACAAAAAAATCATTTTTCCACCAGCTTGGATCCTCGACTTTTTCCAAAGTGAGTAGTCCACAAAAAATCTCAAAATCTCAGAAAATTTAAAACCCTAAGTTCTTTTCCCTAGGCATGGTGTGATGTTAGTTAGGTGATAGGCCCATGAAAGGCCCACATGAGATGCCCAAATGGCCCCGAAATGAAGTTAGTGTGCCATTCTATCGGTGTTACGGACAAGAGCTTGGTTTTTTGGTCATAACAATAGCTGCGTTAGTCTGATCAGACCATTTGAGAGCTCGTTGGAAAGCTAACTTCAAGGCCTACAACTTAAACGAGGACGTCTTCTGAGAAATCCTCCTCGAAGAAGTCCAAAAAAATAATTTTTCCACCAGCTTGGATCCTCGATTTTTTCCAAAGGGGTAGTCCAAAAAAAAATCTCAAAATCTCAGAAAATTTAAAATGCTAAATTCTTTGCCCTAGGCATGGTGTGATTCTAGTTAAGCGATAGGCCCATGAAAGGCCCACCTGTGATGCCCAAATGGCCCCGAAATGAAGGTAGTGTGCCTTTCTATAGGTGTCACGGACACGAGCTTGGTATTATGGTCATAACAAGAGCTGTGTTGGTCTGATCGCGCCATTTGAGAGCTCGTTGGAAAGCTAACTTCAAGGCCTAAAACTTTAACGAGGACGTCTCCTGAAAAATCCTTCTCAAATGTGTCCAAAAAAATCATTTTTCCACCACCTTTGATCCTCGACATTTTCCAAAGGGGGTAGTCCACAAAAAATCTCAAAATCTAAAAAAATTTAAAACTCCAAATTCTTTGCCCTAGGCATGGTGTGATGCTAGGTAGGCGATAGGCCCATGAAAGGTTCACCTGAGATGCCCAAATGGCCCCGAAATGAAGGTAGTGTGCCATTCTATAGGTGTTACGGAAACGAGCTTGGTCTTTTGGTCATAACAAGAGTTGCATTGGTCTGATCGGGCCATTTGAGAGCTCGTTGTAAATTTAACTTCAAGGCCTACGACTTTAACGAGGACGTCTCCTGAGAAATCCTCCTCGAAGATGTCCAAATAAATCATTTTTCCACCAGCTTGGATCCTCGACTTTTTCTAAATCTAGTAGTCCACAAAAAATATCAAAATCTCAGAAAATTTAAAACCCTAAATTTTTTGCCCTAGGCGTGTTGTGATGCTAGTTAGGCGATAGGCCCAGGAAAGGCTCACCTGAGATGCCCAAATGGGACCGGAATGAAGGTAGTGTCCCTTTCTAAAGGTGTTACGGATACGAGCTTGGTATTTTAGTTATTACAAGTGTTGCATTGTTCTGATCCGGCCATTTGAGAGCTTGATGGAAATTTAACTTCAAGGCCTACGACTTTATCGAGGACGTCTCCTGAGAAATCCTCCTCGAAGATGTCCAAAAAATCATTTTTCCACCAGCTTGGATCCTCGACTTTTTCCAAAGGGGGTAGTCCAAAAAAAATCTCAAAATCTCAAAAAATTTAAAACTCCAAATTCTTTGCTCTAGGCATGGTGTGATGCTAGTTAGGCGATAGGCCCATGAAAGGCCCACCTGAGATGCCCAAATGGCCCCGAAATGAAGGTAGTGTGCCTTTCTACAGGTGTTACGGACACGAGCTTGGTATTTTGGTTATAACAAGATCTGCATTGGTTTGATCGGGCCATTTGAGAGCTCGTTGGAAGGCCAACATCAAGGCCTACGATTTCAATGAGGACGTCTTATGAGAAATCCTCCTCGATGATGTTTAAAAAAATTATTTTTCCACCAGCTTGGATCCTCGACTTTTTCCAAAGGGGGTAGTCCAAAAAAATCTTAAAATCTCAGAAAATTTAAAACTCCAAATTCTTTTCACTAGGCATGGTGTGATGCTAGTTAGGCGATAGGCCCATGAATGGCCCACCTGAGATGCCCAAATGGCCCCGAAATGAAGGTAGTGTGCTTTTCTACAGGTGTTACGGACACGAGCTTGGTATTTTGGTCATAACAAGAGCTGCGTTGGTCTGATCGGGCCATTGGAGAGCTCGTTGGAAAGCTAACTTCAAGGCCTACGACTTTAGCGAGGACGTCTCCTTAGAAATCCTCCTCGAAGATGTCCAAAAAAATCATTTTTCCACCAGCTTGGATCCTCAGCTTTTTCCTAAGTGAGTAGTCCACAAAAAAAATCAAAATCTCAGAAAATTTAAAACCCTAAATTTTTTGCCCTAGGCATGTTGTAATGCTAGTTAGGCGATAGGCCCATGAAAGGCCCACCTAAGATGCCCAAATGGCCCCGCAATTAAGGTAGTGTCCCTTTCTAAAGGTGTTACAGATACGAGCTTGGTATTTTAGTTATTACAAGAGTTGCATTGGTCTGATCGGGCCATTTGAGAGCTCGATGGAAATCTAACTTCAAGGCCTACGACTTTAACGAGGATGTCTCCTGAGAAATCCTCCTCGAAGATGTCCAAAAAATCATTTTTCCACGAGCTTGGATCCTCGACTTTTTCCAAAGAGGGTAGTCCAAAAAAAATCTCAAAATCTCAAAAAATTTAAAACCCCAAATTCTTTTCTATAGGCATGGTGTGATGCTAGTTAGTCAATAGGCCCATGAAAGGCCCACCTGAGATGCCCAAATGGCCCCGAAATGAAGGTAGTGCGCCATTCTATAGGTGTTACGGACACGAGCTTGGTATCTTGGTCATAACAAGAGCTGCATTGGTCTGATCGGGCCATTGGAGAGCTCGTTGGAAAGCTAACTTCAAGGCCTACGACTTTAGCGAGGACGTCTCCTTAGAAATCCTCCTCGAAGATGTCCAAAAAAATCATTTTTCCACCAGCTTGGATCCTCGGCTTTTTCCTAAGTGAGTAGTCCACAAAAAAAATCAAAATCTCAGAAAATTTAAAACCCTAAATTTTTTGCCCTAGGCATGTTGTAATGCTAGTTAGGCGATAGGCCCATGAAAGACCCACCTAAGATGCCCAAATGGCCCCGCAATTAAGGTAGTGTCCCTTTCTAAAGGTGTTACAGATACGAGCTTGGTATTTTAGTTATTACAAGAGTTGCATTGGTCTGATCGGGCCATTTGAGAGCTCGATGGAAATCTAACTTCAAGGCCTACGACTTTAACGAGGATGTCTCCTGAGAAATCCTCCTCGAAGATGTCCAAAAAATCATTTTTCCACGAGCTTGGATCCTCGACTTTTTCCAAAGAGGGTAGTCCAAAACAAATCTCAAAATCTCAAAAAATTTAAAACTCCAAATTCTTTTCTATAGGCATGGTGTGATGCTAGTTAGGCAATAGGCCCATGAAAGGCCCACCTGAGATGCCCAAATGGCCCCGAAATGAAGGTAGTGCGCCATTCTATAGGTGTTACGGACACGAGCTTGGTATCTTGGTCATAACAAGAGCTGCATTGGTCTGATCGGGCCATTTGAGAGCTCGTTGGAAAGCTAACTTCAAGGCCTACGACTTTAGCGAGGACGTCTCCTTAGAAATCCTCCTCGAAGATGTCCAAAAAAATCATTTTTCCACCCTTGGATCCTCGGCTTTTTCCTAAGTGAGTAGTCCACAAAAAAAATCAAAATCTTAGAAAATTTAAAACCCTAAATTTTTTGCCCTAGGCATGTTGTAATGCTAGTTAGGCGATAGGCCCATGAAAGGCCCACCTAAGATGCCCAAATGGCCCCGCAATTAAGGTAGTGTCCCTTTCTAAAGGTGTTACAGATACGAGCTTGGTATTTTAGTTATTACAAGAGTTGCATTGGTTTGATCGGGCCATTTGAGAGCTCGATGGAAATCTAACTTCAAGGCCTACGACTTTAACGAGGACGTCTCCTGAGAAATCCTCCTCGAAGATGTCCAAAAAATCATTTTTCCACGAGCTTGGATCCTCGACTTTTTCCAAAGGGGGTAGTCCAAAAAAAATCTCAAAATCTCAAAAAATTTAAAACTCCAAATTCTTTGCTCTAGGCATGGTGTGATGATAGTTAGGCGATAGGCCCATGAAAGGCCCACCTGAGATGCCTAAATGGCCCCGAAATGAAGGTAGTGTGCCTTTCTACAGGTGTTACGGACAAGAGCTTGGTATTTTGGTCATAACAAGATCTGCGTTGGTTTGATCGGGCCATTTGAGAGCTCGTTGGAAAGCCAACTTCAAGGCCTACGACTTCAATGAGGACGTCTTCTGAGAAATCTTCCTCGAAGATGTCTAAAAAAAATTATTTTTCCGCCAGCTTGGATCCTCGACTTTTTTCAAAGGGGGTAGTCCACAAAAAAAAATCTCAAAATCTCAGAAAATTTAAAACCATAAATTCTTTTCCCTAGGCATGGTGTGATTCTAGTTAGGCGATAGCCCCATGAAACGCACACCTGAGATGCCCAAATGGCCCCGAAAGTGTGACTTTCTGTAGGTGTCACGACACGAGCTTGGTATTTTTTCATAACAAGAGCTGCGTTTGTCTGATCGCACCATTTGAGAGCTTGTTGGAAAGCTAACTTCATGGCTTACGACTTTAACGAGGACGTCTCCTAAGAAATCCTCCTCGAAAGTGTCCAAAAAAATCATTTATCCACCACCTTGGATCCTCGACTTTTTCCAAAGGGGGTAGTCCACAAAAAATCTCAAAATCTCAGAAAATTTAAAACTCCAAATTCTTTGGCCTAGTCATGGTGTGATGCTAGTTAGGCGATAGGCCCATGAAAGGCCGACCTGAGATGCCGAAATGGCCCCGAAATGAAGGTAGTGTGGCATTTTATCGGTGTTACGGACACGAGCTTGGTATTTTGGTAATAACAAGAGCTGCATTGGTCTGATCGGGCAATTTGAGAGCTCGTTGGAAAGCTAACTTCAAGGCCTACGGCTTTAACGAGGACGTCTTATCAGAAATCCTCCTCGAAGAAGTCTAAAAAAACAATTTTTCCACCAGCTTGGATCACCGACTTTTTCCAAAGGGGGTAGTCCACAAAAAATCTCAAAATCTCAGAAATTTGAAAACCATAAATTCTTTGCCCTAGGCATGGTGTGGTGCTAGTTAGGCGATAGGCCCATGAAAGGCCCACCTGAGATGCCCAAATAGCCCCGAAATGAAGGTAGTGTGCCTTTCTATAGGTGTCACAGACACGAGCCTGGTATTATGGTCATAACAAGGGCTGCGTTGGTCTGATCACGCCATGTGAGAGCTCGTTGGAAAGCTAACTTCAATGCCTACGACTTTAACAAGGACGTCTCCAGAAAATTCCCTCTCAAAGGTGTCCAAAAAAATCATTTTTCCACCACCTTGGATCCTCGACTTTTTCCAAAGGGAGAAGTCCACAAAAAATCTCAAAATCTCAAAACTTTTAAAACTCCAAATTCTTTGCTCTAGGGATGGTGTGATGCTAGTTAGGTGATAGGCCCATGAAAGGCCCACCAGAGATGCTCAAATAGCCCCGAAATGATGGTAGTGTGCCATTCTATAGGTGTTACGGACACGAGCTTGGTATGTTGGTCATAACAAGAGCTGCATTAGTCTGATCGGGCCATTTGAGAGCTTGTTGGAAAGCTAACTTCAAGACCTACAACTTTAACGATGACGTCTCCTGAGAAATCCTCCTCGAAGATGTCCAAAAAATCATTTTTCCACCAGCTTGGATCCTCGACATTTTCCAAAGTGAGCAGTCCACAAAAATATCAAAATCTCAGAAAATTTAAAACCCTAAATTTTTTGCCCTAGGCATGTTGTGATGCTAGTTAGGCGATAGGCCCATGAAAGGCCCACCTGAGATGCCCAAATGGCCCCGCAATGAAGGTAGTGTCCCTTTCTAAAGGTGTTACGGATACGAGCTTGGTATTTTAGTTATTACAAGAGCTGTGTTGGTTTGATCGGGCTATTTGAGAGCTCGATGGAAATCTAGTTTCAAGGCCTACGACTTTAACGAGGACGTCTCCTGAGAAATCCTCCTCGAAGATGTCCAAAAAATTCATTTATCCACCGACTTGGATCCTCGACTTTTTCTAAAGGGGGTAGTCTACAAAAAATCTCAAAATCTTAGAAAATTTAAAACTCCAAATTCTTTGCCCTAGGCATGGTGTGATGCTAGTTAGGCGATAGGCCCATGAAAGGCCCACCTGAGATGCCCAAATGGCCCCGATATGAAGGTATTGTGTCATTCTATCGGTGTTACGAACAGGAGCTTGGTATTTTGGTCATAACAAGAGCTGCATTGGTCTGATCGGGCCATTTTAGAGCTCGTTGGAAAGCTAATTTCAAGGCCTATGACTTTAACGGCGACGTCTTCTGAGAAATCCTCCTCAAAGAAGTCCAAAAAAATCATTTTTCCACCAGCTTGGATCCTCGACTTTTTCCAAACGGGGTAGTCCACAAAAAATCTCAAAATCTAAGAAAATTTAAAATGCTAAATTCTTTACCCTAGGCATGGTGTGATTCTAGTTAGGCGATAGGCTCATGAAAAGCCCACCTGAGATGCCCAAATGGCCCCGAAATGAAGATAGTGTGCCATTCTATCGGTGTTACGGACACGAGCTTGGTATTTTGGTTATAACAAAAGCTGCGTTGGTCTGATCGGACAATTTGAGAGCTCGTTGGAAAGCTAACTTCAAGGCCTATGACTTTAACAGATTCTATAATTGAATCACTTTTATACCGGTTCAAAATTTGAGGAATGTGTTTTCTGGCTTGTGCTTTTTGGCAGCTATTTGGCATTGGGTGTATTGGGATCTAGAAAGATCGGCATAATGAAGGTCTTTGAGCTTTTGTCCCTGTACGTTGAGAGAAAGGAAGATTTGGCTTGTGAGCAAAGATGGCAATTCCAGCAAAGGAAGAAGCTATTCACGGAAGGTGAGACGTCTTCTGAGAAATCCTCCTCGAAGAAGTCCAAAAAATTCATTTTTCCAATAGCTTGGATCCTCGACTTTTTCCAAAGGGGGTAGTCCACAAAAAATCTCAAAATCTCAAAAAATTTAAAACGCTAAATTCTTTGCCCTAAGCATGGTGTGATTCTAGTTAGGCCATAGGCCCTTGAAAGACCCACCTGAGATGCCCAAATGGCCCCGAAATGAAGGTAGTGTGCCTTTCTTTAGGTGTTCCGGACACGAGCTTGGCATTTTGGTCATAACAAGAGCTGCTTTGGTCTGATCCGGCCATTTGATAGCTCGTTGGAAAGATAACGTCAAGGCCTACGACTTTAACGAGGACGTCTCTTGAGAAATCCTCCTCGAAGATGTCCAAAAAAATCATTTTTCCACAAGCTTAGATTCTAGACTTTTTCTAAAGTGAGTAGTCCACAAAAAATCTAAAAATCTCAGAAAATTTAAAACCCCTAATTATTTATCCTAGGCATGATGTGATGCCAGTTAGGCGATAGGCCCATGAAAGGCCCACCATAGATGCCCAAATGGCCCCGAAATGAAGGTAGTGTGCCTTTTTATAGGTGTTACAGACACGAGCTTGTTATTTTATTCATAACAAGAGCTGCGTTGGTCGGATCGGGCCTTTTGAGAGCTCGTTGGAAAGCTAACTTCAAGGCATACGACTTTAACGAGGACGTCTCTTGAGAAATCCTCCTCGAAGATGTCAAAAAAATCATTTTTCCACCAGCTTGGATCCTCGACTTTTTCCGAAGTGGGTAGTCCACAAAAAATCTCAAAATCTCGGAAAATTTAAAACCCCAAATTCTTAGCCCTAGGCATGGTGTGAAGCTAGTTAGGTGATAGGCCCATGAAAGGCCCACCATAGATGCCCAAATGGACCCGAAATGAAGGTAGAGTGCCTTTCTATAGGTTTTCCGGACACGAGCTTGGCATTTTGGTCATAACAAGAGCTGCTTTGGTCTGATCGGGCCATTTGATAGCTCGTTGGAAAGATAACGTCAAGGCCTACGAGTTTAACGAGGACGTCTCTTGAGAAATCCTCCTCGAAGAAGTCCAAAAAAATCATTTTTCCAATAGCTTGGATCCTCGACTTTTTCCAAAGGGGGTAGTCCACAAAAAAGATCAAAATCTCAAAAAATTTAAAACGCTAAATTCTATGCCCTAAACATGGTGTGATTCTAGTTAGGCCATAGGCCCTTGAAAGACCCACCTGAGATGCCCAAATGGCCCCGAAATGAAGGTAGTGTGCCTTTCTATAGGTGTCACGGACACGAGCTTTGTATTATGGTCATAACAAGAGCTGCGTTGGTCTGATCGCGCCATTCGAGAGCTCGTTGGAAAGCTAACTTCAAGGCCTACGACTTTAACGAGGACGTCTGCTGAGAAATCCTCCTCGAAGATGTCCAAAAAAATCATTTTTCCACCAGCTTGGATTCTAGACTTTTTCCAAAGGGGGTAGTCCACAAAAAATCTAAAAATCTCTGAAAATTTAAAACCCCAAATTATTTATCCTAGCCATGATGTGATGCTAGTTAGGTGATAGGCCCATGAAAGGCCCACCATAGATGCCCAAATGGTCCTGAAATGAAGGTAGTGTGCCTTTCTATAGGTGTTACGGACACGAGCTTTGTATTTTGGTCATAACAAGAGCTGCGTTTTTCTGATCGGGCCATTTGAGAGCTCTTTGAAAATCTAATATCAAGGCCTATGACTTTAACGAAGACGTCTCCTGAGAAATACTCCTCGAAAATGTCCAAAAAATCATTTTTCCACCAGCTTGGATTCTAGACTTTTTCCAAAGGGGATAGTCCACAAAAAATCTCAAAATCTCAAAAAATTTAAAACTCCAAATTCTTTTCCCTAGGCATGGTGATGCTAGTTAGGCGATAGTCCCATGAAAGGCCCACCTGAGATGCCTAAATGGCCCTGAAATGAAGGTAGTGTGCCATTCTATAGGTGTTATGGACACGAGCTTGGTATTTTGGTCATAACAAGAGCTGCATTGGTCTGATCGGGCCATTTGAGAGCTCGTTGAAAAGCTAACTTCAAGGCCTACGACTTTAATGGGGACGTCTTCTGAGAATTCCTCCTAGAAGATGTCCAAAAAAATCATTTTTCCACCAGCTTGGATCCTCGACTTTTTCCGAAGGGGGTAGTCCACAAAAAATCTCAAAATCTCAGAAAATTTAAAACCCCAAATTCTTTGCCCAAGGCATGGTGTGAAACAAGTTAGGTGATAGGCCCATGAAAGGCCCACCATAGATGCCCAAATGGCCCCGAAATGAAGGTAGAGTGCCTTTCTATAGGTGTTCCGGACACGAGCTTGGCCTTTTGGTCATAACAAGAGCTGCTTTGGTCTTATCGGGCAATTTGATAGCTCGTTGGAAAGATAACTTCAAGGCCTATGACTTTAACGAGGATGTCTCTTGAGAAATCCTCCTCGAAGATGTCCAAAAAAATCATTTTTCCACAAGCTTGGATTCTAGACTTTTTCTAAAGTGAGTAGTCCACAAAAAATCTAGAAATCTCAGAAAATTTAAAACCCCTAATTATTTATCCTAAGCATGATGTGATGCCAGTTAGGCGATAGGCCCATGAAAGGCCCACCATAGATGCCCAAATGGCCCCGAAATGAAGGTAGTGTGCCTTTTTATAGGTGTTACAGACACGAGCTTGTTATTTTATTCATAACAAGAGCTGCGTTGGTCGGATCGGGCCTTTTGAGAGCTCGTTGGAAAGCTAACTTTAAGGCATACGACTTTAACGAGGACGTCTCTTGAGAAATCCTCCTCGAAGATGTCAAAAAAAATCATTTTTCCACCAGCTTGGATCCTCGACTTTTTCCGAAGTGGGTAGTCCACAAAAAATCTCAAAATCTCGGAAAATTTAAAACCCCAAATTCTTAGCCCTAGGCATGGTGTGAAGCTAGTTAGGTGATAGGCCCATGAAAGGCCCACCATAGATGCCCAAATGGACCCGAAATGAAGGTAGAGTGCCTTTCTATAGGTTTTCCGGACACGAGCTTGGCATTTTGGTCATAACAAGAGCTGCTTTGGTCTGATCGGGCCATTTGATAGCTCGTTGGAAAGATAACGTCAAGGCCTACGAGTTTAACGAGGACGTCTCTTGAGAAATCCTCCTCGAAGAAGTCCAAAAAAATCATTTTTCCAATAGCTTGGATCCTCGACTTTTTCCAAAGGGGGTAGTCCACAAAAAATATCAAAATCTCAAAAAATTTAAAACGCTAAATTCTATGCCCTAAGCATGGTGTGATTCTAGTTAGGCCATAGGCCCTTGAAAGACCCACCTGAGATGCCCAAATGGCCCCGAAATGAAGGTAGTGTGCCTTTCTATAGGTGTCACGGACACGAGCTTTGTATTATGGTCATAACAAGAGCTGCGTTGGTCTGATCGTGCCATTCGAGAGCTCGTTGGAAAGCTAACTTCAAGGCCTACGACTTTAACGAGGACGTCTGCTGAGAAATCCTCCTCGAAGATGTCCAAAAAAATCATTTTTCCACCAGCTTGGATTCTAGACTTTTTCCAAAGGAGGTAGTCCACAAAAAATCTAAAAATCTCTGAAAATTTAAAACCCCAAATTATTTATCCTATCCATGATGTGATGCTAGTTAGGTGATAGGCCCATGAAAGGCCCACCATAGATGCCCAAATGGTCCCGAAATGAAGGTAGTGTGCCTTTCTATAGGTGTTACGGACACGAGCTTTGTATTTTGGTTATAACAAGAGTTGCGTTGGTCTGATCGGGCCATTTGAGAGCTCGTTGGAAAGCTAACTTCAAGGCCTACGACTTTAACTAGGACGTCTCCTGAGAAATCCTCCTCGAAGATGACCAAAAAAATCATTTTTCCACCATCTTGGATTCTAGACTTTTTCCAAAGGGGGTGGTCTACAAAAAATCTAAAAATCTCAGAAAATTTAAAACCCCAAATTATTTATCCTAGACATGATGTGATGCTAGTTAGGTGATAGGCCCATGAAAGTCCCACCATAGATGCCCAAATGGTCCTGAAATGAAGGTAGTGTGCCTTTCTATAGGTGTTACGGACATGAGCTTTGTATTTTGGTCATAACAAGAGCTGCGTTATTCTAATCGGGCCATTTGAGAGCTCGTTGGAAAGCTCACTTCAAGGCCTACGACTTTAAAGAGGACGTCTCCTGAGAAATCCTCCTCGATGATGTCCAAAAAATCATTTTTCCACCAGCTTGGATTCTAGACTTTTTCCAAAGGGGATAGTCCACAAAAATCTCAAATTCTCAACAAATTTAAAACTCCAAATTCTTTGCCCTAGGCATGGTGATGCTAGTTAGGCGATAGGCCCATGAAAAGGCCCACCTGAGATGCCCAAATGGCCCCGAAATGAAGGTAGTGTGCCATTCTATAGGTGTTACGGACATGAGCTTGGTATTTTGGTCATAACAAGAGCGGCATTGGTCTGATCGGGCCATTTGAGAGCTCGTTGGAAAGCTAATTTCAAGGCCTACGACTTTAATGAGGACGTCTTTTGAGAATTCCTCCTCGAAAATGTCCAAAAAAATCATTTTTCCACCAGCTTGGATCCTCGACTTTTTCCAAAGTGAGTAGTCCACAAAAAATATCAAAATCTTAGAAAATTTAAAACCCTAAATTTTTTGCCCTAGGCATGTTATGAAGCTAGTTAGGTGATAGGCCCATGTAAGGCCGACCTGAGATGCCCAAATGGCCCCGCAACGAAGGTAGTGTCCCTTTCTAAAGGTGTTACGGATACGAGCTTGGTATTTTAGTTGTTACAAGAGTTGCGTTGGTCTGATCGGGCCATTTGAGAGCTCGATGGAAATCTAACTTCAAGGCCTACGAATTTAACGAGGACGTCTCCTCAGAAATCGTCCTCGAAGATGCCCAAAAAATCATTTTTCCACCAACTTGGATTCTAAACTTTTTCCAAAGGGGGTAGTCCACAAAAAATCTAAAAATCTTTGAAAATTTAAAACCCCAAATTATTTATCCTAGCCATGATGTGATGCTAGTTAGGTGATAGGCCCATGAAAGGCCCACCATAGATGCCCAAATGGTCCCGAAATGAAGGTAGTGTGCCTTTCTATAGGTGTTACGGACATGAGCTTGGTATTTTGGTAGTAACAAGAGCTGTGTTGGTCTGATCGAGACATTTGAGAGCTCGTTGGAAAGCTAACTTCAAGGCCTACGAATTTAACAAGGACGTCTCCTCAGAAATCCTCCTCGAAGATGTCCAAAAATATCATTTTTCCACCATATTGGATTCTAGACTTTTTCCAAAGGGGATAGTCTACAAAAAATCTAAAAATCTCAGAAAATTTAAAATCCCAAATTATTTATCCTAGGCATGGTGTGATGCTAGTTAGGTGATAGGCCCATGAAACGCCCACCATAGATGCCCAAATGGCCCCGAAATGAAGGTAGTGTGCCTTTCTATAGGTGTTACGGACACGAGCTTGGTATTTTGGTCATAACAAGAGCTGTGTTGGTCTGATCGGGCTATTTGAGAGCTCGTTAGAAAGCTAACTTCAAGGCCTACGACTTTAACGAGGACGTCTCCTGCGAAATCATCCTAGAAGATGTCCAAAAAATCATTTTTCCACCAGCTTGGATCCTCGACTTTTTCCGAAGGGGATAGTCCACAAAAAATCTCAAAATCTCAGAAAATTTAAAACCCCAAATTCTTTTCCCTAGGCATGGTGTGATGCTAGTTAGGTGATAGGCCCATGAAAGGCCCACCATAGAGGCCCAAATGGCCCCGAATTGAAGGTAGTGTGCCTTTCTATAGGTGTTACAGACACAAGCTTGGTATTTTGGTCATAACAAGAGCTGCTTTGGTCTGATCGGGCCATTTGATAGCTCGTTCGAAAGCTAATGTCAAGGCCTACGACTTTAACGAGGACGGCTCCTGAGAAATCCTCCTCGAAGATGTCCAAAAAATTCATTTTTAAACCAGCTTGGATTCTAGACTTTTTCCAAAGGGGGTAGTCCACAAAAAATCTAAAAATCTCAGAAAATTTAAAACCCCAAATTATTTATCCTAGGCATGATGTGATGCTAGTTATGTGATAGGCTCATGAAAGGCCAACCAAAGATGCCCAAATGGTCCCGAAATGAAGGTAGTGTGCCTTTCTATAGATGTTACGGAAACGAGCTTGGTATTTTGGTCATAACAAGAGCTGCGTTGGTCTGATCGGGCCATTTGAGGGCTCGTTGGAAAGATAACTTCAAGGCCTACGACTTTAATGAGGACGTCTCCTGAGAAATCCTCCTCAAAGATGTTTAAAAAAAATCTTTTTCCACCGACTTGGATCCTCGACTTTTTCCGAAGGGGGTAGTCAAAAAAAAAATCTCAAAATCTCAAAAAATTTAAAAACCCAAATTTTTTGCCCTAGGCTTGGTGTGATGCTAGTTAGGCAATAGGCCCATGAAAAGCCCACCTGAGATGCCCAAATGGCCCCGAAATGAAGGTAGTGTGCCTTTCTATAGGTGTCACGGACACAAGCTTTGTATTTTGGTGATAACAAGAGCTGCAATGTTCTGATCGGGCCATTTGAGAGCTCGTTGGAAAGCTAGCTTCAAGTCCTACGACTTTAACGAGGACGTCTCCTGAGATATCCTCCTTCAAAGTGTCCAAAAAAATCATTTTTCCACCACCTTTGATTCTCGACTTTTTCCAAGAAGTTATTCCACAAAAAATCTCAAAATATCAAAAAATTTAAAACCCCAAATTATTTGCCCTAGGAATGGTGTGATGCTAGTTAGGTGATAGGCCCATGAAGGCCCACCATAGATGCCCAAATGGCCCCGAAATGAAGGTAGTGTGCCTATCTATAGGTGTCACGGACACGAGCTTGGTATTTTAGTAATAACAACAGCTGTGTTGGTCTGATTGGGCCATTTGAGAGCTCGTTGGAAAGCTAACTTCAAGGCCTACGACTTTAACGAGGACGTCTCCTGAGAAATTCTCCTAGACGATGTCCAAAAAAATCATTTTTCCACCAGCTTGGATCATCGACTTTTTCCGAAGGGGGTAGTCCACAAAAAATCTCAAAATCTCAGAAAATTTAAAACCCTAAATTCTTTGCCCTAGGCATGGTGTGATGCTAGTTAGGTGATTGGCCCATGAAAGGCCCACCATAGATGCCCAAATGGCCCCGAAATGAAGGTAGTATGCCTTTCTATAGGTGTTACGGACACGAGCTTGGTATTTTGGTCATAACAAGAGCTGCAATGGTCTGATCGGGCCATTTTAGATCTTGTTGGAAAGCTAACTTCAAGGTCTACGAATTTACCGAGGACGTCTCCTGAGATATCCTCCTCGAAGATGTCCAAAAAAATAATTTTTCCTGCAGCTTGGATTCTAGACTTTTTCCAAAGCGGGTAGTCCACAAAAAATCTAAAAATCTCAGCAAATTTAAAACCCCAAATTATTTATCCTAGGCAAAATACGATGCTAGTTAGGTGATAGGCCCATGAATGGCCCACCATAGATGCCCAAATGGCCCCGAAATGAAGGTAGTATGCCTTTCTATAGGTGTTACGGTCACGAGCTTGGTATTTTGGTCATAACAAGAGATGCTTTGGTCTGATCTGGCCATTTGATAGCTCGTTGGAAAGCTAACGTCAAGGCCTACGACTTTAACGAGGACGTCTCCTGAGAAATCCTCCTCGAAGACGTCCAAAAAAAATAATTCTTCCACCAGCTTGGATTCTAGACTTTTTATAATGGGGGTAGTCCACAAAAAATCTAAAAATCTCAAAAAATTTAAAACCCCAAATTATTTATCCTAGGCATGATGAGATGCTAGTTATGTGACAGGCCCATGAAAGGCCCACCATAGATGCCCAAATGGTCCCGAAATGAAGGTAGTGTGCCTTTATATAGGTGTTACGGATACGAGCTTGGTATTTTGGTCATAACAAGAGCTGCGTTGGTCTGATCGGGCCATTTGAGAACTCGTTGGAAAGCTAACTTCAAGGCCCACGGCTTTAATGAGGACGTCTCCTGAGAAATCCTCCTCGAAGATGTCCAAAAAAATCTTTTTCCACCAGCTTGGATCCTCGACTTTTTCCGAATGGGGTAGTCCAAAAACAATCTCAAAATCTCAAATAATTTAAAACCCCAAATTCTTTGCCCTAGGCTTGGTGTGATGCTAGTTAGGCGATAGGCCCATGAAAGGCCTACCTGAGATGCCCAAATGGCTCCGAAATGAAGGTAGTGTGCCTTTCTATAGGTGTCACGGAGACGAGCTTTGTATTTAGGTCATAACAAGAGCTACAATGGTCCGATCGGACCATTTGAGATTTCGTTCGAAAGCGAACTTCAAGGCCTACGACTCTAAAGAGGACGTCTCCTGAGATATCCTCCTTCAAAGTGTCCAAAAAAATCATTTTTCCACCAGCTTTGATTCTCGACTTTTTCCAAGAGGTTAGTCCACAAAAAATCTCAAAATCTCAGAAAATTTAAAACCCCAAATTATTTACCCTAGGCATGGTGTGATGCTAGTTAGGTGATAGGCCCATGAAGGCCCACCATAGATGCCCAAATGGCCCCAAAATGAAGGTAGCGTGCCTATCTATAGGTGTCACGGACACGAGCTTGGTATTTTGGTAATAACAAGAGTTGTGTTGGTCTGATCGGGCCATTTGAGAGCTTGTTGGAAAGCTAACTTGAAGGCCTACGACTTTAACGAGGACATCTCCTGAGAAATCCTCCTAGACAATGTCCAAAAAAATCATTTTTCACCAGCTTGGATCCTCGACTTTTTCCGAAGGGGGTAGTCCACAAAAAATCTCAAAATCTCAGAAAATTTAAAACCCCAAATTCTTTGCCCTAGGCATGGTGTGATGCTAGTTAGGTGATGGGCCCATGAAAGGCCCCCCATATATGCCCAAATGGCCCCGAAATGAAGGTAGTGTGCCTTTCTATAGGTGTTACGGACACGAGCTTGGTATTTTGGTCATAACAAGAGCTGCTTTGGTCTGATCGGGCCATTTGATAGCTCATTGGAAAGATAACGTCAAGGCCTACGACTTTAACGAGGACGTCTCCTGAGAAATCCTCCTCAAAGATGTCCAAAAAAATCATTTTTCTACCAGCTTGGATTCTAGACTTTTTCCAAAGGGGATAGTCCATAAAAAATCTCCAAATCTCAAAAAATTTAAAACTCCAAATTCTTTGCTCTAGGCATGGTGTGATGCTAGTTAGGCGATAGGCCCATGAAAGGCCCACCATAGATGCCCAAATGGCCCCGAAATGAAGGTAGTGTGCCTTTCTATAGGTTTCACGGACACGAGCTTTGTATTTTGGTCATAACAAGAGCTGCAATGGTCTGATCGGGCCATTTGAGAGCTCGTTGGAAAGCTAACTTCAAGGCCTACAACTTTCACGAGGACGTGTCCTGAGATATCCTTCTTCATGGTGTCCAAAAAAAATCATTTTTCCACCACCTTTGATTCTCGACTTTTTCCAAGAGGTTAGTCCAAAAAAAATCTCAAAATCTAAGAAAATTTAAAACCCCAAATTATTTGTCCTAGGCATGGTGTGATGCTAGTTAGGTGATAGGCCCATGAAAGGCCCACCATAGATGCCCAAATGGCCCCGAAATGAAGGTAGTGTGCCTTTCTATAGGTGTAACGGACACGAGCTTGGTATTTTGGTAATAACAAGAGCTGTGTTGGTCTGATCGAGCCATTTGAGAGCTCGTTGGAAAGCTAACTTCAAGGCCTACGACTTTAATGCCGACGTCTCCTGAGAAATCCTCCTTGACGATGTCCAAAAAAATATTTTTTCCACCAACTTGGATCCTCGACTTTTTCCGAAGGGGGTAGTCCACAAAAAATGTCAAAGTCTCAGAAAATTAAAAACCCCAAATTCTTTGCCCTAGGCATGGTGTGATGCTAGTTAGGCGATAGGCCCATGAAAGGCCCACCTGAGATGCCTAAATGGCCCCGAAATGATAGTAGTGTGCCTTTCAATAGGTGTCACGCACACGAGCTCGCTATTTTTGTCATAACAAGAGCTGCGTTGGTCTGATCGGACCATTTTAGAGCTTGTTGGAATGCTAACTTCAAGGCCTACGACTTTAACAATGACGTCTCCTGAAAAATCTTCCTCGAAGATGTCCAAAAAAATCATTGTTCCACCAGCTTGGATCCTCGACTTTTTCCAAATGAGGTAGTCCACAAAAAATCTCAAAATCTCAGAAAATTTAAAACTCTAAATTCTCTTCCCTAGGCATGGGGTGATGCTATTTAAGCGATAGGCCCACGAAAGGCCCACCATAGATGCCCTAATGGCCCCGAAATGAAAGTAGTGTGCCTTTTTATAGATGTCACAGACACGAGCTTGGTATTTTGGTAATAACAAAAGCTGTGTTGGTCTGATCGGGCCATTTGAGAGCTTCTTGGAAAGCTAACTTCAAGGCATGTGACTTTAATACGGACGTCTTCTGAGAAATCCTCCTCGAAGATATCCAAAAAAAAATCTTTTTTCCACCAGCTTGGATCCTCGACTTTTTCCGAAGGGGGTAGTCCACAAAAAATCTCAAAATTTCAGAAAATTTGAAACCCCAAATTCTTTGCCCTAGGAATGGTGTGATACTTGTTAGGTGATAGGCCCATGAAAGGCCCACCTGAGATGCCCAAATGGCCCCGGAATGAAGGTAGTGTGCCTTTCTATAGGTGTCACGGACACGAGCTTGGTATTTGTAATAACAGGAGCTGTGTTGGTCTGATCGGGCCATTTGAGAGCTCGTTGGATAGCTAACTTCAAGGCCTACGACTTTAATGCGGACGTCTCTTGAGAAATCCTCCTCGATGATGTCCAAAAAAATAGTTTTTCCACCAACTTGGATCCTCGACTTTTTCCGAAAGGGGTAGCCCACAAAAAATCTCAAAGTCTCAGAAAATTTAAAACCCCAAATTATTTGCCCTTGGCATGGTGTGATGCTAGTTAGATGATAGGCCCATGAAAGGCCCACCTGAGATGCCCAAATGGCCCGAAATGATAGTAGTGTGCCAATCTATAGGTGTCACGTACACGAGCTCGGTATTTTGGTCATAACAAGAGCTGCGTTGGTCTGATCGGACCATTTGAGAGCTTGTTGGAAAGGTAACTTCAAGGCCTACGACTTTAACGAGGACTTCTCCTAAGAAATCCTCCTCAAATATGTCCAAAAAATCTTTTTTCCACCAGCTTGGATCCTCGACTTTTTCCAAAGGGGATAGTCCACAAAAAATCTCAAAATCTCAAAAATTTAAAACTCCAAATTCTTTGCCCTAGGCATGGTGTGATGTTAGTTAGGCGATAGACCCATGAAAGGCCAACCTGAGATGCCCAAATGGCCCCGAAATGAAGGTAGTGTGCCTTTCTATAGGTGTCATAGATACGAGCTTTGTATTTTTGTCATAACAAGAGCCGCAATGGTCTGATCGGGCCATTTGAGAGCTCGTTGGAAAGCTAACTTCCAGGTCTACGACTTTAACGAGGAACGTCTTTTGAGATATCCTCCTTCAAGGTGTCCAAAAAAATCTATTTTCCACCACCTTTGATTCTCGACTTTTTCCAAGAGGTTTGTCCACAAAAAATCTCAAAATCTCAGAAAATTTGAAACCCCAATGAAGGTAGTGTCCCTTTCTAAAGGTGTTACGGATACGAGCTTGGTATTTTAGTTATTACAAGAGTTGTGTTGGTCTGATAGGGCCATTTGAGACCTCGATGGAAATCTAACTTCAAGGCCTACGACTTTAACGAGGATGTCTCCTGAGAAATCCTCCTCGAAGATGTCCAAAAAATCATTTTTCCACCAGCTTGGATTCTAGACTTTTTCCAAAGGGGATAGTCCACAAAAAATCTCCAAATCTCAAAAAATTTAAAACTCCAAATTCTTTGCTCTAGGCATGGTGTGATGCTAGTTAGGCGATAGGCCCATGAAAGGCCCACCATAGATGCCCAAATGGCCCCGAAATGAAGGTAGTGTGCCTTTCTATAGGTGTTACGAACACGAGCTTGGTATTTTGGTCATAACAAGAGCTGCGTTGGTCTGATCGGGCCATTTGAGAGCTTGTTGGAAAGCTAACTTCAAGGCCTACGACTTTAATGAGAACGTCTCCTGAGAAATCCTCCTCGAAGATGTCCAAAAAAATCTTTTTCCACCAGCTTGGATCCTCGACTTTTTCCGAAGGGGTAGTCCAAAAAAAATCTCAAAATCTCAAAAAATTTAAAACCCCAAATTCTTTGCCCTAGGCATGGTGTGATGCTAGTTAGGCGATAGGCCCATGAAAGGCCCACCTGAGATGCCCAAATGGCCCCGAAATGAAGGTAGTGTGCCTTTCAATAGGTGTCACAGACGCGAGCTTTGTATTTTGGTCATAACAAGAGCTGCAATGGTCTGATCGGGCCATTTGAGAGCTCGTTGGAAAGCTAACTTCAAGGCCTACGAAAAAAATCATTTTTCCACCACCTTTGAGTCTCGACTTTTTCCAAGAGGTTAGGCCACAAAAAATCTCAAAATCTCAGAAAATTTAAACCACCAAATTATTTGCCCTAAGCATGGTGTGATGCTAGTTAGGTGATAGGCCCATGAAAGGCCCACCATAGATGCCCAAATGGCCCCGAAATGAAGGTAGTGTGCCTTTCTATAGGTGTCACGGACACGAGCTTGGTATTTTGGCAAACCCAAGAGCTGTGTTGGTCTAATCCGGCCATTTGAGAGTTCGTTGGAAAGCTAACTTCAAGGCCTATTACTTTAATGTGGACGTCACCTGAGAAATCTTCCTCGACGATGTCCAAAAAAATATTTTTTCCACCAGCTTGGATCCTCGACTTTTTCCGAAGGGTTTAGTGCACAAAAAATCTCAAAATATCAGAAAATTTTAAACCCCAAATTCTTTGCCCTAGGCATGGTGTGATGCTAGTTAGGTGATAGGCCCATGAAAGGCCCACCATAGATGCCCAAATAGCCCCGAAATTAAGGTAGTGTTCCTTTCTATAGGTGTTACGGACACGAGCTTTTTATTTTGGTCATAACAAGAGCTGCGTTTGTCTGATCGGGCCATTTGAGAGCTCGTTGGAAGGCTAACTTCAAGGCCTATGACTTTAACAAGGACGTCTCCTGAGAAATCCTCCTCCAAGATGTCCAAAAAAATCATTTTTCCACAAGCTTGGATCCTCGACTTTTTCCGAAGGGGGTAGTCCACAAAAAATCTCAAAGTCTTTGAAAATTTAAAACCCCAAATTCTTTGCCCTAGGCATGGTGTGATGCTAGTTAGGCAATAGGCCCATGAAAGGCCCACCTGAGATGCCCAAATGGCTCCGAAATGATAGTTGTGTGCCTTTCTATAGGTGTCACGGACACAAGCTCGGTATTTTTGTCATAACAAGAGCTGCGTTGGTCATATCGGGCCATTTGAGAGCTTGTTGGAAAGCTAACATCAAGGCCTATGACTTTAACAATGACGTCTCCTGAAAAATCTTCCTCAAAGATGTCCAAAAAAAATCATTTTTCCACCAGCTTGGATCCTCGAATTTTTCCAAATGGGGTATTCCACAAAAAAATCTCAAAATCTCAGAAAATTTTAAACCCTAAATTCTTTGCCCTAGGAATGGTGTCATGCTAGTTAGGC
Source organism: Persicaria maculosa (assembly GCA_963922045.1). NCBI lineage: Eukaryota > Viridiplantae > Streptophyta > Magnoliopsida > Caryophyllales > Polygonaceae > Persicaria > Persicaria maculosa. The sequence continues at coordinate 72,695,601 of OY998260.1, forward strand.
GATAGGCCCATGAAAGGCCCACCATAGATGCCCAAATGGCCCCGAAATGAAGGTTGTGTGCCATTCTATAGGTGTTAAGGACACGAGCTTGGTATTTTGGTCATAACAAGAGCTCCGTTGGTCTGACCGGGCCATTTGAGAGCTCTTTGGAAAGCTAACTTCAAGGCCTACGACTTTAATGAGGACGTCTCTTGAGAAATCCTCCTCAAAGATGTCCAATAAAATCTTTTTTCCACCAGCTTGGATCCTCGACTTTTTCCGAAGGAGGTAGTCCAAAAAAAATCTCAAAATCTCAAAAAATTTAAAACCCCAATTTCTTTGCCCTAGGCATGGTGTGATGCTATTTAGGGGATAGGCCCATGAAAGGCCCACCTGAGATGCCAAAATAGCCCCGAAATGATAGTAGTGTGCCAATCTATAGATGTCACGTACACGAGCTCGGTATTTTGGTCATAACAAGAGCTGCGTTGGTCTGATCGGGCCATTTGAGAGCTTGTTGGAAAGGTAACTTCAAGGCGTACGACTTTAACGAGGACTTCTCCTAAGAAATCCTCCTCGAAGATGTCCAAAAAATCTTTTTTCCACCAGCTTGGATCCTCGACTTTTTCCAAAGGGGATAGTCCACAAAAAATCTCAAAATCTCAAAAATTTAAAACTCCAAATTCTTTGCCCTAGGCATGGTGTGATGCTAGTTAGGCGATAGACCCATGAAAGGCCAACCTGAGATGCCCAAATGGCCCCGAAATGAAGGTAGTGTGCCTTTCTATAGGTGTCATAGACACGAGCTTTGTATTCTTGTCATAACAAGAGCCGCAATGGTCTGATCGGGCCATTTGAGAGCTCGTTGGAAAGCTAACTTCAAGGTCTACGACTTTAACGAGGAACGTCTTTTGAGATATCCTCCTTCAAGGTGTCCAAAAAAATCTATTTTCCACCACCTTTGATTCTCGACTTTTTCCAAGAGGTTTGTCCACAAAAAATCTCAAAATCTCAGAAAATTTGAAACCCCAATGAAGGTAGTGTCCCTTTCTAAAGGTGTTACGGATACGAGCTTGGTATTTTAGTTATTACAAGAGTTGTGTTGGTCTGATAGGGCCATTTGAGAGCTAGATGGAAATCTAACTTCAAGGCCTACGACTTTAACGAGGATGTCTCCTGAGAAATCCTCCTCGAAAATGTCCAAAAAATCATTTTTCCACCAGCTTGGATTCTAGACTTTTTCCAAAGGGGATAGTCCACAAAAAATCTCCAAATCTCAAAAAATTTAAAACTCCAAATTCTTTGCTCTAGGCATGGTGTGATGCTAGTTAGGCGATAGGCCCATGAAAGGCCCACCATAGATGCCCAAATGGCCCCGAAATGAAGGTAGTGTGCCTTTCTATAGGTGTTACGAACACGAGCTTGGTATTTTGGTCATAACAAGAGCTGCGTTGGTCTGATCGGGCCATTTGAGAGCTTGTTGGAAAGCTAACTTCAAGGCCTACGACTTTAATGAGAACGTCTCCTGAGAAATCCTCCTCGAAGATGTCCAAAAAAATCTTTTTCCACCAGCTTGGATCCTCGACTTTTTCCGAAGGGGTAGTCCAAAAAAAATCTCAAAATCTCTAAAAATTTAAAACCCCAAATTCTTTGCCCTAGGCATGGTGTGATGCTAGTTAGGCGATAGGCCCATGAAAGGCCCACCTGAGATGCCCAAATGGCCCCGAAATGAAGGTAGTGTGCCTTTATATAGGTGTCACAGATGCGAGCTTTGTATTTTGGTCATAACAAGAGCTGCAATGGTCTGATCGGGCCATTTGAGAGCTCGTTGGAAAGCTAACTTCAAGGCCTATGAAAAAAATCATTTTTCCACCACCTTTGAGTCTCGACTTTTTCCAAGAGGTTAGGCCACAAAAAATCTCAAAATCTCAGAAAATTTAAACCACCAAATTATTTGCCCTAAGCATGGTGTGATGCTAGTTAGGTGATAGGCCCATGAAAGGCCCACCATAGATGCCCAAATGGCCCCGAAATGAAGGTAGTGTGCCTTTCTATAGGTGTCACGGACACGAGCTTGGTATTTTGGCAAACCCAAGAGCTGTGTTGGTCTAATCCGGCCATTTGAGAGTTCGTTGGAAAGCTAACTTCAAGGCCTATTACTTTAATGTGGACGTCACCTGAGAAATACTACTCGACGATGTCCAAAAAAATATTTTTTCCACCAGCTTGGATCCTCGACTTTTTCCGAAGGGTTTAGTCCACAAAAAATCTCAAAATATCAGAAAATTTAAAACCCCAAATTCTTTGCCCTAGGCATGGTGTGATGCTAGTTAGGTGATAGGCCCATGAAAGGCCCACCATAGATGCCCAAATGGCCCCGAAATTAAGGTAGTGTTCCTTTCTATAGGTGTTACGGACACGAGCTTTTTATTTTGGTCATAACAAGACCTGCGTTTGTCTGATCGGGCCATTTGAGAGCTCGTTGGAAGGCTAACTTCAAGGCCTATGACTTTAACGAGGACGTCTCCTGAGAAATCCTCCTCCAAGATGTCCAAAAAAATCATTTTTCCACCAGCTTGGATCCTCGACTTTTTCCGAAGGGGGTAGTCCACAAAAAATCTCAAAGTCTTTGAAAATTTAAAACCCCAAATTCTTTGCCCTAGGCATGGTGTGATGCTAGTTAGGCAATAGGCCCATGAAAGGCCCACCTGAGATGCCCAAATGGCTCCGAAATGATAGTTGTGTGCCTTTCTATAGGTGTCACGGACACAAGCTCGGTATTTTTGTCATAACAAGAGCTGCGTTGGTCATATCGGGCCATTTGAGAGCTTGTTGGAAAGCTAACATCAAGGCCTATGACTTTAACAATGACGTCTCCTGAAAAATCTTCCTCAAAGATGTCCAAAAAAAACCATTTTTCCACCAGCTTGGATCCTCGAATTTTTCCAAATGGGGTATTCCACAAAAAAATCTCAAAATCTCAGAAAATTTTAAACCCTAAATTCTTTGCCCTAGGAATGGTGTCATGCTAGTTAGGCGATAGGCCCATGAAAGGCCCACCATAGATGCCCAAATGGCCCCGAAATGAAGGTTGTGTGCCGTTCTATAGGTGTTAAGGACACGAGCTTGGTATTTTGGTCATAACAAGAGCTGCGTTGGTCTGACCGGGCCATTTGAGAGCTCATTGGAAAGCTAACTTCAAGGCCTACGACTTTAATGAGGACGTCTCTTGAGAAATCCTCCTCAAAGATGTCCAAAAAAATCTTTTTTCCACCAGCTTGGATCCTCGACTTTTTCCGAAAGAGGTAGTCCAAAAAAAATCTCAAAATCTCAAAAAATTTAAAACCCCAATTTCTTTGCCCTAGGCATGGTGTGATGCTATTTAGGCGATAGGCCCATGAAAGGCCCACCTGAGATGCCCAAATAGCCCCGAAATGATAGTAGTGTGCCAATCTATAGATGTCACGTACACGAGCTCGGTATTTTGGTCATAACAAGAGCTGCGTTGGTCTGATCGGGCCATTTGAGAGCTTGTTGGAAAGGTAACTTCAAGGCCTACGACTTTAACGAGGACTTCTCCTAAGAAATCCTCCTCGAAGATGTCCAAAAAATCTTTTTTCCACCAGCTTGGATCCTCGACTTTTTCCAAAGGGGATAGTCCATAAAAAATCTCAAAATCTCAAAAAATTTAAAACTCCAAATTCTTTGCCCTAGGCATGGTGTGATGCTAGTTAGGCGATAGGCCCATGAAAGGCCAACCTGAGATGCCCAAATGGCCCCGAAATGAAGGTAGTGTGCCTTTCTATAGGTGTCATAGACACGAGCTTTGTATTCTTGTCATAACAAGAGCCGCAATGGTCTGATCGGGCCATTTGAGAGCTCGTTGGAAAGCTAACTTCAAGGCCTACGAAAAAAATCATTTTTCCACCACCTTTGAGTCTCGACTTTTTCCAAGAGGTTAGGCCACAAAAAATCTCAAAATCTCAGAAAATTTAAACCACCAAATTATTTGCCCTAAGCATGGTGTGATGCTAGTTAGGTGAGAGGCCCATGAAAGGCCCACCATAGATGCCCAAATGGCCCCGATATGAAGGTAGTGTGCCTTTCTATAGGTGTCACGGACACGAACTTGGTATTTTGGCAAAGCCAAGAGCTGTGTTGGTCTAATCCGGCCATTTGAGAGCTCGTTGGAAAGCTAACTTCAAGGCCTATGACTTTAATGTGGACGACACCTGAGAAATCCTACTCGACGATGTCCAAAAAAATATTTTTTCCACCAGCGTGGATCCTCGACTTTTTCCGAAGGGTGTAGTCCACAAAAAATCTCAAAATATCAGAAAATTTAAAACCCCAAATTCTTTGCCCTAGGCATGGTGTGATGCTAGTTAGGTGATAGGCCCATTAAAGGCCCACCATAGATGCCCAAATGGCCCCGAATTAAGGTAGTGTTCCTTTCTATAGGTGTTACAGACACGAGCTTTTTATTTTGTTCATAACAAGAGCTGCGTTTGTCTGATCGGGCCATTTGAGAGCTCGTTGGAAAGCTAACTTCAAGGCCTATGACTTTAACGAGGACGTCTCTTGAGAAATCCTCCTCCAAGATGTCCAAAAAAATCATTTTTCCACCAGATTGGATCCTCGTCTTTTTCCGAAGGGGGTAGTCCACAAAAAATCTCAAAGTCTTTGAAAATTTAAAACCCCAAATTCTTTGCCCTAGGCATGGTGTGATGCTAGTTAGGCAATAGGCCCATGAAAGGCCCACCTGAGATGCCCAAATGGCCCCGAAATGATAGTTGTGTGCCTTTCTATAGGTGTCACGGACACGAGCTCGGTATTTTGGTCATAACAAGAGCTGCGTTGGTTATATCGGGCAATTTGAGAGCTTGTTGGAAAGCTAACATCAAGGCCTATGACTTTAACAATGACGTCTCCTGAAAAATCTTCCTCAAAGATGTCCAAAAAAATCATTTTTCCACCAGCTTAGATCCTCGAATTTTTCCAAATGGGGTATTCCACAAAAAATCTCAAAATCTCAGAAAATTTTAAACCCTAAATTCTTTGCCCTAGGAATGGTATCATGCTAGTTTGGCGATAGGCCCATGAATGGCCCACCATAGATGCCCAAATGGCCCCGAAATGAAGGTAGTGTGCCTTTCTATAGGTGTCATAGACACGAGCTTTGTATTCTTGTCATAACAAGAGCCGCAATGGTCTGATCGGGCCATTTGAGAGCTCGTTGGAAAGCTAACTTCAAGGTCTACGACTTTAACGAGGAACGTCTTTTGAGATATCCTCCTTCAAGGTGTCCAAAAAAATCTATTTTCCACCACCTTTGATTCTCGACTTTTTCCAAGAGGTTTGTCCACAAAAAATCTCAAAATCTCAGAAAATTTGAAACCCCAATGAAGGTAGTGTCCCTTTCTAAAGGTGTTACGGATACGAGCTTGGTATTTTAGTTATTACAAGAGTTGTGTTGGTCTGATAGGGCCATTTGAGAGCTAGATGGAAATCTAACTTCAAGGCCTACGACTTTAACGAGGATGTCTCCTGAGAAATCCTCCTCGAAAATGTCCAAAAAATCATTTTTCCACCAGCTTGGATTCTAGACTTTTTCCAAAGGGGATAGTCCACAAAAAATCTCCAAATCTCAAAAAATTTAAAACTCCAAATTCTTTGCTCTAGGCATGGTGTGATGCTAGTTAGGCGATAGGCCCATGAAAGGCCCACCATAGATGCCCAAATGGCCCCGAAATGAAGGTAGTGTGCCTTTCTATAGGTGTTACGAACACGAGCTTGGTATTTTGGTCATAACAAGAGCTGCGTTGGTCTGATCGGGCCATTTGAGAGCTTGTTGGAAAGCTAACTTCAAGGCCTACGACTTTAATGAGAACGTCTCCTGAGAAATCCTCCTCGAAGATGTCCAAAAAAATCTTTTTCCACCAGCTTGGATCCTCGACTTTTTCCGAAGGGGTAGTCCAAAAAAAATCTCAAAATCTCTAAAAATTTAAAACCCCAAATTCTTTGCCCTAGGCATGGTGTGATGCTAGTTAGGCGATAGGCCCATGAAAGGCCCACCTGAGATGCCCAAATGGCCCCGAAATGAAGGTAGTGTGCCTTTATATAGGTGTCACAGATGCGAGCTTTGTATTTTGGTCATAACAAGAGCTGCAATGGTCTGATCGGGCCATTTGAGAGCTCGTTGGAAAGCTAACTTCAAGGCCTATGAAAAAAATCATTTTTCCACCACCTTTGAGTCTCGACTTTTTCCAAGAGGTTAGGCCACAAAAAATCTCAAAATCTCAGAAAATTTAAACCACCAAATTATTTGCCCTAAGCATGGTGTGATGCTAGTTAGGTGATAGGCCCATGAAAGGCCCACCATAGATGCCCAAATGGCCCCGAAATGAAGGTAGTGTGCCTTTCTATAGGTGTCACGGACACGAGCTTGGTATTTTGGCAAACCCAAGAGCTGTGTTGGTCTAATCCGGCCATTTGAGAGTTCGTTGGAAAGCTAACTTCAAGGCCTATTACTTTAATGTGGACGTCACCTGAGAAATACTACTCGACGATGTCCAAAAAAATATTTTTTCCACCAGCTTGGATCCTCGACTTTTTCCGAAGGGTTTAGTCCACAAAAAATCTCAAAATATCAGAAAATTTAAAACCCCAAATTCTTTGCCCTAGGCATGGTGTGATGCTAGTTAGGTGATAGGCCCATGAAAGGCCCACCATAGATGCCCAAATGGCCCCGAAATTAAGGTAGTGTTCCTTTCTATAGGTGTTACGGACACGAGCTTTTTATTTTGGTCATAACAAGACCTGCGTTTGTCTGATCGGGCCATTTGAGAGCTCGTTGGAAGGCTAACTTCAAGGCCTATGACTTTAACGAGGACGTCTCCTGAGAAATCCTCCTCCAAGATGTCCAAAAAAATCATTTTTCCACCAGCTTGGATCCTCGACTTTTTCCGAAGGGGGTAGTCCACAAAAAATCTCAAAGTCTTTGAAAATTTAAAACCCCAAATTCTTTGCCCTAGGCATGGTGTGATGCTAGTTAGGCAATAGGCCCATGAAAGGCCCACCTGAGATGCCCAAATGGCTCCGAAATGATAGTTGTGTGCCTTTCTATAGGTGTCACGGACACAAGCTCGGTATTTTTGTCATAACAAGAGCTGCGTTGGTCATATCGGGCCATTTGAGAGCTTGTTGGAAAGCTAACATCAAGGCCTATGACTTTAACAATGACGTCTCCTGAAAAATCTTCCTCAAAGATGTCCAAAAAAAACCATTTTTCCACCAGCTTGGATCCTCGAATTTTTCCAAATGGGGTATTCCACAAAAAAATCTCAAAATCTCAGAAAATTTTAAACCCTAAATTCTTTGCCCTAGGAATGGTGTCATGCTAGTTAGGCGATAGGCCCATGAAAGGCCCACCATAGATGCCCAAATGGCCCCGAAATGAAGGTTGTGTGCCGTTCTATAGGTGTTAAGGACACGAGCTTGGTATTTTGGTCATAACAAGAGCTGCGTTGGTCTGACCGGGCCATTTGAGAGCTCATTGGAAAGCTAACTTCAAGGCCTACGACTTTAATGAGGACGTCTCTTGAGAAATCCTCCTCAAAGATGTCCAAAAAAATCTTTTTTCCACCAGCTTGGATCCTCGACTTTTTCCGAAGGAGGTAGTCCAAAAAAAATCTCAAAATCTCAAAAAATTTAAAACCCCAATTTCTTTGCCCTAGGCATGGTGTGATGCTATTTAGGCGATAGGCCCATGAAAGGCCCACCTGAGATGCCCAAATAGCCCCGAAATGATAGTAGTGTGCCAATCTATAGATGTCACGTACACGAGCTCGGTATTTTGGTCATAACAAGAGCTGCGTTGGTCTGATCGGGCCATTTGAGAGCTTGTTGGAAAGGTAACTTCAAGGCCTACGACTTTAACGAGGACTTCTCCTAAGAAATCCTCCTCGAAGATGTCCAAAAAATCTTTTTTCCACCAGCTTGGATCCTCGACTTTTTCCAAAGGGGATAGTCCATAAAAAATCTCAAAATCTCAAAAAATTTAAAACTCCAAATTCTTTGCCCTAGGCATGGTGTGATGCTAGTTAGGCGATAGGCCCATGAAAGGCCAACCTGAGATGCCCAAATGGCCCCGAAATGAAGGTAGTGTGCCTTTCTATAGGTGTCATAGACACGAGCTTTGTATTCTTGTCATAACAAGAGCCGCAATGGTCTGATCGGGCCATTTGAGAGCTCGTTGGAAAGCTAACTTCAAGGCCTACGAAAAAAATCATTTTTCCACCACCTTTGAGTCTCGACTTTTTCCAAGAGGTTAGGCCACAAAAAATCTCAAAATCTCAGAAAATTTAAACCACCAAATTATTTGCCCTAAGCATGGTGTGATGCTAGTTAGGTGAGAGGCCCATGAAAGGCCCACCATAGATGCCCAAATGGCCCCGATATGAAGGTAGTGTGCCTTTCTATAGGTGTCACGGACACGAACTTGGTATTTTGGCAAAGCCAAGAGCTGTGTTGGTCTAATCCGGCCATTTGAGAGCTCGTTGGAAAGCTAACTTCAAGGCCTATGACTTTAATGTGGACGACACCTGAGAAATCCTCCTCGACGATGTCCAAAAAAATATTTTTTCCACCAGCGTGGATCCTCGACTTTTTCCGAAGGGTGTAGTCCACAAAAAATCTCAAAATATCAGAAAATTTAAAACCCCAAATTCTTTGCCCTAGGCATGGTGTGATGCTAGTTAGGTGATAGGCCCATTAAAGGCCCACCATAGATGCCCAAATGGCCCCGAATTAAGGTAGTGTTCCTTTCTATAGGTGTTACAGACACGAGCTTTTTATTTTGTTCATAACAAGAGCTGCGTTTGTCTGATCGGGCCATTTGAGAGCTCGTTGGAAAGCTAACTTCAAGGCCTATGACTTTAACGAGGACGTCTCTTGAGAAATCCTCCTCCAAGATGTCCAAAAAAATCATTTTTCCACCAGATTGGATCCTCGTCTTTTTCCGAAGGGGGTAGTCCACAAAAAATCTCAAAGTCTTTGAAAATTTAAAACCCCAAATTCTTTGCCCTAGGCATGGTGTGATGCTAGTTAGGCAATAGGCCCATGAAAGGCCCACCTGAGATGCCCAAATGGCCCCGAAATGATAGTTGTGTGCCTTTCTATAGGTGTCACGGACACGAGCTCGGTATTTTGGTCATAACAAGAGCTGCGTTGGTTATATCGGGCAATTTGAGAGCTTGTTGGAAAGCTAACATCAAGGCCTATGACTTTAACAATGACGTCTCCTGAAAAATCTTCCTCAAAGATGTCCAAAAAAATCATTTTTCCACCAGCTTAGATCCTCGAATTTTTCCAAATGGGGTATTCCACAAAAAATCTCAAAATCTCAGAAAATTTTAAACCCTAAATTCTTTGCCCTAGGAATGGTATCATGCTAGTTTGGCGATAGGCCCATGAATGGCCCACCATAGATGCCCAAATGGCCCCGAAATGAAGGTTGTGTGCCGTTCTATAGGTGTTAAGGACACGAGCTTGGTATTTTGGTCATAACAAGAGCTGCGTTGGTCTGACCGGGCCATTTGAGAGCTCTTTAGAAAGCTAACTTCAAGGCCTACGACATTAATGAGGACGTCTCTTGAGAAATCCTCCTCAAAGATGTCCAAAAAAATCTTTTTTCCACCAGCTTGGATCCTCGACTTTTTCCGAAGGAGGTAGTCCAAAAAAAATCTCAAAATCTCAAAAAATTTAAAACCCCAATTTCTTTGCCCTAGGCATGGTGTGATGCTAGTTAGGCGATAGGCCCATGAAAGGCCCACCTGAGATGCCCAAATGGCCCCGAAATGATAGTAGTGTGCCAATCTATAGGTGTCACGTACACGAGCTCGGTATTTTTTCCACCAGCTTGGATCCTCGACTTTTTCCAAAGGGGATAGTCCACAAAAAATCTCAAAATCTCAAAAAATTTAAAACTCCAAATTCTTTGCCCTAGGCATGGTGTGATGCTAGTTAGGCGATAGGCCCATGAAAGGCCAACCTGAGATGCCCAAATGGCCCCGAAATGAAGGTAGTGTGCCTTTCTATAGGTGTCATAGACACGAGCTTTGTATTCTTGTCATAACAAGAGCCGCAATGGTTTGATCGGGCCTTTGAGAGCTCATTGGAAAGCTAACTTCAAGATCTACGACTTTAACGAGGAACGTCTTTTGAGATATCCTCCTTCAAGGTGTCCAAAAAAATCTATTTTCCACCACCTTTGATTCTCGACTTTTTCCAAGAGCTTTGTCCACAAAAAATCTCAAAATCTTAGAAAATTTGATACACCAAATTATTTGCCCTACTCATGGTGTGATGCTAGTTAGGCGATAGGCCCACCTGAGATGCCCAAATGGCCCCGCAATGAAGGTAGTGTCCCTTTCTAAAGGTGTTATGGATACGAGCTTGGTATTTTAGTTATTACAAGAGTTGTGTTGGTCTGATAGGGCCATTTGAGAGCTCGATGGAAATCTAACTTCAAGGCCTACGACTTTAACGAGGATGTCTCCTGAGAAATCCTCCTCGAAGATGTCCAAAAAATCATTTTTCCACCAGCTTAGATTCTAGACTTTTTCCAAAGGGGATAGTCCACAAAAAATCTCAAAATCTCAAAAATTTTAAAACTCTAAATTCTTTGCTCTAGGCATGGTGTGATGCTAGTTAGGCGATAGGCCCATGAAAGGCCCACCATAGATGCCCAAATGGCCCCGAAATGAAGGTAGTGTGCCTTTCTATAGGTGTTACGAACACGAGCTTGGTATTTTGGTCATAACAAGAGCTGCGTTGGTCTGATCGGGCCATTTAAGAGCTTGTTGGAAAGCTAACTTCAAGGCCTAAGACTTTAATGAGAACGTCTCCTGAGAAATCCTCCTTGAAATATCCAAAAAAATCTTTTTCCAACAGCTTGGATCCTCGACTTTTTCCGAAGGGTGTAGTCCACAAAAAATCTCAAAATATCAGAAAATTTAAAACCCCAAATTGTTTGCCCTAGGCATGGTGTGATGCTAGTTAGGTGATAGGCCCATGAAAGGCCCACCATAGATGCCCAAATGGCCCCGAAATTAAGGTAGTGTTCCTTTCTATAGGTGTTACGGACACGAGCTTTTTATTTTGTTCATAACAAGAGCTGCGTTTGTCTGATCGGGCCATTTGAGAGCTCGTTGGAAAGCTAACTTCAAGGCCTACGAAAAAAAATCATTTTTCCACCACCTTTGAGTCTCGACTTTTTCCAAGAGGTCAGGGCACAAAAAATCTCAAAATCTCGGAAAATTTAAACCACCAAATTATTTGCCCTAAGCATGGTGAGATGCTAGTTAGGTGATAGGCCCATGAAAGGCCCACCATAGATGCCCAAATGGCCCCGAAATGAAGGTAGTGTGCCTTTCTATAGGTGTCATGGACACGAGCTTGGTATTTTGGAAAAGCCAAGAGCTGTGTTGGTCTAATCCGGCCATTTGAGAGCTCGTTTGAAAGCTAACTTCAAGGCCTATGACTTTAATGTGGACGTCACCTGAGAAATCCTCCTCCACGATATCCAAAAAAATATTTTTTCCACCAGCTTGGATCCTCGACTTTTTCCGAATGGTGTAGTCCACAAAAAATCTCAAAATATCAGAAAATTTAAAACCCCAAATTCTTTGCCCTAGGCATGTTGTGATGCTAATTAGGTGATAGGCCCATGAAAGGCCCACCATAGATGCCCAAATGGCCCCGAAATTAAGGTAGTGTTCCTTTCTATAAGTGTTACGGACACGAGCTTTTTATTTTGGTCATAACAAGAGCTGCGTTTGTCTGATCGGGCCATTTGAGAGCTCGTTGGAAAGCTAACTTCAAGGCCTATGACTTTAACGAGGAAGTCTCTTGAGAAATCCTCCTCGAAGATGTCCAAAAAAATCATTTTTCCACCAGCTTGGATCCTCGACTTTTTCCGAAGGGGGTAGTCCACAAAAAATCTCAAAGTCTTTGAAAATTTAAATCCCCAAATACTTTGCCCTAGGCATGGTGTGATGCTAGTTAAGCAATAGGCCCATGAAAGGCCCACCTGAGATGCCTAAATGGCCCCGAAATGATAGTTGTGTGCCTTTCTATAGGTGTCACGGACACAAGCTCGGTATTTTGGTCATAACAAGAGCTGCGTTGGTCATAGCGGGCCATTTGAGAGCTTGTTGGAAACCTATCATCAAGGTCTACGACTTTAACAATGACGTCTCCTGAAAAATCTTCCTCAAAGATGTCCAAAAAAAAATCATTTTTCCACCAGCTTGGATCCTCGAATTTTTCCAAATGGGGTATTCCACAAAAAATCTCAAAATCTCAGAAAATTTTAAACCCTAAATTCTTTGCCCTAGGAATGGTGTCATGCTAGTTAGGCGATATGCCCATGAAAGGCCCACCATAGATACCCAAATGGCCCCGAAATGAAGGTTATGTGCCGTTCCGTAGGTGTTAAGGACACGAGATTGGTATTTTGGTCATAACAAGAGCTGCGTTGGTCTGATCGGGCCATTTGAGAGCTCTTTGGAAAGCTAACTTCAAGGCCTACGACTTTAATGAGGACGTCTCTTGAGAAAACCTCCTCCAAGATGTCCAAAAAAATCTTTTTTCCACCAGCTTGGATCCTCGACTTTTTCCGAAGGAGGTAGTCCAAAAAAATCTCAAAAGCTCAAAAAATTTAAAACCCCAATTTCTTTGCCCTAGGCATGGTGTGATGCTAGTTAGGCGATAGGCCCATGAAAGGCCCACCTAAGATGCCCAAATGTTCCCGAAATGAAGGTAGTGTGCCTTTCTATAGGTGTCACGGACAAGAGCATTTTATTTTGGTCATAACAAGAGCTGCATTGGTCTGATCGGGCCATTTGAGAGCTCGTTGGAAAGCTAACTTCAAGGCCTACGACTTTAACGACGTCTTCTGAGATATCCTCCTTCAAGGTGTCCAAAAAAATCATTTTTCCACCAACTTTGATTCTCGACTTTTTCCAAGAGGTTAGTCCACAAAAAATCTCAAAATCTCAAAAAATTTAAAACCCCAAATTATTTGCCCTAGGCATGGTGTGATACTAGTTAGGTGATAGGCCAATGAAAGGCCCACCATAGATGCCCAAATGGGCCCGAAATGAAGGTAGTGTGCCTTTCTACAGGTGTCACGGACACGAGCTTGGTATTTTGGTAATAACAAGAGCTGTGTTGGTTTGATCGGGCCATTTGAGAGCTCGTTGGAAAGCTAACTTTAAGGGCTACGACTTTAATGCAGACGTCTGCTGAGAAATCCTCCTTGACGATGTCCAAAAAAATATTTTTTCCACTATCTTGGATCCTCGACTTTTTTCGAAGGGGGTAGTCCACAAAAAATCTCAAAGTCTGAGGAAATTTAAAACCCCAATTAGTTTCCTAACAAGGATCATTTCAACCAAATTCTTTGCCCTAGGCATGGTGTGATGCTAGTTAGGTAATATGCCCATGAAAGGCCCACCTGAGATGACCAAATGGCCCCAAAATGATAGTAGTGTGCCTTTCTATAGGTGTCACGGACACGAGCTCGATATTTTGGTCATAAAAAGAGCTGCGTTGGTCTGATCGAGCCATTTGAGAGCTTGTTGGAAAGCTAACTTCAAGACTTACGACTTTATCCTGAAAAATCATCTTCGAAGATGTCCAAAAAAATCATTTTTCCACCAGCTTAGATCCTCGACTTTTTCCAAATGGGGTACTCCACAAAAAATCTCAAAATCTCAGAAAATTTAAAACCCTAAATTCTTTACCCTAGGCATGGTGTCATGCTAGTTAGGCAATAGGCCCATGAAAGGCCCACCATAGATGCCCAAATGGCCCCGAAATGAAGGTAGTGTGCCGTTCTATAGGTGTTACGGACACGAGCTTGGTATTTTGGTCATAACAAGAGCTGTGTTGGTCTGATCAAGCCATTCGAGAGCTCTTTAGAAAGATAACTTCAAGGCCTACGACTTTAATGGGGACGTCTCCTGAGAAATCCTCCTCGAAGATGTTCAAAAAAGTCATTTTTCCACCAGCTTGGATCCTCGACTTTTTCTGAAGGTGGTAGTCCACAAAAAATCTCAAAATCTCAGAAAACTTATAACTCTAAATTCTTCGCCCTAGGCATGGTGTGATGCTAGTTAGGCGATAGGCCCATGAAAGGCCCGCCTGAGATGCCCAAATGGCCCCGAAATGAAGGTAGTGTGCCTTTCTATAGGTGTCACGGACACGAGCTTTTTATTTTGTTCATAACAAGAGCTGCGTTTGTCTGATCGGGCCATTTGAGAGCTCGTTGGAAAGCTAACTTCAAGGCCTACGAAAAAAAATCATTTTTCCACCACCTTTGAGTCTCGACTTTTTCCAAGAGGTCAGGGCACAAAAAATCTCAAAATCTCGGAAAATTTAAACCACCAAATTATTTGCCCTAAGCATGGTGAGATGCTAGTTAGGTGATAGGCCCATGAAAGGCCCACCATAGATGCCCAAATGGCCCCGAAATGAAGGTAGTGTGCCTTTCTATAGGTGTCATGGACACGAGCTTGGTATTTTGGAAAAGCCAAGAGCTGTGTTGGTCTAATCCGGCCATTTGAGAGCTCGTTTGAAAGCTAACTTCAAGGCCTATGACTTTAATGTGGACGTCACCTGAGAAATCCTCCTCCACGATATCCAAAAAAATATTTTTTCCACCAGCTTGGATCCTCGACTTTTTCCGAATGGTGTAGTCCACAAAAAATCTCAAAATATCAGAAAATTTAAAACCCCAAATTCTTTGCCCTAGGCATGTTGTGATGCTAATTAGGTGATAGGCCCATGAAAGGCCCACCATAGATGCCCAAATGGCCCCGAAATTAAGGTAGTGTTCCTTTCTATAAGTGTTACGGACACGAGCTTTTTATTTTGGTCATAACAAGAGCTGCGTTTGTCTGATCGGGCCATTTGAGAGCTCGTTGGAAAGCTAACTTCAAGGCCTATGACTTTAACGAGGAAGTCTCTTGAGAAATCCTCCTCGAAGATGTCCAAAAAAATCATTTTTCCACCAGCTTGGATCCTCGACTTTTTCCGAAGGGGGTAGTCCACAAAAAATCTCAAAGTCTTTGAAAATTTAAATCCCCAAATACTTTGCCCTAGGCATGGTGTGATGCTAGTTAAGCAATAGGCCCATGAAAGGCCCACCTGAGATGCCTAAATGGCCCCGAAATGATAGTTGTGTGCCTTTCTATAGGTGTCACGGACACAAGCTCGGTATTTTGGTCATAACAAGAGCTGCGTTGGTCATAGCGGGCCATTTGAGAGCTTGTTGGAAACCTATCATCAAGGTCTACGACTTTAACAATGACGTCTCCTGAAAAATCTTCCTCAAAGATGTCCAAAAAAAAATCATTTTTCCACCAGCTTGGATCCTCGAATTTTTCCAAATGGGGTATTCCACAAAAAATCTCAAAATCTCAGAAAATTTTAAACCCTAAATTCTTTGCCCTAGGAATGGTGTCATGCTAGTTAGGCGATATGCCCATGAAAGGCCCACCATAGATACCCAAATGGCCCCGAAATGAAGGTTATGTGCCGTTCCGTAGGTGTTAAGGACACGAGATTGGTATTTTGGTCATAACAAGAGCTGCGTTGGTCTGATCGGGCCATTTGAGAGCTCTTTGGAAAGCTAACTTCAAGGCCTACGACTTTAATGAGGACGTCTCTTGAGAAAACCTCCTCCAAGATGTCCAAAAAAATCTTTTTTCCACCAGCTTGGATCCTCGACTTTTTCCGAAGGAGGTAGTCCAAAAAAATCTCAAAAGCTCAAAAAATTTAAAACCCCAATTTCTTTGCCCTAGGCATGGTGTGATGCTAGTTAGGCGATAGGCCCATGAAAGGCCCACCTAAGATGCCCAAATGTTCCCGAAATGAAGGTAGTGTGCCTTTCTATAGGTGTCACGGACAAGAGCATTTTATTTTGGTCATAACAAGAGCTGCATTGGTCTGATCGGGCCATTTGAGAGCTCGTTGGAAAGCTAACTTCAAGGCCTACGACTTTAACGACGTCTTCTGAGATATCCTCCTTCAAGGTGTCCAAAAAAATCATTTTTCCACCAACTTTGATTCTCGACTTTTTCCAAGAGGTTAGTCCACAAAAAATCTCAAAATCTCAAAAAATTTAAAACCCCAAATTATTTGCCCTAGGCATGGTGTGATACTAGTTAGGTGATAGGCCAATGAAAGGCCCACCATAGATGCCCAAATGGGCCCGAAATGAAGGTAGTGTGCCTTTCTACAGGTGTCACGGACACGAGCTTGGTATTTTGGTAATAACAAGAGCTGTGTTGGTTTGATCGGGCCATTTGAGAGCTCGTTGGAAAGCTAACTTTAAGGGCTACGACTTTAATGCAGACGTCTGCTGAGAAATCCTCCTTGACGATGTCCAAAAAAATATTTTTTCCACTATCTTGGATCCTCGACTTTTTTCGAAGGGGGTAGTCCACAAAAAATCTCAAAGTCTGAGGAAATTTAAAACCCCAATTAGTTTCCTAACAAGGATCATTTCAACCAAATTCTTTGCCCTAGGCATGGTGTGATGCTAGTTAGGTAATATGCCCATGAAAGGCCCACCTGAGATGACCAAATGGCCCCAAAATGATAGTAGTGTGCCTTTCTATAGGTGTCACGGACACGAGCTCGATATTTTGGTCATAAAAAGAGCTGCGTTGGTCTGATCGAGCCATTTGAGAGCTTGTTGGAAAGCTAACTTCAAGACTTACGACTTTATCCTGAAAAATCATCTTCGAAGATGTCCAAAAAAATCATTTTTCCACCAGCTTAGATCCTCGACTTTTTCCAAATGGGGTACTCCACAAAAAATCTCAAAATCTCAGAAAATTTAAAACCCTAAATTCTTTACCCTAGGCATGGTGTCATGCTAGTTAGGCAATAGGCCCATGAAAGGCCCACCATAGATGCCCAAATGGCCCCGAAATGAAGGTAGTGTGCCGTTCTATAGGTGTTACGGACACGAGCTTGGTATTTTGGTCATAACAAGAGCTGTGTTGGTCTGATCAAGCCATTCGAGAGCTCTTTAGAAAGATAACTTCAAGGCCTACGACTTTAATGGGGACGTCTCCTGAGAAATCCTCCTCGAAGATGTTCAAAAAAGTCATTTTTCCACCAGCTTGGATCCTCGACTTTTTCTGAAGGTGGTAGTCCACAAAAAATCTCAAAATCTCAGAAAACTTATAACTCTAAATTCTTCGCCCTAGGCATGGTGTGATGCTAGTTAGGCGATAGGCCCATGAAAGGCCCGCCTGAGATGCCCAAATGGCCCCGAAATGAAGGTAGTGTGCCTTTCTATAGGTGTCACGGACACGAGCTCGGTATTTTGGTCATAACAAGAGCTGCGTTGGTCTGATCGTGCCATTTGAGAGCTTGTTTGAAAGCTAACTTCAAGGCTTACGAATTTAATGAGGACGTCTCCTGAGAAATCATCCACAAAGATATCCAAAAAAATCATTTTTCCACCAGCTTGGATCCTCGATTTTTTCCAAAGGGGGTAGTCCACAAAAAATCTCAAAATCTCAGAAAATTTAAAACCATAAATTCTTTTCCCTAGGCATGGTGTGATGCTAGTTAGGTGATAGGCCCATGAAAGGCCAACCTGGGATGCCCAAATGGCCCCGAAATGAAGGTAGTGTGCCTTTCTAGAGGTGTCACGGACACGAGCTTTGTATTATGGTCATAACAACAGCTGCTATGGTCTGATTGGGCCATTTAAGAGCTCATTGGAAAGCTAACTTCAAGGCCTATGACTTGAACAAGGACGTCTCCTGAGAAATCCTCCTCGAAGATGTCCAAAAAAATCTTTTTTCCACCAGCTTGGGTCCTCGACTTTTTCCGAAGAGGACGTCTCTTGAGAAATCCTCCTCGAAGATGTCCAAAAAAAATCATTGTTCCACCAGCTTGGATCCTCGACTTTTTCCGATAGGGGTAGTCCACAAAAAATCTCAAAATCTCAGAAAATTTAAAACTCCAAATTCTTTGCCCTAGTCATGGTGTGATGCTAGTTAGGTAATAGGCCCATGGAAGGCCCACCATAGATGCTTAAATGGCCCCGAAATGAAGGTAGTGTGCCTCTCTATAGGTGTTACGGACACGAGCTTGGTATTTTGGTCATAACAAGAGATGCGTTGGTCTAATCGGGCCATTTGAGAGCTCGTTGGAAAGCTAACTTCAAGGCCTACGACTTTAACATGGACGTCTTCTGAGATATCCTCCTCGAAGATGTCCAAAAAAATCATATTTCCACCAGCTTGGATCCTCGACTTTTACTGAAGGGGGTAGTCCACAAAAAATCTCAAAATCTCAGAACCTTTATAACCCTAAATTCTTCGCCCTAGGCATGGTGTGATGCTAGTTAGGCGATAGGCTCATGAAAGGCCCACCTGAGATGCCCAAATGTCCCGAAATGGAAGTAGTGTGCCTTTCTATTGGTGTCACAGACACGAGCTCGGTATTTAGGTCATAACAAGAGCTGCGTTGGTCTGATCGTGCCATTAGAGAGCTTGTTTGAAAGCTAACTTTAAGGCCTACGACTTTAATGAGGACGTCTCCTGAGAAATCATCCACAATGATGTCCAAAATAATCATTTTTCCACCAACTTGGATTCTCGATTTTTTCCAAAGGGGGTAGTCCACAAAAAATCTCAAAATCTCAGAAAATTTAAAACCCTAAATTCTTTGCCCTAGGCATGGTGTTATGCTAGTTAGGCGATAGGCCCATGAAAGGCCCACCTGATATGCCCAAATGGCCCCGAAATGAAGGTAGTGTGCCTTTCTATAGGTGTCACGGACAAAAGCTTTGTATTATGGTCATAACAACAGCTGATATGGTCTGATTAGGCCATTTAAGAGCTCGTTGGAAAGCTAACTTCAAGGCCTATGACTTGAACAAGGACGTCTCCTGAGAAATCCTCCTCGAAGATGTCCAAAAAAATCTTTTTTCCACCAGCTTGGATCCTCGACTTTTTCCGAAGAGGGTAGTCCTAAAAAAATCTCAAATTCGCAAAAAATTTAAAACCATAAATTATTTGCCCTAGGCATGGTGTGATGCTAGTTAGGCGATAGGCCCATGAAAGGCCCACCTGAGATGCCCAAATGGCCCCGAAATGAACTTAGTGTGCCTTTCTATAGGTGTCACGGACATGAGCTCGGTATTTTGGTCTTAACAAGAGCTGCGTTGGTCTGATCGGGCCATTTGAGAGCTCGTTAGAAAGCTAACTTCAAGGCCTACGACTCTAACGAGGACGTCTCTTGAGAAATCCTCCTGGAAGATGTCCGAAAAAAATCATTGTTCCACCAGCTTGGATCCTCGACTTTTTCCGATGGGGGTAGTTCACAAAAAATCTCAAAATCTCAGAAAATTTAAAACCCCAAATTCTTTGCCCTAGGCATGGTGTGATGCTAGATAGGTGATAGGCCCATGGAAGGCCCACCATAGATGCTTAAATGGCCCCGAAATGAAGGTAGTGTGCCTCTCTATAGGTGTTACGGACAAGAGCTTGGTATTTTGGTCATAACAAGAGTTGTGTTGGTCTGATCGGGCCATTTGAGAGTTCGTTGGAAAGCTAACTTCAAGGCCTACGACTTTAACAAGGACGTCTCCTGAGATATCCTCCTCGAAGATATCCAAAAAAATCATTTTTCCACCAGCTTGGATCCTCGACTTTTTCCGATGAGGGTAGTCCTCAAAAAATCTCAAAATCTCAAAAAATTTAAAACCCGAAATTATTTGCCCTAGGCATGGTGTGATGCTAGTTAGGCGATAGGCTCATGAAAGGCTCACCTGAGATGCCCAAATGGCCCCGAAATGAAGATAGTGTGCCTTTCTATAGGTGTCACGGACACGAGCTTTGTATTATGGTCATAACAACAGCTGCTATGGTCTGATCGGGCCATTTAAGAGCTCGTTGGAAAGCTAACTTCAAGGCCTATGACTTGAACGAGGACGTCTCCTGAGAAATCCTCCTCGAAGATGTCCAAAAAAATCTTTTTTTCCACCAGCTTGGATCCTCGACTTTTTTCGAAGAGGGTAGTCCTCAAAAAATCTCAAAATCTCAAAAAATTTAAAACCCTAAATTATTTGCCCTAGTCATGGTGTGATGCTAGTTAGGTGATAGGCCTATGGAAGGCCCACCATAGATGTTTAAATGGCCCCGAAATGAAGGTAGTGTGCCTCTCTATAGGTGTTACGGACACGAGCTTGGTATTTTGGTCATAACAAGAGCTGCGTTGGTCTGATCGGGCCATTTGAGAGCTCGTTGGAAAGCTAACTTCAAGGCCTACGACTTTAACATGGACATCTTCTGAGATATCCTCCTCAAAGATGTCCAAAAAAATCATTTTTCCACTAGCTTGGATCCTCGACTTTTACTGAATGGGGTAGTCCACAATAAATCTCAAAATCTCAGAAAATTTATAACCCTCAATTCTTCGCCCTAGGCATGGTGTGATGCTAGTTAGGCGATAGGCTCATGAAAGGCTCACCTGGGATGCCCAAATGGCCCCGAAATGAAGGTAGTGTGCCTTTCAATTGGTGTCACGGACACGAGCTCGATATTTAGGTCATAACAAGAGCTGCGTTGGTCTGATCGTGCCATTAGAGAGCTTTTCTGAAAGCTAACTTCAAGGCCTACGACTTTAATGAGGACGTCTCCTGAGAAATCATCCACAAAGATGTCCAAAAAAATTATTTTTCCACCGGCTTGGATCCTCGATTTTTTCCAAAGGGGGTAGTCCACAAAAAATCTCAAAATCTCAGAAAATTTAAAACCCTAAATTATTTTCCCTAGGCATGGTGTGATGCTAATTAGGCGATAGGCCCATGAAAGGCCCACCAGGGATGCCTAAATGGCCCCGAAATGAAGATGGTGTGCCTTTCTATTGGTGTCACGGACACGAGCTTTGTATTATGGTCATAACAACAACTGCTATGGTCTGATCGGGCCATTTAAGAGCTCGTTGGAAAGCTAACTTCAAGGCCTATGACTTGAACGAGGACGTCTCCTGAGAAATCCTCCTCGAAGATGTCCAAAAAAATCATTTTTTCCACCAGCTTGGATCCTCGACTTTTTCCGAAGAGGGTAGTCCTCAAAAAATCTCAAAATCTCAAAAAATTTAAAACCCTAAATTATTTGCCCTAGGCATGGTGTGATGCTAGTTAGGTGATAGGCCCATGGAAGGCCCACCATAGATGCTTAAATGGCCCCGAAATGAAGGTAGTGTGCCTCTCTATAGGTGTTACTGACACGAGCTTGGTATTTTGGTCATAACAAGAGCTGCGTTGGTCTGATCGGGCCATTTGAGAGCTCGTTGGAAAGCTAACTTCAAGGCCTACGACTTTAACGAGGACGTCTCTTGAGAAATCCTCCTCGAAGATGTCCGAAAAAAATCATTTTTCCACCAGCTTGGATCCTCGACTTTTACTGAAGGGGGTAGTCCACAAAAAATCTCAAAATCTCAGAAAATTTAAAACCCCAAATTCTTTTCCCTAGGCATGGTGTGATGGTAGTTAGGTGATAGGCCGGAAGGCCCACCATAGATGCTTAAATGGCCCCGAAATGAAGGTAGTGTGCCTCTCTATAGGTGTTACGGACACGAGCTTGGTATTTTGGTCATAACAAGAGCTGCGTTGGTCTGATCGTGCCATTTGAGAGCTCGTTGGAAAGCTAACTTCAAGGCCAACGACTTTAACATGGACGTCTTCTGAGATATCCTCCTTGAAGATGTCCAAAAAAATCATTTTTCCACAAGCTTGGATCCTCGACTTTTACTGAAGGGGGTAGTCCACAAAAAATCTCAAAATCTCAGAAAATTTACAACCCTCAATTCTTCGCCCTAGGAATGGTGTGATGCTAGTTAGGCGATAGGCTCATGAAAGGCACACCTGAGATGCCCAAATGGCCCCGAAATGAAGGTAGTGTGCCTTTCAATTGGTGTCACGAACACGAGCTCGATATTTACGTCATAACAAGAGCTGCGTTGGTCTGATCGTGCCATTAGAGAGCTTTTCTGAAAGCTAAATTCAAGGCCTACGACTTTAATGAGGACGTCTCCTGAGAAATCATCCACAAAGATGTCCAAAAAAATCATTTTTCCACCAGCTTGGATCCTCGATTTTTTCCAAAGGGGGTAGTCCACAAAAAATCTCAAAATCTCAGAAAATTTAAAACCCTAAATTCTTTGCCCTAGGCATGGTGTGATGCTAGTTAGGCGATAGGCCCATGAAAGGCCCACCTGGGATGCCCAAATGGCCCCGAAATGAAGGTAGTGTGCCTTTCTATAGGTGTCACGGACATGAGCTTTGTATTATGCTCATAACAACAGCTGCTATGGTCTGATCGGGCCATTTAAGAGCTCGTTGGAAAGCTAACTTCAAGGCCTATGACTTGAAAAAGGACGTCTCCTGAGAAATCCTCCTCGAAGATGTCCAAAAAAATCTTTTTTCCACCAGCTTGGATCCTCGACTTTTTCCGAAGAGGGTAGTCCTCAAAAAATTTCAAAATCTCAAAAAATTTAAAACCTTAAATTATTTGCCCTAGGCATGGTGTGATGCTAGTTAGGCGATAGGCCCATGAAAGGCCCACCTGAGATGCCCAAATGGCCCCGAAATGAAGGTAGTGTGCCTTTCTATAGGTGTCACGGACACGAGCTTTGTATTATGGTCATACCAACAGCTGCTATGGTCTGATCGGGCTATTTAAGAGCTCGTTGGAAAGCTAACTTCAAGGCCTATGACTTGAACAAGGACGTCTCCTGAGAAATCCTCCTCGAAGATGTCCAAAAAAATCTTTTTTCCACCAGCTTGGATCCTCGACTTTTTCCGAAGAGGGTAGTCCTCAAAAAATCTCAAAATCTCAAAAAACTTAAAACCCTAAATTATTTGCCCTAGGAATGGTGTGATGCTAGTTAGGCGATAGGCCCATGAAAGGCCTACCTGAGATGCCCAAATGGCCCCGAAATGAAGGTAGTGTGCCTTTCTATAGGTGTCACGGACATGAGCTCGGTATTTTGGTCTTAACAAGAGCTGCGTTGGTCTGATCGGGCCATTTGAGAGCTCGTTGGAAAGCTAACTTGAAGGCCTACGACTTTAACGAGGACGTCTCTTGAGAAATCCTCCTCGAAGATGTCCGAAAAAAATCGTTGTTCCACCAGCTTGGATCCTCGACTTTTTCCGATGGGGGTAGTCCACAAAAAATCCCAAAATCTCAGAAAATTTAAAACCCCAAATTCTTTGCCCTAGGCATGGTGTGATGCTTGTTAGGTGATAGGCCCATGGAAGGCCCACCATAGATGCTTAAATGGCCCCGAAATGAAGGTAGTGTGCCTCTCTATAGGTGTTACGGACACGAGCTTGGTATTTTGGTCATAACAAGAGCTGCGTTGGTCTGATCGGGCCATTTGAGAGCTCGTTGGAAAGCTAACTTCAAGGCCTACGACTCTAACATGGACGTCTTCTGAGATATCCTCCTCGAAGATGTCCAAAAAAATCATTTTTCCACCAGCTTGGATCCTCGACTTTTACTGAAGGGGGTAGTCCACAGAAAATCTCAAAATCTCAGAAAATTTATAACCCTCAATTCTTCGCCCTAGGCATGGTGTGATTCTATTTAGGCGATAGGCTCATGAAAGGCTCACCTGAGATGCCCAAATGGCCCCGAAATGAAGGTAGTGTGCCTTTCAATTGGTGTCACGGACACGAGCACGATATTTAGGTCATAACAAGAGCTGCGTTGGTCTGATCGTGCCATTAGAGAGCTTTTCTGAAAGCGAACTTCAAGGCCTACGACTTTAATGAGGACGTCTCCTGAGAAATCATCCACAAAGATGTCCAAAAAAATCATTTTTCCACCAGCTTGGATCCTCGATTTTTTTGGACATCTTCGAGGAGGATTTCTCAGGAGACGTCCTTGTTCAAGTCATAGACCTTAAAGTTAGCTTTCCAACGAGCTCTTAAATGGCCTGATCAGACCATAGCAGCTATTGTTATGACCATAATACAAAGCTCGTGTCCGTGACACCTATAGAAAGGCACACTACCTTCATTTCGGGGCCATTTGGGCATCTCAGGTGGGCCTTTCATGGGCCTATCGCCTAACTAGCATCACACCATGCCTAGGGCAAATAATTAAGGGTTTTAAATTTTTTGAGATTTTGAGATTTTTTGAGGACTACCCTCTTCGGAAAAAGTCGAGGATCCAAGCTGGTGGAAAAAAGATTTTTTTGGACATCTTCGAGGAGGATTTCTCAGGAGACGTCCTTGTTCAAGTCATAGGCCTTGAAGTTAGCTTTCCAACGAGCTCTTAAATGGCCCGATCAGACCATAGCAGCTGTTATTATGAGCATAATACAAAGCTCGTGTCCGTGACACCTATAGAAAGGCACACTACCTTCATTTCGGGGCCGTTTGGGCATCCCTGGTGGGCCTTTCATGGGCCTATCGCCTAACTAGCATCACACCATGCCTAGGGCAAATAATTTAGGGTTTTAAATTTTTTGAGATTTTGAGATTTTTTGAGGACTACCCTCTTCGGAAAAAATCGAGGATCCAAGCTGGTGGAAAAAAGATCTTTTTGGACATCTTCGAGGAGGATTTCTCAGGAGACGTCCTTGTTCAAGTCATAGGCCTTGAAGTTAGCTTTCCAACGAGCTCTTAAATGGCCCAATCAGACCATAGCAGCTGTTGTTATAAGCATAATACAAAGCTCGTGTCCGTGACACCTATAGAAAGGCACACTACCTTCATTTCGGGGCCATTTGGGCATCCCAGATGGGCCTTTCATGGGCCTATCGCCTAACTAGCATCACACCATGCCTAGGGCAAAGAATTTAGGGTTTTAAATTTTCTGAGATTTTGAGATTTTTTGTGGACTACCCCCTTTGGAAAAAATCGAGGATCCAAGCTGGTTGAAAAATGATTTTTTTGGACATCTTTGTGGATGATTTCTCAGGAGACGTCCTCATTAAAGTCGTAGGCCTTGAAGTTAGCTTACAGAAAAGCTCTTTAATGGCACGATCAGACCAACGCAGCTCTTGTTATGACCTAAATATCGAACTCGTGTCCGTGACACCAATTGAAAGGCACACTACCTTCATTTCGGGGCCATTTTGGCATCTCAGGTGAGCCTTTCATGAGCCTATCGCCTAACTAGCATCACACCATGCCTAGGGCGAAGAATTGAGGGTTATAAATTTTCTGAGATTTTAAGATTTTTTGTGGACTACCCCCTTCAGTAAAAGTCGAGGATCCAAGCTGGTGGAAAAATGATTTTTTTGGACATCTTCGAGGAGGATATCTCAGAAGACGTCTATGTTAAAGTCGTAGGCCTTGAAGTTAGCTTTCCAACGAGCTCTCAAATGGCCCGATCAGACCAACGCAGCTCTTGTTATGACCAAAATACCAAGCTCGTGTCCGTAACACCTATAGAGATGCACACTACCTTCATTTCGGGGCCATTTAAGCATCTATGGTGGGCCTTCCATGGGCCTATCACCTAACTAGCATCACACCATGCCTAGGGAAAAGAATTTGGGGTTTTAAATTTTCTGAGATTTTGAGATTTTTTGTGGACTACCCACTTCAGTAAAAGTCGAGGATCCAAGCTGGTGGAAAAATGATTTTTTTGGACATCTTCGAGGAGGATATCTCAGAAGACGTCCATGTTAAAGTCGTAGGCCTTGAAGTTAGCTTTCCAACGAGCTCTCAAATGGCCCGATCAGACCAACACAGCTCTTGTTAAGACAAAAATACCGAGCTCATGTCCGTGACACCTATAGAAAGGCACATTACCTTCATTTCGGGGCCATTTGGGCATCTCAGGTGAGCCTTTCATGGGCCTATCGCCTAACTAGCATCACACCATGCCTAGGGCAAATAATTTAGGGTTTTAAGTTTTTTGAGATTTTGAGATTTTTTGAGGACTACCCTCTTCGGAAAAAGTCGAGGATCCAAGCTGGTGGAAAAAAGATTTTTTTGGACATCTTCGAGGATGATTTCTCAGGAGACGTCCTTGTTCAAGTCATAGGCCTTGAAGTTAGCTTTCCAACGAGCTCTTAAATGGCCCGATCAGACCATAGCAGCTGTTGTTATGACCATAATACAAACCTCGTGTCCGTGACACCTATAGAATGGCACATTACCTTCATTTCGGGGCCATTTGGGCATCCCAGGTGGGCCTTTCATGGGCCTATCGCCTAACTAGCATCACACCATGCCTAGGGCAAAGAATTTAGGGTTTTAAATTTTCTGAGATTTTGAGATTTTTTGTGGACTACCCCCTTTGGAAAAAATCGAGGATCCAAGCTGGTGGAAAAATGATTTTTTTGGACATCTTTGTGGATGATTTCTCAGGAGACGTCCTCATTAAAGTCGTAGGCCTTGAAGTTCGCTTTCAGAAAAGCTCTCTAATGGCACGATCAGACCAACGCAGCTCTTGTTATGACCTAAATATCGTGCTCGTGTCCGTGACACCAATTGAAAGGCACACTACCTTCATTTCGGGGCCCTAGGCATGGTGTGATGCTAGTTAGGCGATAGGCCCATGAAAGGCCCAGCTGTTGTTATGGTCATAACAACAGCTGCTATGGTCTGATCGGGCCATTTAAGAGCTCGTTGGAAAGCTAACTTCAAGGCCTATGACTTGAACAAGGACGTCTCCTGAGAAATCCTCCTCGAAGATGTCCAAAAAAATCTTTTTTCCACCAGCTTGGATCCTCGACTTTTTCCGAAGAGGGTAGTCCTCAAAAAATCTCAAAATCTCAAAAAACTTAAAACCCTAAATTATTTGCCCTAGGCATGGTGTGATGCTAGTTAGGCGATAGGCCCATGAAAGGCTCACCTGAGATGCCCAAATGGCCCCGAAATGAAGGTAATGTGCCTTTCTATAGGTGTCACGGACATGAGCTCGGTATTGTGGTCTTAACAAGAGCTGCGTTGGTCTGATCGGGCCATTTGAGAGCTCGTTGGAAAGCTAACTTCAAGGCCTACGACTTTAACGAGGACGTCTCTTGAGAAATCCTCCTCGAAGATGTCCGAAAAAAATCATTGTTCCACGAGCTTGGATCCTCGACTTTTTCCGATGGGGGTAGTCCACAAAAAATCTCAGAATCTCAGAAAATTTAAAACCCCAAATTCTTTGCCCTAGGCATGGTGTGATGCTAGTTAGGTGATAGGGCCATGGAAGGCCCACCATAGATGCTTAAATGGCCCCGAAATGAAGGTAGTGTGCATCTCTATAGGTGTTACGGACACGAGCTTGGTATTTTGGTCATAACAAGAGCTGCGTTGGTCTGATCGGGCCATTTGAGAGCTCGTTAGAAAGTTAACTTCAAGGCCTACGACTTTAACATAGACGTCTTCTGAGATATCCTCCTCGAAGATGTCCAAAAAAATCATTTTTCCACCAGCTTGGATCCTCGACTTTTACTGAAGGGGGTAGTCCACAAAAAATCTCAAAATCTCAGAAAATTTATAACCCTCAATTCTTCGCCCTAGGCATGGTGTGATGCTAGTTAGGCGATAGGCTCATTAAAGGCTCACCTGAGATGCCCAAATGGCCCCGAAATGAAGGTAGTGTGCCTTTCTATTGGTGTCACGGACACGAGCTCGGTATTTAGGTCATAACAAGAGCTGCGTTGGTCTGATCGTGCCATTAGAGAGCTTGTCTGAAAGCTAACTTCAAGGCCTACGACTTTAATGAGGACGTCTCCTAAGAAATCATCCACAAAGATGTCCAAAAAAATCATTTTTCCACTAGCTTGGATCCTCGATTTTTTCCAAAGGGGGTAGTCCATAAAAAATCTCAAAATCTCAGAAAATTTAAAACCCTAAATTCTTTTCCCTAGGCATGGTGTGATGCTAGTTAGGCGATAGCCCCATGAAAGGCCCACCTGGGATGCCCAAACGGCCCCGAAATGAAGGTAGTGTGCCTTTCTATAGGTGTCACGGACACGAGCTTTGTATTATGGTCATAACAACAGCTGCTATGGTCTGATCGGGCCATTTAAGAGCTCGTTGGAAAGCTAACTTCAAGGCCTATGAATTGAACAAGGACGTCTCCTGAGAAATCCTCCTCGAAGATGTCCAAAAAAATCGTTTTTCCACCAGCTTGCATCCTCGACTTTTTTCGAAGAGGGTAGTCCTCAAAAAATCTCAAAATCTCAAAAAATTTAAAACCCTAAATTATTTGCCCTAGGCATGGTGTGATGCTAGTTAGGCGATAGGCCCATGAAAGGCCCACCTGTGATGCCCAAATGGCCCCGAAATGAAGGTAGTGTGCCTTTCTATAGGTGTCACGGACACGAGCTTTGTATTATGGTCATAACAACAGCTACTATGGTCTGATCGGGCCATTTAAGAGCTCATTGGAAAGCTAACTTCAAGGCCTATGACTTTAACAAGGACGTCTCCTGAGAAATCCTCCTCGAAGATGTCCAAAAAAATCTTTTTTCCACCAGCTTGGATCCTCGACTTTTTCCGAAGAGGGTAGTCCTCAAAAAATCTCAAAAACTCAAAAAATTTAAAACCCTATATTATTTGCCCTAGGCATGGTGTGATGCTAGTTAGGCGATAGGCCCATGAAAGGCCCACCTGAGATGCCCAAATGGCCCCGAATTAAGGTAGTGTGCCTTTCTATAGGTGTCACGGACATGAGCTCGGTATTTTGGTCTTAACAAGAGCTGCGTTCGTCTGATCGGGCCATTTGAGAGCTCGTTGGAAAGCTAACTTCAAGACCTACGACTTTAACGAGGACGTCTCTTGAGAAATCCTCCTCGAAGATGTCTGAAAAAAATCATTGTTCCACCAGCTTGGATCCTCGACTTTTTCCGATGGGGGTAGTCCACAAAAAATCTCAAAATCTAAGAAAATTTAAAACCCCAAATTCTTTGCCCTAGGCATGGTGTGATGCTAGTTAGGTGATAGGCCCATGGAAGGCCCACCATAGATGCTTAAATGGCCCCGAAATGAAGGTAGTGTGCCACTCTATAGGTGTTACAGACACGAGCTTGGTATTTTGGTCATAACAAGAGCTGCGTTGGTCTGATCGGGCCATTTGAGAGCTCGTTGCAAAGCTAACTTCAAGGCCTACGACTTTAACATGGACGTCTTCTGAGATATCCTCCTCGAAGATGTCCAAAAAAATCATTTTTCCACCAGCTTGGATCCTCGACTTTTACTGAAGGGGGTAGTCCACAAAAAATCTCAAAATCTCAGAAAATTTATAACCCTCAATTCTTCGCCCTAGGCATAGTGTGATGCTAGTTAGGCGATAGGCTCATTAAAGGCTCACCTGAGATGCCCAAATGGCCCCGAAATGCAGGTAGTGTGCCTTTCTATTGGTTTCACGGACACGAGCTCGGTATTTAGGTCATAACGAGAGCTGCGTTGGTCTGATCGTGCCATTAGAGAGCTTGTCTGAAAGCTAACTTCAAGGCCTACGACTTTAATGAGGACGTCTCCTGAGATATCATCCACAAAGATGTCCAAAAAAATCATTTTTCCACCAGCTTGGATCCTCGATTTTTTCCAAAGGGAGTAGTCCACAAAAAATCTCAAAATCTCAGAAAATTTAAAACCCTAAATTCTTTTCCCTAGGCATGGTGTGATGCTAGTTAGGCGATAGGCCCATGAAAGGCCCACCTGGGATGCCCAAATGGCCCCGAAATGAAGTTAGTGTGCCTTTCTATAGGTGTCACGGACACGAGCTTTGTATTATGGTCATAACAACAGCTGCTATGGTCTGATCGGGCCATTTAAGCGCTCGTTGGAAACCTAACTTCAAGGCCTATGACTTGAACAAGGACGTCTCCTGAGAAATCCTCCTCGAAGATGTCCAAAAAAATCTTTTTCCACCAGCTTGGATCCTCGACTTTTTCCGAAGAGGGTAGTCCTCAAAAAATCTCAAAATCTCAAAAAAATTAAAACCCTAAATTATTTGCCCTAGGCATGGTGTGATTCTAGTTAGGCGATAGGCCCATGAAAGGCCCACCTGAGATGCCCAAATGGCCCCGAAATGAAGGTAGTGTGCCTTTCTATAGGTGTCACGGACATGAGCTCGGTATTGTGGTCTTAACAAGAGCTGCGTTGGTCTGATCGGGCCATTTGAGAGCTCGTTGGAAAGCTAACTTCAAGGCCTACGACTTTAACGAGGACGTCTCTTGAGAAATCCTCCTCGAAGATGTCCGAAAAAAATCATTGTTCCACCAGCTTGGATCCTCGACTTTTTCCGATGGGGGTAGTCCACAAAAAATCTCAGAATCTCAGAAAATTTAAAACCCCAAATTCTTTTCCCTAGGCATGGTGTGATGCTAGTTAGGTGATAGGGCCATGGAAGGCCCACCATAGATGCTTAAATGGCCCTGAAATGAAGGTAGTGTGCCTCTCTATAGGTGTTACGGACACGAGCTTGGTATTTTGGTCACAACAAGAGCTGCGTTGGTCTGATCGGGCCATTTGAGAGCTCGTTGGAAAGCTAACTTCAAGGCCTACGACTTTAACATGGACGTCTTCTGAGATATCCTCCTCGAAGATGTCCAAAGAAATCATTTTTCCACCAGCTTGGATCCTCGACTTTTACAGAAGGGGGTAGTCCACAAAAAATCTCAAAATCTCAGAAAATTTAAAACCCTAAATTCTTTGCCCTAGGCATGGTGTGATGCTAGTTAGGCGATAGGCCCATGAAAGGCCCACCTGGGATGCCCAAATGTCCCCCAGAAATGAAGGTAGTGTGCCTTTCTATAGGTGTCACGGACACGAGCTTTGTATTATGGTCATAACAACAGTTGCTATGGTCTGATCGGGCCATTTAAGAGCTCGTTGGAAAGCTAACTTCAAGGCCTATGACTTTAACGGGGACGTCTCCTGATAAATCCTCCTCGAATATGCCCAAAAAAATCTATTTTCCACCAGCTTGGATCCTCGACTTTTTCTGAAGGGGGTAGTCCTCAAAAAATCTCAAAATCTCACAAAATTTAAAACCCTAAATTATTTGCCCTAGGCATGGTGTGATGCTAATTAGGAGATAGGCCCATAAAAGGCCCACATTAGATGCCCAAATGGTCCCGAAATGAAGGTAGTGTGCCTTTCTATAGGTGTCACGGACATGAGCTCGGAAGTTTGGTCTTAACAAGAGTTGCGTTGGTCTGATCGGGCAATTTGAGAGCTCGTTGGAAAGCTAACTTCAAGGCCTACGACTTTAACATAGACGTCTTCTGAGAAATCCTCCTCGAAGATGTCCGAAAAAAATCATTGTTCCACGAGCTTGGATCCTCGACTTTTTCCGATGGGGGTAGTCCACAAAAAATCTCAGAATCTCAGAAAATTTAAAACCCCAAATTCTTTGCCCTAGGCATGGTGTGATGCTAGTTAGGTGATAGGGCCATGGAAGGCCCACCATAGATGCTTAAATGGCCCCGAAATGAAGGTAGTGTGCATCTCTATAGGTGTTACGGACACGAGCTTGGTATTTTGGTCATAACAAGAGCTGCGTTGGTCTGATCGGGCCATTTGAGAGCTCGTTAGAAAGTTAACTTCAAGGCCTACGACTTTAACATAGACGTCTTCTGAGATATCCTCCTCGAAGATGTCCAAAAAAATCATTTTTCCACCAGCTTGGATCCTCGACTTTTACTGAAGGGGGTAGTCCACAAAAAATCTCAAAATCTCAGAAAATTTATAACCCTCAATTCTTCGCCCTAGGCATGGTGTGATGCTAGTTAGGCGATAGGCTCATTAAAGGCTCACCTGAGATGCCCAAATGGCCCCGAAATGAAGGTAGTGTGCCTTTCTATTGGTGTCACGGACACGAGCTCGGTATTTAGGTCATAACAAGAGCTGCGTTGGTCTGATCGTGCCATTAGAGAGCTTGTCTGAAAGCTAACTTCAAGGCCTACGACTTTAATGAGGACGTCTCCTAAGAAATCATCCACAAAGATGTCCAAAAAAATCATTTTTCCACTAGCTTGGATCCTCGATTTTTTCCAAAGGGGGTAGTCCATAAAAAATCTCAAAATCTCAGAAAATTTAAAACCCTAAATTCTTTTCCCTAGGCATGGTGTGATGCTAGTTAGGCGATAGCCCCATGAAAGGCCCACCTGGGATGCCCAAACGGCCCCGAAATGAAGGTAGTGTGCCTTTCTATAGGTGTCACGGACACGAGCTTTGTATTATGGTCATAACAACAGCTGCTATGGTCTGATCGGGCCATTTAAGAGCTCGTTGGAAAGCTAACTTCAAGGCCTATGAATTGAACAAGGACGTCTCCTGAGAAATCCTCCTCGAAGATGTCCAAAAAAATCGTTTTTCCACCAGCTTGCATCCTCGACTTTTTTCGAAGAGGGTAGTCCTCAAAAAATCTCAAAATCTCAAAAAATTTAAAACCCTAAATTATTTGCCCTAGGCATGGTGTGATGCTAGTTAGGCGATAGGCCCATGAAAGGCCCACCTGTGATGCCCAAATGGCCCCGAAATGAAGGTAGTGTGCCTTTCTATAGGTGTCACGGACACGAGCTTTGTATTATGGTCATAACAACAGCTACTATGGTCTGATCGGGCCATTTAAGAGCTCATTGGAAAGCTAACTTCAAGGCCTATGACTTTAACAAGGACGTCTCCTGAGAAATCCTCCTCGAAGATGTCCAAAAAAATCTTTTTTCCACCAGCTTGGATCCTCGACTTTTTCCGAAGAGGGTAGTCCTCAAAAAATCTCAAAAACTCAAAAAATTTAAAACCCTATATTATTTGCCCTAGGCATGGTGTGATGCTAGTTAGGCGATAGGCCCATGAAAGGCCCACCTGAGATGCCCAAATGGCCCCGAATTAAGGTAGTGTGCCTTTCTATAGGTGTCACGGACATGAGCTCGGTATTTTGGTCTTAACAAGAGCTGCGTTCGTCTGATCGGGCCATTTGAGAGCTCGTTGGAAAGCTAACTTCAAGACCTACGACTTTAACGAGGACGTCTCTTGAGAAATCCTCCTCGAAGATGTCTGAAAAAAATCATTGTTCCACCAGCTTGGATCCTCGACTTTTTCCGATGGGGGTAGTCCACAAAAAATCTCAAAATCTAAGAAAATTTAAAACCCCAAATTCTTTGCCCTAGGCATGGTGTGATGCTAGTTAGGTGATAGGCCCATGGAAGGCCCACCATAGATGCTTAAATGGCCCCGAAATGAAGGTAGTGTGCCACTCTATAGGTGTTACAGACACGAGCTTGGTATTTTGGTCATAACAAGAGCTGCGTTGGTCTGATCGGGCCATTTGAGAGCTCGTTGCAAAGCTAACTTCAAGGCCTACGACTTTAACATGGACGTCTTCTGAGATATCCTCCTCGAAGATGTCCAAAAAAATCATTTTTCCACCAGCTTGGATCCTCGACTTTTACTGAAGGGGGTAGTCCACAAAAAATCTCAAAATCTCAGAAAATTTATAACCCTCAATTCTTCGCCCTAGGCATAGTGTGATGCTAGTTAGGCGATAGGCTCATTAAAGGCTCACCTGAGATGCCCAAATGGCCCCGAAATGCAGGTAGTGTGCCTTTCTATTGGTTTCACGGACACGAGCTCGGTATTTAGGTCATAACGAGAGCTGCGTTGGTCTGATCGTGCCATTAGAGAGCTTGTCTGAAAGCTAACTTCAAGGCCTACGACTTTAATGAGGACGTCTCCTGAGATATCATCCACAAAGATGTCCAAAAAAATCATTTTTCCACCAGCTTGGATCCTCGATTTTTTCCAAAGGGAGTAGTCCACAAAAAATCTCAAAATCTCAGAAAATTTAAAACCCTAAATTCTTTTCCCTAGGCATGGTGTGATGCTAGTTAGGCGATAGGCCCATGAAAGGCCCACCTGGGATGCCCAAATGGCCCCGAAATGAAGTTAGTGTGCCTTTCTATAGGTGTCACGGACACGAGCTTTGTATTATGGTCATAACAACAGCTGCTATGGTCTGATCGGGCCATTTAAGCGCTCGTTGGAAACCTAACTTCAAGGCCTATGACTTGAACAAGGACGTCTCCTGAGAAATCCTCCTCGAAGATGTCCAAAAAAATCTTTTTCCACCAGCTTGGATCCTCGACTTTTTCCGAAGAGGGTAGTCCTCAAAAAATCTCAAAATCTCAAAAAAATTAAAACCCTAAATTATTTGCCCTAGGCATGGTGTGATTCTAGTTAGGCGATAGGCCCATGAAAGGCCCACCTGAGATGCCCAAATGGCCCCGAAATGAAGGTAGTGTGCCTTTCTATAGGTGTCACGGACATGAGCTCGGTATTGTGGTCTTAACAAGAGCTGCGTTGGTCTGATCGGGCCATTTGAGAGCTCGTTGGAAAGCTAACTTCAAGGCCTACGACTTTAACGAGGACGTCTCTTGAGAAATCCTCCTCGAAGATGTCCGAAAAAAATCATTGTTCCACCAGCTTGGATCCTCGACTTTTTCCGATGGGGGTAGTCCACAAAAAATCTCAGAATCTCAGAAAATTTAAAACCCCAAATTCTTTTCCCTAGGCATGGTGTGATGCTAGTTAGGTGATAGGGCCATGGAAGGCCCACCATAGATGCTTAAATGGCCCTGAAATGAAGGTAGTGTGCCTCTCTATAGGTGTTACGGACACGAGCTTGGTATTTTGGTCACAACAAGAGCTGCGTTGGTCTGATCGGGCCATTTGAGAGCTCGTTGGAAAGCTAACTTCAAGGCCTACGACTTTAACATGGACGTCTTCTGAGATATCCTCCTCGAAGATGTCCAAAGAAATCATTTTTCCACCAGCTTGGATCCTCGACTTTTACAGAAGGGGGTAGTCCACAAAAAATCTCAAAATCTCAGAAAATTTAAAACCCTAAATTCTTTGCCCTAGGCATGGTGTGATGCTAGTTAGGCGATAGGCCCATGAAAGGCCCACCTGGGATGCCCAAATGTCCCCCAGAAATGAAGGTAGTGTGCCTTTCTATAGGTGTCACGGACACGAGCTTTGTATTATGGTCATAACAACAGTTGCTATGGTCTGATCGGGCCATTTAAGAGCTCGTTGGAAAGCTAACTTCAAGGCCTATGACTTTAACGGGGACGTCTCCTGATAAATCCTCCTCGAATATGCCCAAAAAAATCTATTTTCCACCAGCTTGGATCCTCGACTTTTTCTGAAGGGGGTAGTCCTCAAAAAATCTCAAAATCTCACAAAATTTAAAACCCTAAATTATTTGCCCTAGGCATGGTGTGATGCTAATTAGGAGATAGGCCCATAAAAGGCCCACATTAGATGCCCAAATGGTCCCGAAATGAAGGTAGTGTGCCTTTCTATAGGTGTCACGGACATGAGCTCGGAATTTTGGTCTTAACAAGAGTTGCGTTGGTCTGATCGGGCAATTTGAGAGCTCGTTGGAAAGCTAACTTCAAGGCCTACGACTTTAACATGGGTGTCTTATGAGATATCCTCCTCGAAGGTCTCCAAAAAAATTATTTTTCCACCAGCTTGGATCCTTGACTTTTTCTGAAGGGGGTAGTCCACAAAAAATCTCAAAATCTCAGAAAATTAATAACCCTAAATTCTTCGCCCTAGGCATGGTGTGATGCTAGTTAGGCGATAGGCTCATGAAAGGCCCACCTGAGATGCCCAAATGGCCCCGAAATGAAGGTAGTGTGCCTTTCTATTGGTGTCACGGGCACGAGCTCGGTATTTTGGTCATAACAGGAGCTGCGTTGGTCTGATCGTGCCATTTGAGAGCTTGTTTGAAAGCTAACTTCAAGGCCTACGACTTTAATGAGGACGTCTCCTGAGAAATGATCCACAAAATTGTCCAAAAATTCATTTTTCCACCAGCTTGGATCCTCGATTTTTTCCAAAGGGGGTAGTCCACAAAAAATCTCAGAAAATTTAAAACCCTAAATTCTTTGCCCTAGGCATGGTGTGATGCTAGTTAGGCAATAGGCCCATGAAAGGCCCACCTGAGATGCCCAAATGGCCCCGAAATGATAGTTGTGTGCCTTTCTATAGGTGTCACGGACACGAGCTCGGTATTTTGGTCATAACAAGAGCTGCGTTGGTCATATCGGGCCATTTGAGAGCTTGTTGGAAAGCTAACATCAAGGCCTACGACTTTAACAATGACGTCTCCTGAAAAATCTTCCTCAAAGATGTCCAAAAAAAATCATTTTTCCACCAGCTTGGATACTCGAATTTTTCCAAATGGGGTATTCCACAAAAAATCTCAAAATCTCAGAAAATTTTAAACCCTAAATTCTTTGCCCTAGGAATGGTGTCATGCTAGTTAGGCGATAGGCCCATGAAAGGCCCACCTGAGATGCCCAAATGGCCCCAAAATAAAGGTAGTGTGCCTTTCTATAGGTGTCACGGACACGAACTCGGTATTTTGGTCATAACATGAGCTGTGTTGGTCTGATCGGGCCATTTGAGAGCTTGTTTGAAAGCTAACTTCAAGACCTACGACTTCAACGAGGACGTCTCCTGAGAAATCCTCCTGGAAGATGTCCAAAAAAAAATCATTGTTCCACCAGCTTGGATCCTCGACTTTTTTCGATGGGGGTAGTCCACAAAAAATCTAAAAATCTCAAAAAATTTAAAACCCCAAATTTTTTGCCCTAGGCATGGTGTGATGCTAGTTAGGTGATAGGCCCATGAAAGGCCCACCTGAGATGCCCAAATGGCCCCAAAATAAAGGTAGTGTGCCTTTCTATAGGTGTCACGGACACGAACTCGGTATTTTGGTCACAACATGAGCTGTGTTGGTCTGATCGGGCCATTTGAGAGCTTGTTGGAATGCTAACTTCAAGACCTACGATTCAACGAGGACGTCTCCTTAGAAATCATCCACGAAGATGTCCAAAAAAAATCATTTTTCCACCAGCTTGGATCCTCGACTTTTTCCAAAGGGGGTAGTCCACAAAAAACTCTCAAAATCTCAAAAAATTTAAAACCCTAAATTATTTTCCCTAGGCATAGTGTGATTCTAGTTAGGCGATAGGCAAATGAAAGGCCTACCTGGGATGCCCAAACGGCCCCGAAATGAAGGTAGTGTGCCTTTCAATAGGTGTCACGGACAGGAGCTTTGTATTTTGGTCATAACAAGAGCTGTTATGGTCTTATCGGGCCATTTGAGAGCTCGTTGGAAAGCTAACTTCAAGGCCTACGACTTTAAGGAGGACGTCTCCAGAGAAATCCTCCTCAAAGATGTCCAAAAAAATATTTTTTCCACCAGCTTAGATCCTCGACTTTTTCTGAAAGGGGTAGTCCACAAAAAATCTTAAAATCTCACAAAATTTAAAACCCTAAATTATTTGCCCTAGGCATAGTGTGATGCTAGTTAGGCGATAGGCCCATGAAAGGCCCGCCTGAGATGCCTAAATGGCCCCGAAATGAAGGTAGTGTGCCTTTCTATAGGTGTACGGAGACGAGCTTGGTATTTTACTCATAACGAGAGTTGTGTTGGTCTGATCAGGCCATTTGAGAGCTCGTTAGAATGCTTACTTCAAGGCCTACGATTTTAACGAGGACGTCTTCTGAGAAATCCTCCTTGAAGATGTCCAAAAATCATTTTTCCACCAGCTTGGATCCTCGACTTTTTCCAAAGGGGGTAGTCCATAAAAAATCTCAAAATCTCAAAAAATTTAAAACCCCTAATTATTTGCCCAGGGCATGGTGTGATGCTAGTTAGGTAATAGGCCCATGAAAGGCCCATCTGAGATGCCCAAATGGCCCCGAAATGAAGATAGTGTGCCTTTCTATCGGTGTCACGGACACGAGCTTGGTATTTTATTCATAACGAGAGTTGCGTTCGTCTGTCGGGCCATTTGAGAGCTCATTGGAAAGCTAACTTCAAGGCCTACGTCTTTAAGGAGGACGTCTCCTGATAAATCCTCCTCGAAGATGCCCAAAAAAATCATTTTTTCACTAGCTTGGATCCTCGACTTTTTCCAAAGGGGGTAGTCCGCTAAAAATCTCAAAATCTCATAAAATTTAAAACCCCAAATTCTTTGCCCTAGGCATGGTGTGATGCTAGTTAGGCGATAGGCCCATGAAAGCCCACCTGAGAAGCCTAAATGGCCCCGAAATGAAGGTAGTGTGCCTTTCTATAGGTGTACGGACACATGCTTGGTATTTTAGTCATAAAGAGAGTTGTGTTTGTTTGATCGGGCCATTTGAGACCTTTTTAGAAAGCTAAATTCAAGGCCTACGACTTTAACGAGGACGTCTTCTAAGAAATCCTCCTCGAAGATGTCCAAAAATCATTTTTCCACCAGCTTTGATCCTCGACTTTTTCCAAAGGGGGTAGTCAATAAAAAATCTCAAAATCTCTAAAATTTTAAAACCACAAACTCTTTTCCCTAGGCATGGTGTGATGCTAGTTAGGCGATAGGCCCATGAAGGCCAACCTGAGATGTCCAAATGGCCCCGAAATGAAGGTAGTGATCCTTTCTATAGTTGTTACGGATACGAGCTTGGTATTACGGATACCACTTTAACGATGATGTCTCCTGATAAATTCTCCTCGAAGATGCCCAAAAAAATCATTTTTCCACCAGCTTGGATCCTCCACTTTTTCCAAAGGGGTTAGTCCACAAAAAATCTCAAAATCTCAAAAAATTTAAAACCCCAAATTCTTTGCCCTAAGCATGGTGTGATGCTAGTTAGGCAACAGGCCCATGAAAGGCCTACCTGAGATGCCCAAATGGCACTGAAGTGAAGGTAGTGTACCTTTCTATAGGTGTCACGGACCCGAGCTTGGTATTTGGGTCGTAACAAGAGCTGCTTGGTTCGATCGGGCCATTTGGGAGCTCTTTGGAAAGCTAACTTCAAGGCCTACGACTTTAACGAGGACGTCTCCTGATAAACCCTCCTCGAAGATGCCCAAAAAAATCATTTTTCCACCAGCTTGGATCCTCGACTTTTTCCAAAGGGGATAGTCCACTAAAAATCTCAAAATCTCAGAAAATTTAAAACCCCAAATTCTTTGCCTTAGGCATGGTGTGATGCTTGTTAGGCGATAGGCCCATGAAAGGCCCACCTGAGATGCATAAATGGCCTCGAAATGAAGGTAGTGTGCCTTTCTATAGGTGTTACGGACACGAGCTTGGTATTTTAGCCATAACGAGAGTTGTGTTGGTCTGATCGGGCCATTTGAGAGCTTTTCGGAAAGATAACTTCAAGGCCTACGACTTTAACGAGGACGCCTCCTTAGAAATCCTCATCAAAGATGTCCAAAAATCATTTTTCCACCAGCTTGGATCCTCGACTTTTTCCAAAGGGGGTAGTCCACAATAAATCTGAAAATCTAAGAAAATTTAAAATCACAAATTCTTTGCCCTAGGCATGGTGTGATGCTAGTTAGGCGATAGGCCCATGAAAGGCCCACCTGAGTTTCCCAAATGGCCCCGAAATGAAGGTAGTGTGCCTTTCTATAGGTGTTACGGACACGAGTTTGGTATTTTGGTCATAACAAGAGTTGCGTTGGTCTGATCGGGCCATTTGAAAGCTCGTTGGAAAGCGAACTTCAAGGCCTACGACTTTAATGGGCACATCTCCTCATAAATCCTCCTCGAAGATGCCCAAAAAAATCATTTTTCCACCAGCTTGTATCCCTGACTTTTTCCAAAGGGGGTAGTTCACTAAAAATCTCAAAATCTCAAAAAATTTAAAACCCCAAATTCTTTGCCCTAGGCATGGTGTGATGCTAGTTAGGCGATAGGCCCATGAAAGGCCCACCTGAGATGCCGAAATGGCCCCGAAATGAAGGTAGTGTGCCTTTCTATAGGTGTTACGGACACGAGCTTGATATTTTAGTGATAACAAGAGCTGCGTTGGTCTGATCATGCCATTTAAGAGGTCGTTGTAAAGCTAACTTCAAGGCCTACAACTTTAACGAGGACGTTTCCTGAAAAATCTTCCTCAAAGATGTCCAAAAAAATAATTTTTCCACCAGCTTGGATTCTCGACTTTTTCCAAAAGGGGTAGTGCACAAAAAATCTCAAA
Organism: Persicaria maculosa; assembly: GCA_963922045.1. Lineage (NCBI taxonomy): Eukaryota > Viridiplantae > Streptophyta > Magnoliopsida > Caryophyllales > Polygonaceae > Persicaria > Persicaria maculosa. Next base: position 72,735,634 of record OY998260.1, read on the forward strand.
ATCTCATAAAATTTAAAACCCTAAATTCCTTGCCCTAGGCATGGTGTGATGCTAGTTAGGCGATAGGCTCATGAAAGGCCCACCTGAGATGCCCAAATGGCCCCGAAATGAAGGTAGTGTGCCTTTCTATTGGTGTCACGGGCACGAGCTCGGTATTTTGGTCATAACAGGAGCTGCGTTGGTCTGATCGTGCCATTTGAGAGCTTGTTTGAAAGCTAACTTCAAGGCCTACGACTTTAATGAGGACGTCTCCTGAGAAATGATCCACAAAATTGTCCAAAAATTCATTTTTCCACCAGCTTGGATCCTCGATTTTTTCCAAAGGGGGTAGTCCACAAAAAATCTCAGAAAATTTAAAACCCTAAATTCTTTGCCCTAGGCATGGTGTGATGCTAGTTAGGCAATAGGCCCATGAAAGGCCCACCTGAGATGCCCAAATGGCCCCGAAATGATAGTTGTGTGCCTTTCTATAGGTGTCACGGACACGAGCTCGGTATTTTGGTCATAACAAGAGCTGCGTTGGTCATATCGGGCCATTTGAGAGCTTGTTGGAAAGCTAACATCAAGGCCTACGACTTTAACAATGACGTCTCCTGAAAAATCTTCCTCAAAGATGTCCAAAAAAAATCATTTTTCCACCAGCTTGGATACTCGAATTTTTCCAAATGGGGTATTCCACAAAAAATCTCAAAATCTGAGAAAATTTTAAACCCTAAATTCTTTGCCCTAGGAATGGTGTCATGCTAGTTAGGCGATAGGCCCATGAAAGGCCCACCTGAGATGCCCAAATGGCTCCAAAATAAAGGTAGTGTGCCTTTCTATAGGTGTCACGGACACGAACTCGGTATTTTGGTCATAACATGAGCTGTGTTGGTCTGATCGGGCCATTTGAGAGCTTGTTTGAAAGCTAACTTCAAGACCTACGACTTCAACGAGGACGTCTCCTGAGAAATCCTCCTGGAAGATGTCCAAAAAAAAATCATTGTTCCACCAGCTTGGATCCTCGACTTTTTTCGATGGGGGTAGTCCACAAAAAATCTAAAAATCTCAAAAAATTTAAAACCCCAAATTTTTTGCCCTAGGCATGGTGTGATGCTAGTTAGGTGATAGGCCCATGAAAGGCCCACCTGAGATGCCCAAATGGCCCCAAAATAAAGGTAGTGTGCCTTTCTATAGGTGTCACGGACACGAACTCGGTATTTTGGTCACAACATGAGCTGTGTTGGTCTGATCGGGCCATTTGAGAGCTTGTTGGAATGCTAACTTCAAGACCTACGATTCAACGAGGACGTCTCCTTAGAAATCATCCACGAAGATGTCCAAAAAAAATCATTTTTCCACCAGCTTGGATCCTCGACTTTTTCCAAAGGGGGTAGTCCACAAAAAACTCTCAAAATCTCAAAAAATTTAAAACCCTAAATTATTTTCCCTAGGCATAGTGTGATTCTAGTTAGGCGATAGGCAAATGAAAGGCCTACCTGGGATGCCCAAACGGCCCCGAAATGAAGGTAGTGTGCCTTTCAATAGGTGTCACGGACAGGAGCTTTGTATTTTGGTCATAACAAGAGCTGTTATGGTCTTATCGGGCCATTTGAGAGCTCGTTGGAAAGCTAACTTCAAGGCCTACGACTTTAAGGAGGACGTCTCCAGAGAAATCCTCCTCAAAGATGTCCAAAAAAATATTTTTTCCACCAGCTTAGATCCTCGACTTTTTCTGAAAGGGGTAGTCCACAAAAAATCTTAAAATCTCACAAAATTTAAAACCCTAAATTATTTGCCCTAGGCATAGTGTGATGCTAGTTAGGCGATAGGCCCATGAAAGGCCCGCCTGAGATGCCTAAATGGCCCCGAAATGAAGGTAGTGTGCCTTTCTATAGGTGTACGGAGACGAGCTTGGTATTTTACTCATAACGAGAGTTGTGTTGGTCTGATCAGGCCATTTGAGAGCTCGTTAGAATGCTTACTTCAAGGCCTACGATTTTAACGAGGACGTCTTCTGAGAAATCCTCCTTGAAGATGTCCAAAAATCATTTTTCCACCAGCTTGGATCCTCGACTTTTTCCAAAGGGGGTAGTCCATAAAAAATCTCAAAATCTCAAAAAATTTAAAACCCCTAATTATTTGCCCAGGGCATGGTGTGATGCTAGTTAGGTAATAGGCCCATGAAAGGCCCATCTGAGATGCCCAAATGGCCCCGAAATGAAGATAGTGTGCCTTTCTATCGGTGTCACGGACACGAGCTTGGTATTTTATTCATAACGAGAGTTGCGTTCGTCTGTCGGGCCATTTGAGAGCTCATTGGAAAGCTAACTTCAAGGCCTACGTCTTTAAGGAGGACGTCTCCTGATAAATCCTCCTCGAAGATGCCCAAAAAAATCATTTTTTCACTAGCTTGGATCCTCGACTTTTTCCAAAGGGGGTAGTCCGCTAAAAATCTCAAAATCTCATAAAATTTAAAACCCCAAATTCTTTGCCCTAGGCATGGTGTGATGCTAGTTAGGCGATAGGCCCATGAAAGCCCACCTGAGAAGCCTAAATGGCCCCGAAATGAAGGTAGTGTGCCTTTCTATAGGTGTACGGACACATGCTTGGTATTTTAGTCATAAAGAGAGTTGTGTTTGTTTGATCGGGCCATTTGAGACCTTTTTAGAAAGCTAAATTCAAGGCCTACGACTTTAACGAGGACGTCTTCTAAGAAATCCTCCTCGAAGATGTCCAAAAATCATTTTTCCACCAGCTTTGATCCTCGACTTTTTCCAAAGGGGGTAGTCAATAAAAAATCTCAAAATCTCTAAAATTTTAAAACCACAAACTCTTTTCCCTAGGCATGGTGTGATGCTAGTTAGGCGATAGGCCCATGAAGGCCAACCTGAGATGTCCAAATGGCCCCGAAATGAAGGTAGTGATCCTTTCTATAGTTGTTACGGATACGAGCTTGGTATTACGGATACCACTTTAACGATGATGTCTCCTGATAAATTCTCCTCGAAGATGCCCAAAAAAATCATTTTTCCACCAGCTTGGATCCTCCACTTTTTCCAAAGGGGTTAGTCCACAAAAAATCTCAAAATCTCAAAAAATTTAAAACCCCAAATTCTTTGCCCTAAGCATGGTGTGATGCTAGTTAGGCAACAGGCCCATGAAAGGCCTACCTGAGATGCCCAAATGGCACTGAAGTGAAGGTAGTGTACCTTTCTATAGGTGTCACGGACCCGAGCTTGGTATTTGGGTCGTAACAAGAGCTGCTTGGTTCGATCGGGCCATTTGGGAGCTCTTTGGAAAGCTAACTTCAAGGCCTACGACTTTAACGAGGACGTCTCCTGATAAACCCTCCTCGAAGATGCCCAAAAAAATCATTTTTCCACCAGCTTGGATCCTCGACTTTTTCCAAAGGGGATAGTCCACTAAAAATCTCAAAATCTCAGAAAATTTAAAACCCCAAATTCTTTGCCTTAGGCATGGTGTGATGCTTGTTAGGCGATAGGCCCATGAAAGGCCCACCTGAGATGCATAAATGGCCTCGAAATGAAGGTAGTGTGCCTTTCTATAGGTGTTACGGACACGAGCTTGGTATTTTAGCCATAACGAGAGTTGTGTTGGTCTGATCGGGCCATTTGAGAGCTTTTCGGAAAGATAACTTCAAGGCCTACGACTTTAACGAGGACGCCTCCTTAGAAATCCTCATCAAAGATGTCCAAAAATCATTTTTCCACCAGCTTGGATCCTCGACTTTTTCCAAAGGGGGTAGTCCACAATAAATCTGAAAATCTAAGAAAATTTAAAATCACAAATTCTTTGCCCTAGGCATGGTGTGATGCTAGTTAGGCGATAGGCCCATGAAAGGCCCACCTGAGTTTCCCAAATGGCCCCGAAATGAAGGTAGTGTGCCTTTCTATAGGTGTTACGGACACGAGTTTGGTATTTTGGTCATAACAAGAGTTGCGTTGGTCTGATCGGGCCATTTGAAAGCTCGTTGGAAAGCGAACTTCAAGGCCTACGACTTTAATGGGCACATCTCCTCATAAATCCTCCTCGAAGATGCCCAAAAAAATCATTTTTCCACCAGCTTGTATCCCTGACTTTTTCCAAAGGGGGTAGTTCACTAAAAATCTCAAAATCTCAAAAAATTTAAAACCCCAAATTCTTTGCCCTAGGCATGGTGTGATGCTAGTTAGGCGATAGGCCCATGAAAGGCCCACCTGAGATGCCGAAATGGCCCCGAAATGAAGGTAGTGTGCCTTTCTATAGGTGTTACGGACACGAGCTTGATATTTTAGTGATAACAAGAGCTGCGTTGGTCTGATCATGCCATTTAAGAGGTCGTTGTAAAGCTAACTTCAAGGCCTACAACTTTAACGAGGACGTTTCCTGAAAAATCTTCCTCAAAGATGTCCACAAAAATAATTTTTCCACCAGCTTGGATTCTCGACTTTTTCCAAAAGGGGTAGTGCACAAAAAATCTCAAAATCTCATAAAATTTAAAACCCTAAATTCCTTGCCCTAGGCATGGTGTGATGCTAGTTAGGAAATAGGCCCATGAAAGGCCCACCTGAGATGCCTAAATGGCCCCGAAATGAAGGTAGTGTGCCTTTTTATAGGTGTCACGGACACGAGCTTGGTATTTTTGTGATAACAAAAGCTGCTTTGGTCTGATCATGCCATTTGAGAGGTCGTTGGAGAGCTAACTTCAAGGCCTACGACTTTAACGAGGACGTCTCCTGATAAATCCTCCTCAAAAATGCCCAAAAAAATTATTTTTCCACCAGCTTGGATCCTCGACTTTTTCCAAAGGGGGTAGTCCACAAAAAATCCCAAAATCTAAGAAAATTTAAAGCCCCAAATTCTTTGCCCTAGTCATGGTGTGATGCTAGTTAGGCAATAGGCCCGTGAAAGGCCCAACTAAGATGCCCAAATGGCCCCGAAATGAAAGTAGTGTGCCTTTCTATCGGTGTCACAGACACGAGCTTGGTATTTTAGTCATAACGAGAGTTGCGTTGGTCTGTCGGGCCATTTGAGAGCTCATTGGAAAGCTAACTTCAAGGTCTACGACTTTAACGAGGACGTCTCTTAATAAATCCTCCTCGAAGATGCCCAAAAAAATCATTTTTCCACCAGCTTGGATCCTCGACTTTTTGCAAGGGGGGTAGTCACTAAAAATTTCAAAATCTCAGAAAATTTAGAACCCCAAATTCTTTGCCCTAGGCATGGTGTGTGCTAGTTAGGCGATAGGCCCATGAAAGGCCCACTTGAGATGCCTAAATGGCCCCGAAATGAAGGTAATGTGCCTTTCTATAGGTGTACGGACACGAGCTTGGTATTTTAGTCATAAAGAGAGTTGTGTTTGTCTGATCGGGCCATTTGAGAGCTCGTTAGAAAGCTAAATTCAAGGCCTACGACTTTAACGAGGATATCTTCTGAGAAATCCTCCTCGAAGATGTCCAAAAATCATTTTTCCACCAGCTTGGATCCTCGACTTTTTCCAAAGGGGGTAGTCAACAAAAAATCTCAAAATCTCTAAAATTTTAAAACCACAAACTCTTTTCCCTAGGCATGGTGTGATGCTAGTTAGGCGATAGGCCCATGAAAGGCCATTTGAGAGCTCGCTACGAGAGTTGTGTTGGTCTGATCGGGCCATTTGAGAGCTCGCTAGAAAGCCAACTTCAAGGCCTACGACTTTAACAACGTCTCCTAAGAAATCCTCCTCGAAGATGTCCAAAAATCATTTTTCCACCAGCTTGGATCCTCGACTTTTTCCAGAGGGGGTAGTCCATAAAAAATCTCAAAATCTAAGAAAATTTAAAACCCCAAATTCTTTGCCCTAGGCATGGTGTGATGCTAGTTAGGCGATAGGCCCATGAAAGGCCCACCTGAGATGCCGAAACGGCCCCGAAATGAAGGTAGTGTGCCTTTCTATAGGTGTCACGAACTCGAGCATGGTATTTGGGTCATAACAAGAGTTGCTTAGTCTGATCGGGTTATTTGAGAGCTAGTTGGAAAGCTAACTTCATGGCCTACGACTTTAATGCGGACGTCTCTTGAGAAATACTCCTCCAAGATGTCGAAAAAAATCATTTTTCTACCAACTTGGATCCCTGACTTTTTCAAGGGGGGTATTTCAAAAAAAATCCTCAAAATCACATAAAATTTAAAACCCCAAATTCTTTGCCCTAGGATTGGTGAGATGCTAGTGAGGCGATAGGCCCATGAAAGGCCAATCTGAGATGCCCAAATGGCCCCGAAATGAAGGTAGTGATCCTTTCTATAGTTGTTACGGACACGAGCTTGGCATTTCGGTCAAAACAAGAGCTGCATTGGTCTGATCGGGCCATTTAAGAGCTCGTTGGAAAGCTAAATTCAGGGCCTATGACTTTAACGAGGACGTCTCCTGATAAATCCTCCTCGAAAATGCCCAAAAAAATCATTTTTCCACCAGCTTGGATCCTCGACTTTTTCCAAAAGGGTTAGTCCTCAAAAAATCTCAAAATCTCAGAAAATTTAAAGCCCTCAATTCTTTGCCCTAGGCATGGTGTGATGCTAGTTAGGCAATAGGCCCATGAAATGCCCACCTGAGATGCCCAAATGGCCCCGAAATGAAGGTAGTGTGCCTTTCTAACGGTGTCACGGACACGAGCTTGGTATTTTAGTCATAACGAGAGTTGCGTTCGTCTGTCGGGCCATTTGAGAGCTCATTTGAAAGCTAACTTCAAGGCCTAAGACTTTAACGAGGACGTCTCTTTATAAATCCTCCTTGAAGATGCCCAAAAAAATCATTTTTCCACCAGCTTGGATCCTCGACTTTTTCCAAAGGGGTTAATGCACAAAAAATCTCAAAATCTCAGAAAATTTAAAACCCCAAATTCTTTGCCCTAGTCATGGTGTGATACTAGTTAGGCAATAGGCCCATGAAAGGCCCACCTGAGATGCCCAAATGGCCCCGAAATGAAGGTAGTGTGCCTTTCTATCGGTGTCACGGACACGAGCTTGGTATTTTAGTCATAACGAGAGTTGCGTTGGTCTGTCGGGCCATTTCAGAGCTCATTGGAAAGCTAACTTCAAGGCCTACGACTTTATCGAGGACGTCTCCTGATAAATCCTCCTCGAAGATGCCCAAAAAAATCATTTTTCCACCAGCTTGGATCCTCGACTTTTTGCAAGGGGGTAGTCACTAAAAATCTCAAAATCTCATAAAATTTGGAACCCCAAATTTTTTGCCCTAGGCATGGTGTGATGCTAGTTACGCGATAGGCCCATGAAAGGCCCACCTGAGATGCCTAAATGGCCACGAAATGAAGGTAGTGTGCCTTTCTATAGGTGTACGGACACGAGCTTGGTATTTTAGTCATAACGACAGTTGTGTTGGTCTGATCAGGCCATTTGAGAGCTCGTTAGAAAGCCAACTTCAAGGCCTACGACTTTAACGAGGACGTCTCCTGAGAAATCCTCCTCAAAGATGTCCAAAAATCATTTTTCCACCAGGTTGGATCCTTGACTTTTTCCAAAGGGGGTAGTCCACAAAAAATCTCAAAATCTAAGAAAATTTAAAACCCAAAATTCTTTGCCCTAGACATGGTGTGATGCTAGTTAGGCGATAGGCCCATGAAAGGCCCCCCTGAGATGCCGTAATGGCCCCGAAATGAAGGTAGTGTGCCTTTCTATAGGTGCCACGGACCCGAGCATGGTATTTGGGTCATAACGAGAGTCGCTTGGTCTGAACGGGCTATTTGAGAGCTCATTGGAAAGCTGACTTCCTGGCCTATGACTTTAATGCGGACGTCTCTTGAGAAATCCTCCTCGAAGATGTCCAAAAAATTCAATTTTCTACCAACTTGGATCCTTGACTTTTTCCAATGGGGGTAGTCCACAAAAAATCTCAAAATCTCATAAAATTCAAAACCCCAAATTCTTTGCCCTAGGCATGGTGTGATGCTAGTTAGGCGATAGGCCCTTGAAAGGCCAACCTGAGATTCCCAAATGGCCCCGAAATGAAGGTAGTGATCCTTTCTACAGTGGTTACGGACACGAGCTTGGCATTTCGGTCATAACAAGAGCTGCATTGGTCTGATCAGGCCATTTGAGAGCTCGTTGGAAAGCTAAATTCAAGGCCTATGACTTTACCGAGGACGTCTCATGATAAATCGTCCTCGAAAATGTCCAAAAATCATTTGTCCACCAGCTTGGATCCTCGACTTTTTCCAAAGGGGATAGTCCACAAAAAATCTCAAAATCTAAGAAAATTTAAAACCCCAAATTCTTTGCCCTAAGCATGGTGTGATGCTAGTTAGGCGATCGGCCCATGAAAGGCCCAACTGAGATGCCCAAATGGCCCTGAAATGAAGGTAGTGTGCCTTTCTATCGGTGTCACGGACACGAGCTTGGTATTTTAGTCATAATGAGAGTTGCGTTGGTCTGTCGGGCCATTTCAGAGCTCATTGGAAAGCTAACTTCAAGGCCTACGACTTTATCGAGGACGTCTCCTGATAAATCCTCCTCGAAGATGCCCAAAAAAATCATTTTTCCACCAGCTTGGATCCTCGACTTTTTGCAAGGGGGTAGTCACTAAAAATCTCAAAATCTCAAAAAATTTAGAACCCCAAATTTTTTGCCCTAGGCATGGTGTGATGCTAGTTAGGCGATAGGCCCATGAAAGGCCCACCTGAGATGCCTAAATGGCCCCGAAATGAAGGTAGTGTGCCTTTCTATAGGTATACGGACACGAGCTTGATATTTTAGTCATAACGAGAGTTGTGTTGGTCTGATCGGGCAATTTTAGAGCTCGTTAGAAAGCCAACTTCAAGGCCTACGAATTTAATGACGACGTCTCCTGAGAAATCCTCCTCAAAGATGTCCAAAAATCATTTTTCCACCAGGTTGGATCCTCCACTTTTTCCAAAGGGGGTAGTCCACAAAAAATCTCAAAATCTAAGAAAATTTAAAACCCAAAATTCTTTGCGCTAGGCATGGTGTGATGCTAGTTAGGCGATAAGCCCATGAAAGGCCCACCTGAGATGCCGAAATGGCCCCGAAATGAAGGTATTGTGCCTTTCTATAGGTGTCACGGACCCGAGCATGGTATTTTAGTCATAACGACAGTTGTGTTGGTCTGATCAGGCCATTTGAGAGCTCGTTAGAAAGCGAACTTCAAGGCCTACGACTTTAACGAGGACGTGTCCTGAGAAATCCTCCTCAAAGATGTCCAAAAATCATTTTTCCACCAGCTTGGATCCTCGACTTTTTCCAAAGGGGGTAGTCCACAAAAAATCTCAAAATCTAAGAAAATTTAAAACCCAAAATTCTTTGCCCTAGGCATGGTGTGATGCTAGTTAGGCGATAGGCCCATGAAAGCCCACCTGAGAAGCCTAAATGGCCCCGAAATGAAGGTAGTGTGCCTTTCTATAGGTGTACGGACACATGCTTGGTATTTTAGTCATAAAGAGAGTTGTGTTTGTTTGATCGGCCCATTTGAGACCTTGTTAGAAAGCTAAATTCAAGGCCTACGACTTTAACGAGGACGTCTTCTAAGAAATCCTCCTCGAAGATGTCCAAAAATCATTTTTCCACCAGCTTTGATCCTCGACTTTTTCCAAAGGGGGTAGTCAACAAAAAATCTCCAAATCTCTAAAATTTTAAAACCACAAACTCTTTTCCCTAGGCATGGTGTGATGCTAGTTAGGCGATAGGCCCATGAAGGCCAACCTGAGATGCCCAAATGGCCCCGAAATGAAGGTAGTGATCCTTTCTATAGTTGTTACGGATACGAGCTTGGTATTACGGATACCACTTTAACGATGATGTCTCCTGATAAATTCTCCTCGAAGATGCCCAAAAAAATCATTTTTCCACCAGCTTGGATCCTCCACTTTTTCCAAAGGGGTTAGTCCACAAAAAATCTCAAAATCTCAAAAAATTTAAAACCCCAAATTCTTTGCCCTAAGCATGGTGTGATGCTAGTTAGGCAACAGGCCCATGAAAGGCCTACCTGAGATGCCCAAATGGCACTGAAGTGAAGGTAGTGTACCTTTCTATAGGTGTCACGGACCCGAGCTTGGTATTTGGGTCGTAATAAGAGCTGCTTGGTTCGATCGGGCCATTTGGGAGCTCTTTGGAAAGCTAACTTCAAGGCCTACGACTTTAACGAGGACGTCTCCTGATAAACCCTCCTCGAAGATGCCCAAAAAAATCATTTTTCCACCAGCTTGGATCCTCGACTTTTTCCAAAGGGGATAGTCAACTAAAAATCTCAAAATCTCAGAAAATTTAAAACCCCAAATTCTTTGCCTTAGGCATGGTGTGATACTTGTTAGGCGATAGGCCCATGAAAGGCCCACCTGAGATGCCTAAATGGCCTCGAAATGAAGGTAGTGTGCCTTTCTATAGGTGTTACGGACACGAGCTTGGTATTTTAGCCATAACGAGAGTTGTGTTGGTCTGATCGGGCCATTTGAGAGCTTTTTGGAAAGATAACTTCAAGGCCTACGACTTTAAAGAAGACGCCTCCTTAGAAATCCTCATCAAAGATGTCCAAAAATCATTTTTCCACCAGCTTGGATCCTCGACTTTTTCCAAAGGGGGTAGTCCACAATAAATCTGAAAAATCTAAGAAAATTTAAAATCCCAAATTCTTTGCCCTAGGCATGGTGTGATGCTAGTTAGGCGATAGGCCCATGAAAGGCCCACCTGAGTTTCCCAAATGGCCCCGAAATGAAGGTAGTGTGCCTTTCTATAGGTGTTACGGACACGAGTTTGGTATTTTGGTCATAACAAGAGTTGCGTTGGTCTGATCGGGCCATTTGAAAGCTCGTTGGAAAGCGAACTTCAAGGCCTACGACTTTAATCGAAGATGCCCAAAAAAATCATTTTTCCACCAGCTTGTATCCCTGACTTTTTCCAAAGGGGGTAGTTCACTAAAAATCTCAAAATCTCAAAAAATTTAAAACCCCAAATTCTTTGCCCTAGGCATGGTGTGATGCTAGTTAGGCGATAGGCCCATGAAAGGCCCACCTGAGATGCCGAAATGGCCCCGAAATGAAGGTAGTGTGCCTTTCTATAGGTGTTACGGACACGAGCTTGATATTTTGGTGATAACAAGAGCTGCGTTGGTCTGATCATGCCATTTAAGAGGTCGTTGTAAAGCTAACTTCAAGGCCTACGACTTTAACGAGGACGTCTCCTGATAAATCCTCCTAAAAAATGCCCAAAAAAATTATTTTTCCACCAGCTTGGATCCTCGACTTTTTCCAAAGGGGGTAGTCCACAAAAAATCCCAAAATCTAAGAAAATTTAAAACCCCAAATTCTTTGCCCTAGTCATGGTGTGATGCTAGTTAGGCAATAGGCCCGTGAAAGGCCCAACTAAGATGCCCAAATGGCCCCGAAATGAAGGTAGTGTGCCTTTCTATCGGTGTCACAGACACGAGCTTGGTATTTTAGTCATAACGAGAGTTGCGTTGGTCTGTCGGGCCATTTGAGAGCTCATTGGAAAGCTAACTTCAAGGTCTACGACTTTAACGAGGACGTCTCTTAATAAATCCTCCTCGAAGATGCCCAAAAAAATCATTTTTCCACCAGCTTGGATCCTCGACTTTTTGCAAGGGGGGTAGTCACTAAAAATTTCAAAATCTCAGAAAATTTAGAACCCCAAATTCTTTGCCCTAGGCATGGTGTGTGCTAGTTAGGCGATAGGCCCATGAAAGGCCCACTTGAGATGCCTAAATGGCCCCGAAATGAAGGTAATGTGCCTTTCTATAGGTGTACGGACACGAGCTTGGTATTTTAGTCATAAAGAGAGTTGTGTTTGTCTGATCGGGCCATTTGAGAGCTCGTTAGAAAGCTAAATTCAAGGCCTACGACTTTAACGAGGATATCTTCTGAGAAATCCTCCTCGAAGATGTCCAAAAATCATTTTTCCACCAGCTTGGATCCTCGACTTTTTCCAAAGGGGGTAGTCAACAAAAAATCTCAAAATCTCTAAAATTTTAAAACCACAAACTCTTTTCCCTAGGCATGGTGTGATGCTAGTTAGGCGATAGGCCCATGAAAGGCCATTTGAGAGCTCGCTACGAGAGTTGTGTTGGTCTGATCGGGCCATTTGAGAGCTCGCTAGAAAGCCAACTTCAAGGCCTACGACTTTAACAACGTCTCCTAAGAAATCCTCCTCGAAGATGTCCAAAAATCATTTTTCCACCAGCTTGGATCCTCGACTTTTTCCAGAGGGGGTAGTCCATAAAAAATCTCAAAATCTAAGAAAATTTAAAACCCCAAATTCTTTGCCCTAGGCATGGTGTGATGCTAGTTAGGCGATAGGCCCATGAAAGGCCCACCTGAGATGCCGAAACGGCCCCGAAATGAAGGTAGTGTGCCTTTCTATAGGTGTCACGGACTCGAGCATGGTATTTGGGTCATAACAAGAGTTGCTTAGTCTGATCGGGTTATTTGAGAGCTAGTTGGAATGCTAACTTCATGGCCTACGACTTTAATGCGGACGTCTCTTGAGAAATACTCCTCCAAGATGTCGAAAAAAATCATTTTTCTACCAACTTGGATCCCTGACTTTTTCAAGGGGGGTATTTCAAAAAAAAATCTCAAAATCACATAAAATTTAAAACCCCAAATTCTTTGCCCTAGGATTGGTGAGATGCTAGTGAGGCGATAGGCCCATGAAAGGCCAATCTGAGATGCCCAAATGGCCCCGAAATGAAGGTAGTGATCCTTTCTATAGTTGTTACGGACACGAGCTTGGCATTTCGGTCAAAACAAGAGCTGCATTGGTCTGATCGGGCCATTTAAGAGCTCGTTGGAAAGCTAAATTCAGGGCCTATGACTTTAACGAGGACGTCTCCTGATAAATCCTCCTCGAAAATGCCCAAAAAAATCATTTTTCCAACAGCTTGGATCCTCGACTTTTTCCAAAAGGGTTAGTCCTCAAAAAATCTCAAAATCTCAGAAAATTTAAAGCCCTAAATTCTTTGCCCTAGGCATGGTGTGATGCTAGTTAGGCAATAGGCCCATGAAATGCCCACCTGAGATGCCCAAATGGCCCCGAAATGAAGGTAGTGTGCCTTTCTAACGGTGTCACGGACACGAGCTTGGTATTTTAGTCATAACGAGAGTTGCGTTCGTCTGTCGGGCCATTTGAGAGCTCATTTGAAAGCTAACTTCAAGGCCTAAGACTTTAACGAGGACGTCTCTTGATAAATCCTCCTTGAAGATGCCCAAAAAAATCATTTTTCCACCAGCTTGGATCCTCGACTTTTTCCAAAGGGGTTAATGCACAAAAAATCTCAAAATCTCATAAAATTTAAAACCCCAAATTCTTTGCCCTAGTCATGGTGTGATACAAGTTAGGCAATAGGCCCATGAAAGGCCTACCTGAGATGCCCAAATGGCCCCGAAATGAAGGTAGTGTGCCTTTCTATCGGTGTCACGGACACGAGCTTGGTATTTTAGTCATAACGAGAGTTGCGTTGGTCTGTCGGGCCATTTCAGAGCTCATTGGAAAGCTAACTTCAAGGCCTACGACTTTATCGAGGACGTCTCCTGATAAATCCTCCTCGAAGATGCCCAAAAAAATCATTTTTCCACCAGCTTGGATCCTCGACTTTTTGCAAGGGGGTAGTCACTAAAAATCTCAAAATCTCATAAAATTTGGAACCCCAAATTTTTTGCCCTAGGCATGGTGTGATGCTAGTTACGCGATAGGCCCATGAAAGGCCCACCTGAGATGCCTAAATGGCCCCGAAATGAAGGTAGTGTGCCTTTCTATAGGTGTACGGACACGAGCTTGGTATTTTAGTCATAACGACAGTTGTGTTGGTCTGATCAGGCCATTTGAGAGCTCGTTAGAAAGCCAACTTCAAGGCCTACGACTTTAACGAGGACGTCTCCTGAGAAATCCTCCTCAAAGATGTCCAAAAATCATTTTTCCACCAAGTTGGATCCTTGACTTTTTCCAAAGGGGGTAGTCCACAAAAAATCTCAAAATCTAAGAAAATTTAAAACCCAAAATTCTTTGCCCTAGGCATGGTGTGATGCTAGTTAGGCGATAGGCCCATGAAAGGCCCCCCTGAGATGCCGAAATGGCCCCGAAATGAAGGTAGTGTGCCTTTCTATAAGTGTCACGGACCCGAGCATGGTATTTGGGTCATAACGAGAGTCGCTTGGTCTGAACGGGCTATTTGAGAGCTCATTGGAAAGCTGACTTCATGGCCTATGACTTTAATGCGGACGTCTGTTGAGAAATCCTCCTCGAAGATGTCCAAAAAATTCAATTTTCTACCAACTTGGATCCTTGACTTTTTCCAATGGGGGTAGTCCACAAAAAATCTCAAAATCTCATAAAATTTAAAACCCCAAATTCTTTGCCCTAGGCATGGTGTGATGCTAGTTAGGCGATCGGCCCATGAAAGGCCCAACTGAGATGCCCAAATGGCCCCGAAATGAAGGTAGTGTGCCTTTCTATCGGTGTCACGGACACGAGCTTGGTATTTTAGTCATAATGAGAGTTGCGTTGGTCTGTCGGGCCATTTCAGAGCTCATTGGAAAGCTAACTTCAAGGCCTACGACTTTATCGAGGACGTCTCCTGATAAATCCTCCTCGAAGATGCCCAAAAAAATCATTTTTCCACCAGCTTGGATCCTCGACTTTTTGCAAGGGGGTAGTCACTAAAAATCTCAAAATCTCAAAAAATTTAGAACCCCAAATTTTTTGCCCTAGGCATGGTGTGATGCTAGTTAGGCGATAGGCCCATGAAAGGCCCACCTGAGATGCCTAAATGGCTCCGAAATGAAGGTAGTGTCCCTTTCTATAGGTATACGGACACGAGCTTGATATTTTAGTCATAACGAGAGTTGTGTTGGTCTGATCGGGCCATTTTAGAGCTCGTTAGAAAGCCAACTTCAAGGCCTACGAATTTAATGACGACGTCTCCTGAGAAATCCTCCTCAAAGATGTCCAAAAATCATTTTTCCACCAGGTTGGATCCTCCACTTTTTCCAAAGGGGGTAGTCCACAAAAAATCTCAAAATCTAAGAAAATTTAAAACCCAAAATTCTTTGCGCTAGGCATGGTGTGATGCTAGTTAGGCGATAAGCCCATGAAAGGCCCACCTGAGATGCCGAAATGGCCCCGAAATGAAGGTAGTGTGCCTTTCTATAGGTGTCACGGACCCGAGCATGGTATTTTAGTCATAACGACAGTTGTGTTGGTCTGATCAGGCCATTTGAGAGCTCGTTAGAAAGCCAACTTCAAGGCCTACGACTTTAACGAGGACGTCTCCTGAGAAATCCTCCTCAAAGATGTCCAAAAATCATTTTTCCACCAGCTTGGATCCTTGACTTTTTCCAAAGGGGGTAGTCCACAAAAAATCTCAAAATCTAAGAAAATTTAAAACCCAAAATTCTTTGCCCTAGGCATGGTGTGATGCAAGTTAGGCGATAGGCCCATGAAAGGCCCCCCTGAGATGCCGAAATGGCCCCGAAATGAAGGTAGTGTGCCTTTCTATAGGTGTCACGGACCCGAGCATGGTATTTGAGTCATAACGAGAGTCGCTTGGTCTGAACGGGCTATTTGAGAGCTCATTGGAAAGCTGACTTCATGGCCTATGACTTTAATGCGGACGTCTCTTGAGAAATCCTCCTCGAAGATGTCCAAAAAATTCAATTTTCTACCAACTTGGATCCTTGACTTTTTCCAATGGGGGTAGTCCACAAAAAATCTCAAAATCTCATAAAATTTAAAACCCCAAATTCTTTGCCCTAGGCATGGTGTGATGCTAGTTAGGCGATAGGCCCTTGAAAGGCCAACCTGAGATGCCCAAATGGCCCCGAAATGAAGGTAGTGATCCTTTCTACAGTGGTTACGGACACGAGCTTGGCATTTCGGTCATAACAAGAGCTGCATTGGTCTGATCAGGCCATTTGAGAGCTCGTTGGAAAGCTAAATTCAAGGCCTATGACTTTACCGAGGACGTCTCATGATAAATCGTCCTCGAAAATGTCCAAAAATCATTTGTCCACCAGCTTGGATCCTCGACTTTTTCCAAAGGGGGTAGTCCACAAAAAATCTCAAAATCTAAGAAAATTTAAAACCCCAAATTCTTTGCCCTAAGCATGGTGTGATGCTAGTTAGGCGATCGGCCCATGAAAGGCCCAACTGAGATGCCCAAATGGCCCCGAAATGAAGGTAGTGTGCCTTTCTATCGGTGTCACGGACACGAGCTTGGTATTTTAGTCATAATGAGAGTTGCGTTGGTCTGTCGGGCCATTTCAGAGCTCATTGGAAAGCTAACTTCAAGGCCTACGACTTTATCGAGGACGTCTCCTGATAAATCCTCCTCGAAGATGCCCAAAAAAATCATTTTTCCACCAGCTTGGATCCTCGACTTTTTGCAAGGGGGTAGTCACTAAAAATCTCAAAATCTCAAAAAATTTAGAACCCCAAATTTTTTGCCCTAGGCATGGTGTGATGCTAGTTAGGTGATAGGCCCATGAAAGGCCCACCTGAGATGCCTAAATGGCCCCGAAATGAAGGTAGTGTGCCTTTCTATAGGTATACGGACACGAGCTTGATATTTTAGTCATAACGAGAGTTGTGTTGGTCTGATCGGGCCATTTTAGAGCTCGTTAGAAAGCCAACTTCAAGGCCTACGAATTTAATCATTTTTCCACCAGGTTGGATCCTCGACTTTTTCCAAAGGGGGTAGTCCACAAAAAATCTCAAAATCTAAGAAAATTTAATACCCAAAATTCTTTGCGCTAGGCATGGTGTGATGCTAGTTAGGCGATAAGCCCATGAAAGGCCCACCTGAGATGCCGAAATGGCCCCGAAATGAAGGTAGTGTGCCTTTCTATAGGTGTCACGGACCCGAGCATGGTATTTTGGTCATAACGAGAGTCGCTTGGTCTGATCGGGCTATTTGAGAGCTTGTTAGAAAGCTAACTTCATGACCTATGACTTTAATGCGGACGTCTCTTGAGAACTCATGCTCGAAGATGTCCAAAAAAATCATTTATCTACCAACTTGGATCCCTGACTTTTTCCAAAGGGGGTAGTCCACAAAAAATCTCAAAATCTCATAAAATTAAAAGATCCAAATTCTTTGCCCTAGGCATGGTGTGTTGCTAGTTAGGCGCTAGGCCCATGAAAGGCCAACCTGAGATTCCCAAATGGCCCCGAAATGAAGGTAGTCATCCTTTCTATAGTTGTTACGAACACGAGCTTGGCATTTCGGTCATAACAAGAGTTGCATTGGTCTGATCGGGCCATTTGAGAGCTCGTTGGAAAGCTAAATTCAAGGCCTATGACTTTAACGAGGACGTCTCCTAATAAATCCTCCTCGAATATGCCCAAAAAATCATTTTTCCACCAGCTTGGATCCTCGACTTTTTCCAAAGGGGTTAGTCCAAAAAAACTCTCAAAATCTCAGAAAATTTAAAACCCTATATTCTTTGCCCTAGGCATGGTGTGATGCTAGTAAGGCGATAGGCCCATGAAAGGCCCACCTGAGATGCCTAAATGGCCCCGAAATGAAGGTAGTGTGCCTTTCTATAGGTGTACGGACACGAGCTTGGCATTTCGGTCATAACAAGAGCTGCATTGGTCTGATCAGGCCATTTGAGAGCTCGTTGGAAAGCTAAATTCAAGGCCTATGACTTTACCGAGGACGTCTCATGATAAATCGTCCTCGAAAATGTCCAAAAATCATTTGTCCACCAGCTTGGATCCTCGACTTTTTCCAAAGGGGGTAGTCCACAAAAAATCTCAAAATCTAAGAAAATTTAAAACCCCAAATTCTTTGCCCTAAGCATGGTGTGATGCTAGTTAGGCGATCGGCCCATGAAAGGCCCAACTGAGATGCCCAAATGGCCCCGAAATGAAGGTAGTGTGCCTTTCTATCGGTGTCACGGACACGAGCTTGGTATTTTAGTCATAATGAGAGTTGCGTTGGTCTGTCGGGCCATTTCAGAGCTCATTGGAAAGCTAACTTCAAGGCCTACGACTTTATCGAGGACGTCTCCTGATAAATCCTCCTCGAAGATGCCCAAAAAAATCATTTTCCACCAGCTTGGATCCTCGACTTTTTGCAAGGGGGTAGTCACTAAAAATCTCAAAATCTCAAAAAATTTAGAACCCCAAATTTTTTGCCCTAGGCATGGTGTGATGCTAGTTAGGTGATAGGCCCATGAAAGGCCCACCTGAGATGCCTAAATGGCCCCGAAATGAAGGTAGTGTGCCTTTCTATAGGTATACGGACACGAGCTTGATATTTTAGTCATAACGAGAGTTGTGTTGGTCTGATCGGGCCATTTTAGAGCTCGTTAGAAAGCCAACTTCAAGGCCTACGAATTTAATCATTTTTCCACCAGGTTGGATCCTCGACTTTTTCCAAAGGGGGTAGTCCACAAAAAATCTCAAAATCTAAGAAAATTTAATACCCAAAATTCTTTGCGCTAGGCATGGTGTGATGCTAGTTAGGCGATAAGCCCATGAAAGGCCCACCTGAGATGCCGAAATGGCCCCGAAATGAAGGTAGTGTGCCTTTCTATAGGTGTCACGGACCCGAGCATGGTATTTTGGTCATAACGAGAGTCGCTTGGTCTGATCGGGCTATTTGAGAGCTTGTTAGAAAGCTAACTTCATGACCTATGACTTTAATGCGGACGTCTCTTGAGAACTCATGCTCGAAGATGTCCAAAAAAATCATTTATCTACCAACTTGGATCCCTGACTTTTTCCAAAGGGGGTAGTCCACAAAAAATCTCAAAATCTCATAAAATTAAAAGATCCAAATTCTTTGCCCTAGGCATGGTGTGTTGCTAGTTAGGCGCTAGGCCCATGAAAGGCCAACCTGAGATTCCCAAATGGCCCCGAAATGAAGGTAGTCATCCTTTCTATAGTTGTTACGAACACGAGCTTGGCATTTCGGTCATAACAAGAGTTGCATTGGTCTGATCGGGCCATTTGAGAGCTCGTTGGAAAGCTAAATTCAAGGCCTATGACTTTAACGAGGACGTCTCCTAATAAATCCTCCTCGAATATGCCCAAAAAATCATTTTTCCACCAGCTTGGATCCTCGACTTTTTCCAAAGGGGTTAGTCCAAAAAAACTCTCAAAATCTCAGAAAATTTAAAACCCTATATTCTTTGCCCTAGGCATGGTGTGATGCTAGTAAGGCGATAGGCCCATGAAAGGCCCACCTGAGATGCCTAAATGGCCCCGAAATGAAGGTAGTGTGCCTTTCTATAGGTGTACGGACACGAGCTTGGTATTTTATTCATAACGACAGTTGTGTTGGTCTGATCAGGCCATTTGAGAGCTCGTTGGAAAGCTAAATTCAAGGCCTATGACTTTACCGAGGACGTCTCATGATAAATCGTCCTCGAAAATGTCCAAAAATCATTTGTCCACCAGCTTGGATCCTCGACTTTTTCCAAAGGGGGTAGTCCACAAAAAATCTCAAAATCTAAGAAAATTTAAAACCCCAAATTCTTTGCCCTAAGCATGGTGTGATGCTAGTTAGGCGATCGGCCCATGAAAGGCCCAACTGAGATGCCCAAATGGCCCCGAAATGAAGGTAGTGTGCCTTTCTATCGGTGTCACGGACACGAGCTTGGTATTTTAGTCATAATGAGAGTTGCGTTGGTCTGTCGGGCCATTTCAGAGCTCATTGGAAAGCTAACTTCAAGGCCTACGACTTTATCGAGGACGTCTCCTGATAAATCCTCCTCGAAGATGCCCAAAAAAATCATTTTTCCACCAGCTTGGATCCTCGACTTTTTGCAAGGGGGTAGTCACTAAAAATCTCAAAATCTCAAAAAATTTAGAACCCCAAATTTTTTGCCCTAGGCATGGTGTGATGCTAGTTAGGTGATAGGCCCATGAAAGGCCCACCTGAGATGCCTAAATGGCCCCGAAATGAAGGTAGTGTGCCTTTCTATAGGTATACGGACACGAGCTTGATATTTTAGTCATAACGAGAGTTGTGTTGGTCTGATCGGGCCATTTTAGAGCTCGTTAGAAAGCCAACTTCAAGGCCTACGAATTTAATCATTTTTCCACCAGGTTGGATCCTCGACTTTTTCCAAAGGGGGTAGTCCACAAAAAATCTCAAAATCTAAGAAAATTTAATACCCAAAATTCTTTGCGCTAGGCATGGTGTGATGCTAGTTAGGCGATAAGCCCATGAAAGGCCCACCTGAGATGCCGAAATGGCCCCGAAATGAAGGTAGTGTGCCTTTCTATAGGTGTCACGGACCCGAGCATGGTATTTTGGTCATAACGAGAGTCGCTTGGTCTGATCGGGCTATTTGAGAGCTTGTTAGAAAGCTAACTTCATGACCTATGACTTTAATGCGGACGTCTCTTGAGAACTCATGCTCGAAGATGTCCAAAAAAATCATTTATCTACCAACTTGGATCCCTGACTTTTTCCAAAGGGGGTAGTCCACAAAAAATCTCAAAATCTCATAAAATTAAAAGATCCAAATTCTTTGCCCTAGGCATGGTGTGTTGCTAGTTAGGCGCTAGGCCCATGAAAGGCCAACCTGAGATTCCCAAATGGCCCCGAAATGAAGGTAGTCATCCTTTCTATAGTTGTTACGAACACGAGCTTGGCATTTCGGTCATAACAAGAGTTGCATTGGTCTGATCGGGCCATTTGAGAGCTCGTTGGAAAGCTAAATTCAAGGCCTATGACTTTAACGAGGACGTCTCCTAATAAATCCTCCTCGAATATGCCCAAAAAATCATTTTTCCACCAGCTTGGATCCTCGACTTTTTCCAAAGGGGTTAGTCCAAAAAAACTCTCAAAATCTCAGAAAATTTAAAACCCTATATTCTTTGCCCTAGGCATGGTGTGATGCTAGTAAGGCGATAGGCCCATGAAAGGCCCACCTGAGATGCCTAAATGGCCCCGAAATGAAGGTAGTGTGCCTTTCTATAGGTGTACGGACACGAGCTTGGCATTTCGGTCATAACAAGAGCTGCATTGGTCTGATCAGGCCATTTGAGAGCTCGTTGGAAAGCTAAATTCAAGGCCTATGACTTTACCGAGGACGTCTCATGATAAATCGTCCTCGAAAATGTCCAAAAATCATTTGTCCACCAGCTTGGATCCTCGACTTTTTCCAAAGGGGGTAGTCCACAAAAAATCTCAAAATCTAAGAAAATTTAAAACCCCAAATTCTTTGCCCTAAGCATGGTGTGATGCTAGTTAGGCGATCGGCCCATGAAAGGCCCAACTGAGATGCCCAAATGGCCCCGAAATGAAGGTAGTGTGCCTTTCTATCGGTGTCACGGACACGAGCTTGGTATTTTAGTCATAATGAGAGTTGCGTTGGTCTGTCGGGCCATTTCAGAGCTCATTGGAAAGCTAACTTCAAGGCCTACGACTTTATCGAGGACGTCTCCTGATAAATCCTCCTCGAAGATGCCCAAAAAAATCATTTTCCACCAGCTTGGATCCTCGACTTTTTGCAAGGGGGTAGTCACTAAAAATCTCAAAATCTCAAAAAATTTAGAACCCCAAATTTTTTGCCCTAGGCATGGTGTGATGCTAGTTAGGTGATAGGCCCATGAAAGGCCCACCTGAGATGCCTAAATGGCCCCGAAATGAAGGTAGTGTGCCTTTCTATAGGTATACGGACACGAGCTTGATATTTTAGTCATAACGAGAGTTGTGTTGGTCTGATCGGGCCATTTTAGAGCTCGTTAGAAAGCCAACTTCAAGGCCTACGAATTTAATCATTTTTCCACCAGGTTGGATCCTCGACTTTTTCCAAAGGGGGTAGTCCACAAAAAATCTCAAAATCTAAGAAAATTTAATACCCAAAATTCTTTGCGCTAGGCATGGTGTGATGCTAGTTAGGCGATAAGCCCATGAAAGGCCCACCTGAGATGCCGAAATGGCCCCGAAATGAAGGTAGTGTGCCTTTCTATAGGTGTCACGGACCCGAGCATGGTATTTTGGTCATAACGAGAGTCGCTTGGTCTGATCGGGCTATTTGAGAGCTTGTTAGAAAGCTAACTTCATGACCTATGACTTTAATGCGGACGTCTCTTGAGAACTCATGCTCGAAGATGTCCAAAAAAATCATTTATCTACCAACTTGGATCCCTGACTTTTTCCAAAGGGGGTAGTCCACAAAAAATCTCAAAATCTCATAAAATTAAAAGATCCAAATTCTTTGCCCTAGGCATGGTGTGTTGCTAGTTAGGCGCTAGGCCCATGAAAGGCCAACCTGAGATTCCCAAATGGCCCCGAAATGAAGGTAGTCATCCTTTCTATAGTTGTTACGAACACGAGCTTGGCATTTCGGTCATAACAAGAGTTGCATTGGTCTGATCGGGCCATTTGAGAGCTCGTTGGAAAGCTAAATTCAAGGCCTATGACTTTAACGAGGACGTCTCCTAATAAATCCTCCTCGAATATGCCCAAAAAATCATTTTTCCACCAGCTTGGATCCTCGACTTTTTCCAAAGGGGTTAGTCCAAAAAAACTCTCAAAATCTCAGAAAATTTAAAACCCTATATTCTTTGCCCTAGGCATGGTGTGATGCTAGTTAGGCGATAGGCCCATGAAAGGCCCACCTGAGATGCCTAAATGGCCCCGAAATGAAGGTAGTGTGCCTTTCTATAGGTGTACGGACACGAGCTTGGTATTTTATTCATAACGACAGTTGTGTTGGTCTGATCAGGCCATTTGAGAGCTCGTTAGAAAGCTAACTACAAGGCCTACGACTTTAACGAGGACGTCTCCTGAGAAATCCTTCTCAAAGATGTCCAAAAATCATTTGTCCACCAGCTTGGATCCTCGACTTTTCCCAAATGGGGTAGTCCACAAAAAATCTCAGAATCTAAGAAAATTTAAAACCCCAAATTCTTTGCTCTAAGCATGGTGTGATGCTAGTTAGGCGATCGACCCATGAAAGGCCCACCTGAGATGCCCAAATGGCCCCGAAATGAAGGTAGTGTGCCTTTCTATAGGTGTCACGGACCCGAGCTTGGTATTTGGGTCATAACAAGAGCTACTTGGTCTGATCGGGCCATTTGAGAGCTTGTTGGAAAGCTAACTTCATGGCCTATGACTTTAACGCGGACGTCTCTTGAGAAATCCTCCTCGAAGATGTCCAAAAAAATCAGTTTTCTACCAACTTGGATCCCTGACTTTATCCAAAGGTGGTAGTCCACAAAAAATCTCAAAATCTCAACAAATTTAAAACCCTAAATTCTTTGCCCTAGGCATGGTGTGTTGCTAGTTAGGCGATAGGCCCATGAAAGGCCAACCTGAGATGCCCAAATAGCCCCAAAATGAAGGTAGTGATCCATTTTATAGTTGTTACGGACAAGAGATTGGTATTTCGGTCATAGCAAGAGCTGCATTGGTCTGATTGGGCCATTTGAGAGCTCGTTAGAAAGCTAAATTCAAGGCCTACGACATTAACGAGGACGTCTCCTTGTAAATCCTCCTCGAATATCCAAAAAAATCATTTTTGCACCAGCTTGGATCCTCGACTTTTTCCAAAGGGGGTAGTCCACAAAAAATCTCAAAATCCAAGAAAATTTAAAACCCCAAATTGTTTGCCCTAGGCATGGTGTGATGCTATTTAGGCGATAGGCCCATGAAAGGCCTACCTGAAATGCCCAAATGGCCCCGAAATGAAGGTAGTGTGCATTTCTATAGGTGTCATGGACCCGAGCTTCGTATTTGGGTCATAACAAGAGCTGCTTGGTCTGATCGGGCCATTTGAGAGCTTGTTGGAAAGCTAACTTCATGGCCTACGACTTTAACGCGGACGAATCTTGAGAAATCCTCCTCGAAGATGTCCAAAAAAATCATTTTTCTACCAACTTGGATCCCTAACTTTTTCCAAAGAGGGTAGTCCAAAAAAAATCTAAAAGTCTCAAAAAATTAAAAATCCTAAATTATTTGCCCTAGGCATGGTGTGATGCTAGTTAGGCGATAGGCCCACCTGAGATGCCTAAATGGCCCCGAAATGAAGGTAGTGTGCCTTCTATAGGTATACGGACACGAGCTTGATATTTTAGTCATAACGAGAGTTGTGTTGGTCTGATCGGGCCATTTTAGAGCTCGTTAGAAAGCCAACTTCAAGGCCTACGACTTTAACGAGGACGTCTCCTGAGAAATCCTCCTCAAAGATGTCCAAAAATCATTTTTCCACCAGGTTGGATCCTCGACTTTTTCCAAAGGGGGTAGTCCACAAAAAATCTCAAAATCTAAGAAAATTTAAAACCCAAAATTCTTTGCGCTAGGAATGGTGTGATGCTAGTTAGGCGATAAGCCCATGAAAGGCCCACCTGAGATGCCGAAATGGCCCCGAAATGAAGGTAGTGTGCCTTTCTATAGGTGTCACGGACACGAGCATGGTATTTGCGTCATAACGAGAGTCACTTGGTCTGATCGGGCTATTTGAGAGCTTGTTAGAAAGCTAACTTCATGGCCTATGACTTTAATGCGGACGTCTCTTGAGAACTCATGCTCGAAGATGTCCAAAAAAATCATTTATCTACGAACTTGGATCCCTGACTTTTTCCAAAGGGGGTAGTCCACAAAAAATCTCAAAATCTCATAAAATTTAAAGCCCCAAATTCTTTGCCCTAGGCATGGTGTGATGCTAGTTAGGCGATAGGCCCATGAAAGGCCAACCTGAGATGCCCAAATGGCCCCGAAATAAAGGTAGTGATCCTTTCTATAGTTGTTACGGACACGAGCTTGGCATTTCGGTCATAACAAGAGCTCCATTGGTCTGATCAGGCCATTTGAGAGCTCCTTGGAAAGCTAAATTCGAGGCCTATGACTTTACCGAGGACGTCTCCTGATAAATCCTCCTCGAAGATGTCCAAAAATCATTTGTCCACCAGCTTGGATCCTCGACTTTTTCCAAATGGGGTAGTCCACAAAAAATCTCAAAATCTAAGAAAATTTAAAACCCCAAATTCTTTGCCCTAAGCATGGTGTGATGCTAGTTAGGCGATCGGCCCATGAAAGGCCCAACTGAGATGCCCAAATGGCCCCGAAATGAAAGTAATGTCCCTTTCTATAGGTGTCACGGACCCGAGCTTGGTATTTGGGTCATAACAAGAGTTGCTTCATCTGATCGGGCCATTTGAGAGCTCGTTGGAAAGCTAACTTCATGGCCTACGACTTTAACGCGGACGTCTCTTGAGAAATCCTCCTCGAAGATCTCCAAAAAAATCATTTTTCTACCGACTTGGATCCCTGACTTTTTTCAAATGGAGTAGTCCGCAAAAAATCTCAAAATCTCAAAAAATTTAAAACCCAAAATTCTTTTCCCTAGGCATGGTGTGATGCTAGTTAGGCGATAGGCCCATGAAAGGCCAACCTGTGATGCTTGGTCTGATCGGGCCATTTAAGAGCTCGTTGGAAAGCTAACTTCATGGCGTACGACTTTAACGCAGACGTCTCTTGAGAAATCCTCCTCGAAGATGTCCAAAAAAATCATTTTTCTACCAACTTGGATCCCTGACTTTTTCCAAAGGGGGTAGTCCACAAAAAATCTCAAAATCTCAAAAAATTGAAAACCCCAAATTCTTTGCCCTGGGCGTGGTGTCATGCTATATAGGCGATAGGCCCATGAAAGGCCAACCTGCGATGCCAAAATGGCCCCGAAATGAAGGTAGTGATCCTTTCTATAGTTGTTACGGACACGAGCTTGGTATTTCGGTCATAACAAGAGCGGCATTGGTCTGATCAGGCCATTTGAGAGCTTGTTGGAAAGCTAACTTCATGGCCTACGACTTTAACGAAGACGAATCTTGAGAAATCCTCCTCAAAGATGTCCAAAAAAATCATTTTTCTACCAACTTGGATCCCTGACTTTATCCGAAGAGAGTAGTCCAAAAAAAATCTCAAAATCTCAAAAAATTTAAAACCCCAAATTCTTTTCCCTAGGCATGGTGTGATGCTAGTTAGGCGATAGGCCCATGAAAGGCCCACCTGAGATGCCCAAATGGCCGCGAAATGAAGGTAGTGTGCCTTTCGATAGGTGTCACGGACCCGAGCTTGGTATTTTGGTCATAACAAGAGCTGCTTGGTCTGATCGGGCCATTTGAGAGCTCGTTAGAAAGCTAACTTCATGGCCTATGACTTTAACGTGGAAGTCTCTTGAGAAATCCTCCTCGAAGATGTCTAAAAAAATCATTTTTCTACCAACTTGGATCCCTGACTTTATCCAAAGGTGGTAGTCCACAAAAAATCTCAAAATCTAAAAAAAATTAAAACCCTAAATTCTTTGCCCTAGGCATGGTTTGATGCTAGTTAGGCGATAAGCCCATGAAAGGCCAACCTGAGATGCCCAAATGGCCCCGAAATGAAGGTAGTTATCCTTTCTATAGTTGTTACGGACACGAGCTTGGTATTTCGGTCATAAAAGAACTGCAATGGTATGATCGGGCCATTTGAGAGCTCGTTGGATGCTAAATTCAAGGCCTACGACTTTAACGAGGACGTCTCCTGATAAATCCTCCTCGAAGATGCCCAAAAAAATCATTTTTCCACCAGCTTGGATCCCCGACTTTTTCCAAAGGTGTTAGTCCACAAAAAATCTAAAAATCTCAAAAAAATTTAAAACCCCAAATTCTTTGCCCTATGGATGGTGTGATGCTAGTTTGGCAATAGGCCCATGAAAGGCCTACCTGAGATGCCCAAATGGCCCCGAAATGAAGGTAGTGTGCCTTTCTATCGGTGTCAAGGACACGAGCTTGGTATTTTAGTCATAAAGAGAGTTGCGTTGGTCTGTCGGGCCATTTGAGAGCTCGTTGGAAAGCTAACTTAAAAGCCTATGACTTTAACGTGGACGTCTCCTGATCAATCCTCCTCGAAGATGCCCAAAAAAATCATTTTTCCACCAGCTTGGATCCTCGACTTTTTCCATAGGGGGTAGTCCACCAAAAATCTCAAAATCTCAGAAAATTTAAAACCCCAAACTCATTGCCCTAGGCATGGTGTGATGCTAGTTAGGCGATAGGCCCATGAAAGGCCCACCTGAGATGCCTAAATGGACCCGAAAAAAGGTAGTGTGCCTTTCTATAGGTGTACAGACACGAGCCTGGTATTTTAGTCATAACAGGAGTGGTGTTGGTCTGATCGGGCCATTTGAGAGCTCGTTAGAAAGCTAACTTCAAGGCCTACGACTTTAATGAGGACGTCTCCTGAGAAATCCTTCTCGAAGATGTCCAAAAATCATTTTTCAACCAGCTTGGATCCTCGTCTTTTTCCAAAGGGGGTAGTCCACAAAAAATCTCAAAATCTAAGAAAATGTAAAATCCCAAATTCTATGCCCTAGGCATGGTGTGATGTTATTTAGGCGATAGGCCCATGAAATACCCTCCTGAGATGCCCAAATTGCCCCGAAATGAAGGTAGTGTGCCTTTCTATAGGTGTCACGTACCCGAGCTTGGTATTTGGGTCATAACAACTTGGATCCCTAACTTTTTCCAAAGGGGGTTGTCCACAAAAAATCTCAAAATCTCAAAAAAATTAAAACCTCAAATTCTTTGCCCTAGGCATGGTGTGATTCTAGTTAAGCGATACGCCCATGAAACGCCAACCTGAGATTCCCAAATGGCCCCGAAATGAAGGTAGTGCTCCTTTCTATAGTTGTTACGGACACGAGCTTGGTATTTCGGTCATAACAAGAGCTGCATTAGTCTGATTGGGTCATTTGAGAGCTCGTTGGAAAGCTAAATTCAAGGCCTGCGACTTTAACGAGGACGTCTCTTGATAAATCCTTCTCGAAGATGCCCAAAAAAATTATTTTTCCACCAGCTTGGATCCTCGACTTTTTCCAAATGGGTTAGTCCACAAAAAATCTCAAAATCTCAGAAAATTTAAAACCCAAAATTATTTGCCCTAGGCATGGTGTGATGCTAGTTAGGCAATAGGCCCATGAAAGGCCCACCTGAGATGCCCAAATGGCCCCGAAATGAAGGTAGTGTGCCTTTCTATCGGTGTCACGGACACGAGCTTGGTATTTTAGTCATAACGAGAGTTGTGTTAGTTTATCAGGCCATTTGAGAGCTCGTTGGAAAGCTAACTTCAAGGCCTACGACTTTAACGAGGACGTCTCCTGATAAATCCTCCTCGAAAATGCCCAACAAAATCATTTTTCAACCAGCTTGGATTCTCCACTTTTTCCAAAGGGGTTAGTCCACAAAAAATCTCAAAATCTCAAAAAATTTAAAACCCCAAATTCTTTGCCCTAGGCATGGTATGATGCTAGTTAGGCGATAGGCCCATGAAATGCCCACCTGAGATGCCTAAATGGCCCCGAAATAAAGGTAGTGTGCCTTTCTAAAGGTGTACGGACACGAGCCTGGTATTTTAGTCATAACGAGAGTTGCGTTGGCCTACGACTGTAACAAGGACGTCTCCTGAGAAATCCTCCTCGAAGATGTCCAAAAATCATTTTTTCCACCAGCTTGGATCCTCGACTTTTTCCAAAGGGGGTAGTCCACAAAAAATCTCAAAATCTAAGAAAATTTACAACCCCAAATTCTTTTCCCTAGGCATGGTGTGATACTAGTTAGGCGATAGGCCCATGAAAGGCCCACCTGAGATGCCCAAATAGCCCCGAAATGAAGGTAGTGTGCCTTTCTATAGGTGTCACGGACCCGAGCTTGGAATTTGGGTTATAACAACAGCTGCTTGGTCTGATCGGGCCATTTGAGAGATCGTTGGAAAGCTATCTTCATGGCCTACGACTTTAACGTGGACGTCTCTTGAGAAATCCTCCTCGAAGATGTCCAAAAAAATCATTTTTCTACCAACTTGGATCCCTGACTTTATCCAAAGGTCGTAGTCCACAAAAAATCTCAAAATCTCAAAAACTTTAAAACCCTAAATTCTTTGCCCTAGGCATAGTGTGACGCTAGTTAGGCGATAGGCCCATGAAAGCCAACCTGAGATGTCCAAATGGCCCCAAATTGAAAGTAGTGATCCTTTCTATAGTTGTTAGGGACAAGAGCTTGGTATTTCGGTCATAACAAGAGTTGCATTGGTCTGATCGGGCCATTTGAGAGCTCGTTGGAAAGCTAAATTCAAGGCCTACGACTTTAACGTGGACGTCTCCTGGTAAATCCTACTCGAATACCCAAAAAAATCATTTTTGCACCAGCTTGGGTCCTCGACTTTTTCCAAAGGGGATAGTCCATAAAAAATCTCAAAATCCAAGAAAATTTAAAACCCCAAATTCTTTGCCCTAGGCATGGTGTGATGCTAGTTAGGCGATAGGCTCATGAAAGGCCCACTTGAGATGCTCAAATGGCCCCGAAATGAAGGTAGTATGCCTTTCTATCGGTATCACGGACAAGAGCTTGGTATTTTAGTCAATACGAGAGTTGCGTTGGACTGTCGGGCCATTTGAGAGCTCGTTGGAAAGCTAACTTCAAGGCCTACGACTTTAACGAGGACGTCTCCTGATCAATCCTCCTCGAAGATGACCAAAAAAATCATCTTTCCACCAGCTTGGATCCTCGACTTTTTCCATAAGGGGTAGTCCACTAAAAATCTCAAAATCTCAGAAAATTTAAAACCCCAAATTCATTACCCTAGGCATGGTGTGATGCTAGTTAGGTGATAGGCCCATGAAAGGCCCACCTGAGATGCCTAAATGGACCTGAAATGAAGGTAGTGTGCCTTTCTATAGGTGTACGGACACGAGCCTGGTATTTTAGTCATAACGAGAGTTGTGTTGGTCTGATCGGGCCATTTGAGAGCTCGTTAGAAAGCTAACTTCAAGGCCTGTGACTTTAATAAGGACGTCTCCTGAGAAATCCTTGTCGAAGATGTCCAAAAATCATTTTTTCCACCAGCTTGGATCCTCGACTTTTTCCAAAGGGGGTAGTCCTCAAAAAATCTCAAAATCTAAGAAAATGTAAAATCCAAAATTCTTTGCCCTAGGCATGGTGTGATGCTATTTAGGCGATAGACCCATGAAAGGCCCACCTGAGATGCCCAAATTTCCCCGAAATGAAGGTAGTGTGCCTTTCTATAGATGTCACGTACCCGAGCATGGTATTTGGGTCATAACAAGAGCTGCTTGGTCTGATCGGACCATTTGAGAGCTTGTTGGAAAGCTAACTTCATGGCCTACAACTTTAACGCGGACATCTCTTGAGAAATACTCCTCAAAGATGTCCAAAAAAATCATTTTTCTACCAACTTGGATCCCTAACTTTTTCCAAAGGGGGTAGTCCACAAAAAATCTCAAAATCTCAAAAAATTTAAAACCTCAAATTCTTTGCCCTAGGCTTGGTGTGATGCTAGTTAGGCAACAGGCCCATGAAAGGCCAACCTTAGATGCCCAAATGGCCCCGAAATGAAGGTAGTGCTCCTTTCTATAGTTGCTATGGACACGAGCTTGGTATTTCGGTCATAACAAGAGCTGCATTGGTCTGATCGGGCCATTTGAGAGCTCGTTGGAAAGCTAAATTCAAGGCCTGCAATTTAACGAGGACATCTCCTGATAAATCCTCCTCGAAGATGCCCAAAAAAATCATTTTTCCACCAGCTTGGATCCTCGACTTTTTCCAAAGGGGTTAGTCCACAAAAAATCTCAAAATCTCAGAAAATTTAAAACCCCAAATTCTTTGCCCTAGGCATGGTGTGATGCTAGTTAGGCGATAGGCCCATGAAAGGCCCACCTGAGATGCCTAAATGGCCCCGAAATGAAGCTAGTGTGCCTTTCTTTAGGTGTACCGACACGAGCCTGGTATTTTAGTCATAACGAGAGTTTTGTTGGTCTGATCGGGCCATTTCAGAGCTTGTTAGAAAAATAACTTCAAGGCCTACTACTGTATCGAGGACGTCTCCTGAGAAATCCTCCTCCAAGATGTCAAAAAATCATTTTTCCACCAGCTTGGATCCTCAACTTTTTCCATAGGGGTAGTCCACAAAAAATCTCAAAATCTAAGAAAATGTAAAACCCCAAATTCTTTGCCTTAGGCATGGTGTGATGCTATTTAGGCGATAGTCCCATGAAAGGCCCACCTGAGATGCCCAAATGGCCCCAAAATAAAGGTAGTGTGCCTTTCTACAGGTGTCACGGACCCGAGCTTGGTATTTGGGTCATAACGAGAGTTGCTTGGTCTGATCAGGCCATTTGAGAGCTCGTTAGGAAGCTAACTTCATGGCCTACGTCTTTAACGCAGACGTCTCTAGAGAAATCCTCCTCGAAGATGTCCAAAAAAACATTTTTCTACTAACTTGGATCCCTGACTTTTTCCAAAGGGGGTAGCGCACAAAAAATCTCAAAAAATTTCAAACCTCAAATTCTTTGCCCTAGGCATGGTGTGATACTGGTTAGGCGATAGGCCTATGAAAGGCCAACCTGAGATGCTCAAATGGCCCCGAAATGAAGGTAGTGATCCTTTCTATAGTTGTTACGTACACGAGCTTGGTATTTCGGTCATAACAAGAGCTGCATTGGTCTGATCGGGCCATTTAAGAGCTTGTTGGAAAGCTAAATTCAAGGCCTACGACTTTAACAAGGACGTCTCCTGATAAATCCTCCTCGAAGATGCCCAAAAAATCATTTTTCCACCAGCTTGGATCCTCGACTTTTTCCAAAGGGGTTAGTCCAAAAAAAATCACAAAATCTTATAAAATTTAAAACCCCAAATTCTTTGCCCTAGGCATGGTTTGATGCTAGTTAGGCAATAGGCCCATGAAAGGCCCACCTGATCTGCACAAATGGCCCCGAAGTGAAGGTAGTGTGTCTTCCTATCGGTGTCACGGACACGAGCTTTGTATTTTAGTCATAACGAGAGTTGCGTTGGTCTGTCGGGCCATTTGAGAGCTCGTTGGAAAGCTAACTTCAATGCCTACGACTTTAACGAGGACGTCTTCTGATAAATCCTCTTCGAAGATGCCCAAAAAAATCATTTTTCCACCTACTTGGATCCTCGACCTTTTCCAAAGAGGGTAGTCCACTAAAAATCTCAAAATCTCAGAAAATTTGAAACCCCAAATTCTTTGCCCTAGGTATGGTGTGATGTAGTTAGGCGATAGGCCCATGAAAGGCACACCTGAGATGCCTAAATGGCCCCGAAATGAAGGTAGTGTGTCTTTCTATAGGTGTAGGGACACGAGCTTGGTATTTTAGTCATAACGAGAGTTGTGTTGGTCTGATCGGGCCATTTGAGAGCTCGTTAGAAAGCTAAATTCAAGGCCTACGACTATAACGAGGACGTCTCCTAAGAAATCCTCCTCCAAGATGTCCAAAAATCATTTTTCCACCATTTTGGATCCTCGACTTATTCCAAATGGGGTAGTCCAAAAAAAATCTCAAAATCTAAGAAAATTTAAAACCCCAAATTCTTTTCCCTAGGCATGGTGTGATGCTAGTTAGGCGATAGGCCCATGAAAGGCCCACCTGAGATGCCCAAATGGCCCCGATATGAAGGTAGTGTGCCTTTCTATAGATGTCACGGACCCGAGCTTGGTATTTGTGTCATAACAGGAGCTGCTTGGTCTGATCGGGCCATTTAAGAGCTCGTTGGAAAGCTAACTTCATGGCCTACGACTTTAACGCAGACGTCTCTTGAGAAATCCTCCTCGAAGATGTCCAAAAAAATCATTTTTCTACCAACTTGGATCCCTGACTTTTTCCAAAGGGGGTAGTCCACAAAAAATCTCAAAATCTCAAAAAATTGAAAACCCCAAATTCTATGCCCTAGGCGTGGTGTCATGCTATATAGGCGATAGGCCCATGAAAGGCCAACCTGCGATGCCAAAATGGCCCCGAAATGAAGGTAGTGTGCCTTTCTTTCGGTGTCACGGACACGAGCTTGGTATTTTAGTCATAACGAGAGTTGCGTTGGTCTGTCGGGCCATTTGAGAGCTCATTGGAAAGCTACCTTCAAGGCCTATGACTTTAACGAGGACGTCTACTGATAAATCCTCTTCGAAGATGCCCAAAAAAATCATTTTTCCACCAACTTGGATCCTCGACTTTTTGCAAAGGGGGAAGTCACTAAAAATCTCAAAATATCATAAAATTTAGAACCCCAAATTCTTTGCCCTAGGCATGGTGTGATGCTAGTTAGGCGATAGGCTCATGAAAGGCCCACCTGATCTGCACAAATGGCCCCGAAGTGAAGGTAGTGTGTCTTCCTATCGGTGTCACGGACACGAGCTTGGTATTTTAGTCATAACGAGAGTTGCGTTGGTCTGTCGGGCCATTTGAGAGCTCGTTAGAAAGCTAACTTCAATGCCTACGACTTAACGAGGACGTCTTCTGATAAATCCTCTTCGAAGATGCCCAAAAAAATCATTTTTCCTCCAGCTTGGATCCTCGACTTTTTCCAAAGAGGGTAGTCCACTAAAAATCTCAAAATCTCAGAAAATTTAAAACCCCAAATTCTTTGCCCTAGGTATGGTGTGATGTAGTTAGGCGATAGGCCCATGAAAGGAACACCTGAGATGCCTAAATGGCCCTGAATTGAAGGTAGTGTGTATTTCTATAGGTGTAGGGACACGAGCTTGGTATTTTAGTCATAACGAGAGTTGTGTTGGTCTGATTGGGCCTTTTGAGAGCTCGTTAGAAAGCTAACTTCAAGGCCTACGACTATAATGGGATGTCTCCGGAGAAATCCTCCTCCAAGATGTCTAAAAATCATTTTTCCACCAGTTTGGATCCTCGACTTTTTCCAAAGGGGGTAGTCCACAAAAAATCTCAAAATCTAAGAAAATTTAAAACCCCAAATTCTTTTCTCTAGGCATGGTGTGATGCTAGTTAGGCGATAGGCCCATGAAAGGCCCACCTGAGATGCCCAAATGGCCCCGAAATGAAGGTAGTGTGCCTTTCTATAGGTGTCACGGACCCGAGCTTGGTATTTTTTGTCATAACAGGAGCTGCTTAGTCTGATCGGGCCATTTAATAGCTCGTTGGAAAGCTAACTTCATGGCCTACGACTTTAACGCAGACGTCTCTTGAGAAATCCTCCTCGAAGATGTCCAAAAAAATCATTTTTCCTAGGGTAAAGAATTTGGGGTTTTAAATTATCTGAGATTTTGAGATTTTTTGTGGACTACCCCCTTTGGAAATAGTCGAGGATCCAAGCTGGTGGAAAATGATTTTTGGACATCTTCGAGGAGGATTTCTCAGGACACGTCCTCCTTAAAGTGGTAGGCCTTGAATTTAGCTTTCGAATGAGCTCTTAAATGGCCCGATCAGAGAAACGCAGCTCTCGTTATGACTAAAATACCAAGCTCTTGTCTGTAACATCTATAGAAAGGCACACTACCTTCATTTCGGGGCCATTTGGGCATCTCAGGTGGGCCTTTCATGGGCCTATTGCCTAAATAGCATCACACCATGCCTAGGGCAAAGAATTTGGGGTTTTAAATTTTCTGAGAATTTGAGATTTTTTGTGGACTACCCCCTTTGGAAAAAGTCGAGGATACAAGCTGGTGGAAAAATGATTTTTGGACATCTTAGAGGAAGATTTCTCAGGAGACATCCTCGTTAAAGTCGTAGGCCTTGAAGTTAGCTTTCCAACAAGCTCTCAAATGGCCCGATAGACCAACGCAACTCTCGTTATGACTAAAATACAAAGCTCTTGTCCGTAACACCTAGAGAAAGGCACACTACCTTCATTCCGGGGCTATTTGGGCATCTCAGGTAGGCCTTTTATGGACCTATTGCCTAACTAGCATCACACCATGCCTAGGGAAAAGAATTTGAGGTCTTAAATTTTTTGAGATTTTGAGATTTTTCGTGCACTACCCCCTTTGGAAAAAGTTGAGAATCCATGTTAGTGGAAAAATGATTTTTTTGGACATTTTCGAGGAGGATTTCTCAAAAGACGTCTGCGGTAAAGTCGTAGGCCTTGAACTTAGCTTTCCAATGAGCTCTCAAATGGCCCGATCAGATCAGCGCAGCTCTTGTTATAACCAAAATACAAAGCTCGTGTCCGTAACACATATAGAAAGGCACACTACCTTCATTAAAGGGCCATTTGGGCATATCAGGTGGGCCTTTCATGGACATATCCCCTAACTAGAATCACACCATGCCCAGGGAAAAGAATTTAGGGTTTTAAATTTTCTAAGATTTTGAGATTTTTCGTGGACTACCCCCTTTGGAAAAAGTTGAGAATCCAAGATGGTGAAAAATGATTTTTTTGGACATCTTCGAGGATTAATTCTCAGGAGACGACCTCATTAAAGTCGTAAGCCTTGAAGGTAGCTTTCCAACAAGCTCTCAAATGGCCCGATCAGACCAACACAACTCTTTTATGACCAAAATACCAAGCTCGTGTCTGTAACACCTATAAAAAGGCACACTACCTTTATTCCAGGGCCATTTAGGCATCTCAGGTGGGCCTTTCATGGATATATTGCCTAACTAGCATCACACCATGCCTAGAGCAATGAATTTAATGAATTTGGGGTTTTAAATTTTCTGAGATTTTGAGATTTTTCGTAGACTACCCCCTTGGAAAAAGTCGATAATCCTAGCTGGAGGAAAAATGATTTTTTTGGACATATTCAAGGAGGAATTCTTAGGAGACGTCCTCAGTAAAGTCGTAGGCCTTGGAGTTAGCTTTCCAACGAGCTTTCAAATGCCCCAATCAGACCAACGCAGCTCTCGTTATGACCAAAATACCAAGCTCGTGTCAGTAACACCTTTAGAAAGGCACACTACCTTCATTTCGGGGCCATTTGGGCATCTCAGGTGGGCCTTTCATGGACATATCGCCTAACTAGAATCACACCATGCCTAGCGCAAAGAATTTGGGGTTTAAAATTTTCTGAGATTTTGAGATTTTTCGTGGACTACCCCCTTTGGAAAAATTTGAGAATCCAAGTTGGTGGAATAATGATTGTTTTGGACATCTTCGAGGATTTCTAAAGAGACGACCTCCGTAAAGTCGTAAGCCTTGAAGTTAGTTTTCCAACAAGCTCTCAAATGGTCGAATAAGACCAACACAACTCTTTTATGACCCAAATATCAAGCTCGTGTCCGTAACACTTATAGAAAGGCACACTACCTTCATTCCGGGGCCATTTAGTTATCTCAGGTGGGCCTTTCATGGACCTATCGCCAAACTAGCATCACACCATGCCTAGGGAAATGAATTTGGGGTTTTAAATTTTCTCAGATTTTGTGATTTTTCGTGGATTTCCCCCTTTGGAAAAAGTCGATAATCCTAGCTGGTGTAAAAATGATTTTTTTTTGGACATCTTCAAGGAGGAATTCTTAGGATACGTCCACATTAAAGTCGTAGGCCTTGGACTTATCTTTCCAACGAGCTTTCAAATGGCCCGATCAGACAAACACAGCTCCTGTTATGACCAAAATACCAAGCTCGTGTCCGTAACACCTATAGAAAGGCACACAACCTTCATTCCGGGGCCATTTGGGCATCTCTGGTGGACATTTCATGGACCTATCGCATAACTAACATAACACCATGCCTAGGGAAAAGAATTTGGGGTTTTAAATTTTCTGAGATTTTGAGATTTTTCGTGGACTACCCCCTTTGGAAAAAGTTGAGAATCCAAGTTGGTGGAAAAATGAGTTTTTTTGGATATCTTCGAGGAGGATTTCTCAAAAAACGTCCTCAGTAAAGTCGTAGGCGTAAAATTCAGCTTTCCAACGAGCTCTCAAATGGCCCGATCAGACCAATGCAGCTCTTGATATGACCAAACTACAAAGCTTGTGTCCGTAACACCTATAGAAAGGCACACTACCTTCATTCAGGTGCCATTTGGGCATCTGAGGTGGGCCTTTCATGGACTTATCACCTAACTAGCATCACACCATGCCTAGGGAAAAGAATTTGGGGTTTACAATTTTTTGAGATTTTGAGATATCTCGTGGACTATCCCCTTTGGAAAAAGTTGAGAATCCAAGTTGGTAGAAAAACGATTTTTTGGACACCTTCGAGGATTTTGAAAGAGACGTCCTTAGTAAATTCGTAGGCCTTGAAGTTAGCTTTCCAACGAGCTCTTAAATTGCCCGATCAGACTAACGCAGCTCTTGTTATGAACAAAATACCAATCTCGTGTCCGTAAAAACTATTGAAAGGCACACTACCTTCATTCCGGGGCCATTTGGGCATTCTTAGGTGGGCCTTTCATGGACCTATCGCCTAATAAGCATCACACCATGCCAAAATGAAAGAATTTGGGATTTTAAATTTTTTGAGATTTTAAGACTTTTCGTGGACTACCCCCTTTGGAAAAAGTCGAGAATCCAAACTGGGGGAAAAATGATTTTTTTTTGGACTTCTTCGAGGAGGATTCCTTAGGAGAGTTCCTCAGGAAAGTCGTAGGCCTTGAAGTTAGCTTTCCAACGAGCTCTCAAATGGCCCGATCAGACCAACGAAACTCTTGTTATTCCATAACATATATAGAAAGGCACACTACCTTCATTCCGGGGCAATTTGGGCATCTCAGGTGGGCCTATCATGGACCTATCACCTAATTAGAATCACACCATGTCTAGGGAAAAGAATTTGGGGTCTTAAATTTTCTGAGATTTTGATATTTTTCGTGGACTGCCCCCTTTGGAAAAAGTTGAGAATCCAAGATGGTGGAAAAATGATTTTTTTGGACATCTTCGAGGATTAATTCTCAGGAGGCCACCTCAGTAAAGTCTTAAGCCTTGAAGGTGGCTTTCCAACAAGCTCTCAAATGGCCCGATCAGACCAACACAACTCTTTTCTGACCAAAATACCAAGCTCGTGTCCGTAACACCTATAGAAAGGCACACTACCTTCATTCCGGGGCCATTTGGGCATCTCAGGTGGGCCTTTCATGGACCTATTGCCTAACTAGCATCAAACCATGCCTAGAGGCAGAGAATTTGGGGTTTTAAATTTTCTGAGATTTTGAGATTTGTCGTGAACTACCCCCTTGGGAAAAAGTCGATAATCCTAGCTGGTGGAAAAATAATTTTTTTGGACATCTTCAAGGAGGATTTCTTAGGAGACGTCCTCAGTACAGTCATAGGCCTTAGACTTAGCTTTCCAACGAGCTCTCAAATGGCCCGATCAGACTAATGCAGCTCTTGTTATGACCAAAATACCAAGCTCGTGTCCGTAACACCTATAGAAAGGCACACTATCTTCATTCCGTGGCCATTTGGGCATCTCAGGTGGGCCTTTCATGGACCTATCGCCTAACTAGCATCACACAATGTCTAGAGCAAAGAATTTGGGGTTTTAAATTTTCTGAGATTTTGAGATTTTTCGTTGACTACCCCCTTTGGAAAAAGTCAAGAATCCAAGCTGGTGGAACAATTATTTTTTGGACATTTTTAAGGAGGATTTCTCAAGAGACGTCCGGGCCTTAAAGTTATCTTTCCAACGAGCTCCCAAATGGTCTGATCAGACCAACGTAACTCTTGTTATGACCAAAATATCAAGCTCGTGTCCGTAACATCTATAGAAAGGCACACTACCTTCATTCCGGGGCCATTTGGGTATCTCAGGTGGGCCATTCATGACATATCGCCTAACTAGCATCACACCATGCCTAGAGCAAAGAATTTGGGGTTTTAAATTTTCTAAGATTTTGAGATTTTTCGTGGACTCCTCCCTTTGGAAAAAGTCGAGAATCCAAGCTTTTGAAAAAATGATTTTTTTGGATATCTTCGAGGAGGATTTCTTAGGAGAGGTCCTCAGTAAAGTCGTAGGCCTTGAAGTTAGCTTTCCAACGAGCTCTCAAATGGCCCGATCAGACCAACGCAGCTCTTGTTATGGCCAAAATACCAAGCTCGTGTTCGTAACACCTATAAAAAAACTAAAATTATTGCAAGTAATAAACATTTTTATTAAGCTCTTTTGTACTTGAAAGAAATTGTCCCGGAAAGAAATTGTTGCAAGTAATCCATTTTTTTATTAACCTCTTTTGTCCCTCAAAGAAATTGTTGCAAGTAATAAACATCAACAAGTAGCAATTAAAAAAAAACTAAAATTATAGATGGTTTAAGAAAGTGAGTGAGAGATTACCATGGAGTTCTTGGCCCGAAGGATCAACTTAACGAAAGAGAGAGCGCCAGCCCAAGACATGGAAACAACTTTTAAAAATCTCCCAAAAAACACTCATCTCAAATAAATTTCAAAAGCACACAAATCTCAAACAAATTTCACAAACCCAAAAAAGCTTGATGCTTACCCATTAATGGAGGTCTGAAGCTCGACCCTCGCACCAACCGAAGACAATAGATCCTTCCTCGCAGCCCTCTGGTGTGGATTCGCCCAGACACCGGCTCGATTCGACTAGACAACAGAACCTTGCACTGCCTCGCCACGCCTAGCCTCATTTCCACCTCGCCTCACTACCGGACTCCGGAAAATAAGTTTCCCCTTTCCCGCCGATCAGCAACAGCACAAGTCCTGTAAAGGTGTGCTCAGATCGTCGCTCTCTACAACTCCACTTTGTGATTTCAGGTCCATAACGATGAAGAAGAGACAAAATCCGATTTAGGGTTTTATTTACCCAAAGTCACACGTTGTACTCGCACCACGGCCTGAGTTTTATAATACTTTTCCACAATTTTTTTTAAATATATAGGACACGTGACAACATCTCATCTCTCCATTTCATATAAATCAAAGGTCCATATTTATGTACATAAGACACCGTAAGACTTGAGTACAAATGATCCCCTCTCTATATATAACTGAAAATAATTAATTAGCTTATACAACAATAAGTTTGAAATCCACTTATACTAAAGTAAAAGTTGTTTAATTTGATCATTATTGTAATATGACAACGAACGATATATATGATTTTATCAAAATATTTTAATTTTGTTACCGTACTCCATAAAACATAGGTGGTAGGTAAGTTGAATTAAGTTAAAATTGAAGAAACAAGAGTTGCTAGCAAGTAGCAACTCACATACGTAATCCGGGCGTGTAAGAAGGTACAGTAGCTTGTAGTCATATTTGGCAGCCATTGACTACAACGGTCACCACTCACCACACAAGCTTTCATATCTTTCAAATTTTGACCAATAATTCACACCCAACATACCACACATTTTGCACATTTATTGTTTTAATTCACATTTCCCCACTTAATACATTCTGATATATTTCGTATCACGCCATTTATAACTTAGATAATATCATAGTTTATTTTTACATGAATGCATGAGCTTAGCTCCACCAATAACAAGATGTCATTGATACCACTCAAACTCTTATTTTGTATAAAAAAAAAAAGTAACAGATGTCATTTGGAGCAAGAACAAATATTAATTTTCACCAAGTAACTTAATTAATCATAAACTTACACATCTATAATTAATTAATACATACACACATAGCTTTAAAAGAATCCTATAAACCCATTATATATGTACTCTTCATTTGTAATTTCTAGTCGATTGTTCAAGTTATTGACACGACTTTTATACTCTAGTTCGATTAATTATGACATTTACTATTCATACGTGTGTTTTTTCAAGATGTAAAAATTATATAAAATATTAAAATTTTTAATATTTTTTAAAACAATTTCATACTTCTTACTACTCCCTCCAATAAAAAAAATATAAGAAGTTTGACTTTTTTACATATATTTTAAGGAGTTAAAAACTATATAAAATATTATTATTATTTATTATTATTTAAAAAACTAAATAATTATTAGTAATAAATATTAAATTTATTTTTTAAAAATAATATTTTATATAGTTTTTATCTCCTTAAAATACGTGCTAAATAGTAAAAAATCTTACATTTTAGATAGGAGGGAGTAATAAGTATAAAATTGTTAAAAATATTTATAAAAAAAATAGATATTTTATTTTATACGGCTTTTATTATCTTAAAAACACACATAAATAATAAAGGATATATTTTATTATAACCATTACTGATTTGATTTTTATCACTTATAATTTTTTTTTTTTGGATGGAATATCACTTTTAGTTATTGATTTTTAGCATTTTTGGTTTATTATTTTAAACAAAAGCTTTGAAGGGTTTTTTTTTTCCACCCCGATTTGGTAGTGTGAAATATCCAATAGACCGTTAACAAGAATTTATCAACTTAACACAAAAGCTTAATATATTATGTACAGTTTCACCCTTTCTATATAACCCATTATTTTTGGTCTTTTATAATCAATGTGGGATGAACACTCCCATATCAAACCTCTCAACAGGCCCCTCTCAAGTGCAACTCGCACTTGACAACAAACTAATGTCGGATCTAGCCGAACCCAACTCTAATACCATGTGAAATGGGGTGTGTTGGAATGTGAGTTGTCTCACATTAAAAATATTAAAATGTTTTCAACAATATATAAGTTTGACGGACTACTTATCTCATTGTCAATTGGTTTTGAAATAAAACCCCGTACATGAGCTCCTTTCAACTTGTATTGACTCCAATGAACTCAGCCGATTTTAACATGGTGACCTGAGAGTCGCCTCTAATCTCGATCTTAATCTTAAGTTAGGTTGGCTGGAGTGATTCAATCCGAAAGTGGTGAAATAAAAAGATGCATATATGGCACGTAAGTGCCCATTTTGATTTAAGTGTCGCCTGGAAGGCGTATGGTGTTTCCACTATTCAGGGTCAGGTGCTTCAATTTCAAACAGAGCACTAATACAAAAAAAAAAAAAAAGGAAGTAGTAATAACAATAACAATAACAATGATCAACATTCAGGGGTGCATAAATTCTGTCTAGGTAGAGTTGGTTACAACCTCCCATCTACTTAGCTTTTAAAGTCTCCCTCCTCATCACTTATTATCATGACTCCTACCAGCATTCAATTCCCTTTTATTTTATTAGTTCTATCACTTCTATGGTGTTCAAAAATCACACACACTGATTTATCCTAGTTTAATTACATGTTGGATCCGTTTGGTAAAAGGAAGTAGCTTTTCGGAACTTATAATTTTTATATTATATAGTTTTAAATAAAATAAATATAAGGATTTAGGTTAATTAGCTTTTAAAATCTAACCTTTTCAACAGCTACTCACCCGAGCTTTTCGGAGCTTTTGGTTTTTTATTCACAAGTTTTCAACAACTACCCTAACAACTAGATTTACCAAATGCTATACTATGCTAGCTTATTAACCTATATTTAACACAAATAATCCAACAACTTCAGCTACCCAACAGCTTCAATTACTCCAACAGCTACCATTTTGCCAAACGTGGTCGTTGTTGTGATGTGAATGATGATTATTCCACGTCAAAAAACATGAGAATCTAATTTTTATATGTAAGTCGATAGACCACTCTTTTTATTGTCGATCAATTGGTTTTAAAATGTGAAACCGATTTTGTATGCTCGACTTGTATTAGCGTTTGATACACTCGAACATATGTACCCTCCACATTATATGGTCCACCACAATTTATAACATATTAGTTTAAACTTTTGTTTTAGAATTTTTAATGCTCAAATATTCATATATGATTTTTTTTGTTATTGATCCATCAGACTTTGACAGTAGAAAGACGTGGGACCCGGAATTCTAAAACCCACCTCTTCATTTGCCCTATCCTATTTAGATCTTGCTTTTCATTTATATTGAATTCAATTCAATTGCCTAACTCCGTCCACCCTCCCACCTCTCAATCTCTACTTTTTTAGCCTATTTAAGCACCCACCCAACATTTCACCCTTCTTCTCAATACACTCTTGATCATCCTAGACGCCATTCAAGCTAAAGCCATGGTGTCTTTCCAGGCAATCCTCTCGCCAGCTAAGAGTCTTTATCATCCCAACAAAACAA
Organism: Persicaria maculosa; assembly: GCA_963922045.1. Taxonomy (NCBI): domain Eukaryota; kingdom Viridiplantae; phylum Streptophyta; class Magnoliopsida; order Caryophyllales; family Polygonaceae; genus Persicaria; species Persicaria maculosa. Next base: position 72,778,389 of record OY998260.1, read on the forward strand.
TCTCATGCCCTGACACAAGCCCTCGTCTTAGTCGTCCATCTAATTGTAAGAAGAGAAAATTGGATGATGATCATCGTAACCCCACGGAACCATCGATCACTCCCTTCTCCTCATCCGCCATCGATCTCCACCTTGAGACACCGTTGCCTTCTGAATGGCAACGGTGTCTCGATATTCAGGTACTACTAAAACCTTTTTTTTAATTTTTTTTTTAAAAAAAAACTTATATACACTATATATACCAACATCTCTTTTTCGCTAGCTAATATATAACAATATTTTTGGCCCTATCAGTCTGGCGAAATACACTTCTACAACACAAGAACTAAGAAGAGAACACTTATTGATCCAAGGGAGAGTGACACTAAAGATCATCAAACACCAACAACCAACATGATGAGTTTAGACTTGGAGCTAAACCTACCATGTGGAGATCAACCAAAGAAAAGATCCAAGAAGTCGGATGATTCGGATAGTAAGTACACCCGGTCTGGGTTATGGTTCTTCACCTCTTCATCAGCGTCCCCAGCAGGAGTCGTTGTCGACAAGGAGCAGCAGGAGGAGATGGTGGCGGCGGCGTGTAAGAGATGCCACATGCTGGTGGTTCTGTGCAAGTCATCGCCTGCTTGCCCTAACTGCAAGTTCATGCACCCACCTGACCAGCCCAACCCTCCTAAGTTGTTTAAATCAACCCTTAGTCTCATATGTTAGCTAGCTTTGTAATAGTCCATCTATATATTAATTAGCTTATTATTGGTTTAATTTCTTGTTTAGTAAAAAAGTCTTAAAATGTTAGTATAGTATACATATATACATATGTTAGGTAATTAATTAGGTATTTAGCTAGTTATATCTACATAAAGGAGGCAAATATGTACGAGTATATTACAGATCGAGATGTGTTATATATAGGTTGGAAGGTGTTAAATTGGCTGAGGTGGTTGAATATATATATAGAGAGAGAGGATAGATCATGTGTAAGCAACCCTTACTGTGTAATTTGTGAGCAAATCTGGAGCGTCGTATTAAGAAGATCAAACGGATGAGATTAAAAGTAACTTGTGAACAGTGACATTATTCGTAGGTACCAAGTGATTATTCGTATGTACATACATATGAATAATCCTTTGTTGCATACGAATAATTACATTTGTTCATACATATGAATAATTACATTATTATACACGAATAATCACTTGGTACCTACGAATAATTTCTCTGCTCACAAATTACACCGTAAGGGTTGCTTACACGGGATCCAACCTATATATATATAGAGAGAGAGAGAGAGGTTAGTTGCGGTGTACACAGCCCTTATCGTGTATCATGTACTCAAAAATTATTCGTCTATTTGTTCATGATTATTCGTCTATTTGCACATAATTATTCATCTGTAAAAAGAGTGTAAAAACTGTAAATTTTATTCTAATGAATAATCGCCCAATACCACCGAATAATTTCATTCCACAGAATAATCTCCCAATACCATCGAATAATCAGAAGTTACTTTTAATCTCATCTGTTGATCTTCTTAATTCAATGGCCCAGATTTGTTAACATGATACACAATAAGAGCTGTGTACATTTGATCTATTGTCTATATATATATATATATATATATATATATATATATATATAGAGAGAGAGAGAGAGAGAGAGAGAGAGGATAGATCATGTGTAAGCAAGCCTTACTGTGTAATTTGTGAGCAAATCTGGAGCGTCGGATTAAGAAGATCAAACGGATGAGATTAAAAGTAACTTGTTAACAGTGACATTATTCGTAGGTACCAAGTGATTATTCGTATGTACATACATATGAATAATGCTTTGTTGCATACGAATAATTACATTTGTTCATACATACAAATAATTACATTATTATACACGAATAATCGCTTGGTACCTACGAATAATTTCTCTGCTCATAAATTACACTGTAAGGGTTGCTTACACGGGATCCAACCTATATATATATGGTACTTTTAATCAAATCAAGTTAAAAGGTTTAGTTAACTCCCCCTCCTCTGTCATATATATGTAATCTAAGTTTGACAACTAAATTACAATATAGTTGAATTGAAGACTTGAAAATTGTATTAATTTATTAATTTGGTAGGGTATTTCTGTAATCTGTATTGAGAAGAAAATAAACCCTATACCCTATATATAAAAGACAAAATCGCCTTAAAAAAAATAAGTGATCGCAAACATATATAGACTCATGCGATATTTGATGAGTTTTGTGCGCTACTCGGTTAACAAGGAGCATAAACATCAAAAATATTACATGGTATGTATTATAACTTGATAAGCTTAAGAGTATTATGAAAAGACAAGTGTCTAAACAAATCTGTTGTATTATTAATCTTGTCATGTAAAGATAAACTTGTAACATTGGATATTGAGCACTTAAACTTTGGTTGCCTTAGGTTTATTTTAAGTGTTTAGATATACATACACTATACTTAAGTGTTATATATGCTGAAAATCGAACTTCAAAATCTTTTATATATATATATATATATATATATATATATATATATATATATATATATATATATATATATATATATATAAAAGTCGATAACCTACTTCTTTTATTGCGAATTTGTTTTAGAATGGAAACTCAGTTTATGTGATAAGCTACTAGCACATGTGCACCCATGTATACATTCTCCACTCATCGATCTGAGTCGGACATTGATATGGTATAGCCTAACGGGTTGTACATCTTTCAATCTTGGTCTGAGCTGGCTACTTATAAAGAGAATAGGATACTAGACTCGTTTGTCCAAGTGTCATGTCTAAGTGTCAAATATATGCACATTTTCTAGTTGCACTTACAAAGACATGTTGAGATGAAAAAATACAAGTGTCCCACCTTGAAAATACGAGATCAACCAATAACCAAAAATCTCATAGAGAAAAGTAGACGTTGAAAATCCCAAATATCTATATCCATCAATATATATTAGCCCGAGATCGACAAAGAACCAAAAATCCTATTCTGGCGAAGTTGAGAATATATAGTACGTGTTTCACGATAAATTAGAATAAAGAACTTTCTTGATTCTATCAGTTAGTGTTTCATGATCGATTTTGAAATCATATGAGATAATAAAAGGTCTTTCTAACCTATTTCCTAGAAGATAGTAAAAAAATACTCCGTAACTTATTTTCACAAATATTAATGAATTAAATTAATGATTTTTATTTGTTTAACCAAAATACATCAGTCAATCACATCGTACAAAGATTTATGAGAATATCTTTTATTACTACTAATTAATACGTAGTAGGTTTTTAACCTATGCCTTGGAACATATGTTAGAAAATCCAAATATACTATTAGGGTACCTTATCATGCCAAAATATATATAATAGGGCAAATGATCTCAAGTGTGGACAATAGTTTTTGTAAAATATGTGGAAGGATAAATAAATACACACTATTGAATAAATACACATTACACCCAAAAAAGTACCAATTGCAAGGGGACGTACTATTGAAGATGCTAATTAAAATGTAAAAAAAAATTAATAAAAAATATCAACATAGGTAGATGGATGCTTGAAAGATGCTAAATATGCATCGATGCTAACCCTCCCTCATAAATGCAAGTTAGACTTTTTTTTCGAAAAGGTAAAATCAAAACGACGTCGTTTTGACTACATACTGACATACATACATAAAACGTCGCGTTTTGGGCTTCAGTGGTTGACGCAACTCTGCAAAAGGGGGGACGCGTGTCACAATCTTTGGTTGTGGGGAGGAACGACTGAGATCGAAGCGAATCAACGGTTGAGATTTAATCTGGCATATTTTAACTAGATTCAAATAATGTCATTTTCGCTATTTAAAATGTAAATTTTTAAAAAAAAATTACCATAATACTAGATTCATTTTTCTCTACACATAATTAAACATCAATTTTGAATATGTTTTGGCATATTTTGAAAAAAATAATTAATTACAATATAATTATATTGTAATTTTCCTCGTATTAACTTTTACTTATTAATTTTATAAATGACATAAATTTATAACTACATTTTAGGAAGTAAGTACTAATATAATATTATAATAATATTATAAACATGTTGGAAATATTTGGTATGGATGGAGGAGTATATTCGTAAATTGAATTGGTTAAAAAAAAATAGGTTGTGAGATGCTAGGGATGTTATTGTTAAAGTGGAAAAATTAAGAGATGGATGTTATACTGATGTGGAGGAGAGATGAATAAAAAAAATAGTATTTTTAGTATTTTAAATAGTAACTGATAAACATGGCTTAAATACCACTTCAAATAAATAACTTAATAGTATAGCCAAACAATTATAAATCGATCATTTAAATAACCATTAATTGAAACTAAATAACTACCCCTTCAATTGAATACCCATTGCAACTAAATAACTTCTCACTACAACTAAATTACTATCCACTATAATTTGAATATATACATATATATATATATATATATATATATATATATATATATATATATATATATATATATATATATATATATATATATATATATATATATATATATATATATATATATATTGCAATTGAATTTCACTCACTTCGACCAAAAAATTAATCATTGTAACAAAAAATATTGAATACATGAATACGTCTTAATAACTCATAGGATGATACAAGACACTTGTTAATGTTAACCCATAATCATTATTTTTTTGGAAACAATAAATATAATTAATAGATGGTCAGCAGTGGCGGATCCTGAAGTACTTAGTTGAGGGGGCGGAAAATTGACCTCTATTTTTTATTCAAAAAAATCATCAATATTTAAATTTTTTGAGTTTAATTATAGTATTAAGTTGTGAAGTTTAACAAATGATAAGTATAATAGAAGTATATTAATTGGTAAATGATGTGAAAAAATCATCTAAATCGCTTCAATTTTGAAACGTTTATAACTTTTTACTCAGATATCGGATTTGAGCTTATAATATATCAAATCGAAGCTATCCACGAGAGGAATATGTATATTAAATTTTATTTTTGATTGGGGGGGCGACTGTTACATCTGGCCCTCAAAAGGATCCGCCTCTACTGGTCAGCATGTTAATTATGTAGGATGGAGATATATATATATATATATATATATATATATATATATATATATATATATGTATATATATAGGGATTGACTTCGGTGAAAACCTCAAATTGTGGTAAAAACCCGTGAGGACTACTTTATATCTTGGTTTTTTTGAAACCCGTGCTAAAAACCTCAATCACACGGTGACTTTACAACTCGGTTCAACCTAAAAACCGTGCTAAAAACTCCAGTTTTAAAATAACACATGACTTTATAGTTCGGTCAAACCGAAAAATCGTGCTAAAAAACTAATGTTTTAAAATTACATAGTGACTTTATAGCTCGGTTTTATTCAAAACCGGGCTAAAATTTATGACTTTATAGATCGGTTCTATTCATAACGGGGCTATAAAGCAAGTGAACCGGGCTAAAAAGTCGGTCCTCACGGGTTTCTACCGCAATTTTGGTTTTCACCGGAGCGCATCCCTATATATATATAAATTAAACATGGGTGATTTTTTTCTTATGTTTATTTTAGATAGAGAAAATACATGGGTGCATGATGGGTATTGGAGGAGTTAATTTATGTTATGCAATGAATTTAGATGAAGATCGAAAACATGTATGCAGTAACTTCACAGGGAATGAATTAATTTAATATAATAAAATTTAAAAGTAGGTATTGTTTTAAATGAACATGAAGAAGAAAAACGTACTGTATATATATATATATATATATATATATATATATATATATATATATATATATATATATATATATATATATATATATGGGTGTGTTGAACGTACATATATACACTACACACATGTACTGTACATAGTAGTTGCACTTGTTTGGATGGGATCGAACTTAATTGTCACATAAATGGAGAGCACCAACCAATGCGTGCAGTCATTGATGATGGGCGTTGAGCAGTTCCTATTTCCACTCCCTCTTTATTGCTTCTATTCTTAATTTCATTTCATTGCAGATTTGCAGCTGCTAACGTTTTCCTCTGTTTCAACTTAATTCTCAATCTGTCACGTACCAATGCCTAATCCTAATACACATATTTTAACTAGCTTTTATCCACCCAGCACGTACTAATTATTTAAGTTAGAAACTATGGCCGACCTATCTCACCGACTTGAGAGTCCGGGATCAGCAGAATGTTCACCGACTCCGGTGATGGGAGGCGACACCATACGGTTGGCGATATACAACTGTGTCAATAGCATGTCCGTTTTTTTTGTCCTTATTCTGGTTTTAATCTATCCTAAACTTTTTTCAAGGAGAAAAGATGTGCTTGGAAAATAAAACTAAGCAAAAATAATATGAACTAATACTAAGACCATCTGCACTGGTGCACCCGGAGGTGCATAAGAGTGCCACGTCAGAAAAAATGGGGTAAAAAAAAAAAGAAAAAGGATGAACCCAAGAATAAGGGTGCGTGCAGATGGATCCTGTAAAGGTGGGGTTTATGGTGCCAATACCGAGGACACGCATCATTACCTTGTTAAATTGAATGTTTCCGTCATTTTTACATTTTAATAATTTAAAAAAAATTATATATTTGAATGTAATTTAACTTTATTTACATATAGACACCCACTTTGCACATGTTTAGAGGAAAAAAAGTAAGTTATGAGTCCAAAATTAGGGTTCATAAATGGGGTGAAAAAATAAAAATCTGAAATGGGGTTCATAAGCTGACGTGGAACTGCAAAAGTAAGTTATGAGTCTGGAAAGAAATTCACTAATGCGGATGGTCTAATATGAACTTTGAAAATCATTAGAAGATATATAAATTATTTCACATTAAATCATTTTCAATAGGAGAAATTTCTAACCAATTTCAGTCCGATTTTTCAACAAGACAATTAGAGGTTTGGAAATTTAATGACGTTAACATCAACTCCTTAAATGTTCAAATGTAATTTAGTTTCTACTTAAAATTATTGTTCTCACAAAAATTACATTTTGGTATTTAATGTTGCACCACATCATTAAACGTTCGAACATTCGGTTATGACATCAAAATTTGATCAGAAAATTAGGCAGAATTGGTTCTATATCGATCATTTTTTCATGTGCAATATAGTTTGAATACCTTCTAATGATTTTCAAAGTTTGTATTAATATTGATTCATAATCATAGTTAATATTATTTTTATTATTTTTCTTTTTTTTGATAAAAGAGGTAATGGCATAAAATTACCCCTTGAATATAACAATTTTGCACAAAGCTTCATTCATTAGAGCATATCCAACAACTTCTCTAAAAACATTCTCCAAAATGGAGAATTATAAATCACATATTATGAATTTTTGGGGCTAAATTCCAACAGTTTCTCCATTATGGAGTTTACCCCAAAAGATATAGAATTTTCTCCAAATTTAATAAATGATCTCTATTTTTTCCATTCTCTATTTTTTTTAATGTAATTGAAAAACCGTTGGACCAAAATCAAACTTAATATTTTTAAAAACTCAAAGTGGAGAACCTTCTTAAATTCAATATTGCAGTACCATTTAAATATGGTTAGCAATTCAAGATCCGATCCCACTTCTTCGTTATAAGATCTGTTAAATTTGTTAAAAGTTTATTTTACCATTCATTATTATTATTATCATTATAATGGTTAAACATGATATTTTTTTAAAGTTAACAGTGATTTAAAAAATAGAAGGTGAAAAATAGAAAAAGAAATATAAAATTAAAAGGATTAAATCTTCTTGGATGGTTCCTACTTCCTCCTCCAATCTGCCCAGAAAGATATTAAAATTCCACTGAATTTAATCAATCTTACCTTTGTATTTAGGTTTAAGTTCATTTAAGTTCGCCAAGCTTTTTGGTTATCAGATAAAGACAGTCTTGCTTAATATCCTTAGGAGGAGGATCTTGTTTGTTGTCTTAGCTTCACCGTTATCTTTTAGGTAGTAATGATAATATTTCATTCTGGTTGTTATCACCAAGTCTCTCGCACATCAATACATGTTCCTATATAAGCTCATTCCAAAGACTGCGCTTAGTTAGGACTTAACAATGATGGTAGAATATATCGTCACCACATTTTCACGGTAATTGCTATGTTTTCAACCCTAAAATCGTGATTTGGTTGAAGAGGGTAAGCATATTGTTAAACTAGAACGTAAAGATTTGACCCAACACAAACGCACACACGCATACAAGAAGAGGTTCGGATATGAATATCCTACGTCCCCGGGGCCTCAAGAACAAGGCCCTAAATCCACTATGATAGTATGGCAATTACAAGAGTACAACAGCGAACAGATCAAACACAACGAACTAGATCTAGGAAATACAGGAGAACATCAACTATAGAAAGGTTCAAAAAAAAACCCTTAAAACCACAAGTCGTCGGAGACATGCAAGACCCTCTTTGCCTTATGGAGATCTGGAAGCTCCAATCACACCGATGACAATGGCTCCTTGAGCGGAAGCGAGGTAGCTTCTCCTGTACATGCCTTCGTCTTCTTCTTCCTATTCTCACTAGCTCTTCTCCTTTGAACGGAGATGGTGCACCTCTCAAAAACCCTAGATTGCCTCCTAAGGCTCTCTCTCTATCTTCTGAAGGTGTATGAACAGTAAGTGTGAAGTGACCAGCTAGGGTTATGAAGCATCCTTATATAGACGAGCTTCAACCAATACGCTTCGTTTCAGGGTTGCTACTAAGGCATCACTCAGATAGCTCCGAATGGGCCTTAGACTTGTATGGGCCTAAAACCTGCCCAGTTGATGTATGAGCCCAAGCATATTAGATATATGTTATGAACTAACATATATCATATATGCATCTGCTCCTGAAGCCACCTTAGATCCAGCTTAGGTTAGAATGGCTAGGAACTGACTCGAGCCATGTGGCTCGATGTCCCACAAGCCTATTCTTCCCTAAGGGTTCCAAGTTGCTCTATAGTTCTTGTCTTTTATCTCATTACATTTGATCTGTTCAGTTACAAGTATAAAACTTACTAACAATTGCCCTCTTAATTGCCATTTACATATCATAGGACATTAGAATGAATTGTAGAACACAACTCACTCTAGTCACAGGATTTAGGGTATACTCTTTCATCGCCGGCCCTAGCCTTTAGCTTACTTTGTCTCCTCGATGTACAAGGACCTCCTGCATAGCAGGAATTTGTCCTTAGTCACAATCTTGGTTCCAAAGTCTGCTGGGTTGACATCACCACTGATTTTCTTCACCAATACAAGCTGCTCTTCTACTTTCTCACGTATGAAGTGATAGCGGACGTCTATATGCTTTGTTCTCTCATGGTACATCGGGTCTTTACATAATTACAAAGTACTTTGACTGTCAATGTGTAGGGTTGCCTTGTAGGGCCTTCCTTCTATCTCTTTGAGTAGTCCTTGTAGCCACAAAGCCTCCTTGCATGCCTCTGTTGCAGCAATATACTCTGCCTTTGTTGAGGACAGAGCCACAATAGGTTGTAGCTGTGACTTCCATGATATGCAGTTACCAAACCAGGTAAACATAAATGCTGATGTAGATTTCATGTTATCTTTATTGCTTTCATAATCAGAATCTACATAGCCATACAGATTGTTGTTTTCTTCATGCATGCCATAGGTTAGTCCAATAGAAACTGTACCAGCAAGGTATTTCAGAAGATATTTCATAGCAAGCCAGTGTCTCTCCCTAGGTTCAGACATAAAACGACTCAACACACTCACAGAAAAAGCAAGATCAGGTCGTGTACAGATCATGTTATACATGACTGATCCCACAGCTGCATCATATGGGGTTGTTTTCATCTTTGTATAATACTCAGAATCTATCTTAGTAGGTTTTAATTTGGTTAGGTCCAGGTGCCCTCCTAATGGTATAGGAGAGACCTTAAGTCTATCCATATTAAACCTATCCAAGACCTTCTTAGTATAATCAGATTGAGACAACCATAGCTTTTTCTTAGCCCTATCTCTAATGATGTTAATGCCCAAAATGCACTTGGCAGGGCCCAAGTCTTTCATCTCAAAGTTTGATTTTAAGTTCTTCTTAATCTCAGCAATTTTTTCTTATGATTTAGATATTACTAAGATGTCATCAATATAAAGAAACACATAAAGGGGAGACTGACTGCAAATACTCTAAAATAGAAACATGCATCATGCATACTTTTTCTGAAACCAAGCTTTATCATACAAGCATTAAATTTCAGATTCCATTGTCTTGGGGACTGCTTTAGACCATATATAGATTTTTTCAGCAAACAAGCATGGTCAGGTTTATCTGTCCTAACAAATCCCTTTGGTTGGTTCATGTATATAGTTTCAAACAGATCACCATGTAAAAATGCAGTTTTAACATCCATTTGCTCTAATTCAAGATCATAAACAGCAGTCATAGCAAGCAACATCCTCATAGTTTTGTATTTCACAACAGGGGCAAAGATTTCATTGTAATCTTCTCTTTCTTTCTGGGTGAACCCTTTTGCCTCAAGCTGATAGGGTCTATTTTAGTCGTATATTTGCATATTATATTTGATGAAACCATGCGGAAATAATTCGATAAAGATTCGGACGCGGATATGGCGAAAATGACATCCAAGGAGAACTGGGGTATAAGGAGGACGCGGACATAAGATAATGACACATGTCCATCATGCCCACCACCCACGATAACCACACGTGTCAATTCAATAATGACAAGTGTCAAAATATGGGCCACTGGTCAATCCCTATAAATAGGGGATTGAACAGGAGAAGAAGGGGACGGTTTTTTGGAATCACGACAAAAAGAAGGAGAAGAAAGAAGAGTTGGAACGAATCAGAAGTTAACCGCGGGATCTACGTAGTAACCGCAGAGAATTCTGAAGTTAAGAAGGTAGAAAGGGTGCGATATCCTAAACGTCCGCGACGAACAAAACACAAGGTGAATCCCCGCGGACAGGTATGAACCCTTAAATCCTAAAAATGAATGGATGAACTCCCATAAGAATGTGTCGGGTTATTGTAGATTTCACGAACGCGAACAAAGCACGGCCCAGGATGAATAGCGAATAAAACGATTCGCATGTCAGGTAAGTCCGTGAAATACAAAAATGTATACCCGCGTTTAAACCCCCAGGGACCCATCGAAAGTGGGTCCTTTATATAATTTCCTTGGGAGAGCTTCATCACTGGCGCCGTCTATGGGAACCCACTCACCCTGAGGGGTTCAACTTTAAATTTTTTATTTTTTCAGTAAATGAACTACATATGTTTTAGGTCTAGAACACCGCATACCCGCGGTCCCGATTAGACAGCTTTCAAATCTACAGGAAACGCACAGGTCTCTAGAAAAGCCCCCCGCGAAGAAGGAGGGCATGAGAAAGCTCATCTAAAAATATAAGATAACAAACTTCCTTCCAAGTATTTTTACTAACAAAGCTGACAGTAACTCGTGACAGACAGGAAACATGTACAACAACGAAGACTCGGACGAAATGAGCCAAAGCACGATGCCAGAGCAAGAGGCCACCAGCATGTACAACCCATCCGTACTTCAGTCAGGGGAACAACAAAGCATGTGGGCATCACCATATGTGCCCCCTTATTTCCCGGCGTACGTGCCGGAATACATACCGCCTGTATACATGCCACATGGAGTGCAGCAAGAGCCGCATTATTACTTCCAGCAGGTGCCTGAGCCTCAGCCTTATTATCAACCAACCCCCGCGCCGCAATACTATTATCAACCAGCACCAGAGCCTCAACACCAGTATCAACCAATAAACGAGCCGCGGCATTACCATGGTTATGAGAACCCGTACCAAGGCCAACACAGAACCCACTTCCACGAACAGCAATATGACGCGTATGGACAGCCAAACGCGGCAGAGACAATCAATCTGAATCAGTATGGGAACCCAGCACCCGGAGCGTCAGGACACGGATTTGATCCCTTGCATCAGGGTGCGCAAGGGGTTGACATGCGACCCAACAAACATCGACGAGGAGAGCATTCAACTGACGTATCGACTTCCACCAAGTCTGGTTCAACGCAAATGAAAATCGACGTCCCTGATGCTCTGCCCTCTGTTTTCACTCAGGACATTTGCCGAGCACCGGTGCCCAAGCGATGGAGGGATGTGAATCTTATGAAATACGATGGGACCACGGACCCAGAAGATCATATGTGTCACTTCATGACCGCAATGGGGATCAATTAATACAATGATGCCATGCTATGTAGGACTTTCCCATCAACCCTCACCAAGATCGCCTTAACCTGGTTTACTAACCTACCAAAGGGTTCAGTTAGCAGCTTCTCTGATTTGAACCGGATCTTCCAATCCCACTTCGGGAGTGCGCGGTCGAGAAAGAAGACCATGTTGGACTTGAACTCAATCAAGCAAGGAGGAGAGGAAACCCTGGGTCACTTCTTCGCCCGATTCACCAGTGTAGTTGTTCAAATCCCGAACTTCAATCATGAGTCCGCAACTATCATCCTCATGGGAAATCTAGCAGAAGGCGATTTCAAGACTTACTTGTTCAGGAAGAAACCCAGAGACTATGATCAATTAAGAGATCTAGTGTCTCGACAAATAGATGCAGAAGAAGCAGCCGCGTCAAGTTCAAGAGCAAATGGCGGGCATCAAGGCTTTTTCAGCAAGCTGGCAGGAAAGTTCAGGAAGGATAAAGGGGCAGCGAAACTGCCCAAACAACCGTCGGCGGGACACCACCGACAAAATGATGAGGTCCACCTCAATTCGGACAGGAGGGAGGAGCGTCGTCATCAGAGAAATGATCGAAGAGAAGGAGATGACCGCATCAGAACACATCAACCGCGGAGGGATGATTACCATGACCGGGAACACCATCCTCGCGAACACCACCAGAATAGAAGGGACGATCGACACCCGGTCGAGCGTCACATGCAAGACGAGGAATATCCTCGTCATCAAAACAGGAATCCCGACCAGTACAGGGAGCGCGAGGAGGCACCTCAGCCATATCGAGGGAGGGGCCGGGGGCGTCGATGGCGACGAGGATGCCATAACGGTCCCCTACCCCCTCAGGGGTGAGTAAATCAGGCCCCTCGAGAGCAGGAAGGAAGGTTAAGGTCCGCGGTCGAGCGTATCCCAGAACCTGAAGGATGCATCGACACTCTAGCAGGAGGACCCTCTCTTTCAAGAGCTAGCAACCAGGAGAGGAAGAATTATGAACGAGAAGGAAAACAACCACCCTCTGCGACGAGCAGGCGAATTGCCCACACACCACACGCGGAGCTGGTGTTCTCAGCAGGAGACGCGGAAGATGTGAGAATGCCTCACTCCGACCCACTGGTCATACATGCTCAGATAGCAACCAAGACTGTCAAAAGGGTGTTCATTGACACAGGGTCATCAGTTGATATACTTGCATGGGAAGCCTTTTTGCAACTCGGAGTCTCGGCAACGGCACTCAAGCCATACTCGGGGACACTAGTTGCTTTCTCTGGAGACGAAATACCAGTCGCAGGAACCATTGAACTGACGGTGGTGCTCGGATCGGCGCCAAGACGAAGGATGGAGAACATAGTTTTCACCGTTGTGCGAGTCCCAACAGTATACAATGCCTTGCTAGGAAGAGTATCACTCTATAAGTTCCAGATGGTGGTCTCTATCTACCATTTCTTGGCCAAGTTCCCAGTAACAGGAGGAGAAGTAGGCGAGGTCCGCGGACAACAACCAGAGAGTAGGAGCTGTTACCTAACATCCCTGAGAAAGAAAAGAGAAGTGATGCAGGTTGAAGAATATGCCGCGAGCACGACCGAAAAGAAGAAAAAAAACCCGCAGAAAGAGCTTGTGGAAGAGACCGATCAAGAGGGTACCTGTACTGAAGCAGAGTTGGAGGTAAGACCCGCGGCTAGAGAAATTCCAACCGCTGATGAGAAACAGGTTCACTTCCCATTCTCCAACCCTGAAGAAAAAGTATATATGGGGCAAGCATTAGAGCCCGAAGAGAAGGAGCACGTCATTGATATGATAGCAAGGTCGAGAGACATCTTCGCCTGGTCACCGAAAGATCTACTGGGAGTTCCTCCGTCAATCGCCTTGCACACACTCAGGATAAAACATGATGCTAGACCGATTGCTCAGAAAAAGAGAAAGATGGCACCTGAAAAGGCCCTCTCCGCGAAAGAAGAAACAGAAAAATTACTGGATGCCGATTTCATTGAGGAAGTAGAAGACTCTGAATGGCTGTCCAATGTGGTTCTGGTCAGAAAGTCAAATGGGAAGTGGCGTATGTGTGTCGATTTTTCTGATCTCAACAAATCGTGTCCCAAGGATAGCTACCCACTTCCCTCAATTGATGAGTTGGTTGATGAAACCTCCAAGAATGCCGTCCTCAGTTTTCTGGACGCGTATTCAGGATATAACCAAATCCGTATGGATCTGCTTGATAAGAAGGCCACAACCTTCATTACAAATCAGGGGATCTTCTGCTATCAGGTTATGCCGTTCGGACTGAGAAATGCAGGGGCCACATTCCAGAGGACTGTTGACAAGATCTTTCGAGCCCACACTGGGAGAAACGTATCAATCTATGTGGACGATATTGTGGTAAAAAGCTTGAGGGCAGAAGATCACGCTGTTGATCTACAGGAGACCTTCGACTCTCTAAGGCGCGAAGGATTGAATCTGAACGCGGAAAAGTGTGTTTTCGGCGTTAACTCTGGGAAATTTTTGGGATTCTTGGTTAGCCAGCGAGGAATAGATGTAAATCCTGAGAAGATTGCAGCGATTCAAGGCATGCGTCCACCCAGAACGATCAAGGAAGTCCAGGCTCTCAACGGCGCTGTCAACTATCTCAGCCGATTCTGCTCTTGCCTCGCAGATAAATCTCTGCCTTTCTTTGCTCTGCTAAAAAAGAAAGGGCCCATCCAGTGGACGCCGGACCTGCAGCAAGCCTTCGAAGGGATGAAAGATTACCTGACGAAGTTGCCAACCCTACACCGACCAGAAAGACTTGAAGACCTACACCTCTACTTGGCCGTCAGGAGTGCAACCATCAGTGCAGTGCTCACCCGCGAAGAAAAGTATCCAATTTACTACGTAAGCAGGGTCTTGCAAGATGCTGAAACAAGATATGAACCGATCGAGAAAATGATTATGTGCTTAGTATTCGCGGCAAGGAGACTGCGGCCTTACTTCCAAGACCACCCAGTCCAGGTTTTGACTAACCTACCTTTAAGGCAAATCCTGCACTCCCCTTGCCTCTCAGGACGGATGACAAAATGGGCAGTGGAATTGTCGGAGTTTGACGTCGACTACAAACCATGGAAGGCAGCGCTGGCACAAACCCTGGCGGATTTTATCTGTGAAACAAGTTTTGAAGAACGGGCATCATTTGAAGACGGGAGTTGGGTTTTGAAAGTTGATGGAGCAGTCAATCAAGCAGGTTGTGGAGCTGGTATAGCTTTAGTATCCCCTAAAGGACAGGTAGCGAACTACGCTTATAAGCTCACCTTCCAAGCAACAAACAACGAGGCTGAGTATGAAGCTCTCATAGCAGGTTTGGAAATAACCCTGTCGCGAGGAGCTAGGAGCGTAACGGCGTATACAGATTCTGAGGTCTTGGCGAGGCAAATAGAAGGGGAATATGAGTCCAAAACAGGTTTGATGCCAGATTACTTGAGAAAGGTCCAAGCCTTGCGGAGAGCCATTCTGAAGTTCAAAATAACGGCAGTCCCGAGGGAAGAAAATCGGCAGGCAGACGCTCTGGCAAGGGTAGGCGCGGCAATGCCATCCGAGGTCGGCGCGGAATTCATGTTCGAAAAGAGAGAAGGTCGTGGACTTGTAAAAGAAGTTTTCTTCATTGAAACAAACGGAGAAAACGACTGGAGGACGCCAATAGCGGAATATCTGGAAAAAGGAATTCTCCCCACAGAAAGGCACGAGGCCAAACAAGTCAAGATAAGAGCGGCAAGATTCACTGTCCACGATGGACAGCTTTACAAGAAAGGATTTACACAGCCTGATTTAACATGTGTTGCCATAGAAGAAGGAATGATGATTGTACAAGAACTACACTCTGGAATATGTGCACACCACCAAGGTTGGAGAGCATTGACAGTCAAGATCATGAGGACGGGATACTATTGGCCAACGATGAAGCAAGACGTTCAAGAATTCATCAAGAAGTGTGACGCGTGTCAAAAATATGGAAATGCTATCCATCAGCCCGCGGAAATGATGAAGGAAATATATGGTGCATGCCCTTTCTCCCTTTGGGGGATGGATATTCTAGGTCCATTTCCAACTGCGCCTGGCCAATTGAAATACGTGATTGTGATTGTGGACTACTTCACTAAGTGGGTAGAGGCAGAAGCAATGGGACTCATCACTGCTGAAAAGGTGAAGAAATTCTTGTGGAATAACTTAGTATGCCGCTTCGGAGTCCCGGAGTCGATCATCACCGATCACGAACCTCAGTTCGACTGCGAAACCATCCGCAGTTTTTGTAAAGACCTCCATATTAATCTCAAATTCTCATCTGTAGCACATCCTCAGACGAACGGGCAAGCAGAAGTCACCAATCGGCAAATTTTGGAAGGCATACGGAAGAAATTGGGAACCACGGCCAAAGGGAGATGGGCGGAACTCCTTCCTTTAGTGCTATGGTCTCACAGGACATCCCCGAAGACGCCGACAGGGGAGACACCCTTTTCTCTGGTTTACGGTGTAGATGCGGTCATACCGATTGAGCGGATGATTCCGTCGGCTCGCGTTTCCGGATTCAAACCGCAGACCAACGAAGAAGCGCTTGAAGTAGAGATGCATCTGAGGGAAGAACGAAGAATGATGGTAGCCTTGAAAGCAGAAGAGTACAAAAGACGGGCTGCAAGGTACCACAACCAGAGAGTTCGGCCGCGACAATTCCAGAAGGGAGACCTAGTCCTACGACGGGTACAGACTAGAGGAAAACTGGATGCTAACTGGGAAGGTGCATACGTAGTAGCCGACATCATTCAAACTGGCGCATACAAGTTAAAGAATGAAAAAGGAGAAATCCTGAACAAGACATGGAACGCCGACTGTCTAAAAAAGTACTTTGTGTAAATTTTGAAACACTGTTCTTTGATTCAATAATCGCCCCCGCAGGAAGTTGAATGAGCGGTTAGCGGGCGTTTTCTATAAATTACTGGGTGACCAAAAGCTTTAAAAGACGCTGGAGCTTACTCCGCGTCACTCCCTTGATTGAGACTCTTGATCTCTCAAGGTCGAGCCAACGAGCGTGAAGATAGCTGACGCTGGAGCTTACTCCGCGTCACTCCCTTGATTGAGACTCTTGATCTCTCAAGGTCGAGCCAACGAGCATGAAGATAGCTGACGCTGGAGCTCACTCCGCATCACTCCCTTAATTGAGACTCTTGATCTCTCAAGGTCGAGCCAACGAGCGTGAAGATAGCTGACGCTGGAGCTCACTCCGCATCACTCCCTTGATTGAGACTCTTGATCTCTCAAGGTCGAGCCAACGAGCGTGAAAATAACTGATGCTGGAGCTCACTCCGCGTCACTCCCTTGATTGAGACTCTTGATCTCTCAAGGTCGAGCCAACGAGCGTGAAGATAACTGACGCTGGAGCTCACTCCGCGTCACTCCCTTGATTGAGACTCTTGATCTCTCAAGGTCGAGCCAACAAGCGTGAAGATAGCTGACGCTGGAGCTTACTCCGCGTCACTCCCTTGATTGAGACTCTTGATCTCTCAAGGTCGAGCCAACAAGCGTGAAGATAACTGACGCTGGAGCTCACTCCGCGTCACTCCCTTGATTGAGACTCTTGATCTCTCAAGGTCGAGCCAACGAGCGTGAAGATAGCTGACGCTGGAACTTACTCCGCGTCACTCCCTTGATTGAGACTCTCGATCTCTCAAGGTCGAGCCGATGAGCGTGAAGACAACAAACGTCGGAGATTTCTCCGCGTCGCTCCTCTGACCGGGATGCGCGACTCCTCAAAAATCAAAATAATTGGTAACAAAGTTTAATGTTATGATCATAATCTAAAAACTCCGAGGAGTACTACTACGAATAAGCGTCACAAGAGAAACATTCGATCCGTCGGTCTCATAACACACATAAATAAATAAGAAGGACACAGATAAACGTTGCAACAACTACATAAAAGATTTCACACATCTGGGAGGATGACCGGCCTCGGAGGCGACATAACCCAATCGTTCTCCACACAAATGGATCCCTCGTCAAGCACACGAACGTCGAAGTAAACACCACCACGATGGCGAAAAACCATGACTGTCCCCATTCCTAGCCCTTGAGATGCAACAAAATCACTCCAACCACCAACAAGCCAAAATATCCCATAATCTCTTTTGACTATCTGAATTGGGGAATCCACAGCTGAGCCCAGGGATAAAAAGACTTGAGTTGGGTCTGTAACACCTGTCTCATACTCGAAAAGAGCAGGGAGCGACTGGGAGAGAACAAAAACGAATAAGATATGAAGAAAAGAGTAATCCTTCTCAAAAGGAAAAAGAAGGTAACTCACTCGTTCTTGCAACTGATCTTCAAAATCCAAGGCTAGGTAAAAAGCCCAGGGAGTTACACTTGATGCGTCTATTTGGAAATAAGGAAATGCTGGAGAAGAAAACACAATTGTGCCTCGCTTATATAAAGCCCCACAAGGGGAAGGAGACGGAATGTATTTTTGAAAGATTCTTTCAGGATCCTCAAAAGAAGAGCACAACCATCACGGCCAAAGACTTACTGAAGATATAACTTGAAAAGACAGGTCTAAATCACACGAAAACCGAGAAGAATCTTGGACACCGTTTTAAAACATCAAAATAGGAGGAATGATGAAAACCACTTTTATTCGTTACATGCGAAAAAAGAAAGATACATATCAACAGAGACAGCCTCCTCAGCTTACAAAACAAATACGAGAATAACTAGTCACGGATAAGAGCCGTTAGTCAAAATACTAGCGTTCTCGAAAGGAGGATGGCCAACGATCTCATCCCCGTCCTCCAAACCCATGATTTGGATTTCAAAACGAGCATTCCCTTTGTGGATAAAAACCATAGAGGATCCGACCGCGAGCCCATGAGACTCGATAAAATCTCCCCATCCTTGACGAAGCCAATACATCCCATAATCACCCTTATGAACACGAACTGGAAAATCGCATAAGAGGTGAGATGAAAGAAAAACTTGCTCGGGAATAACACCCGCGAACTCACCCTCAAAACGCATGGGCAAGAGCTGAAAACAAAAATAGAACAAAGGGTCAGATGCAAAGAATGGATGCTATCAAGACCAGCATTCCAAAGAGGACTTACCAAGCGGAATGTTTGATCGACGCGGTCAATCGATTGAAAGAAAGCCCATCTACCCGCTCTAGAAACAGCCATAAGCACGATTAAAGTACAAAGAAAGCAGTTGTGAAATAATAAAAAAAGGGAAAAGTAAAAGATACCCCCTATAAAAGCCGGGGGAGCAACATGCATGACTGCCATCTGGCATAAGATTCCTCTGAAGATAAAAAATATAGGCTCGTCAACCAAGATGGTAGAATAGTCACGAGAACTGCAGAAGCAAGCTCAGTGAAATGACTTGACATTCAGGAACAACAGACAAAAATTTTTAAATCAGGCGAAATTCAGGCCTGAATCAAACACGCGGCCTAAGAAACACCACGTGGAGAAACCCCAGAATAAAAAGCTAAAACACGCGGCATGTTTGAACAAATATAAGAACCCCGTAAAATCCTGTAGGAATTACCATACGCAAAATAAAGAAATGGAATTCGAAAATCCACCAAAAGCTTTTTACAGAATTATCGTTACAGAAGAACAACTTCAATCTCTACGCCTCCCACTGATGTACGTCCTCCTAGAAGAGGATGCACATTGCCTGGTGCATCTGTGGTCTCGATCCAACCGCGAGCATGAAGTCAAAGTCGAAGTAGACGCGGATGGAATTTATTGGTTCACAGACGAATGGCCCGGATTTGTAGAAGCCAACAGGATAAGCGTTGGAGTTGCTCTGATTTTTGTATACCAGGGAGATTCAATCTTCGAGGTCTATGTCGCAAATCCAGACTGTGATTACAACGGAATAGAAGAACGCGGATAAAGAACCACTACGAGGACGGCCAGCCTTGTAATCCCACTACTCTTAAAAAATGTGTGTGTAAAAGAACGGAGTGACGTTCTAGCTAAATAAGGTCTAGAGACCATATAATGCTGTCTGTTTTAAAATAAAAAGAGTAGGTCCCTACATTTCAGAACTTCATAAGCAAAACATTTCCTTTATTCACGAGCTAAACTCATACAGCGAATAGATTTTCTCAATTTATAAACGGCTCAGCATGAGTCGCTAGAAGAAACAGCTGAGGCATGACCCTCAATTTCAGCACATTCCAGATCACGCCGCGGACAAACTTTAAAACGAGCGCGATCCATATAGAAAAAAGTCATCGATGACCCAACAGTAAATCCGTGATGAGCAACAAATCTATCCCAGCCACGACGAAGGTATAAGCGACCATCAGATCCTCTTTCCACTTCAACCCGAAGATTTTTAATGGCATAAGAAGCCAAGAAAATCCTCTGCGGAGGAGAAGATTTAAACTCCTCCTCAAACTGAGGAGGGAGAGGCTGTCAAAAAGAAACACACGTCAAAGGATTGAAGTTGAAGAAAGAGGAGGAAAAAGAAACATTTGAAACCAAGACTATCGAGAAAATCATACAAGCGAAGAAAGATGATCGATGCATTCCAAAGTTCTGAAAAACGCCCAAGGGTTAGAAGTCCCAAGCGCCATGAGTCCTTATCAAATGAACAACCACAGGCATGATGAACTAAAGACCTAGGTCAAGAGTTTTTTAAAAAAAAAGGGGGGAAGTGGAAGGAGAGAAAAAAGGCGTATTTGAGCATGGCAAACAAGTGGCAAAAACTTTTCATCAACCGCAACACAAGTGGCCGAGCCGATAAAACGATAAACAAGAGAAAGAAGAAAAGGAGATGTTCGCTACGAAAGGGTAATAATATACAGAAGTACAACCCCGTAAATGGGTTAGTAAGAGCCATTGTCTGAACATAAAGGAACACAGGATTGTTCGGTTACCACAAAAGTTAATTACAAAACTGGCCCGCGCCAGCAAAGTATGATAAGAAAAGAAAATTAAACCCCCCAAGCCTCAAGGATTAGCAGCAACATCAACTTCTTCATCATCGGAATCCTCCTCGTCCGAGATTTCCTCCCCTGCCATCTCTTCCGGAGTCAATCCCCAATCCGCAACCGACAAGCTCGCCTCAAATTTCTCCAAAGGGACGCCTGGATTAGCCTGCGAGCGGACAACGCTTTGGTTGATACCAGCGGACATCCCTTTCCGGAAGTAACTGAAGCACTTGTCCTTTAAGAGCTCTACCCCCTCTGGAGATCGTAGACATGGTTTAGCTATCGAGGAGAGGAAAGAAATGCCCGTGTCGGTTTTGAACCATTCGGAAGTTAAAAATTTAAGACCTGCAGGGGATTCCAACCACTGAAGCGCAACCTCCTGAGGAACCTGGGACTGAAGCTTCTCCAATTCCTGCTTCACTAAGGCACGATCTTCTTCAACGATGGAATGCTCCACTTGAAGATCTCTGAGACGTGCTTCGGCTGTCTCCAGTTTCTTTTTCATTTGCGCCGCGGACTGTTGAAACTCTTCTCCTTGGCGGCGTAAAGCATCCGAATTTGAAAGCTCCGCGTCAAGCTTGGAGGACAAAGAGGAATTTTGCTCCTTCAAAGCAGAGATTTGCTCGCCAGCAGCCTGCAACTTCTCATGAAGTTCCACGGATCGCTTTTTGAATTTTTCCACTGAAGAAGGGTCGCCAACAGTGTTGCCCAATGTCCTCAGCTTGTGGTTCAACACTTTCATCTCCGAGGCCTTCTTAGAAAGCTCCGCTTCATAAAAAGTCAGTCGCCTCTCCGAGTCGATTTGGAAACTCCTAACCTAAAGAAATCAAGATAGAAGTGAAAATAAGGAGACAAGGACTGAGCGATGACTTGATCAAAAATGAAAGATCCCAACAACAAACTTACCCACTCGGCCGCACGCTCGAACTGAAGGGAAAATTCATCCCACTCCAAGCGACGCACCCATGATCGTTCATTCCGCGCAAATTTATCAGAACCACGCAGGCGAACGAGCTCGTCAACCCCGAAGCCGGGGATGCGGAACGTGGGCAGGGCGTCATCTCCCTGAAGGAAAAGCGCCTCCTCTTCCCCGCTTCCAGAGGCACGAGATGAACCAGCGGTTTTCTTCCTTTTCTGAGGACGAGAAGCGCCCACATCCAAAGGACAGGGACGTTTCTCGCGGGCATCTGAAACCATGACCTCAGTTTCCACCACAGGGTCGTTGGCTCTCTCTGCATCCTCAACTGTTGCACCTTGGGGGGCAGCGGACGGGCGGGGAGCACGCTTGGCGGATTTCTTCTTTCTCGTTTTTCCGCTTTCTTGAACGTAATGGCGATCGGCCAAAGAACTCAAATCCATCAGGTCTGCCAAAAAAGAAAACAAAAAGAAAAGGCGTAAAAAACTGCTCGCGAACTCACAGCTCTTCTGAGATGTATAAAAGTATATAAATGGTATATGTGAAACGCCAAGAAAATCACAAAAATAAAAGATGGTAAAGACTAAAGCAGACACCTAATCGCGGATGAGGCAGACTCAACCCCGCCATCTCAAGACGAAGAGCCGAAACCATCCATCGCCACGGTAACTTTGGCTCATGAACGAAAGAGTCCTTAAACTTATCTAGACGTGCAACCCATGGCTATTTGACCGCACTAAACCACACAGGTACGGTCTTGAACTCAAGACAAACGCCGGCCTTGTCGCGAACAAGAAACCACTTATGTTTCCAGTTCGGTTTGCTGGAAAGTCTCTCAATATAACTGCAACTGGAGTTGCACTGATAGAACCGAGGATCTTGAGGCCCTCTCTTCGAGGAAAAGATGCTGAGCATTAGCTCTTTCGTCGGAGGCACACCAATATCCATGCAGCGCATCACAAAGCTGGCAAAAAACATCCAACAATTCGGTACAACTTGCGCGGGGCTCAAATTGTACTCGGACAAGAAGGCTATGAACAGAGGATGAAGAGGCAGGCGGAATCCTTGGGATAAACTCGCCGCGTACACTACCAAGCAGTCCTCATAAGCATCTAAGCACCCTCCACCCTCTGAGGGAAGAAACAATTCCACGCCTGCTGGCCATGGAAATATTCGGGCTAAAGCTTCAACGCTTGAAAGATCAAGCAAAGTTGTACATCCTCGCACCTCTTGGTTAGGAGAACGACGCGGACGAACTCTCTCGGAGATGACAGGATGAGAAGGTTGAGGGTCACGAAGGGAGAACTCTCCCCGAAAAGAACAAGAATCCAAGTCGTCAAGAGAATAGGACGGGAAGTCGAGGTCGCTAAGGACATCCTTCAAGCGAACCCTTGCACACTTCTCGGCAAAACCAACGGGAGACTCAGCATAAGGGACCCAAGACAACTCAGATTCCCGACCACTGGTTGACGGACGTGGGCTAAGGGAAGCACCCGCGCCAGATTGAGCTTGAGTCTCCACATCCATTGGATGAACGTCATCTCCCTTCGAAGAAGAAGAAGTTAAAAAAGGAGAGGAATAATAATCAGGGTCAAAGCGGTTCCGTCGTCGCCTCACCTTAATTGGGTCGCCAAAGGGACCCACGCGGTCTGGGGAAGAAATACTGGAGGAAGACGAGTTGGAGGAACTTTCTAAGTCGGAGGATGAACTCCCGCTAGAAGATGAAGAAGAAGAGTCCAAGACAACCGCGGGAGGATCCCCTCCTGAAACCGAGGGTAAACCCTCTCTCCATCCTTCCTCCCTCTCAAACTCATCCAGCGCGTCCGGGTTCCCCTCAAAGTTAGCCATCCTTGAAGGAATTAAAAAGCTGATCTGAAAAGGAACCCGTACGCGGACCAAAAGATCAAAAAACCCCAAAGAAACAGAACTGGAAAAAAGGGAAGGATCCGAACGGATTTAAGAAGGGGAAAACTAAAGTTTTTTAACAAAAATAATAATGTTAAACAACAGCATTCAAGAATATTTCAAGGCTAAGTTAAGAACCCTAGAACAAAGATTGAGATTACCTTAGAAGGACGAAGAACAACCGGAAAACTCAACCGGAAAATGAAGAACAACCGGAAAGCTCAACCGGAAGACGAAGAACAGCCGGAAAACTCAACCGAGAAGCGAAGAGACCAACGGGAAACTCTGAAAAAACGAGGAACTGAGCAAACGCCACAAGCAGACAAAAGATGAGAAGTGTAAAAGTAAAAACGGAACGGGGTAATTTATAAAAAATTACCGACTCTTCAGTTCCCCACAAAAACAATATGGGCCGTGGAAAAGCCTTAGCGGACCTAAAGCTATCTTTTAACAGGCCTATTAATGCTGTTCAGGACAGGAAGTACGAAATTACCCCCTTAGAAAGGAAGGAAGGAACATATTTCCGCGGGTAAAGATCGAATCGTCTCAAGCTCTCATGGAACTCAACCCGACCCGAGGAGCTGTGATGAAACCATGCGGAAATAATTCGATAAAGATTCGGACGTGGATATGGCGAAAACGACATCCAAGGAGAACTGGGGTATAAAGAGGACGCGGACATAAGATAATGACACATGTCCATCATGCCCACCACCCACGATAACCACACGTGTCAATTCAATAATGAAAAGTGTCAAAATATGGGCCACTGGCCAATCCCTATAAATAGGGGATTGAACAGGAGAAGAAGGGGACGGTTTTTTGGAATCACGACAAGAAGAAGGAGAAGAAAGAAGAGTTAGAATGAATCAGAAGTTAACCGCGGGATCTACGTAGTAACCGCAGAGAATTCTGAAGTTAAGAAGGTAGAAAGGGTGCGATATCCTAAACGTCCGCGACGAACAAAACACAAGGTGAATCCCTGCGGACAGGTATGAACCCTTAAATCCTAAAAATGAATGGATGAACTCCCATAAGAATGTGTCGGGTTATGGTAGATTTCACGAACGCGAACAAAGCACGGCCCAGGATAAATAGCGAATAAAACGATTCGCTTGTCAGGTAAGTCCGTGAAATACAAAAATGTATACCCGCGTTTAAACCCCCAGGGACGCATCGAAAGTGGGTCCTTTATATAATTTCCTTGGGAGAGCTTCATCAATATTAGGACAATTTCATGCATATTATACATATTTTATAGTTATTTAGTATTATTAGGTTTTCGGAGTCTACACGTGTATTTTATTTATTTCAGGTATTTTTCGCATTTGACAAATTATAAGAGATCGGAGTGAGTTGCAAACCGATGAAATTACGGATCAACTGGTTAGTTGGGCTAATGAATTGGCGGAGATGAAGGCCACGTGATTGTTTGGGCTCACAACTTCACAAGTGCTGCCCTGCTTTTGTTTTATTAATATAATAATTAGTTGGATAGATAGAATTGTATATATTAAACTATTATATTTATATTAGGATAGGAATAGATGGATTTAAGTTAGGATGTTAGTTTACAGTATGATATATATACATTCATACGGCAAAAGTGGGAGGTACTGACCGTGACTATTAACCCTAAAACCCTAATTATGTTTTGTTTTATTTTTATGGAGATTTAAACTCTTTCGTTTCGTCTATGGATTGAAGCTTTGGTTTGATAAAGCTTTGGTGTGTAGAGAATCAATTATATGTTAAATGCTGACTCGTAGCTTGGTGTTGCATGTATCCTGGTTAATCCTTAATCTTAATGCTACTATTAGGTTAAATCTTGACCGTGTTAGGGTTATCTAATTAGTAAGGTTTACTAGGACTCGTAGGACTAGTAATTTACACAAGATCAGGACAGGAACAATAATAGGATGAAAAGAGAACTTGAAGACGAATCGAGGATCAACTGACCAAACTAAAGTGGATATTTGTAGATGAAACTATTTTCTTAATTGTTTTCTCCATTAATTTGTTTATAGTTTATTTTATTTTCTTTCTTATTCTCAAACACAAAACCCTTTGTTTCCTCTTAATTGGTAAATAGACTTTACTTAGGAATAACTTGATTCTCTGTGGGATCGACTCCTTACTTGCTTGTTATACTTAGTTAGTTAGTTTGGATTTATTTTGATAGGGATTGAGACGACAAAAATCCTTCTGTCAAATTGGCGCCGTTGCCGGGGAAGTCATAGTTTATTTCTTTGTTTTGTGTGTTTATCAATTATTTTATATAACTAACTCACCTCCATAGTTGGAGATATTTGTTTTTGTGTTTGTGTGTCTAGGTGGTTCACTCTAAAGATGACTCATGGTTTATATTGTGATTTTTGCGGAGTTACTAATCATATATTTGAATATTGTCCGGTGTTTAGAGTTCCGATCCAAAAGGTTGAGGAAGTATACCATATTGAGGAAGTATACCTTATGTGCAAAACTCAACTTTCTCGTGAGATGGATAGCATACATGAGATTTCACAATTGGAGATCCAAATTAGACAGATAGAGCCTCCATGTCTCACTCTGCAAACATCACAAGAATCGTCCATGTTGCCCTTTATGGAAGAACACTTTGCTGCAATGGAGTCCCAACTTACAATGATCCAAACTGATTTCAATAGTGAGATGAAGCAGATCCAAGTGGCTCAACAAATTATGATTCCAATTATTTCAGAGATTTTTCTTATGCAGACCGAGGTGGTTGTCAGTGACGACTACGCTATCATCTCTTTTGACGAGGACATCTTAGAAGATTAGATAGATGAGCAAGATGAGGAAAATTTCACAAAGAGGATTCTATTGTTTGAATTTAAGGAGGGTGCATATTTTGATAAGCCACCAATGGAATTGAATTGGGGGTATTACATATCCTTTGCAGAGAGTCATACTCGCATATTTGATAAGTTAAAACGATTTTTGTCTGCAATTTTATTTAGTTTTAGTTTATTAATATATTATGCAGGCTTATGTGGGATATGTGCCAACGAGTTTGACAAGTTGTTGAGGGCGTTAACAATGTCTGAATCGATCTTAGAGAGAACAAGGTATGTTTTTTTTATTATTTTATTTTATTTTTTCTTTTAGGTCGGAATAATTTTTATTGTTATTTTTAAAATTTGACTTTCCTTTTATTTGATTTTACTGGTTTAGAATTTTATTTTCTGGTTTAGTATTTTATTTTCTGATTTAGTTAGATTTTTTTTGTTATAAATTTCATCCTTTATTTAAAAAGAAAAAAAATTTAAAAAAATTTCAGAAAATCACTTAAAAAAAACCGGCTCCGTGTTTCCTTTCCCCTCCACCGGCGCTGCACCATCAGCCCATCGCACCACCTCTTCACCCTCTTCCTTTCCTTTCTCCCGAGTCCCGATCCATCGCAAACCACCACCGCTTCTCCGCCCTTCTTCGCCGCCCCCTATTCCTCCAGCCCTCGTCTCCACTTCCTTTCCCTCTCGTCTCTCCGTTCGCTTTCTCCCTCCGCCGGCTATCATCTCTGACTGCTTGCAATCGAGCCACTTCGGCCATCTGAAGCCGTCGGTCGCCACCACCGCTCCCTCTTGGAGCTACAGTTGCCCTCGCTCTGATCCAGTCCAACTCGCCGGGGTTGTTGTTGTTCCGTGTGGCCATGATTCCTTGGATTCCAATTTTGGTTAGGTAAGTGCAGGTATCTTCTCCCTGAGCTAAGTGTTTATCGATTTCGATTTTGGGATCGTCCGGACTGATTGTGTGCTTATTTAATGTTGAACTGATTGAGTCGTCCATTGATTTTGCTCGAGTTCGATTGTTGTGGGTTGGGTGAATGCCTGATTTTGCTTCAGCTTCATGATTGAAATTGTCGAGTTGGTAATTGATAATGTGCTAGGAAATCTATTGTGCTGGACAGGTGCTTGAACTGCTACATTGTTGATGTTTTGCTATTCAACTTTCAGCTCTGGATGTTAAGTGAGAAATGTCTGAATTTTAAGTGTTGCTTGTGTTTACCTTGATTAGGGGGAGTAGTCCTATGATTTTCTGGCTTTTGAGCATTCTCCTAGACTAGAGTATAGTACTATGAGATTGTTCCATTGGGTCGGTTTACTCTTGAGTTGGTTTACTATTGATTTTGTGAAGATGACCTAATGTTGATTTTGAAACTTTCATGCCTTGAACTCTCTGTAGCTGATCAGTTTCTTCTTGTAATGTCTAAAATCAGCTGGGTTATTTTTGCTACTCTCTAAGTTTGTTGGGTTGTGCTTTATTTGGCCTAAGTGATTTTTATGACCGGTTCTTGTCCACTTGCTTGTCTCATGCTCCCTGTATCCATCAAATTGTTCATGATTTACTTCCGAAATATGGATGAGCCTGAGCATCGGGGCTGATTTTTTTTTGGTTTGATTGGTTTTTGTTATTCCTTGAGCTTGGATGTTTTTACTATGCTTGGATGGTTGGATTGTTTTTCTTGTGTGTTTTCTTTTACTTTTGTCTTGGTTAGGACCTTTCACAAGGAAAACGGTGCCTATATTTTCCCACCTCCAAGAAGGATCACAAATGCCAATTGCATCCAAGTTGTTACTGGAAGCTTCTGCTGAACACCCAGGGCTGTAATTTCGACTCTTTTATCATGTTTTAAGGGTGTTAGTACTTAGGAATAGTCACCTATTATGATGATTTTTATGCTTTTGATATTCCTTTATTATTGAATTGAATCTGCTGCTGATTACTATTCTAGTTTTGCTTGTTTTTGCTACTGTGAACTGCCGGCCTCATTCCTACGAGTTACTGCTGCATTTTTCTAGTGGAATTTTGCTGCTGAATTTCCCTGAGGATATCACTTGTTTCTTCCTTCCTCCGGATTTGAATTGAACGTTTATGTTCAATATGCCTGATTAATGGTGAGTTTCCTCTACCTATTTCATTCTTTTTCTTTACTTTGAGGACAAAGTAAGATTTTAAGCATGGGGTGGGGAAGTCAAGTGTAGCTCCGTATTTTATATATGTTAGTTTTCATTTTTCTTCAATTTTTGTTATGCATTGCATTATAGGTTTCATTATAGGTTGCATTATAGGGTGTTTGATAATTATCTCATGGTTGTAGTAAGTCATTGAGTCTTTGTTTTTTTTTTATTTGTTAGTTTTTCTTTTAATTTTGATAGGAAAGATGTTTCTATGATTGGTATGACCTCGATGATGATATATGGTTTTTCATGGCTTAAAAGTTAATAAACTTGAATTATCATTGAATAACGACACTTGTGGGATTTCTATATATGATCTGGATTATGAGCTTTAGTAATAACTTGATTATTGGTTGGATGTTCAGTTTAGAGCAATCTTTAATATTGATATGATTTCTATTGTATATGTCTAAACCCCGGATGAAAAGCACTAGTAAATTCGGTTATCTGTTTGATGTGATTTTTGTTGTGATTGGATATATGTTTAATGTGATTTAATATATGTTGGGTTGATGAGTGTAAGGAGGATAAAATTCACTTGCACCGCTCGAGGAGGATAAAATTCACTCGAGTGAAAAGAATTATCAATAAACCAATGATCGAGGAGGATAAAATTCACTCGACGCTCATGAGAATTATGAAAAAAAATACGGTTAGTAACCGATCCTGTTTGTAGAGGATAAAATTCACACAAAGAAGAAGAAAAAAAATAATTAGAACATACTTTGAAAAAAGAAAGAAAAATAAGAGCTTTATTGAAACTCCGAAGTAGAAAAGGCTAAGTAATCTATGGGTGTTTATGACTATTTTTAAGTATGCTTAACGATTTTGATTGCTCAATACATTATGAATGCAAGCATCCCCTGAACCTAATCTTGTTTAAGCAATGAGTATGAAGGGTTTGATGTGGGTCTCATAGTGTCATAACTATTTTGAGCTTAACGTAATAAATACTTCTGTAGCCATGAGAACCATACTGATGAGTGATCATTCATAGAAATTTCTTTGAGTCTCTTGTCTTTCATTTTGAGTTTGTCTTTGTTTCGTGATTAGTGTTTGGGGACAAGCAAAAGTCTAAGCATGGGGTAGTTTGATAGGGTCTATTTTAGTCGTATATTTGCATATTATATTAGGACAATTTCATGCATATTATACATATTTTATAGTTATTTAGTATTATTAGGTTTTCGGAGTCTACACGTATATTTTATTTATTTCAGGTATTTTTCGCATTTGACAAATTATAAGCGATCGGAGTGAGTTGTAAACCGATGAAATTACGGATCAACTGGTTAATTGGGCTAATGAATTGGCGGAGATGAAGGCCACGTGATTGTTTGGGCTCACAACTTCACAAGTGATGCCTTGCTTTTGTTTTATTAACATAATTAGTTGGATAGATAGAATTATATATATATTAAAATATTATATATTTATATTAGGATAGGAATAGATGGATTTAAGTTAGGATGTTAGTTTACAGTATGATATATATATACATTCATACGGCAAAAGTGGGAGGGACTGACCGTGACTATTAACCCTAAAACCCTAATTATGTTTTGTTTTATTTTTATAGAGATCTAAACTTTTCCGTTTTGTCTATGGATTGAAGCTTTGGTTTGATAAAGTTGTGAGATTTCTATTCTTGTTTTATTTCTATTTATTCGTATTGATTCTTTTGCGAATATTGTTGATTTCTTCTAGTCCATACAACTAGTTGAGATTATTGCTAGGATTTTGTAGATTCCTCATAGAGAACCTTAACCCATAGTAGCAATCATGCCTTTTTAGGACTCGTAGGACTAAACTGGTGTGTAGAGAATCAATTATATGTTAAATGTTGACTCGTAGCTTGGTGTTGCATGTATCCTGGTTAATCCTTAATCTTAATGCTACTATTAGGTTAAATCTTGACCGTGTTAGGGTTATCTAATTAGTAAGGGTTACTAGGACTCGTAGAACTAGTAATTTACACAAGATCAGGACAGGAACAATAATAGGATGAAAAGAGAACTTGAAGACGAATCGAGGATCAACTGACCAAACTAAAGTGGATATTTGTAGATGAAACTATTTTCTTAATTGTTTTCTCCATTAATTTATTTATAGTTTATTTTATTTTCTTTTTTATTCTCAAACACAAAACCATTTGTTTCCTCTTAATTGGTAAATAGACTTTACTTAGGAATAACTTGATTCTCTGTGGGATCGACTCTTTACTTGCTTGCTATACTTAGTTAGTTTGGATTTATTTTGATAGGGATTGAGACGACAAAAATCCTTCTGTCACAAGCCTAGCTTTGTATCTAGGTGGGTCAGATTTATTAACTCCATCTTTCAACTTATAAATCCATTTGCAATCTATCAGTCTAGCATGCTTGGATTTAGGCACAAGAATCCAAGTTTTGTTCACATACATGGAATCAATTTTATCTTTCATAGCAGCCAACCACTCTTTTGCGTGAGAACATTTAATAGCTTGCTCATAAGTATTAGGAGTATAAGCATTCACCACAGAAGCAACAAGAAATGCAAACTCAACAACATTACTCGTGTACTTTTTATTTGGGATTTTCCTTCTAGGCTCCCTATCACGAGTTAATTGATAATCAGAGATAGCATGTTGTTCAGAATGATTTGACAAATCAGAAAGTACATGCTGAGAAGAGGAGTTTACAGAGGCTATACCATCATTGGCCTCAGGCTCTTCATTGGCCTCAGGCCTTACCTGTTCCTCTTCCTGTACTTCAACTGCTCCCCTTGATTGATGTGTTTGCAGGTCTGTTGTACCATCATCCCCCTATCAGTGTCAGAGGTAATATCTGCTTGCTCACTTTCTTCCTCTTCTTTGTCATCCACAGGCATATAAAAATGTGGTGTGTGTCTGATCTCTTCAAGGTCTTGTGTACCTGTAGACTCATCCATGCCTGTCAGTTTATCTTTAAAATAGAATTCATCTTCTTTAAAGATGACATCTCTACTAACAAAAGATTTATAAGCACCAGGTTATATTGCAAGCAGTTTATATCCTTTAACTCCCACTGGGTACCCTAGCATTACACACTTCTGAGACCTAGGGTTCAACTTTCCCACAGACTGGTGTGCATAAGCTGTACACCCAAAAGGTCTCAGGTGTGTAATGTTAGGCTTTCTACCAGTCCATAATTTATAGGGAGTTTTAAAGTTGATAACAGATGAGGGGCTCCTATTTATCATATAGGCAGTTGTTGTCACAGCTTCACCCCACAGGAATTGTTTCAATCCAGAAGCTATCAACATACATCTACCTTTTTCCAAAAATGTCCTGTTCATCCTCTCAGCAGTGCCATTCTGCTGAGGGGTGCCAGGCACAGTCAATTGCCTCTTAAAACCATGTTCATGACAAAAGGAATTAAACAAGGAGTTACAAAATTCAAGCCCATTGTCAGTTTTTAAGCATTTCAATTTCATATTTGTTTCATTTTCAACCTGGCTTTTCCAGACCTTAAATGCTCCAAAAGCTGCATCCTTTGTTTTAAGTAGGTATATCCATACTTTTCTTGAGTAGTGATCTATAAAAGAGATAAAGTATCTTTTCTCTCCTATAGTATCAACCTGGGCTGGGCCCCAAAGATCATAATGGACATACTCTAACTTTTCTGTAGCAACAAAGGATGAGTTTTTAAAGCTATTTTTGGTCTGTTTTCCCATAATGCAATTTTCACATTTATGCAAGTCAGCTGGTTTCTTGGCCAGTACATCATGCTTGTATAACTCAAATAATCCCTTATTTCCTATATGCCCTAGTCTATCATGCCACATTTTAGTGTCAACAGCATTCATAGACTTATCATGAACAGTAACATTGATTTCAGGAAAAGAGGCATCAACAATATATAAACCACCTTTCTTCACAGATTTAACAACAACCTTGCCATTTTTCAAAACCACTTTAGCGCCATTTTTTGTATTTATGTCAAAGTACATATCATCAAACACACTTTCAGACATCAAACTTCTCCTCAAATCAGGCACCCACTTGACATTTTGGAGAACCCTTATCTTATTATCATGCATCTTTAGAGGAATATTGCCTATACCTTTAATGGTGAGAGAGGTATGATCTCCCAACATAACTCCCCCCCCCCCCCCATCAATCAATTTCAGAGAATCAAACCAATGTTTATTAGGGGTAGCATGGATAGTGCAACCAGAATCTAGGATCCAGCTAGCTGAATCACTAAAACCACTAAAGACAAGAAGCTCATGATCATAAGAACCAGAGGACTCAAGCACAGCAGATTCATTTTTAGCCTTTTTAGCATCATTTCTTTTCTTCTTATAGCAGTCTTTGATTTTATGCCCAGGTTTACCACAATAATGACAATTGAAAGTAGCATCAGATTTAGGCTTATCCACACTAGTCTTATCATCTTGGGTTTTAGGCTTATCTTTAGACTGCTCCTTATTCTGCTGCTCCTTTCTCTGATGCTCCTTATTTTTAGCTTTAAGTTTTTCTTTAGCCATAAGGATTTCAGTTTTCTGTTCCTGCTTGGTCTTAAAGACCTTTATCACATCATTTTTCTAAATTACAGCCTCTATAATCCTCTTAGTAGTGACATCTTCAGTACCATTGTATAATATCCTTAAAGTGATCAAATTGGGAAGGTAAAGAGTTAAGCAACAACACAGCTCTCTGAGTTTCATTGATTTTATCCCCACATCTATCCAAATCTTGGGTCAGCTAAAGAAACTTATCAAGATTGTCATTTAAAGGCAAAGACACATTCATCTTGAAAGTAAACAACTTGCACAGCAAACTAATACGATTAGGCAAAGATTTAACAAGATAGAGTTCAGAGAGTCCTTCCCACAGTGTGTAAGCTGTGGTAAAGGACATAACCTAACAAGCTACCTCATCTGTTAACCTTATCATTATTTCTGCATGTGCTTGTTGATTTTCATCAAGAAGTTCTGCAGCCAGTTCTTTGTCTCCGGTTTCCTCAGGTTTCTGAGGGGGTTGATACTTTTGCTCAATCACTCTCCAGCACCTTTCCTTGATGAGGATTGCTTTCATACGTACCTGCCACATCACAAAATCAGCATTTCCATCAAAAGTTTTAATTTTAAACAAGGAATCAGACATACTTTCAGAATTTTAGAAGTAAACTTTTTAGATCTACACTTCAGCAACACAAATCTTGACACGAAAACAAGAGAAAAACAAGATCTAAAACCAGGAACACCAGATCTATAACACAAAGTACAAGAACACAGCGAGTTTTACGAGGTTCGGATATGAATATCCTACGTCCCCGGGGCCTCAAGAACAAGGCCCTAAATACACTATGATAGTATGGCAATTACAAGAGTACAACAACGAACAAATCAAACACAATGAACTAGATCTAGGAAATACAGGAGAACATCAACTATAGAAAGGTTCAAAAAAAAACCCCTTAAAACCACAAGTCGTCGGAGACAGGCAAGACCCTCTTTGCCTTATGGAGATCTGGAAGCTCCAATCACACCGATGACAATGGCTCCTTGAGCGGAAGCGAGGTAGCTTCTCCTGTACAGGCCTTCGTCTTCTTCTTCCTATTCTCACTAGCTCTTCTCCTTTGAACGGAGATGGAGCACCTCTCAGAAACCCTAGATTGCCTCCTAAGGCTCTCTCTCTATCTTCTGAAGGTGTATGAACAGTAAGTGTGAAGTGACCAGCTAGGGTTATGAAGCATCCTTATATAGACGAGCTTCAACCAATACGCTGCGTTTCAGGGTTGCTACTAAGGCATCACTCAAATAGCTCTGAATGGGCCTTAGACTTGTATGGGCCTAAAACCTGCCCAGTTGATGTATCAGCCCAAGCATATTAGATATATGTTATGAACTAACATATATCATATATGCATCTGCTCCTGAAGCCACCTTAGATCTATCTTAGTTTAGAATGGCTAGGAACTGACTCGAGCCATGTGGCTCGATGTCCCACAAGCCTATTATTCCCTAAGGGTTCCAAGTTGCTTAATAGTTCCTGTCTTTTATCTCATTACATTTGATATGTTCAGTTACAAGTATAAAACTTACTAACACATATGTTTGTGGATCTCAATTTTGTAATGCCATGGAAGGGCGACGTACTCGACGATGCAAGAGATTAGGAAGAAGAGGATGGTGGTGAGTGGTGACTGGTGAGGTTTCAAAGTTGATTGGGGTTCAAGAGCGGAAGTTGTTACGGAAAAGAGGGGTGGGCGCAAAATGCCTAGCACACCAAGTTTTAGGGATGATTTTCTACAATATTGAATTTAAATGGTGGTTTTATGCTATTTATTTAACCTAAAAATAAAAAGTGGGTCTATTGGCAAAATGTTGAAATGACTATAGACAAGATAAAATCCTAATAAATTGCACAACTAAGTCCTTCCCATTTTCACTAGAAGAAACACTCAATCAAAAATTCGATCCTTATCTATTTTTTCCTTGATCGATCTGCCTAATTTTTCCATCCGGAACTTTTGGGGTAGATAGGGGATTCAACCTACTTTAAATCAATAACATCAAAGTTAAATTTCGGATTTTAATTAGGGCTTGCTACATTTTGATAATCGTTTTGTTTGTGTGCTGGTTATTGTAAACCTTAATTTGATTAGTTATTTTGATGGATTAGTTTTGGGTATTTGATTGGCTAAACCCTAATAGAAAGTCCAAAAATCGCGCTCTGTTTGGCAGACCGAAATCATTTTTTATATTCCGTTGTCTCGTTGTCGTTCCTGCAAATGCCAAATCACTAGAAGAATCTCCTTCATCTCCATTCGAATCCTCACTCGATCATTTGCAGTAGAACAAGAAGCAGAAAAATGGAGTGGAAGTGCTACATGGAACGTGGTGTTGTACAACATTGCAAAGAGGCACAACGCTGGCATGATTGGATATGAAGCAGTCCAAGAGGAAGAAGAAGAGGGTATCAAAGTCCGACTCGGACCGATGACTGGGAGTCGTGTGCACGGGCGCACATGCGTTAGTAGCCTAGCACACAAGGCTAACCGCTCTGATACCATATGAAAATCCGATTCGGACCGAAGAATGGGGGTTGGTAGCCTAGCACACAAGCCGAGTGAGGTTCCATTCTAAAACCAATTGGCAATAGAAGTAGCCCACCGACTTATAAGCTAAGGCGAGTTATGTTCAACTTTCGATGTGAGACTTCATTTGGTCTCAGTCACATCTCTTAACAGAGGGCAGCCATATATTACTTGATTTTTGTGATATGGATTTCAATTAATGGAGCAATTCAAAACTAGAAAGTAGTGTCAACAATTTTTTTGGATTCCTAATCTCAATCACTTGCGACTCGTCAACCTCCGATTCATCATATCCTAATCCTAACCTTAACCCTAACTCTTAACAAATAGATGGGAATAACTTAATTGTGTAATTTGATAGAATTATCTTGTTAATAGTCATTTAAAATCTTGTCAACAAGGGGAAAAAGAAATGTGAAGTGATGAAAAATGGTAGGGTTGAACTGTTGAAGTGGGCTTCCCCTTGGGTCCAATGCCTAATGGACCAGAAAAAAACAAATTAGTGGGACGGCCCGTTATAAACGATTGGCCCATTAGGTTCTGTTTCTTTCTTCAACCAGCAACCACTCTCTACGGAGTATGTGCTTAGGAAAAGGAAATAGAGGCTCTCAGGCTAGGTGTAGGGATAACAATCTTTGCGGTTTACTTCTACTAGCAACTCAGGTCGCTTTGTTGCTCTCTTTTTGGAGTTTGATTTTGGTAATTGCCTACTTTTTCTGTTGAATTTGATATTTGGAATTCTCTGTTCATTTGGAAGTAAATGAAAACGAAATTCCAGCTGGAAAAAGAGATGCGTTTGAATTTGAGATTTACATTGTGGTTTAGCAGCTTGAGTTTGAGTTTAATATATTTACAAAATCAGGGCCTTCTGGATTCTTAACGGCTTAGTTGAAGATTCAGCCACTAAGAATTGACTGTATTTCAAACAATGTTATGAATGGGAGAGTAAAATAAGACCATCGGAGACGAGGACAAATAAAAACAAATCAATAAATTGAATTCCAACTACAACACTTTCTTACTCGCCTAACAAAATTAAAAATAAAAAAAAAACTAATTAACTCATTTTCATAATAGATCTTTTACATATATCGGCGTAATATATTTTAAAAAAAAAAAACAAATGTATCAGATCAAAGTAGAGCAGCGAGATGTAGAGGGATCAAACAGGGCAGGCAACAAGTACTTTCGGCCATTGGCACCGTTAGCGTTGTAGCTTGCACCGGAAACCGAATCCACCAACAGGTTACCCGGAAAACCCGGGTAGGCACCCTTCCCGTACACCCCCGGGCAGGCCGACGCCGCCTCCAACGGGGCCTCCTTGGGTCCCTGGAAGTAGCCGTTGCCGAAGGGGTTGGTGGCGGTGCCGGCCATCAAGCTGGCCAGGTTGATGACCATTCCGTCCAGCCCGACGTCGGCGTTGGGGGCCACGAGGGGCGGGCTCTGGGGGCCGTAGAGGGGCTGGTGGAAGGGCCACGCGCACTGCCCGGGGCACTGCTTCTCGGAGTTCCCCACCCAAATGTAAGCGAAGGTGGGCCTCTTGTGGGTCCCCTTAACGGGCACGGAGCTCCTGATGTGGCCATGGGTACCGCAGGTGCTCATACAGAACCTCTCAACCGCCACGTCATCGGCGGTTAGGACGACGTTGACGGCGTTAGAATGGGGACCCCTGGACGCCAGCTGCTCGATCTGGATAGAAGTGAGGGATTTGCCGAGGGAGTAGGTGTCGTCGATGATTTGGGTGCCTAGGGAGAGGGAGAGGGAGGAGAGGCGGTAGGATTTGGAGACGGTGGTCCACCAGGCGGCGACGGAGGGGTGGGATTGGGGTTGGGGTTTTGGGGAGGAGAGGGAGGAGATAAAATCGGCGACGATGGCTCTTTGGGTGGGTTTGAAGGTGCCGTACCAGATTAAATTGACAGAGATCTTGCCGGAGAGGAGGGGGCCCTTGTGGTAGGTGAGGAGCTGGTAGGATTGGTCGGTGCCGGAGAGCTTCCTGGCGGCGAAGGAAGCGTTGAAGAGGGTGAAAAGGAAGAAGAAGGAAAGAAGGTATGAAGAAGAAGAAGCCATTGTTTGAATTTAGCAAGAAGCTAAAGAGCCGTTTGAAGATGATGGTGAGGATTAGGAATGAATGATTTGGATTGGGAGTGAGGAAGGAGAGGTATATATATATAAATAAATAAATATTTGAAATTGAAAGGAGGAGGAGGAGAGAAAGAGACAAAGAATGAATGGAGTAGTCCAGTCCAGTCCAGTCCGTAAATATTGATGGGAACCAGCTGGGTCCTGCTGGGTGTGTGGGTGGGGATGGGTAAAGAGAAAAAAGGAAACGAAAATAGAAAAGGGGAGGAACCTTAGATACGCTATTATGTGTTGTGTGGGGTGCAGTTGGTGCTTTTGGGGTTTTGGAAGGAGTAAATGACGAGAATGTCCTTTACCAAACGAAGGAGGGAGGGGGGTATTCGTGGAATATTAAAAGGGAGAGACGTTGAGAGGAAATGGGGAAGGGGGGTACTGGGGACAGCTGGGAAAGGGATGAAAGTACACGCGGATATATCATTATTTATATTTATTGGGAGGGGTGAATAGCACAACTGGCGAAAGCCTGTATTATTGGACTCCATTTTTATTTATTATACGGAGTTTTTTTTTAAAAAAAAAAAAAAAGAAAAATAGTACGTACTCCGTAATTGTTTGTGTTTAAACAGAGATACTGAGAGGATATGCATTGTATTTGTATTGTATGCGGGTCTCCTCGGGGGTTGTGTTTATTAATTTGCAAGTATCCGAGGATTTATTAGGGTAAGTTGTGGATAAGGGCTTAAGTTCCATCATTATCCGGATTTTCCCTTTATTTTTATTTTAAGTCACCCTCTCTCCATTTATTTTTAATTGTTTTTTTATTATCTATTTATGTTTTTTAAGATGAAAAAAATTATATAAAATATTTATTTAAAAATAAATATTTAAAAAAGTATGAAAGTATTTTAAAAAAGATAATTAAATTTATTATGAAAAAAGTATGAGATTATTTTTTAAAAAAAATATTTTAAATAGTTTTTTGATGGTTTTAAAATTTACTCCGTAAATTGCAAATATTGATTTGGTTTGAAGTTGAAAGCGGTGGAGGGTGGAATAGTAAAGCTAGGCGTAGGCGATGAAGGCTTGTGGATGGATGGATGAGGTGGTGATGGAAAGAGCTGCCCCCCGCTTTCGTTTTTAAAGTCTTCACGTGTTTCTTCTTCTACTACGGAGTACAAAATACTCCACAAATGAAATGTGTAGAGTTATAGGAGCCAGCCAGCCAGCCACTGTTACACGGTTACGTACACGTACGACTATCCATTAACCATTATCCATTTATCCATACTCCATAAATACACAAGAAACCTCAATGCCTCATCACAAACAATTTTTTTAAAAAAAATTAAATTAATACAGATTTTGCAACAAACAGTTTATCCAGCTGGCTCTAGCTGCCACTTTATAGCTGGTACACTCTAACTCTACAGTTTCTCTTCACACTCTACTCCCCTAGGTTACCTTTGAAATACATGTATTAAATTTTTTTTATTTCACTAAGGCTAAAATACTACTATCTCCCTCCGTTCGCGAAAACTTGCCATTTTCGCTCCAGACACAATATTTAAGAAATATTTAAACTAACTAAATTGTCTCTACTTTTATGTTAATTATTTTAAAGTAAAGTACAATCATATTTTTTAAGATAATTCAAATCTTAAATAAATGAGGATAAATTGAAAAATACTCCGTATATAAATAAAGTATCTAAAGTGACACTTTTTTGAACAAAATCATAACTCTAAAATGACAAGTTTTTGTGAGCGTAGAGACTACAATATAGGACAAATCTAAATCTTACCCTACAAATAAAAATATGACATATGAAACACATAAGATTCTTTATGCATAAAAAGGAGTACACTGTTTTCTCAAAAACCTGCCATAAAAAAAGTTCAATTATTGGGATTATGGCTAAAGCTCCAAATAAAAACCATATCAAAATGAAAATCATGAAATAGGAGTACAAATCATCTACTCCCTCTATTAATTAAAACTTGTCTTTTACTATTTATACACGCTTTTTTATAATGATAAAAACTATATAAAATATTAACTTTTTTTAAAATTTGTTTTTATAAATGGATACTTGATAGTAAGAAGTATGAAATTATTTTAAAAAATTATTTAAAAAGTTATTATTTTATATAGCTTTTAACATCTAAAAAAGTGTGCGTGAATAGTAAAACGTCAAGTTTTAATTAACGGATGGAGTATTATTTAATTGTCAGATTACCAAATCACTTATTCAAAATCTGGGTGTTAAATTAAAAAGAGTTTTCATTATACCAAACATAACAAATGATGTCTCATAAAATATTCTAAATACTAAGGCTCTAAACACATACTTCACAGATATATGTCACTTATGGCATTCTATTTGGGAATTACGAAATAAAATCATTTTCCACAAGAATTCTGATAAAAACATTATTAACACTTTAATTCAAACTATTGATAAAAGTTCATGCTGAAATAAAGAACAGAGAAAAACTATTCTACCAAAACGCACTAGACCTCGTGAAAAATTGAGTTGGAAATACCCCAAAAAATATTGTTAAAATTAATGTAGATGCCTCGGTGAAAAATGGTTTTGAATCACAAATTGGTTGTATTATTAGGAATAATCATGGTCAAATTATTTGAATACATAAATGCAATGCTAAAATGAGCTTTGTCATCCTAGCAGAAGCTTTTGCAGCATATGCAGGTATAAGACTGGGAGAAGAGCTTGGAATACGGAATGCCATAATTGAAAGCGACTGCGCAACCCTTATTAATGTTATCAACCGGGTGAACAACACACCATGGGAGATTATACAAATGGTGGAAGAAATACGCACATTAAGCAAAGACTTTGAATTCATCAGTTTCCAGCATTGCTATAGAGAAGCAAACAGTGCAGCTGATTTTATAGCAAAATCCAGGCTGAATTGTAAATCTATTTTAGTTCATATTGCGAATTCTGAAACATCATCATGTTAGATGATCATGGATGTTCTTAGCACATCCAACTCCTTGCCTACTATAAAAATAAATAAATAAAATAAAATAAAAATCATACCAAAATAT
Source organism: Persicaria maculosa (assembly GCA_963922045.1). NCBI lineage: Eukaryota > Viridiplantae > Streptophyta > Magnoliopsida > Caryophyllales > Polygonaceae > Persicaria > Persicaria maculosa. The sequence goes on from OY998260.1 coordinate 72,819,630, forward strand.
AAGAGAAATTAAAATTCCTATACATTTACTTCAATATTTGTGTTAAAAGAGTCAATTCTACTCTTATAACAAAAAATAAAATAAATTCAAAACAAATTCCCTTTTTATACAACCCTAACGCCAACGGAAATTGTGATGAAGATGATCCAAGATAACCGAGAAGAGCAAAACTTGCTAGCTTTGATGCGAAGGGGTATTGAATTCGAAGTTCATTGGAATGATCTTCTTAATTTTAATACTTTTCATGTGACCATCTTAGCATAGTTTTTTACTGGTCCATTACATTCATCTATCCATATGTGCAGTATACTCCATCCATCTGTAATCCAATAATGGAACATTTGAATCCAAAACTCTAGAATATATATAACATATAATGTTTGACCCTTTAAATAAAATTAATGATTAGAATTTTTAATTTTATTAATTTATCTTGTTCACTATGGAACGTACATGAATCCAAAAGCTTTGTTGTCAATGCTGAACACGGGCTCTCATTTCATAAAATTATTTGGCAAGACTTCAGTATTTTGGCTCATCCTAATTGTACAAAATTTTAATTAAAATATGTGAGTATTTGTTGGAAAACTATTTGAAGCAACTAGCTACAACTTTCATGAACATAACTTTTGCCAAATTTACCTTGAAGAGGGTCGAAATTGATGTTCTTTTTAACAATTCAAATCTGAAATGCATTTTTCTATTCTATTAATTCTCACGTCACTTGTAAATGTTCGGGGTTAACATTTTCAGCCTACATATGACGTGTAAAAACTCCTTTTGAACTTTGAAGTCAAGTTTTGAGTTAAATTGAGCATTCTGCATATTTTGATTTTGGACTAAGGATCGAGTTATTGGTCAGATGCTAAGAGTGAATAATAATTTGGTGAGAGGCCAAATACAACACCTATATGAGAAACGATGGTGTCAAATGATTGAGATCCTTATAGTGTGATTCCGAGATAATTGAGACTAAGTGTTGGGGATTTAAGGATAAGACGACATATGATATCATTGTCTTTTAGTGTACAAAAATCTCAAAAAATTATCCCAACAAAAGAGTGTTGGGAGAAAACCTCTATCGAATTTTGTTTGGAGAAAGAAAGTAATGGTTATGGTGGTTCTTCTTGAACTGTGAAATTGTAAGTGGATAAGAATTAGGGTTATTATGGGATGAAGACTCATTCACATTCTATTTATTGAGAAAAACAAAGAAAGAAAACAAATAATGCAAAAATACTTAAGCCATCCACAGCGGTAAAACAAAAATTCAATAAAAAAAAATAAAAAGATGGGGCATGAGTGGCCAAATCTTTTAAATAAACATTGTTTCTTCCATCTTAGGAATTCGAGGATAGGCATATTGGAAACCAAACTCAAATGGGTGTTTCACCACTTCTAGCGCACTAGATTTTATCACGTACTCCAATGAAATGAAATAGACCTCTTCAGCGGGATTTGAAAAATTGATTGTCCACCCAATGTGCGAAATTTCCTATAGAAAATGGTGTTAGATGGACTCCCAACTAAAACAAGACTAAGAAACAAAGGTATACACACTCCCACAGATTGTCTCTTTTGAAACTCCAAGGAGGAATACGCTATCCACCTTTTAATGGAGTGTCCGACAACATTACGAATGATAGGGTTATTGGACAAGAATATTGAGCGACTAATTAGAAATACCGACAAAAGGAATAAAAGGTATAAAGACCGTCACCAACGAACTTTTTCGACAACTTAGCTCTGAACAAAACGCCACTCTTCCCTTCTCTTGGTGGAGTATTTGGACTAAGAGAAACAAGATCATATTTGAAAATCAAAGCGTAAGAACAATAAACGAAGTGATTGAAACAATTCATCATCATATGAAAAATTGGAAAAAATCCAAATAGAACAGCCCAGATGAAGAAGGCATAACCACAAGACCAATCAAACCAAAGAGTAACCCTCGACAAAGAAACGTCATTAGATGGTGTAATCCTAAGGAAGATATTTTCAAACTCAATTTTGATGGTGCTAAAATATCTTCTGGTTGCGCTTCTGTAGGTTTCTTGATTAGAGATAACGAAGGAAGTTTGATCGCTTGCAATGCCAAAAGATGCGGGAAGGTGTCGGCATTACAAGCTGAGGCAGTTGCATTGCAACTCGGATTAGTGGAAGCTCGGAAGAAGGGGATTCGAAGACTTGCAGTGGAAGGTGATTGTCTCGCAATTGTGAATGCAGTCAAGGGAGCATGGATGACGCCTTAGGAGATCGAAATGCTTATTTCGGATGCTCTTTGTGTGCTAGGTTTCTTTGAGACTTTCTCCGTCTTCCACGTCTTCAGGTAAGCCAACAGGGTAGCCGATCGTATTGCTCACCTGGCATTGGATTCTGTTTCTTCCTCATTGAGCTCCGAACTTGAGTTTCAAACTCTCGTTCGCAAGGATGCTATTGGGTGGTGGTACAACCGTGGTTGACACACCCCAAATTTTCGTCATGTAACCAAAAAAAATAAACATTGTTTCTACTTTAAATATTTTATATAGGTTTAAAAAATATCATAGGTAAGCACTTTAAAAACTTTTCAAAAATGAAAACAAATTTATCCAACAAAATATTTGCACCTAATACCTTTCAAATCTCGTATCTATTAGTTGAGATATATGAATAAGACTAAAAGAGTCTCAAATCTAAAGTTGAGCATAACAAGTCTTAGTATATAATTAAGTCTATGAACTACTTCTCCTATTGCCAAATGGTTTTAGGATGAAGCCTCATTTGACTTATGTGCTAGGTTACTAGTGTATATGCGCCCGTTCATATGACTCTCATTAACGGGTTCCAATGGATTTCAGTATGGTATCAAAATAGTAATGCTACATGATCCGATTCTTGATCCTGGGCTAGCTAAAAAGAGAATGAAATGCTAGACTCGTTGTTTAAGTGTCATTTAGAGATGAAAAGACCCTAATTGCACTTGCAGGGGAGTGTTGGCAGATATGAATAAGACCAAAAGGTAAATTAGTCGATTTCAGTATGGTATCAAAATAGTAATGTTTACTGTCCGATTCTCGATACTGGGCTAACTAAAAAGAGAATAAAATGTTAGATTCGTTGTTCAATTACCAACTAGAGACGAAAAGACTCTAATTACACTTTGGGGCATTCACGAGTCCCAATGAATTCAGTAATCAGCTAATCGCAATAGCTAGCTAGCTTCTCGAATCGATAATTCAACCGCTTAAAACAAGGATAAATAATTTGATTCTTAATTTATTTATTTTTTTTAAAAAAAGAGCAAGAAGAAGATTAGAGCGAGCGGTGGAGCAGCGTGTCTCCCGGGCGGGGGCGGTGCTGCAATTTGACGTGGTTATGTTATGCATTCATCACTACAATAGTCAATACAGTAGTATACTTACTGTGCTGTTAGTACGTAGCTGGGAGGGCTGCCCGATTCCCGCCACCAACTCCAATTGGATCGATCGATCGGTCAATTAATCGGCAATCGTTGAAACCCCACGTACGCCCACCAATTCACAACAATCAACTCAGTTGTTAATTAGCTAATACTCCATAAATATAATTAAGTAGTATAATTCAGTGGTCTGATAATGATCGGATGATCCAGCTAGCAGCATTCATTTTCAAATGTCTTCGGGTTCCCTCTGCGTGTGACCACTCAATTCAATATGGGAATCCTCTGAGCTGTCTCTCTCTCTCTCTGCCTCCAACCTTGACGTTTATGCTACATCAATTGCATCCTATTTAAATTTTATTTTATATTGTATATATGCACAAGACTCCACCTATGTGGCTATGTTACTACGGAGTAATTAATTAGAGAAATTCATAGATATCGGTAGCTGCAATTGTTGCATTTAAGTTGTTAATATATATACAATGTATTGTTGAATTTAATAAATCTAAATCATTAATTATTAGATGATGGAAATTAGATTTTTTTTTATTTTTTAAATTAAAAGAATAAGGTGAATCCACTATTTTTCTCATATCATTCTCATTATCGTGCGTGTGTTTCAATCTCCCTCTTTCACAATCTTCTCCACAGAACCAAGAAAAGCCCTTGTGAATCGCCTCCACCCTTGAATACACCATGGTCCTTCTCTCCCATGGCACTGCCTTTACACCGTGGTCTTCAACTGCCTTCTCTCCCTCTTCGATGACGAATCCAGCGTCCAAGGTCACAAGTGCGACAACCAAATCGAATTCAAGTTCTGAGAGGTTATCTGTGGTGAGCACGGAGTGGATCCCACTAGCGGCTGTTAGGGAGACAATTCCACCGATCTTCCATTGGAGTGCGTCAATGTCGACTTCAACAAGGCATATGGTGGTGGCAGGTATGTTCTTAGGGTCGTTCTCATGGATCTTGAGCTCGGTACCATGGACAACATCAGATCTGGTCGACGCTTCTCTTCGGCGCCTCCTTATCGAAAGATGACTCACTTGTGCAACAAAACGACTAGATCGAAGGCGCGATCCTCCACTGCAAGCAATCGTTCAACATCTCAACGAAAGGTAACCGATCTAGGTACCAAGTGATTGAGATTAAAAGTAACTTGTGAACAGTGAGATTAAGAAGATCAAACAATAGACATGTTTGTGGAATTAATGAGTTCATGATTATGTGATGTTTTTCTTGTCTTCTAGCTATTTGTTTAACCTTGAATGCATGTTTAAGGAATTCGTTGTTGCAATTTACTTGCGAAAGGAAGTTGTGAACTTGGATATTAATTAGGGTTTTCTAATGTGAGTTAAAACATCCTAGTTAAGAAGAGGTAGAAATAAATAGGTTAATTATACGAAAGTTGATTGATTTACTTGTGGATGATTAAAAGCATGAACTTTTGTGATATTAATTGATTTGCACATGTGTTTATTGTCGTGGTGATCCCTAACTTTGAAAGTATTTTCTCTCTATTTTTTTACTTGTTCGACACCGTTAAATGTGTCTACATCCTTTCTCTCTTCTACCTTCAACCTTCTTAATTAACTAAACAAGAAATGTCGACTCTCTCCTGTGGACGATTCTGACTCCCTATACTATAGCGGGGTCTTGACTATAAATTTATTTGGTCGAGAAACCCCATCACAAATCTAATAATAAAGGTGTTAGAACAAATTTATAAATGATTCATGTATCACAAGAGCTGTAACATGAATTGAAACCTCGTAAAACCAGAAATCTTAAACTTTTCTTCGTCACTTAGCCAGGCATGGAACCAGAAATAAAATATCGGGTATGCTAGATTTTACATATAATGTGGATTTTTTCCTTTTATTAAAATTAAATTTAGAAATAAAAGAGTAAAGATACTAATTAATATTGATCATCATTACAATAAAGGTGAGCAAGTGTAAGTATAACTATTTTTTTTTGAAGCAGGATAATAATTCAGTTCTCTAGACAAGCCTACAGAAACCGTGTAAGTATAACTATATATGTAAGAGATGTCATTATGTCATGTGATTAAAAAAGTAAAATAAGAAAAATAAAAGCACTCCAAAAAGGCAACAATGGAAATGCCCTCATTTGATTCGAACCAAAGTTGTAACTCCTTGTCTCAAACCCCATACCAACTATGCTAATAACACAAATGCATACTATTACTCATTTTTTTTTTACTTTTCAAATGAGATGGTTGCAGTAAACCTCAGCTCACCCTAGACCCATCCTTACACTCATCTCTACTCAATTCAAATTCATTAAAACCATCTTTTTTTGGTTGGAATTCATTAAAACCATCTTAAGCTCTCGTATTCAAACAACCTAGATTTATTTATTTATTTATTTATTTTTGTAACATGGTAAGGGAGAGATAATCCTTGTACGAGGCAAAGGGTTCAAATCTTATTATTTACACACTATATGTCTAATTAGTGAGTGTTTAAGCTTTCATAGTTTCATTGATATGGGTGTGCCTGTCTAGTGGCTTGCTGTCTGACTTATCGGTTCACGTCTTTTACAGGTTAGGACTCGAACTCGTGGGAGATTAGTCTACAATCCGGAACAAAGTAGAACCACGAGGTCGTGGGAGATTAGGGTCTCCAGAACCCTAAGTAAAGCAGCTCACTAGTTCTGACACCTCACCTCTAAACAACGCCACGTGTATTACCTACACTCCTGAGCATGAGGGCATGCCTTACACGTGTTCTAAATATAACCACGAGGTCGCCAGCCAGCTGCTCGCTTAGCCTTCCTATAAATACCCCCTTCCAAACACAAATACAGGGGCCGATTCAAAAGATAAGAAAGGAGAGCTCTAATAAATCCCTGGATCTAAAACCCCCGGAGTTGAGTTCTTGAGATCTGTGATCGGAGAAGAACATTCCTGGAATAAAAATATCGTCTAACTTCCATCCAAGTTCGCGATAGAACAATTCAAATCCTCGCGAGCCGAATACAGTACCCCATCGCTTGAATCAATAAACATATAATCTATTCATAAACCTTCTCAATCAAGTCTTGCAGGTATTTTTAGGTCATTCTATCGTCATAATGAGGTAATAAGTAGAGATGAAATTCTACGAACGCTTCATATACTATTACTCATTTTTTTTATTTTTCAAATGAGATGGCTGCAGTAAACCTCAGCTCACCCTAGACCCATCCTTACACTCAGCTCTACTCAATTCAAATTCATTAAAACCATCTTTTTTTGGTTGGAATTCATTAAAATCATCTTAACTCGTATTCAAACAACCTAGATTTATTTATTTATTTATTTTTGTAACGTGGTAAGGGAGAGATAATCCTTGTACGAGGCAAATGGTTCAAATCTTATTATTTACACACTATATGTCTAATTAGTGAGTGTTTAAGCTTTCATTGATATGAGTGTGCCTGTCTAGTGGCTTGCTGTCTGACTTATCGGTTAACGTCTTTTACAGGTTAAGACTCGAACTCGTGGGAGATTAGTCTACAACCCGGAACAAAGTATATTTGACACACCAAATATTGGCAATTCAGTCTGACCAAAGCAGGCCTCTAATTTGATACAGTATTGTATTAAAATCCCTGGTGCTGTTGGTTCATGCATATGGTACGTTGTACATTTTACCTGAAGCTCGCCAGCTAGCCACGTACGTGAATGAATTTGAATTAAGTACTGTAATTAATTAAACTCCTCAAGATACCTACCTAGACAACAGATTCAAGACACATGCATGCACTCACTGCACACACAAATCCACGTTTTTACAGCCACTAATTAACTCAAATTTAGGGTCTATTTGGAGAAGCATATACTACTTTATTATTTATATTGTACTTCCTTATTATATATATACTCCGAATATTATATTAAATTTATTACCATATATAATATAATTATACATTATAAATTATAATATACACTAAATTAATTAATAATTCAATTATGCATTTACCCCATAAAATTATAGTTTAACTATACATTAGATTTCGGGATTACATGCATTAATATAATTATACATTATGATTCATACATGAAATGAGAAAAAATATACTCCTTCCGATTATAAATATATAAGCAATTTGACTTTTATATACTTAGTTTAAAAAGCTACAAATTATATTTAGAGGAAGAACAGATTTTCTAAAATTATATTTTTCATCAATGCCCATGCCAATAGATTGAATTCTTCTGGTTGTTGGTTGTTGGGCTTCTGGTAGTATTAACAAAAATAAAATTATACTTATCTGTTTTAAATTGAGAGTATTTGTACTTGATATTTAAGGCAAATACTACGTATTTGTAAAAATAGAGTAGCTGTTAAATTTGATTCATAAAAAAAGTTTAGAGATTTTGAAATTTATTTGTTTAGTTTAGGGATTTTTTTATAGGACCTTTTAGAGATGATTTTTTCCCGATCTTTCTAATCTATACTCTAAGGACTACGTTATATGTTATATGTTAATGATCATTTTTTCACAACTATTAATCAATTTAAAATCTATATCTATATATTACTTAAAACCAAAGCACCTACGCCACGTGTCGTTCCCTCGCGCAAAGTTATTTTTGGCAACCTTTATATTGAATATATTTTGAAATATTATTTTTGGCAATATATATTTGATATAATCTATTTTCAATTTCATTTATATAATATATTTATAGATATATATATATATCCTATTTTTATCTATTATTAATTACACACTATCATTTCATACTACATTTTTTAACCATCTATATATCTATATATTACTTAAAACCAAAGCACCTACGCCACGTGTCGTCCCCTCGCGCAAAGTTATTTTTGGCAAGCTTTATATTGAATATATTTTGAAATATTATTTTTGGCAATATATATTTGATATAATCTATTTTCATTTTCATTTATATAATATATTTATAGATATATATATATATATCCTATTTTTATCTATTAATAATTACACACTATCATTTCATACTACATTTTTTAACCAATGGGATTAATTCAAAACTTTTTTTAAAATAAAGGTAATACTAATATTAACTACACAATATTGTTCCATTTTATATTAATTACACAATATCATTTCATACTATATTTTTTAAAACAATGGGATTAATTCAAAACTTTTTTAATAAATTTAATATTGACTATACAATATTATTTCAGTCTATATTAATTATATAATATCATTTCAAGCTATTTTCTTTAAAAAATGGGATGAATTTAACAAATACATATATAGTACATTCCAAATATATAATTTTTTTGGAGCAATCAATCTATATATATAATGAAAACTAATTTTGTTTTTATAATAACCTTAATTTTTGGAATTTCACCCAACCAACCTAATCTATATAAAATGCATGATAAAATTTTTAAACATTTTTTTAACCAATGGGATTTATTTATTCTAACTATTAAATGATAAATATTTTTGCTTAGATGTCATAATCACCTTAATTTTATGATTTTCTCCCAATCAACTGAACCTAGAAAAAAAATCCAACTATTAAAATTTGGACAAGTTTCTTTAATTATTATATCTATATCTAACTAATAAACCCTAAGCATTTTTTATCAGGTGTTAGAACTTATAAGCTGCTTTATTTTACGATTTTCACTCAACCAACCTATTCTTCTTAAATCTTAAACTCATGTAATTTTTACACATTTTTCATAAATATTATTTTTTTACTTAATTTATCAAATCTATTTTTTCCTATTTTATGTTAACGTATGGTAATAGTTTATTCCATTTTATAATAGTAATTTTTTTATACTTAAAAAATATTATTTTTATTTTTTTAAAAAGAAAAATACGCGTCGTGGCGCGGAGACTGTACTAGTTAATTTTGTTAAAAGGGAAACACATCGATCAATCACATTGATATAGGATCTAGGTTGATTTGATTCATTACTATTTTTAGATGATTAACATATGCTACAAAAGATACCTTAAGTTAGAAAATCTTTCTTTTCCCCTCTTTTAGCAATGAAATTAACTGTTTTTCTAACCAAGTCCTTGGAGCATAGGTTAAGAAGGCTAATTAGGACAAATTTTCTTCGGAAATTATCACATAATCAATCAATTTTTTTTTATACAAGTTTAAAATAATGGCTTTATTAATTTCGTTATAATAACCAATCAAAGGAACTCAAAATCTGGCGAAATGACCTAAAGAGCTTTTGCTCTCGATCTGTTGCTGTCGCCCCCAAATACCGCCTTTTGCTCCATTGTTGTCGACAGTTAACCTGCTTGCTTCTGTATTTGTCTCTGTTTGTACAGGATAATTAGTCTATTTCCCGGGTTATCCGGTCTTTCGATTTCTCTAACCACGTAGAGAATTGAATTTATTTGTTAATATATAAAAACAAAATAAAAATGTTCCGTCAAATGAAAGATAAAATAAAAAATTTACCGGGTTATGCTGTTTGGTTTTGATCTGCTTGATTTCGTTATTTAGTAGAGTGCGTTTGCTTGAAATTGCGCCTTTTTGTATTGTTGTATGTTTTTTGTTTGGTTTCTAGATGGTTCTTCCGTTTGTCGACTTGTCTGACATTCGAGTTTAAAAATGCGAATTCTTAGCTCGTAAAAAAAAGAGAGAGAAAATGGGATTGTGGTTGAATAAGCAACCCGAGACATAGAGTATGGCACGTGTGAAGATGAGTAAACAATGAAGAAATGCGATCACATGACCTCTCCAGTTTTAATGCGTTGCTAAATTCATCCTCCGAGGCCAACCCATACAGGCTTTTGCCAGCCGGCCACCTCCTCTCAAGTCTCAAGTCTCACCTCACCTCTCCCAATAAATTATTTACTTTTTATATTCCGCGTCCCCTTTTCCCCTCTTCCCAGCTGTCCCGTTACCCATTTTTTCATACACGTCTCTTTCTTTCTTTCAATTTCCATTCCTACCCCCCGACGCTACGCTTTCCTTTCCTCTCCTCCCTCAACGGCCAACGCTTTCTATAAGGCCATTCTCGACATTTACTATTTCACTCCCTACATATAACCTATACTCCACTAGACAACATCCCCCTTCAAGGCAAAGCTGTACCTAAAACCTAACCTTGTGTTTGTGTCTTCTTCCTTTTTTTTCAATTCAAACCTCACTGCCCAGTTGCCATACCTATTTATCAACTACTGTAACAAATAATTAGGACCATTTCATTTTGGATAGGAAATGGGCTTCGGTTTCCTCTCTCTTTCCCTTTCCTAGTAGCTTCTCTCTCTCTCATTTCACTTCGCTATATAAACCCCCCCCAAATCCCCACATATATTTCATTCAAACAACCCTCATTCATTAATTCATCTCATCTCTACTTCCCCTCCCCCCTCTTTAATTAATTTACCTCCTTGCTGAATTCAACCCCCCAATGGCTTCTTCCTCTACCTACATTCTTTGCTTCTTCTTCTTCCTTGCCACCCTCTTCAACTCTTCCTTCGCCGCCAGGAAGCTCTCCGGCGCCGACCAATCCTACCAGCTCCTCACCTACCACAAGGGCCCCCTCCTCTCCGGCAAGATCTCTGTCAATTTAATCTGGTACGGCACCTTCAAACCCACCCAAAGAGCCATCGTCGCCGATTTTATCTCCTCCCTCTCCTCCCCAAAACCCCAACCCCAATCCCACCCCTCCGTCGCCGCCTGGTGGACCACCGTCTCCAAATCCTACCGCCTCTCCTCCCTCTCCCTCTCCCTAGGCACCCAAATCATCGACGACACCTACTCCCTCGGCAAATCCCTTACTTCTATCCAGATCGAGCAGCTGGCGTCCAGGGGTCCCCATTCTAACGCCGTCAACGTCGTCCTAACCGCCGATGACGTGGCGGTTGAGAGGTTCTGTATGAGCACCTGCGGTACCCATGGCCACATCAGGAGCTCCGTGCCCGTTAAGGGGACCCACAAGAGGCCCACCTTCGCTTACATTTGGGTGGGGAACTCCGAGAAGCAGTGCCCCGGGCAGTGCGCGTGGCCCTTCCACCAGCCCCTCTACGGCCCCCAGAGCCCGCCCCTCGTGGCCCCCAACGCCGACGTCGGGCTGGACGGAATGGTCATCAACCTGGCCAGCTTGATGGCCGGCACCGCCACCAACCCCTTCGGCAACGGCTACTTCCAGGGACCCAAGGAGGCCCCGTTGGAGGCGGCGTCGGCCTGCCCGGGGGTGTACGGGAAGGGTGCCTACCCGGGTTTTCCGGGTAACCTGTTGGTGGATTCGGTTTCCGGTGCAAGCTACAACGCTAACGGTGCCAATGGCCGAAAGTACTTGTTGCCTGCCCTGTTTGATCCCTCTACATCTCGCTGCTCTACTTTGGTCTGACACATTTGTTTCAATAAAAAATTACGCCGATATCATATGTGTAAAAGATCTATTACGAAAATGAGTTACTTAATTAGGTGTAGTGTAGTGGAATTAAATTGATTGATTTGTTCATTTATTTTCGTCTCCACGGCGGATATCATCAATAAAAGAGATGTATGCTTTTATACAACAGCCATCATTTTGCTTCTGATTTGCTCCCAAATCTGGAAAACCCGAAAAATGCATTGCGATTGTTCGGGATTCAGTAGCTATTTTATTAACTGAGAATCAGATCTACGCCAATCCTAAGCTCTAATTATTTCAAGATAACCGAATTCCATGATCAAATTTCAACATCTATTTACTGTAATAACTAAAACAGAAAGTGCAAAAGAAAGAAAACATCAGCTGCGTCCTTACACGGATTTGATGCGATTCACTTTACTGTTCTGTGAAATCCATGTGAACTGATATTTCGAAATCGAAGAGGCAAAAATTTCGACATAAATGGGAGGAAGTAGTGTGCGATTCAGAAGAAACTGCAAGCAAATACCAAAATCAAGCTCCAAAGAGAGATGAGCAGCGCCAGTTGAGTAGCAAGTAGCAGTAGACCGCAACGCTTTGCCTTCAACCTCTTCTTCCGCTCAATTGTAAGCCTCATCCTTAGATCCTCTATCTCCTTCTTCATCGTTTCCTTTTCCTGTAAAAAAACACAGTGCTATTAGAAACGGAGTTCGAACTTTGCTTTGCATAATTAGGCTAGAAAAAGGACAGATTCCGGTTGAATGTAATCATACTCACCTGTGTTCCGGAGTCGATTGATTCCGGCTTCAGGTGACAAATATCGGGATATTGTTTCAGCGAGAGGAGCAGCATCGCTGCTTTGGCGGAACGAGCGACGGCGTGCGATTTCTGAAGAATCTCATCGCCGGTTTCCATTGTTTCACTCTCTCTTTCTTCTGGTTTTCGTTTCCGTTTTTGAATTTTGAAAAAAACATTCACAACCAAATATGGAGTACGAAATACGAAATGGGTCAATCTATCTATAATGGGCCTATTCGGAAAATATGTTTCCCTAGTCCATTACTAATGGGGCGAAGCCTCTTGGACTTTTCTATTTGAACAATAAATGCCCTTTTATTAAAGTTTGTATAATTAAAAGGCAAAACTAATTAAAATAACCCAACTTTTATAGAAGTGTTAAAAAAATATCCTCAGCTTTCAACAGTATGAAAAATAACTCAATCTTTGGGGTAGATGGTAAGAAAATATCCCGACTCATTTTTACGACCATAAATTGGGCCAAAACAGTGACATAAAATTGGTCAAATGATATGATTCTCATTAAAATAAGTCAATATCGTCCAAAATTAACCAAAATCTTAATTTCACCTATTATGTATCATCCTTTATATTCAGATTTATAGTAAAAAAAAAAAAGAATTGAGATACTTTTTTACCACATCCCCTAAAGATTGAGTTATTTTTCTTACTATTGAAATGTGAGAATATTTTTTTAACATCCCTCCAATGGTTGGGTTATTTTAATTAATTTTGCCTAATTAAAATAAAATTTCACCAATTTTGTTTAACGCAAAGTATTTAGCGCATGGTCGCAATGACCACTATGCCCAATGATCGCAATGACCATAGTCATTGCGACCAGGTGCTGTTTTGGTCATTCCAACCATGGTCGATTTCACATAAAAATGAAACCCCAAGATTTCTCAAATAATCTATAAATATATACGAAGCAAGACCAATTAATTCCAATGGAATTAATAGTCAACTATAAACATGTCGTATGAGAACGATGATTTGAATAAGGGTCTCAAAGACATATCATTGGAATACGACCTCCAATAGATATGTATATATTTGACTCCATTGATTTTCAGTGTGTTTTGAATCCGATCATCACTTTTGGGGAAATTTACAAATTAAATGTGAAATTACAGAAAAATACCTATTAGATGGGTTCCATTAACAAAATACCACCCACCACATATTTTCATTAATATAGTTTCTTTTAGTATTTTTATACTTAAATTTAAGGAAAAATGACTCAAAATAATACTATCAACTATCACATATTAACCAAAAATAATACGAACTAAAAAACGTCTCAAAATAATACAAACTATCCACCTATAAACCAAAAATAATACAAACTTTAAAATCAACTAAAAATAATACAAACTATGAACTTTTAACTCAAAATAATACAAACTTTTGAAGTTGGACTAGAAGAAAAATCAAATCAAAACATTATTTATCAAATTTACAAAAATATGTGTATATAGTCACACTTTGGACAAATGCATCTTTTTTATTTTTAGATACACCAAAACCACTATTTATTTATGCAACTTTACAAAAAATCACTTTTTATTTTGAAATTAAATAAAATTACATCCACTTTATCCATTATTGTTTTTAAAAAAAGAATCATATCCTATAATTCATGTAATTTTGTGTAATTTATAAAAATTGGGGTTGTATTATACAAAGTTAAACAACCAAATAGTGGGTTTGATGCATTTAAAATATAGAAGGTGGATTTGTGAAAAGTATGAATAATTGTAGATTTTTTTTATAATTTTGATAAATAAAATTTTATTTTGAATATTATCCTAATTTAAGTTCAAAAGTTTGTATTATTTAAAGTCAAAATTTCATTTATTGTATTATTTTTGGTTGATTTTAAAGTTTGTATTATTTTTGGTTTATAGGTGGATAATTTGTATTATTTTGAGACTTTTTTTAGTTTGTATTATTTTTGGTTCATATGTGATAGTTGGTATTATTTTGAGTCATTTTTCCTAAATTTAAAGTTTCAACTTGAATATATTTAAATTATATTTATGAAAGGGGTAAAAAAAATTATATTAATATATTAGGGGTAAAAAATGTGTAAACTTTTTAAATTCTATATTTATTTGGAGGGCGGAGATTCTAAATGTTGAAAATATTATTTAATTTTTTTTGAAAATTTAAGCAAATTTTTAATAAAAATACTTTTGAGCCTAGAAAATATTTTAAAAATATATTTAGATAACTTTTTTTTTAATTTTTAGTATATCATGCAGGTGAAATAAAATAAGACAATAATTATCAGTATAAAAATATTATTAAATTTAAATAATGCTAATGGCTTAAAATTTATTTTAATTTTGATCAAAAACTAGTCTATAAAATATTTTAAAAATTTATAGCTATTTTTAGGAATAAAATAGGAGAGTTTGTTCATATAAACATCAAGTTTTTTAAGAAATATTTTTTAAAAATCTAGTAAAACATATTTTTAACTCCATTTGAGAATATAATTTAAATATAAAAATTAAAATATTATTATATCAAATATATTTGACAATATGAGAACGATGATTTGAATGTGGGTCGCAGATGGTCATTGCGACCACTTATGCTACTGGTCATTGTGACCACTTATGCCACTGGTCATTGCGAACATGGTCATTGCGACCACTTATGCCACTGGTCATTACGAACATGGTCATTGCGACCACTTATGCCACTGATTATTACGATCATCAGATCATCTCTTACCTTCTTCACCGAAATCAGTTTCTCCAAAAATCCCAACCAAAATGCAAGATTTGTCCCATTTTTTCATAGATCTGTTAAAAATGCTTATATACTACTATTATGAGCACAAATGCAGAAGATTACACCAATTTTAAAAACTTTTAAAACAATTAATTATTGAAGGAGCTCAATCAAGCTGGTCAAGTGTGTCACAGCAGGGACCACTTGACTTATCAGCAGAGCCAAGAGCAAGAGACAAAACCGGGCAATCATTCACAAAGAAGTGCAGCTTAGTAGCTTTGGTCTTTCAATTGTATTAGTAGGATTAATAGCAGTATAAATAAGCTTCTTGAGCAATTCAGTTGTAACAAACTAATACATTCTGTTCATAAATTCAGGAAAGGAGAAAACCCCTTCGGGGCTCCTGCGTTTGAATCAATCTTGTTTCTCGTTTACACAATGTCATTTTTTGTTTTACAAACTTGAATCTCAATCAAGTTTACATGGTATCAGAGCTATGATTGTCGATCGAAGTTGTTTTGTTGTGATTTCCACGCGATTTTCAGTCATGAATCCTGAGATCTTGAGAACGATTGCTGAAGAACGAAGAGCAGGAATTCTGGATGTATCAGATCCATTGTACATCCAATCTCAATCAAGTTTACATTAATGCCATTCTCAACTCAAATCATCCAAAACTCACAAATATGTCCAAACTACCCAAAATTTTAATGAAAAAAATGAACATACCTACCTTATTTTTTTATATATATATTCGACTTGAATGACCTTACTTAAAGAAAAATGAGTAAATTTGGAGGATTTTTGATAAGGGGGTTTTAGGTGGGGAGTAGGAGGGTGCTGCGTTTGGGAAAATGGAAGCTGAGAGGAGAGGGGTGGAGGGTAGGGTAGAGTAGTAATTTAGTTAAATTATAAGGATATTTTTGTCTTGCTCTTAAAGGTAATTTTACCTTATTCTAAAAGCAAATCCCTAAAATGTTATTTTAAAACAAATTATATAGCTAAATATTTTAACATAATTATTCATTTATTTCAAAATGAAGATAACTAGATAAGAAAGGGTATGTTTGAATTTCATTGTATTTTAATTATAGTGCATTTATAATTATAATCAATTGAATAATGCTTGGTTATACAATTTAAAAAATATTTAAAATATTATAAATTTTAAATGAAATACATTGTAAATTATATCAATCAATTATATTAATTTTATAATATAATCATAAACTTTAACCAATAATGAATTATAAGCACAATTTATAAGTATTTTATTTAAAATATACGTTATTTTAAATATGTTGTAACACTTGTAACCAAATACTATTGACGTGATTATAATTACAAGTGCATTATAATTAAAATACAACGGAATCCAAACACACCCTTTTAGTCAATTTTAACACGATTAATTTATTATCTCTTTTACATTTGCATATTGATCCATCGCTCGGGTTTTCTTTCTCTTGTGATGGGTGGGTTTTAAGTTACTAATTTATAATGTTAGTTGCAGTTTAAAGGCAAATGGTTGATGCCACCTTTTTTTTGATACATGCGAGAGTTTGGGGGTGTCAACTATGGTTGTACCACCACTCAAGAGTGTCTCTATGGACGAGAGTCTGGATTTCAGAATCAGAATCCCAAAACAATGAAGCAGACTCTAAGACTAGGTGAGTGAGACGATCAAATGCTCTATTGACTTCCCTAAAGATATGAGTACCAGAAGCCATCTCAAAACCGCGAAACAAGCGGAGAGAATCCAAGAGTAGAATCTGAATGTCCCAGGGAATCAACCAGACACCGTTGATTGCGTTAACAATTACGAGGCAGTCACCTTCCACAACAAGAATACAGATCCCAAGCCGACGAGCTTCTAGCAACCCGAGCTGCAGACCGATAGCCTCAGCCTGAAGTACAAACATCCTCTCGCATCATTTGGCGCTACATGAAAAGTTCCTTCCCTGAGCGTCCCTGATTACAAACCCTGCAGAGGCCAAACTAGAAGGAGATTTAGCACCGTCAAAATTGAGTTTGAGAGTGCAGGGACAGGTTTAAGCTAACTAATGGTGTTCCTTTTTACGAGGATCATTTATGGGTTTAATTCCCATTATTTTTCCATCGTCTTCATCTGGTTCATTGATTTTGTTTTTTTTGTCAATTTTTCATATGGTTCTTGATTATCGCTACGAGCTCATCTATTGTTCGTAGGTTTTAAACACTGTTAAGGTAATTTTTTTTTTCCAAAAAAAATGTAACTAACTCTCAATGATATAAGAATAATGTTGTCAACCATTAGAAGTGTTATCACAAAAAAAAATCACCAAGAAAGTATTAATTTCACATTATATTTGTCAAATGGTTTTCCTATAAAAGAAGAATATCGATCATACACTTGTTAGTGTTCTTTTTCGATAACTGAGTCCTTGAGGGATCTTAGAGGTCTACTCCTGTATATATATCACTAGGGTAAAACACCCGGGGTACAATGGTAAGTGTACAATAGATATGAATAAATAAATAATATCCTTCTAAATAATATCTCCTAACATCCTCCCTCAGTCGCAACATGAGGAGAGCGAATAACAAGACTGGAATGAAATGAAATAAATAGTGAAGTAGGCAATCCTTTAGTGAATATGTCTACATACTGATGCATAGAAAGGACATGTAAAATGCGAACTTGTTCGAGTGCGACCTTTTCCTGAACGAAATGAATGTCAGTTTCGATATGCTTGGTTCGCTGGTGTTGGACCGGGTTCAACGATAGGTAGACTGCGGAGAAATTGTCACAGTAGACCAATGTGGAAGAATGAAGTGGAACACGGAGCTCATAGAGGAGGTTGCGGAGCCAACAAGTTTCAACCATGACATTTGTGACATCGCGATACTCAGCCTCTGCACTGGATCGAGAAATGGTAGCATGATGCTTCGAGGACCAAGATATGAGGTTGTTGCCAAGGTAGACTGTGTAGCCAGAGGTAGAGAGGCGAGTTTTGGGACATCCCGCCCAATCGGCATCCGAGTAGGCAGTGCGAGTATCGAAGCAGCAACGACTCAGGTGTAAGCCCATATCACTGGTGCCCTTGATGTACCAGATGATTAGCTTGAGGGCCTAAAGGTGTAACTCACGGGGATCATGCATGTACAAGCAAATCTGCTGAACTGCAAACGAGATGTCTGGTCTAGTTAACGTCAGGTATTGTAGGGCACTTGTGAGGCTCTGGTAGGTTGTAGGATCTGCAACCTTAGGACTGGAGGTGGCGTCGAGTTTGGATTTGCATTCCATAGGAGTGGTGACGGGTTTGCAGGAGGCCATCCGAGCTTTTTCAATGATCTCAAGGACATATTTATTCTGATGGAGAAACAACTCACTGTGTGAGCGAGTCACATAGACGCCTAAGAAATAGTGTAAGGGGTCAAAGTCATTCATGGCAAACTCGGAGTGCAGCAAAACCATTAGCCTGGATAAGAGGGCAGTGAAGGAGGCGGTGAACGCAATATCATCAATGTACAACAGAAGGTAAGCAGTGGCAGATCACTCATGGAACACAAATAGAGAGTGATCGGACTGATTGCTCTAGAAGCCCATCCCGTGAAGGTAGGTAGCGAATCGATGATACTGCTTCAAACCATATAGAGACTTTCTAAGCAGGTAGACGTGTGAAGGGCGAGAGCGATCATAGAACCCAGAAGGCTGATGTATATACACAGTTTCCTATAGGTTGCCGTGCAGAAATGCATTTTGACATCTAGTTGGTGAATAGGTCAGTCCTTGTTGAGAGTGATGCTCAAAACTGTGCGTATATTGGCTGGTTTGACAACTGGGCTAAATGTTTCATTGCAGTCAACCCCGACCTCTTGAGACTTGCCATTGATATCAAGACGAGCCTTTTCAAGTGTGCCATTGGACATGTACTTGTGTTTGAAAAACCACATGCAGTTAATGATATTAGAGTCTCGGGGCCTAGGAACGAGGTCCCACGTGCCATTTTTAATTAAAGCAATAAATTCGTCAAACATGGTGGCATGCCAGTTCGGGTCTTGTATGGATTTTTTAGGGGATCTAGGATGAGGAGATATGGAGATAGACAGTGTGAGAAGGTTATATTTGGGTTGGGTTTGAAAATGCCGGATTGTGATCGGATTTGCATGGGTGGGGCTGTAGAAGTGGGACGAGATAAAGGTGTTGCGGGCGCGTCAAGAGTCACAAACATGTCAGGGGGAGGGGGTGGTGTCGCGGGCGCGTCATGGGCAGGGGCAGTGCCGCGGGCACGTCAGGGGCAAGGGATGGGAATGGTGTCGTGGTCGCGTTGGGGGCAAGGGTGGCCTGACGCAGAATGTGGCAGAGAAGATTAGGGAAGTCATTGCTGGTGGGTAGGGATGGTGGCAGGGTGAGGGTAGGGTTGGGTATGGAAGCAAAAGGGAAGGATTTATTTCGAAAGTAGAGGAAATTCCGTGTTTGCAATTTATGAAGCGAAAGTGAATTAATTGTGAATTTGGATAATAATTAGGATTTGTTTGCGAAAGTTGACTAAACCCTAATTATGAAAGAATAGAAACAAATAGGTTTTATGCGAAATCCTCTATAATTATATTTGTTGATTGCGAAAGCTATCTTGTATGTGCTGATAAAAGCATGATCTTTCTATGATTCTCGTGTTGCATGCATGATTATTGTCGTGGTAAACCCTAACCTTGGAAGCTTTTAGTCATATTGTTTAAAACCCTAATTTGAGTCATTCGTGTGTGTTTGAGAAACCCACAAAAACCCCCTTGATTTTCTATTCATCGCACCCAAAACCAACCTTTTTGTCTTTGGCCATCTTTTTCGACCTTCTGTTTCTGTGCTTGACGTCGATTGCTTTTAGTCGACATCGATTGATTTGTTGCTGTTCCTATGTCAGTCGACGGTCTGTTGTGTCGACTGCATTTGCTATTCACTCGACATCGGCTACTCCAGTCAACGTCGATTGCTTGTTTATGTTCTTGCAGGTTGTGCCCGATATCGAGGACTTTTGGTCCATACATAGAACGAATATGTGGACTACTTTGGCGAGCGGTGATATGCTTCCTCGATGATCGATCCTGATTCCCTTCCACTATAGTGGGTGAGTCTTGTAATTTATTTGCTAGGATACGAGTTGGTTTGCTTGTGATTATATTTCCATAGTTTATTGAGACTAAAAATCCTCTAACAGTTAGCAGGCGGCGGGGGTGGGGGGTTAACAACATCAGCCATCGTGCAGGGTTACGGGTAGGGTGAGGGGCGGCGTCGGTGGCAGCAGAGGGCGGCGGCGGGAGTGAGTAGGTAGGGATCGAGGGATTTGTGAAATGGGGGGTTATTAGGGTTCATAAATGAAAGCCTTATACCATGCTATTTTTGGATAATTGAGTCCCTGAGGGATCTCAGAGGCCTACTCTTGTATATATATTTCAAGAACATTAAAAAGATTCAAAATTTCAACTTTTGTAGATTTAGATTTCTCTTCGCAATATATTTATGACACTTACAAATTTATGGTAGAGGGTTCAATAAAACAGTGGCAATAGAGGCTTGAATCTACAACCAGATTTCATTCATATTTTTCCTTCACTTGTGATTTGTCCGTTACATGTGTATTTATAGTAAAGCAACCCTAAAAACAAGTAATCCTAGGAAGCCATATGTCACCTTCTAAGGGTGATTTCTAAAACCTTATAAGAGATGTTTTAGTGGGTAGCAGAAGCTGCATAAAAGCTTACAAGATGCCAAACATGGGCTGCCGCGTAGTGTCGAGTGATGGGATTGTTTGTCTGAGATGTGCTTCATGTGTTATCAACGCTATCCTCTATTAGCCCTTATAAGAAATACTATATATGTATATAGATGAAATATCAATCTGATGAATGATGATTAAATCTACAATAAACAAAGTCTCTCAGCATAAGGTTGTCCGTGCTAGCTCACAAGATGTAAAGTATATGATGAGGACTATGTAGTTAAAGGAGACGGTTACTGGGTCTGTTAGGTTGTCCACTAAATTAGTAGGTCGATTAGTTGTAATAAAAGGTGATGTCAACACCTTGTAACAAACTCAACTATAAATAGCCAGCTAAGTATAAGCTGTAAATGAAATAAGCTTGATCAATATACTCTTGCACATTACATTGCAACTGAACTGGTTCTTCCTTCTACTTCCTCTTTCACATTACTTTGTTCTCGGTTATGTTCAGTGGCGGTTTATCATGATTCCTTAGTTTTAATGCATCTAAATAAACACTAAAGATTCAGCTTTGCATGGTCTGGATCTTAAAGATCCAAGCCATACAAATCTGGAAAGTGGTGAGGATTCTCTAATCCACATTCGTAGTAAACTTTGTAATCCACTCTTTTATTAGTTGAAAATCATTAAATAGAATAAAATAGATCCATCCTTATTTGAGGAAATAATTGCAAATAAGTCTGTCAAAAGACAACCCTATCCAACTCAGGCCAACTTATAAAATGTGGTTTTTAGTGCAAATATTTCAACCGAATGCATTCAACTTCTAAATTTTTGGACAAGGCTGGATCAACGCGTGAGTCATTCGTTGGATTAGGATTTAGGTTAATGAAAAAACAATTATAAATTAAAGTCTAAGCTAGTATAGTTAGATTGAAAGTCAAGGATTTTCCTAATGCCATTGTACCCAACAAGATTTCCCTTTGTCACTAAAGCTTAAGTTGTACATGGATTTAAGTTTGTCATGGATTAATCGATCCTTTTTTGAAGCTAGTAGCTTCAATATGATATTTGACAACCAAAGTAAAGATTACATAATTTGACTAGCTAGGACAAAATATGTTTCTTGAACCGACCTTAGAATAACAATTAAAAGGCAATGAAAAAAAAAAGTAAATACAATGACAGAATTATTTGCAGCAAAAGGAATTCATGGACAAAAGTTTAGTGTTTCCAATATAAATATAAATATAAATATAACATGTAGTAATGGTAGATTAGTCCAAATATCCGCAGCCTCCAATGATATGCATCAACCTCGATCGGAAAAGTCACCGCCGATGCTAAGGCCGTAAACACCACGCGCCGCCGCCGGCTACCGTGCAAAAAGCTTAAGAGTCTGTACGGCTTTATACCCGGAGACCGGAGTATTTAATATGAAGGAAATGAAAAAAAAAATATAGAGATTGTTTTCGGTTTTAAATGGAAGAATATGGGAAGCATGAATTTTGGTTGGGGGAAAAAATAAATTATACAGTTTGAAATTCCTCAAATTTCAATTTTGGTGTTAATTAAAAGGTGCCTGAACTTCCGCCGGATGTTACCACTACCGCGTCTGTTTCCGTAGACGTGCGTTCTTTGTGTTGTGAATCTGTGTAACAAAAACATCTAATCACTTTCCTAGTAAATAATAATAATAATAATAATAATAATAATAATAATAATAATAATAATAATAATAATAATAATAAAATGACAAGGAAAAACAGGTTCGATAAGACATTTTATAGGAGATGGCGAAATGGAAATGGAGATCATAACAACAGATAATGTGAAACATTAGATGATGATATAGAAGTGTGAAGCTCAGAATAATAAAAAGGGTTGCAACAAATATCGTAAGATTTTATATCCGATTACTTTTATGTCACGAGACATTTGAAATAAGTAATTTTTTTTTGAAAGGAATTATGATATAATTTAAAGGGTTATGATGTGATATGTCGTATTTTTCCTAGAGCCTTGAAAATTGTGTGAATGAGGGAACCTCATAACATAAAAACAAGTACTCCGTAGATAAAAAAAAAATTATAAGATTTATTATTTTCTTGTGTTTATTTTTAGTTATCAGTTTTATACACTATAAAGTGCTCCAGTTTTTGCATTGAGGCCGAATAAAGTAACAGATAAAAATAAATGAAAAGAGCATAATTTGAAAAGTGAATGACACTAATCTGTAATATGTAGCGGTGGTGACATTTAAATTAAACAAAGATTAAACTTGATCCATGAAATCTACCAGTCAATGAGGCAATGAGTGTGGTAAATGCAGTAACTGCAAATGGGCTATGGGTTAATGTGGGCCCAGTTCTGAATCTCCGGCAAAAGTGGGCCAGAGTACTACTGAATCTGAGCCCACAAATTATTCCGATTCTGAGCTTTGCATTTTGTGGTCCCCAACCCCAACCCCAACCCCAAAACCCACACCCTTGTTAAGTAAGTTAGAAGAGTAGACACAAAAATTTCCATGAAGGAGGAATTGAAGTGCATATATATTAATATTAATATTAATATTATAAATATATATATACGTACGTACCAGATGAAGAAGAGAAGGAAGGCTGTAGGGCGGTGATGGGAGGAGGATTTTGGAGAGAAGTAATGTTAGAAGAAGGATTAATGGCGGGAGTAGGCGGCGTAGCAGGAGAATAAGGAGCTTCCATTAGAGGTTGAGGTTGAGGGTAATACATATGCATCCGCTGTGTATGTGCTGGAGGATAGTATGTTGCCCGAGAACCCGAATATGGATACCCGTATCCGTATGCGCTGCTCAAATTCATATTCAATGACGATGTTCCGCTTCCTCCGAATGGTTGTGTATAGTACTGTGTGCCTTGCTGGTACTGTGGATTGTACATTGCCTACATTTCCAATTCAATACAACATCGATCAATTTCTTTATTTATTTCATTAATTCATTATTTGTTTAATTGCATTGTGATCCAATTAAGTTAGATTTTAAGTATATATATATATTGAAAACTAGCTGGTTTACATCCAATTAATTTGTATGTGTATTATGTACAGCATGGAAATTAAATCATATATATATATATATTAGTCCATGAATATACATATAATGAAACTTGATTGAGGGTGGGTGACAGATACACTTACTTGGTGGTACCCATAACCAGGTGCATATGGTGTATACCTGCAAAAATGTAGGCCCCATCAATTGTTCACCATTAGTTACCTAGCTTTCACATGATACACTATATATATATATATATATATATATATATATATATATATATATATAACAATTTACTCCCTCAGATTTTGGTATAGTCAAACTACATTCAAACATCCGATCCTGTTCACATTTTATAACATATACTGTACGTAATATATATAGATAATAGATAATATATAATTGATTAGCTATTTGATTGGATCATATGAATTAATCGTCAAATTAAATCTCTGTATCCATCCATTCCAGCGTGATGTCGTTTCTCGGAAGCGACTCAAAACTAAAACTATATATATTAATGCACTGTGATGGAGTATTGAATTAACAACATTAGAGAAATTGGTAGGACAAGTCACAAGTGTCAGTACCTTGAAATTGAACATTAAGAGTGCTCTAATAAATTTAGAACAAAGTAAAGTATGGGTTGCTCGATCACCCTCATGGATGGTATTGGTGGATTAACAAACGAAGGAAGGAAGGAGTGTGTAAGTGCGCCATAAAATCAGGTCAGAGGACACTTTATACACATCATGTGGACTGTAAAATAACCTAACCATCTCTCTCTCTCAGGCTGTTTCAATGTGGGGTAGATTGACTATATAATTGATGTTTTTGTTCATTCAATTAGTAATAGCAATTCATATATCTAGATACTATTTCACATCAAACAAATTCTATGTACTAATATATACGTGTTAAAGTCGATTGAATTCGATGAGGTTAAGGCACCAAGAGGTTCAACTATGTATGACTCTATATACAATACGTAGTAATTGATAGGCTGACGGGTTTTATAACCAAATTCCTGCAATGACATACTTCATTTTCTCAACTGTTAAATAAAGCCAGTATATTTTTGCCCATAGCTCGATTTTTAAAAGCCAATGTTATTTACACCCAAAATTTTACTATATACACCACACATCCCATTTTTTTATTATTTTTTTAAAGTAGACCCTGCTCCTCTTGAGTCACAGACGTGTGACTCAAGAGGCGCAGGGTATTTTATATATAAAGTACCCTGCGCCTCTTGAGTCACACGTCTGTGACTCAAGAGGGGCAGGGTGTGGTGTATATAGTAAATTTTGTGGGTGTAAATATTATCACCCTTTTTAAAGCTGCACAGGCTGCACTACATTTTATTTCCACATATTCTATTAAGGACTCGTTTGATATAAATATATAAGGTAAAAACGGAATGAAAACTGATTTTATATAAAAAAATATATCTAAATAAAAAAAATATTATTTTTTTATGAAAAATAAGATAAATGGGGTAATGATTATAGAATTATAAGTTACCCCTTATTCAAGTGATTTAATGAAATAGGGAGCAAAACAAAACCAATTTAATTTGTATGAAAAATTGGGAAGAGATGGTAATGATTAAATTTTTTAACAATGTATTTTAAACTATAAATGAATTATATTCATTTCTTTTCACTTTCCCTTTTTAAAATTTAAACCAAAGGAGTCCTAAATTTTTTATTTATAAGGTACTCTGACATTATCTCTTGATTTCTTCATCCTTAGTTTTACTTTAATTTTTTTTTATATATCACATTAACTCTTTTATTTTGGTAAGAATTTATTGTTATTTTAAAATTGAAGTTTTTTTTATATTAATATGAAATATTGACATGGATAAATTTAATAAACACATCTAATATGGAAAATATCTTTTACTTTTTTTTAACTAATGTGAGAAAGCTAAGTGGTACACGCTGGCATTGGCGAATGAGCAAATTGACCATAATAAAAAGACTAAATTATTATTTTAAAGATGCCAACGTAGAAGTGCTATTGTATAGCATTATGTTTGGGTTTATTATTCAAATTTAATTTTAATTATAAAAAAAAGAAGAAGAGGAGAAAAGAAAAGAAAAGAAAAGAAAAAGAAAAAGAAAAAAAGCAAGGGTTGTGAATTACAGGGTGTGTCCTCCAACAATCCAGCTGTCTCTCTGCAAATATCAGCTTATAATTCTGCACGTCTATTGGTAGTGCTCCTTCATTTCCATGTCTCCCTAATTACATGTTGCCCCACTCCCACCCTTTCCTTCATTTTAATATCCTAATAATTAATTACCTTTTATGTTTTTCTTATCTAATTTAAACAACATAATTAATAATAATAATAATAATAATAATAATAATAATAAATTTAATTATTCTTATATGGAACATTTCCTAACCCTAAATTTTAACTACTATAATAATAATAAATTTAATTATTCTTATATGGAACATTTCCTAACCCTAAATTTTAACTACCTAATCGATCTACCCGACCACGTCGTGGAGCGGGTGCCGAAAATTTTGAAAATAAAAATAAAAATGCGTGCATTTTATCTAATTGGATTAAAGTTGGAGTTTAAATGATCTAACCCAAAAAAATAACCCATCCAATGTGTGTTGAGTGTTGACTAATAGCCTGCCTACCTTCTACTTATTCGATCGATCGATCTCTACATATAGAGACGATACTCTCCCGCATTACATATATGCATATTTGAAGAACCTGCATAATATATCAACGACACGTACATGGCTCAAACTGTCTATATATGTGAGTGCTTTAGATATTGACTCCACGAAGCCTACACAATATATTAAAGTTTTAAGTTGTTCTTCTCTTTTTGTTTTCTAAAATAATTTACTTTACTAAAAATCCGATACTGGTTAAGTGAGTATTTGTTTTCCTGATAAAAAAAATGAATAATTGCGGAAATTCTTCAATTTTTATTGTTTAAAAAATCAAATCAATTTTCTAAATTCAAAAAGTTTATAAACTAAAAAACATACCATGGGCTCAGCTTTAACATAACTAACACATTATAATAATATCGATCATTAATCTTAATGCTAATAATAATACGGGGTAATAATAATAAAGAATGAAGAACAAAAAGAAATGTGTGACTCGTTAGTTAAACTTAATTACCCATAATTTGATTGGTAGTAGAAAGCGTTTGCCGCCGGATGAGGAGCCATTGGGTGCATTGCCGGCGTGGGCACACCGCCGAAGCGCTGCTGAGGTGGTGGTGGTGAAGACGGTCCTCCTTGTCCTATAAATATATATTATTCCTCCTCAGTCAGTATAAAGAATATTTTCTTTAATTTCCTCGACGATCGACATACATTGCAGATTTAATTCATTATATAATTATAATTACAAAGCTGTACGGTAAAACTTAGATGATGATACCTCTAGGGGGTGACGGTCTAGGCCTCCCAAACGAGGCGATGTTGCAATTCGCTCTTCTCCCATCGATCATCGGATTCGCAATCTCACAAGCCCGGTTAGCTGAATCCGGGTCTCGAAACGTCACCTATACGGAATAGTTAATTAGCTAGCTAGCTACGACAAATGATATGATATGATATGATAAATATACATATATATAAATTGGTAGTTAGGGCTTTAATTTAGGTTCGGACGACTTACAAATCCATATCCCTTGGACTTGCCGGTGTTCTTATCGGTGATGATGACGGCCTCGAGTATGTCTCCAAACTGCTCGAAGTACTCCCTCATTCGGTCCGTCGGGGTCTCCCAAGCCAGGCCTCCGACGAACACCTTGGTGTACGTCGTGTCCCCGAATGGCGACCGGTACTGATGCTGATGACGGTACGCCATTGCCTCCAAAATCAAACGACGATACCGGTCAATCAATTACTGATCAGGCGCCGGCCTTTACCAAGATTATATATATATATATTCTTCTCTCCGTCAATGATCGATCAGTTCATTCGGGTCTTCAACTCAAAATCGACTGATGAAGGCTAGCGGTTCGGTCCATGGAATCGATCATCATCGATCAGATAATACATGATTGTGTGTATATATATGTATACATATCATATATCATATATATATATATATGTATGTATATAAGCAATATATTTGAAAGCGACAGATAAAAAAAAGTAAAGGAAAAGTGTAAAGGGGATGGATGAAAGGAAGGAAGGGGGAGAAGATGGGGAGAGAGTAAGGGGAGAGAGGAATTGAATTGGTTTAAAATGGAGAGGAAGACAAGAAAGGTTCTCAAAGACAGCTGCTAACTCTTATTTGCTGTATATGTAAATGTTTTTCTCTTTTTTTTTTATATAAAAAAAAATTTCCTTTTGGGAAAATTAAAAATAAAATGAAAATAAAAGAGAGATAAAGAAAAGGGGGGAATGCAAGTGACAGCTGCTTGACTATGCAATTGACTCAGTCCTCACTGTCTCCACATTAATATTCTGCATATGGCACCCTCCATTATATATACCCTCCCTTAGTAACGCTTCTGGTTATATATATATATATATATATATATATATATATATACCTCTCCCGTTTTAGGGGCCTTGTTAGTATCAAATTGGCCTGGTTTGATTGGCGCTCGAGCCAAAAAGTAAAGAGTTCATACTTCATAAGCTATAAGCTGGATTTGTGTGGGGAATTAAGGTGATGATTTTTCCAAGTTGTACGTCTAGGAAATTAAGATGACGACTCATCGATCATCGAATATTAAAATAACCAGATGCAATTAATTATGTTGGAGAAGTTTATATATATATAGTTGGTCCTAGACTTGATTGATCGATATGATGATGATGGGATGACCATCGATCCCTAGTTCAATTAGCCGAGAGTTGAAGCTACTCGTTTGATGGGTTTAAAATGGCATGCATCCCTAGTCCAATTAACTTGAGCGTTGAAGTTACTTTTCTATTAAGCCTAAAATGTGACAAAATCAGCTATATGTATCTCCGTGACTAAATGTATTGGCCCCGGGAGAGGGTTGATGTACATCCATCGTTTACGTCGATCGGCCCGTAACACTATAGTACATAGTACTATTACTATATTTGTATATTTTGTGTCTAACATTTGATCCATCCTTATATCCTTATATTACTTGGTAGATTTTTTTTTTGGGGGGTGGGTTAAGGGGGGATACAATATGAATAATAAGCATGATCGATTTCCTTAGTGAAAATGTCTAACTTGATCAATTAATCTTTCAAAAAATATTTGCTTATCACTCAATGAGTAATTTAGTCATAACTCATAAGATGATCCACATTGGTTTTTTGAGCATGCAAGTTAGATTTATCTTGTTTGAGCAATTGAGCATTTATAAGGTTTTAATCAAATTTAATAATTTGAGATACATTTATTTATAGAATTGAATGCTTATGTTGGAATATGAGGTTGTTCCACATTGAAAAGATTGAGATATTATAAACAACATATAATTAAGTTTAGCGTGTTATTTTTCTCATTGTCAATTGGTTTTGAGGTGGAACCCCGTTAGATTTTGAGATGGAATATATGTAAATTATTTTGATGAAAAATATATATATTTTTTCATTTAATAGCATAGCATGCACTTTAAAAAAAATTCCTGAAAAGGACTCGACATAAAAACCCTTAAAAAAACCCAACTTTTTCATGCTCAAATCAAGTCTTAGGGACATGCACTAGTAACCTCTGCTATTTATTGAATAAAAGTTAATAGTGGAAGAAATGATATACGTTACCAAGAATCTTTAATTCGGGTACACTATAAAATTAGTAATATTAAAAATATAATAATTTGAAGAATAACCACCACAATTATACAACATAATGATTACCGAGTTCTAGATTATATATATGGTTGGACTTTGTACTTTAAATTAGTTTTAAAGAAACTTTTATAGTTGAGCTGAATTATATATAAAGGCAAACTTTTGGTTGTTACTTATGATAATTTGATAATATATATACAGCCACATAATCGGCATATATACATTCACATGTAACGTGGATATATATCTGTTCTAATCATTATACTCCATTATATAACGTATATATGGGGTCCGGTTTTGGTATCAATGATGATCATTACGTGAATTAACACTACATATATACAAACTCAAGTTACAGTATATATATATATCACAATTACATACCATATGAAAATTTGAATTTTTTTTAATTACATACCAGAAGAAAATTTAAATTTTTTGATATATTTTTATTTTTAAATTTAAAAAATGATGCATTGGTAGAGTGAATCTGATACGGTATCCGATCGCATTAATAGTATTTATATAATAATTACTGTATTAGAAGTTGAATGGTTATCAAATAAAAAAATCAGAAAAGCTTATGAAGGAGGATCAATATCTATATTTGATTATATATTTTTTCATTGAAAAACATATTAATTTATTTTAATTTCTTAGAACTTATAATTCAACTAACCATCTGTTTAAAATTTATAAGAAGTAAAATAGATGGAAGTCCCATTCCTATAAATTCAATTTCTGGAAATTGTAATTCTTAACATTTAACCAAGCAAGTTCTTATACTCCGTCTAAATGATACTTGGTATTATTGGGTTTGGTTTAGGCCGGGCGGCCCATTTTGGTGCAAGGACTAGGCCCATGGAAAGACCCATGTACCAAACCCTTTTATTTGTTAAAAAAAGACGGGCCAAAATACTTGGTATTATTTGACGAGGTTGAATTTGGTAAGTACTAGTTTATTTAGTTGTAAATTGTAATGGAGTGTTATTTTTGTTGTAGTGAGTAGTTATTTACTCCCTCCGTTCGAAAAAACTTGTTGTTTATTATTTACGCACGCTTTTTTAGAATGATAAAAACTACATAAAATATTTATTTTTTTAAAATTTTTTTTTAACAAGTTTGTACTTATTAATAATAACTACAAAATTGTTAAAAAAATTATTAAAAAAATTAGATATTTTATATAGTTTTTAGCTCCTAAAAAAGCGTGCGTGAATAGTAAAACGTCAAGTTTTGCCGAACGGAGGGAGTATTTATTAGTAGCTCAATAATCATTCAGTTAAATGGGATAGTTATTCAAATTTAGGGGCTAATTATTGGTAAAGTAAGTAGTTATTCAATTGTATTAAGTTATGAGAAACATCACATCAAGAACCTTCAGTGCAACCGAATAACTAAATCTTATAATGAATACATATGTAATCGAATAATTAACCATTGAGATTTGAGACCGAATAACTAGTCGGAGAAATGGGACACTTACCAGAAACTCCATCCGCAAGCGAACTCTTGACATACATATTAACAGCTATTTCAGTCACTTAATTCATTCCTTCAATGGCCATGGGAGACTTGATACTGGTGATTGAGATTCGATACAGAAACTCCATATATGATATATGATATATGCCTTGAGAAGATAGAGATTAGAGTGGATTGTTAGTAATAAAATGGTAAGTACCGATATTAAGGAATCAGTTTCACTCACTAGTTCGCTACCCACCATAAGTAAAAATTATTCGATTGTCAGAAACCATGCCAAATATCTAGCCATTAGTCCTCATAGTAATGTTGTACAAACTCCACATTTTCATTCCTTACATTTTTAGTGAACTGTGAACGTACGAAATGTTGTTATACACTCTCATATAGTCATATGCTCTTGTAATTAGTCTCGAGGAGGAAATACAATTGATCAAACAACAACAATCATCCAGTATATCCCGCTACCTAGCAGGGTCTAGTAGTACGCATCCTTTCCCCAACAAAGTTGAGAGGGCGTTTTTGTGGGACCCAAAAATATTATACAAATAATAGAACTAGATAAAAATAGATAAAGATATGTAAAAATATACAAGACAAGACTTATGCACTCAAATGGAGCAAGACAAACATGATAGTACGGAAAATCGTAGACAATGCACTAAGAAAATGGTAGAAGAAACTAAGGAAACGTTGCAAAACGACAGGTATGCTCCAAAACACCTATTACTATCCCTCCTTGACAGTGATTGCTCTCTTCCACTCTGTCCTATCTTGTACCAACTTCTCAGTGATCTCTAAGACAACAAGGTCTTATCTGATCACATCCTTCCAACTCTTCTTCGGCCGTCCTCGAGACCGTCGAACGTTCTCGATAACTAGGTTATCACACCTACACACTGTTGGGTTCTAGTCTCTCCTTAGCACATGACCTATCCATCGAAGTCTCGACTCACACATCTTGCCCTTAATACAGATGACACCTACCTTTTCACGGATAGCCCCGTTCTTGATTCTATCTTGTCTCCACTAGTACAAAAGGAGGGACCGGAGTACACTAAATTGGGTACGCTTATTAACAAGTGTTCTTATTTTTTGTTTTAAGTACGGTTTCATAGGAAAAGTGTATTCCCACAACCAAATATAAGTACAGTTCTTAGTAAAAACCGTTCTTTTAAAAAAAATTAGCACGGTTATTAAGAAAAGCGTGGTTAAAAAATAAAATTTAGTACACTTGAAATTACAATCATGTTAAATTTGACAATTAGGAACACGGTTTTTAACAAGCGTACTTGTTTTTTGTTTTAAGTACGGTTTGATAAGAAAAGTGTTCTTGATGAGGTTTTAAAAAATTACGAGTACGGTTTTACATAAAAAGTGTTCTTGTTGGGAATGCGTTTTTTTTTAAAACCGTTCTCGTTTATTTGTAACAAAATATTTAACTAGGTTTTAGAAAAACCGTGCTTAAAAAAATGAAAATGAGTACGGTTTTATAAGAAAAGTGTCTTCCCAAAACCAAAATTAGAGATTTTTTTTTGTAATAAGATCAAGTAAATGAACAAAAGGAAAACTAAATTTTGTAGCTCAAGTGTACGTTAGGCGTGTGAAGCGGACTGATTCGGTTTGAGGGTGCAAGAGGTCGCAGGTTCGAGTCTTATATATATATATATATATATATATATATATATATATATATATATATATATATATATATATATATATATATATATATATATATATATATATATATATATATATGAAAGCATAAAAAGGCAGGCTTTTTATTTTCATTATTAAGTACGGTTAATAAGAACGCTTTCACATCAAAACCGTACTAAATTTTTAAGAACACTTTCAGAGCAACCGTACTTAAAAACCATACTAATAAAATCACATGCCAATTTTAAGAATACTTTCACATCAAAATCGTACTTAAAATTTATGAGAACGGTTTAACAAGAAGCGTGCTCATTTGGGAGTGCGGCCGCTATAAGTACAGAAAGAGAAGCGTGCTCCCATGCATAAAAAAAGCGTACTCTGGTCCCCCTTTTGTCCTAGTGCTCGTGTGCCCGTACTTCTATCCAATCATGCACATCTCCTCTACCACGAGTCTTTATTCATGTGCCTTTGTGATCACCCAAAACTTTGCCCCGTAAAGTAGAGCGGGTCTCGCTACGATTCTGTAAAATTTCCCTTAAAGTTTTAGATGGACCTTTCTGTCACACAAGACTCCCAATGCAACCCTCCATTTCTACCACCTCATCTGAATCCTGTACATAATATCCAAGTCTTTTAAAGACCAATTTTTAACTTTATCTATGAAATTCTAATGGGCCATATAGCATGTGGGATCTCACTATTATAAAATTTCTCTTAAGTTTTAGATGGACCTTTCTGTCACATAAGACTCCCGATACAACCCTCCATTTCTGCCACCTCATTTGAATCTTGTACTTAATATCCAAGTCTTTTAAAGACCAATTTTTAACTTTATCTAGGAAATTGTAATGAGCCATATAGCATGGGGGTTTCACACATCCAAGCACCAATAAAAGATGTAGCCCCCGGTTTATATACAATACTTGGATTCTTCATATTATCAATGAGATATATTTATATCATTTCACACATATATATTCAACATATTAAAGGTTGAAAGACTTTAATCTATATTCCAAAAAGAATTCGGGGATCCATTTTTAAGTTTTTCTAAAGTCAAGGGACCATAATGAACCAAAGGAAAGGTAAGGTACTGTAATGGGAAAAAAATAGTTTAGAGATCCGCTTATAACTTGGGGAAAAGTTCAAAGACTATGCTAAGCTAAAACAATGTTTAGAGACTAGTTATAACTCTTTCTATAGATTATGACCATGAATTTTAAAACATTTTTTTTTACATGGCTAGGGTTTGGGTGATGTCAAACTCTTCTGAACCATCACCCAAATATATCCTTTTGAATGAGAGTGTTAGCTCCATGAGAAGCAAACGCGATCGAATCCAAAACGTACCATCATAATCCATGGATTTTAAACTGAATTTATGCACCAATGTAGATACTGCATGTAAATACGTAGTACAATTTGGCTCATTCAGCTCGAATTTATATGTTGTATTCGATCAGGCGGATGCGTGAAAGAGCTAGGCAATACCCACCACCCAGATTGAAGAGTTTGGGCTTTGTGGAATAGATGGACAAACAGGTGAAAGCTAGCTAGAGTTTGAAATTTGAAGAGTTTGTGAAGTTGGATTGGACATTGATCGAAGCTAGACATCCATGGAGTGGAATGCCCAAATCCAACCCCTTATCATTTAATTATAAGAATATTAATTGGAGCGACGGAATTGGAGTACATTAATTAAGGCAGATGGTGCAGTGAGCGTAAGAGTTATAAGTTTAATTTGGACATTATATTATATTAATTTGGAAATTAATGTTAATTAATTAATTAAGGCAGCTAGGTAGCAGAGATCAGCTTGATTCTGGAATGTAAGAGTGATATATGGAGATTATATTGCTATCAACTCGCTCCCTGAGCTCCTTAATTTACTTAATTTGCGTACAGTTGAGACAAGACAACCAAAGCAAGAGCCTCGTCTCTTTCGATCAGTACCGGCCTACCTACCTTGTAGCTTAAGTGTCTTTCTTCAGTATCAGTTATCAAACAACACGTCTGCCTATTAGATACATGATCATTATATATGTTTATGTAATCTCACTTTCTCAATATATAGAATCTGCAATATTTGATGCATGTATATATATATATATATATATATATATATATATATATATATATATATATATATCACTATGCCATGGTGCAAGTCAGGCAACGAACATACATAGGTTCGTCGCTAGAAACAAGTTCAGGCAACGGAAAAAGTCAGCATCGTTGCCCCAAACAGCTCCAAGACAACCATTATCTTTGATGGTGACCAACATACAACAATGTTCGTCGCCTGAATTTACTCAGGCAACGAACATTGTTGTATGTGGTCACCTCAACAGATGCCAAAAAAAGACCAAAAGTTGGTAGTACTCAGACGACGAACATATTATAAATGTTCGTTGCCCAAATCAATTCAGGTGACGAACAAAGTGGAAATGGTTACCTGAACAAATTGCCAAGGTTGACCAAAACTAGGTTATATTGAGGCAATGAACAGATTGGACATGTTCCTTGTTGAAAGTCTACTCAGGCGACGAACATATTGAAAGTGGTTACCTGAATTAACTATAGTGTACTTTTTCAACGGCTCTCTAACAAACTTGTATTCAAGCAAAGAACAATGTATAATGTTCGTCGCCTGAATAGATGAGCTAGGTGGCCCATTTAGAGCACTTTTATTCAGGCAACCAGAAGATATTATGTTCGTCGCTTGAATAAAGGGATCATACTTGGCACATTTAAAAAAATGTTGTTTGAGGCAACGAATGTTTCCTATATTCATCGCTTGAATGAAGGGGTCTTACCTAACGTAATTAAATAACACCAAAAGATACTATGTTGGTCACTTGAAAAATAACACCAAGATTGCCTTATTATTATTATTATTATTATTATTATTATTATTATTATTATTATTATTATTATTATTATTATTATTATTATTATTATTATTATTATTATTATTATTATTATTATTATTCCTATCTTTTACATCATATTATTTAATTTTGGTTAAAATATAAATATTGGTCTCATTTCAAAGTTTATTGATTATTTTGACCACTCATTTCACATCTTGGTTGGAGTTTAACATTAATCGCCTATGGTAATGATACTCTTTTCAAATAAGTTAAGGTTATTATTTTGAATTACTTTTTACATTATTAATGATGCAAATGATATTCATTGTGTAATAAATGAACAAATTTTTTTAATAAATATTTAGTTGTTAGACTTTTATAAAATGATTTAGTTAAAAATATAATTGAAATTACTATAGATGTTGTTATATATGTATTTGTTTGAGATTGAGATTTTGGCTTTTTATATTTATATATTTTTTTTATATAAGTTAAGTGTGAATTTTCAATTTGTGTTTGAGATTGAGATCAAAATTGAGATTGAGATTGAGGTTAAGATCAATATTTGAGATTGAGATTGAGATGGAGATTGATTTGAGAGTTGATATTGAGATTGAGATTGAGACCAAGATTAAGTTAAGATTGAGGTTTGAGACTGAGATCATGATTAAGATCAAGATCGAGATTTGATGTTGATATTGAGATTGAGATTGAGATTTAAATTGAAATTGGGATTGAGATTGAGATTGGGATTGAGATTGAGATCAAGATCGATGTTTGAGATTGAGATTAAGATCGATCAAGATTGAGATTTGATATTGAGTTAAAGATCAAGATTTGAGATTGCGATTGGTTAAAATATAAATATTGGTCTCATTTTTTTCCTTATCTTTAAATAAAATCACATGAATGTTGAAATACCATTTCAAAGTTTATGAATTATTTTGTTCACTCATTTCACATCTTGGTTGGAGTTTAACATTTATCGCCTATGGTAATGGTACTCTTTTGATCACTCGAGATTTGATGTTGAGATTGAGATATTGAGATTGAAATTGAAATTGGGATTGAGATTGAGATTGAGATTGTGATTGGGATTTAGATTTTGGTTTGTTATATATAGATTTTGTGTGATATAAGTTAAGTATGGAGTTCCAATTTGCGTTTGAGACTAAGATCGAGACTTGGGATTTGAAATTAAAATCAAGATTAAGATCAAGATTGATATTTGAGATTGAGATTTTGGTTTTTATATATATATATATATATATATATATATATATATATATATATATATATATATATATATATATATATATATATATGTAAGTTAAGTATGAATTTTCAATTTATGTTTGAGATTGAGATCGAGATTCGAGATTTGAGATTGAGATTGACGTTAAGATCAATATTTGAGATTGAGATTGAGATGGAGATTGGTTTGAGATTTGATATTCAGGTTGAGACTAAGACCAAAATTAAGTTAAGATCGAGGTTTGAGATTGAGATCATGATTAAGATCAAGATCGAGATTTGATGTTGAGATTGAGATTGAAATTGAAATTGGGATTGGGATTTAGATTTTGGGTTGTTATATTTAGATTTTTTGTGATATAAGTTAAGTATGGAGTTCCATTTGCGTTTGAGAATGAGATCGAAACTTGAGATTTGAAATTGAGATCAAGATTAAGATCAAGATCGAGGTTTGAGATTGAGTTAGGGGTTGAAATCGAGATTTGAGATTGTGATTGAGATCGAGGTTAATATCAAGATTTGAGATTTGAGAGTGAGATCGAGAATCGAGATTTGAGATTCAGATTCAGATCAAGATATATTGGTTCTAATTTTATAGATAATCGGTTTAACAAAATAAAAAAAATTATATTTAAATATATAAGTAGTATAAAAATTAAAAAAGATCATCCAGATAAATGTATAAATAAATAAATAATTTTTTAAAATATATAAAATTTTATATTTAAATATATTGCATAAAATCTATTTTTTCAAAATGTATAAATAAATTATTGATTTGAATACTAGTTAAGTGTAATAATCAATTTTTTTGGTAAGCTGTAATAATAATCTTAATTTGGTGTAATTTTTTTGGGGTGCATTGTGAAAATTGGGCGGTATAATTCCCGCTTCTTAATTTTTTTGGGCGGCATAGTTCCCGCTTCTCAATTTGGTCTCTCTTCATGTCTCTCTCTTCCTCTCAAACCCGCCGTCTCTCTTCTTCTCAAACCCTAGAACACCGCTTGTCTTCATGTCCTTAAGGCTAAAGGTTGTGTGTAATTTTTTTTTCATTGTGCGTTTTTTTTTATTTCAATTCGATTATGTTATAACCGAACCTAAACCAAACCGGTGTAAAACCGAATCAAACCTATTAGTTTGGGTTCGGTTTTCGATTTTCATTTTTGGAAATTTTGGTTTTCGGTTTGGTTCAGTTTGACCAGGTTCGGATCGGTTTTGGACCGATGAACAACCTAGTTTGAGCCACTCTCACCCCATATTTTTTCCCTTTCGCAAATCCCCACAATTTCCATCTTTGGTACTGGGCTTCAATCTCCCCTTTTGTCCACTATGGATGGACCCATTGGGCTTCATACTCTTTCAAACTAATGTCATTTTGCCGTTCCAAGTGTCGCTCTATTAACACTTAGGCTACTTAGCCCCCCTTTTGTAACAAAAACTTCAATTCAATTACGTAACAAAATTTACCATCAAATTCTACGTACAACTTAGACTATGAGCAACTCTAAAATTACATCTTTTCCTTTTTATTTTCATCCTCTTATCATAATTTAACATCTCATATATTTTTTTTCTTAAATTAATTTTTATTTTTCTACCTCTTCTCTAGAGGTTTCCCTTATAACCATGGCATTACCTTATTCTCCACTTTTTCTACCTCATTATTTTTATTTATAAATAAAATTAACAATTGCTTGATATTAATATGTTATATTTCATGTAGATGAAGAATAACAAAAATAATACACATTTGTAGGATTTTCCCTAGCAAATTGATGTATATTTGGATTAAAGTTTTGGTATTTGGGTCTTGGATAATTGTTAAACATTTGTATATCATTTAAAATTGAGGATTATTGACAAGATTTGGATAAAAAAAAAGATATTTTGGATGGGTAAGGTATTTGAATGGTTGTGATCCATATTTTATGAAAATGGAAGATGGAAAAAGAAGTGCAAAATACAACAAGATGGGCCATATAGGAAAAAAATTATACTCAAATTATGGGGAAAAATAAAATAAAATTAATAGTATAATTTATTTGTGAAAATAATATATAGTATTAATACATTTGAGTTATTAATATATTAAATAAATATAGATATGATTTGGTGGACTACTCGTGTATTCAAACAAAATAAAATAAAATTAAAAGGGACAGAGGTTAAGACCTATGAAAACTCATAGTTGCACAAGCTATAGCAGATTTGGCCGGTCGTGGGGTTTCTAGACCAAATACTGGTCGGGTTAGAGCGTGGGAGAAGCCTCCATCAGGCTGTCACAAACTCAATTTTGATGGGTCCAGGTTATCTTCTGGTGAAGCTTCCTACGGATTTATTATTCGTGATTCGACGGGTAATATAGTATCTCTTGGTAATGGCACGTGCCCTGGTGTTTCAATCTTGTATGCCGAATCCCTTGGACTTGCCATGGGTGTTCGACAAGCTCTACAAATTGGATCACAATCCCTTCTTGTTGAGGGTGACAACCTTACGGTTGTAAAAGCGCTACTTGGGGACTGGAAATGTCCCTGGAACATTGTGCTTTTACTATCAGATACGAAATTAACTCTTAATGAAATTTCTAATGTTGCTGTCCGTCATATTTTCAGGGACTCTAATACTGTAGCAGATCGGATTGCTCGTCTTGCCTACAGTTCCCCTGCCGATGGACATTTGGACTCTGATGCAGAACTTGCGGTTCTCGTCCGGAAGGACGCTCTAGGAAGGTGTCGGGCTGTGCGTCCTCGGTCACCTGCCTAATTTCTTTCCTTGCTTGAAAAAAAAAAAAAAGTTGCACAAGCTATTATTCCGTTTATATGGAATTTCACTGGTGCAACTTGGCAGGTCAGTCCTCTATTTTCAACTATTTCTTTGTTTTGCCCCCTTCCTATGGAATTTAACTGTGGCAGATGGTAAGTGGCAACCCATTTATTGTTGGCCATTACAAATAGGAATGTGTATAGTACTTTATGTTAGTTAGTATATTAAATGGAAAAAAAAGCACAAATGATGAAAGATGGTGACAATTACCAACACCTCACCGAACCCATGAATGAGATGGGGGACACCACACCACTTTGTGGCCCAAGGCCCATTTAAAGAAGCTTTTTTTTTTTTTTTTTTTTTTTTTTTTTTTTTTTAAAGTTGGGGGAAAAATCACCCTCGTATATTTTCACCCTCCATCATATCATGATCGAGATGTTTACTTCGGGCTCCATAATCCATACCTTGTCTATAGATTATAGACCCTATCAACTTCCGATAACCCATCCCATCCCCTCACTTTCTAGTTTCTACATCACATTCTGAAATTTTACAATGGTCCTACTACTCCTACCTGTAAGCCCGTCTTAGAGTGTGTTACCTTCATATATATACTCGAGGACCGAAAATGTGGGCTAGGTTTGGTCCGGTTAAAACACATGTATAATGTTCTAATCGTGATTACTTGGCTAGTTACAATGAACTAACACTTGTAGTCTTATTTAACAAGGAGGGCCACTGAAAAACAAGACCTAACTAAATTGCTGTTAGCAGACATTATTTTATATAGTTACGATTGTACCCTCAGAGTTTTTACCCAATGATATATATATACAGGAGTAGGCCTCTGAGATCCGACAATGAATCAGTTATCCAAACACTTAATGGTATCAGCCTTTTTTATAAAACCCTAATTTTTCGTTTCACAAATTATATCGATCCGCCGACGCCACCGCTCCTCTAGCCGTCGCCGCCGGACCTGTTGCAGCGGCCGCCGCGCCTTCTAGCAGCCGCCGCCCCCTCTTCAGCTGCCGCCGCACCTTCTCGCCGCCGCCGCTCCCTACCGTTCCCGATGGCTGACGTTGTCGACCCCCCGACGCCACGCAGCCACAAAACCCTTTTCATTCCGCCCAATCCGTTACCAACATCATAAACCAAATTCCCCTAACCCTAGACCTCAAGAAGGTTCAATACCACACCTGGGCGGAACTCTTCACCACCGCCTGTCGGGGCCATGACGTCATCGCCCACATCCGACCGCCTCGATGATGTCCTCGAGCCTCTCTGGAACCGACTCGACTCCATCGTGCTCAGATGGATCTATGCTACCATCTCCGAGGAAGTTTTGATAACCGTCCTCAAACCCGGATCCACCGCTCGCGATGTTTGGCTCCGCATCAAGGGCCTTTTTCATGACAATCAATCCGCTAGGGCAGCGGATCTTGAGGGCAAGTTCATCAACACCCGTCAGGAGAGCTTCTCAACCGTCTCCGACTATTGCCTTGCCATCAAGGCCATCGCCGATCAACTTGGCCACATCGGACACAAAGTCAGTGAAGAGTGCCTTGTTCTTCAACTCATCAATGGCCTCTCCACCAAATTGGATGTCGTTGGTGGCATGATCAGCAACACCTCGCCACTGCCGACCTTCATGGTTGCTCGTAGCATGCTTTCTAGGGAGGAAAGCCGCCAGGGCCGTCCTCAGACCCCCTCTCATGTCCTTGTGTCTTCAAAGGACTTCTTACCCACAGATCCCTACCCTCGACCCTCCCCTCCTCCTCAATCCCGCCCCAACCATGAAGACCCGATCCCAGTCCGGGATCTTCAAACCCAACCCCAAGTACAACCTTCTCACCCCATCCACACACATATCCTCCTACCTAAATCCCCACAAAAGGCCTTACAGGACCCGAACTGGCATGCCTCCATGGTCGATGAGTTTAGTGCTTTAATTAAAAATGGCACGTGGGACATCGTTCCTAGGCCTCGGGACTCTAATATCATTAACTGCATGTGGTTGTTCAAACATAAGTACATGTCTGATGGGTCACTTGAACTTCACAAGGCTCGCCTAGTTGTCAATGGCAAGTCTCAGGAGGTTGGTGTGGACTGTGATGAAACCTTTAGCCCGGTCGTTAAACCCGCTACCATACGCACTGTTTTGAGCATCGCTCTCACCAAGGACTGGCCTATTCACCAAATGGACGTCAAAAATGCCTTCCTACACGGCAACCTGCAGAAGACTGTGTATATGCATCAGCCGCCAGGTTTCTATGATCGCTCACGCCCCTCCCACGTCTGCCTTCTCCAGAAGTCTCTATATGGGTTGAAACAGGCGCCTCACGTCTGGTATCAGCGATTCGCCACGTACCTCACTGGGATTGGTTTTCAGGGCAGTCTGATCACTCCCTCTTTGTGTTCCATTCGGGGTCTGACACTGCCTACCTCCTACTGTATGTCGATGACATTGTGCTCACTGCATCCTCTACATCTCTATTGTCTCGCCTGATGACATTGCTGCGTTCGGAGTTTGCCATGACTAATCTTGGTCCGCTGAGCTACTTCCTTGGCATCTATGTGACTCGCACTCGTGATGCACTTTTTCTTCATCAGAAGAAATATGCCCTTGAGATTGTCGACAAAGCCCAGATGACCTCTTGCAAACCCCCTGCTACCCCTGTCGACTGCAAGTCCAAGCTCGATGCTGCCTCAAGTCCTAAGGTTGATGATCCTACAGCCTACTGTAGTCTGGCGGGTGCCCTCCAGTACCTGACGTTCACTAGGCCAGACATCGCCTTCGCCGTTCAGCAAATTTGCTTATACATGCATGATCCCCGTGAGCATCACCTCTAGGCTCTCAAGCGGATCATCTGGTACATCAAAGGCACCAGTAACATGGGTTTGCACCTCTGTCACAGCCGGTTTGACACCCTTACAGCCTACTCGGACGCCGACTGGGCGGGTTGTTTCGAAACTCGCCGCTCCACCTCTGGCTTCGCGCTATACCTCGGCGATAACCTAGTCTCGTGGTCCTCCAAGCGTCAGGCGACTATCTCTCGCTCCAGTGCCGAGGCCAAGTATCGCGGTGTCGCCAATGTTGTGGCGGAGACCTGCTGGCTCCGCAACCTTCTCTGCGAGCTTCGTGTAGCCACCTTGGTCTATTGTGACAATGTCTCCGCCGTCTACCTCTCCTCGAACCCGGTTCAGCACCAGCGGACCAAGCACATCGAGATTGACATCCATTTCGTCAGAGAAAAAGTCTCCCTTGGCCAGATTCGGGTATTACATGTCCCTTCTGCACATGAGTATGCGGACATTTTCACAAAAGGATTACCTACTGCTCTTTTTACTTCTTTTTGTTCCAGTCTTGATATTCGCTCACCTCTAGCTGCGACTGA
The DNA here is from genome assembly GCA_963922045.1 of Persicaria maculosa. Lineage (NCBI taxonomy): Eukaryota > Viridiplantae > Streptophyta > Magnoliopsida > Caryophyllales > Polygonaceae > Persicaria > Persicaria maculosa. The sequence goes on from OY998260.1 coordinate 72,862,882, forward strand.
GGGAGGATGTTAGCAGACATTATTTTGTATAGTTACGATTGTACACTCAGGGTTTTTACCCAATGATATATATACAGGAGTATACCTCTGAGATCCGGCAAGGACTCAGTTATCCAAACACTTACAATTGCATCGTGACATGATCGAACTAAGGTTGTGTTTGGCAACAAAATAAATTTTAGTGGATGAGGATAGATTTTGGGGATGGAAGAGATGAAGATTATTTTTGTGGATAGATGAGATGGAGATTTTCGATAAAATTAATTCCATTTGTGTTTGGTTATATTTTGATTGTTTTAGAGGATGGAGAAACGTAAAAAGTCCAAATTGTCCCCACTAACCCACCTTTTTGGCCTAAGAACAAAGAGGAATCGTGACCACTAAAAGGATCGATCAGAGTCGCCTTCTCCAACCACCGTCTCCCTTCGCTCACCTCTCACATATCGCTCTCCCCGCCTCTCGGCCTTTTCGGTGCTCAATTTCGTCGTTAGGGTTAGGGCTCCGGCAAAAGGATTGACACCGACAATGCAGAGTGCCAAAGTTGTTGGATTTCAATCGGTGGCGTGTGGATGGGAGGAAGTGTTCCGGAGGTGACCGATGTAGACCGTGGCGGTGAACCCGGGACTTCTGCGATTTGGGCCAAGGGAGTGCTGCTCCGATTTGAGGAATACATCGCCATAGCTACATGAAGTGAGCAAAGGTCAAAGAAGAGGGAAGGGAGGAGGCGGTCAGACACGAGAAGAGCAAGAGGGCGGCACCGAAGCTCTATCAGGGCGCGAAAGGACGATAAAGAACGAGAAGAAGGGGAAGCCATGGACGAGGGCTTGAATGGAGCTCGAAGGAGGAAGAAGGGAGACCATGAGAGCTTGGGGGCAATTTTCGGTGTTTCACATTCCCATCCCCTCCCACCTCCTTTTACAAGGTGGAAAAAAATCCTCAATTTTTGGTGTTCCATTCTCATCCCCATCTTCTCTATCTACCTCCATCCCGTTGCCAAACACCATGACACGGTTCCCAAAATCAAATCCCCATCTCCTCCATCTACCTCTATCCCCTTGTCAAACACACCCTAAATAAGAGAAGAGATATTGTTTGAAACAAAGACAATTAATGTGATTGGGTAAATATATGATCCATAATCAACCTCAATTAGGTTTTTTTCTCTGTTTATAAAAATTTACAACCATATAAGATTAATTATATATTTTAGATGGATATATAAATTGAATTGAAAAGAGACTCAAATCAACTTTTCTATAACATATTTTATTATGAATGATTTATTCATAACAATGTCAAGATAAGGTAGCTTTCATCTACATTCTACATCTAGGTTTATCTATAAGGATTATGACCATGGGGATAAATTTTGACAGACGTAAGAGTGTACTAGACGTCACATGGCATTGGATTTAGCCTGTACTTCATGCCAAAAGGCCCATGAGTCCATGCTCCATCCATGATTGTAACTGTTGGAATGTAGTTGTCCCACATTGGTAATATAGAGAATGTTTGAACAACATATAAGGTTGAAGGGCTACTCCTCTCATTGCCAATTGGTTTTGAGATGGAACACCGTTGGGTTTATGTGTTGTTCGTGTCTCCCGTATGTGGGCCCGTACACACGACCTCCCTCTAGTGTCTTGACTCCACCGGGCCCAGCTGAGTTAACATGGTATCAGAGCCAGGTTCGGCTAGTTGCGGTCTGAGCTCTAATTAGTGGGGTTGCTGGTTGTGGCATGTCGTTTTGCACTTGAGGGGGCATGTTGGAATGTGGTTGTCCCACATCGGTAATATAGAGAATGTTTGAACAACATATAAGGTTGAAGGGCTACTCCTCTCATTGCTAATTGGTTTTGAGATGGAACCCCGTTGGGTTTATGTGTTGTTCATGTCTCCGTATGTGGGCCCGCACACACGACCTCAGCGTCTTGACTCCACCGGGCCCAACCGAGTTAAGAGTCACCTTGTTGAATCGATATGAAAATACCTGCTATTGGACTCTTACCATGCTTGCTTCTTTTTTTTGTATGGATCAGGATGAATGTTTCTTTCTAAATGTTAATTAGCTTGAAGAGGTGGGAGAAACCTAATGTGTGTTGGAATTTCCTCTTTGCTATTACGTTGTGTTAGTTATGGAAATGGAGGAATAGTAGTGCTTTTCGAAGGCAAACATAATTGTTGTGATTGATAAAGTTGCATTTATCCGTCTAAGTTACTAGAAAGTGCTTATAGTTGCTAGTAAGCAGAAAAGTTATAAATCTTAAGGAACAATATAAGGTTCTTGTTTTTGATGGCTTCAATTGTGTTTTAGTTGGGTCAAGTTGAACATGGATGGGGCTTCTAGGAGGAACCCTTGGTTTGGCTATGACAAGGCCGGGGGTTTATAACAGGTATTGTTGGCAACTGGTTAATTATGTGGGTTTGTGGTGAACTTGGGCATTGATATTGCCCCAATTGCAGAGCTTTGGAGAGTTATTCACAGCCTAAACTTCACTTGGGAAAAAGGATGCCGTGGAGTGCAAATGTAGGTGGATTAGTCCTTAAATTGATTGACACTTAAATTGATTAACACAAGTGTTGAAGCTATATACCTTTTATATATCCCAATCCTACATTACCAAAGTTTTTTTTTTTTTTTTTATCAAAGACCGGATTGTTAGATTTAGTCATTCTTTTTTGGAAAATTTTTGCATTCTCTTTGGATACTGGTTTATGTTTATTGGATAACCCACATCTTTGCAGTAGGAGCCTTTTATAAGATGACTTAAACAGGTGTTAGTTTTTCACTTAGCACACGATTGTAAATGTTTTTCCTTTTTAATAAAGAAGTTTAGAAGCGTGGAGAGCTCTGCCCCTCATTCCACCGGGAAAAAAAAAGATTTCTCTATATAGAGGGCATTGGGTTGCATTAGTGAAGGGCACCAATCAATCCACCATAATATATAAACCCTAGCTTCTGAGTTGTGTTTTTTCCTCTATGAGATGTTTTGTGTAGTATTAACAGCAAAAAAAATATCTATCATTATTTTATAATAATAATAATAATAATTATTATTATTATTATCAAAACTAATTACACGGAGTTAGATGGGAGCCGGCTAACAAGCTGAGCTCCACATCCTTTCTGAATACTAAATGCAATTCTAGTCAAAATGTGACAATAATTCCTGCTGTACCCAGTTACCCCCTTAGTTACACCACACAATCTCTTAAGGAGACCCATGGTTTCATCTCCTAAGTCACCAATAGTCGAAAAGGAAAACGGAATAAAATGATATCCTTTAACCATACAAACATCCTCGTACTTTTTCCTTTTGTTTGCAGCAGCCACCCTAGCCGCCTTACCTGGAATAAAACCTGAAAGACCAGTCGAACTAAAAGCAGAAGTACCCATAATATCAACACATGTGTCTTTTCCCTAGAACCAATTATAAAATAGAATATCAGCCGGGCGCAGCTCACCTCCCTTGTCATCAACCATACTAGTAGACACCTCCTTACGAACAGAAATTCTAGCCTTCAAACACTCATCATACAAAGCATCACAAACTACATTATGTCGATGCTTAACACCAATATCAGTAGCAAAAGCAAGGGCGTGATCTCCCAACATATCCAAAATACCCTTTTCACAAGCAGGACATTTGGACCCCGCATGAAACAACTCAATACCTAGACAATACTTGATAACAAATCAAAACGTAGCGGGATTCATAGCCTGACCAAGACCAGGTATGGGTGCAACCTTTAGCCATTGTTGCGCCATAGGGAGCTTCAAGTTTTCAATTTGAGCCTCTTGTTTCTCAAGAAGAGCGAACTTCATCTTGAGATGCTTGTCCACATTTTTGTAATAGCAACTAGCCATTTTCTTCATTAAACAGGGGGTTGGTCGTATCACACACATGTCCAAGTCATCCATCTCAATCACGCTAACCCGCTTAGAAACTGCAGATTCAAAAGAAGCACCCTCACCGGTTACTTTAGAGCCCCTCAAAATACGATCCTGCAAGCCCTAGGACTGGAGTCTTGAAGCAAGAAATGCATAATGCAGCGTATCTGTGGTTATGTAGACTCCAAGCCCCCCCCCCAGTTGAGAGGCATAGTAGAGAGACGCCACTGTAGAGGACCAAATCCTGCCCATCCAAGCGTAACTATGTGTTTAACCGAAAGCCTCAAAGAATCATCAAACACACATTGAGCATCTATAAAGCATGAAGGTGGGGTTGTTCGCATCGCAAAGTAGAGACGAGAAACTCCTGAATACGCTTATAGGAGTAATAACTCACACTGTGGATCCTCCAAACCCTTGATGGCATCCATCAAGGCATTAGTTTTCAAAACGCTCCCCAACATCACCTCATTGCCGAAGGAAGGATCTAGGCTAACGACTCCACCAAGGAGCTTAACACCTCCCACCGGTCGAGAAATATGCTTAGGAAACAACCCAACCTCCCTACAACGTGGGTCCTCATTCGGCCAAAATATTTCCATTTTATTAATATTGAGATGAAGCCCAAGGGGCGGACCATCCTCCATAATGATGGCAAGCGCCTTGCTAACCATCAAAGTGTCTCCAATCAGCATCCCATCATCAAGGCACCATACATTAAACTTCAACACACAATTATCCATTATCTTTCGAATCAACGGGTGAAACGTGAGCGACAAACCTCCTTAATCATGGCACTACGATCAATAAGATTAAAAGCATTCTTAAAATCAACCAAAAGCATCGTCAGGCTATTATCAGAACCCTAAGCTTCTATTAATTTATTGACTACATGCAAAATTGCCTCTCCGTCCCCTGAAACACCCACCCTAAATTGCACATCCTTAAGATAAGGGCCAAGGGTCTTACCAACCGAAGATGCAACCACTTTGGACACCAATTAACCGTCTCCAAATCAACCCAACAGCAATGGGTCGGACCCCTCCACTCGGCTTAAGGAGAGGTGTGAGAGGAGCACTCGTGACAAATTCACTCAAGGAAGCAAGGCAACGAACACTAAGGAATAAATTAACCACTCTTGTGATAGAGTCAGCCACATCCTCAGCGATAGCCACTGTCGCACCGCTAACAACATCCAACAAATGTTGAGCACGAAGCCCATCTTTCACACATGAAGTACCTTTCGGGAAGCTTCTAATTCTATCTAAAACCAAACTTCTGGAAACCTGCAAGACATCACCCTCAATCGGCTCAGGAGGCAAATAAGGTGCCAGAGAGAATGGATGTTTGTCAGTAAGCTCTTTTAGCGTATCATCTGTATGAGGAGCAACACCTGGAGAAGTGAGAATACGAATGGCCCAGAAAAATTACCATCACCAACTTTCCTCTTGCATAGCCTAGTGGACTGTTTCTCTTGAATCCTCTCACCACCACTAGACGAGAAATCAAAATCAGTAGACAAAAGATTAGAGACAAGCTGATGAATACCCTCAGGCTTCTTTCAGGCCCTGATAGCCTTTGAAATATTATCAATATGAAGACATCTCTTCAACCCTAATCGATTTTCAGCACTAGTTTTCGGCTTGTATCGATGAAGGATACAAAGTGGCATAATAAATAGACACACCTAGGCTGACATGCTGGCCGGATAAAAAATAACCCTATCAAGAGCGTCTTTATTATTATTATTATTATTATTATTATTATTATTATTATTATTATTATTATTATTATTATTATTATTATTATTAGTGAAAGCAAACTTGAGAGGTTCTTTCTCATCTCAATCATCAAAGAGTAGAGGGTGCTAATGCCTGCATATACCAAAAAGTCAAGCTTTACTAGTTTAGTTGGTAAGGATGACATATAGTGACCATTAAGTTATGAGTTCGAATTCCCCTTTCCTCATGTTGTAATGGGTCTAGAACTCTAATTTCATGTAAGCGATCGACTATCACATTGATCGACTTCTATAATTTAAATTTATGTTAACCAATACTCCCTCTGTTTCACAATACATGTCTTTTTGTTTTTCAATACGTTCTTTAAAGAGTGAAAAACTCTATAAAATATTATTTTTTAATTAATAATTTTATAATTTTATAATTTATACTTATTACTAATAAGTACTCCCTCCGTTCAAATATGTAAGATCATTTACTTTTCGGCACGTAGTTTAAGAAGCTAAATACTATATAAAATATTGATTTTTTTAAAATTATTTTTTTACATTTTAATACTTATTAATAAAAAGTGTTATATTGTAAAAAATTAATTTAAAAAAATTTAATATTTTATATAGTATTTAGCTCCTTAACCTACGTGCCGAAAAGTAAAAGATCTTATATTTCCGAACGGAGGGAGTATCAAATTATATAAAAAATAATTAAAAAATAATATTTATAGAGTTTTTCACTCCTTAAAAAATGTGTGAAAAAGTAAAATTAGGACATGTATTATGAAACGGATGGAGTAGATAAAAAGTACCGAAGTTGGTGACAAACCTATAACTTTCCTAAGTAATATCTTTGATTATTTCCTTAACACTAATATTAATAATCTTTAATTATAAATGTAGTTGGTAGACAAGAATAACTAATTTTTTATTTTCTCTAGACAAGAATAACTAATTAAAAGTCATAATACAATAGTGATTACTATTTTTTTTAAATATTGATTATTCAGCACGTACATGTATGCAGTTCGTCAGTCAAATTCAATGAACGAAATTGAAAGAGAGACATGGCGTTGAACATAGACCAGTAATGTGTCGTCAGATTATGAAATTGAAAATCAAATAAAACTCCAATGGATTAATGAGAGAGGGGGTTTTGGATATATATCATATATACATATGGTTGGTTTGTAGCTACCTAACTAGAGCTTTCAAACCCACTATGATTTATGAACAACGTGACTTTGATTTAATGTTTTAAAAAAGAAAAACGATACTAGTACAAAGTAGGCAGTGAGTTTTTGCCGACAAAAGTGGGTTCTTCCCCCCCCACAACAACCTCTATCAAGCATATGCATTCTTGCCCTACTTTGACGAAAGAAGACGAATTATGGTATCACCCATTCCATAATTCATTTGATATGAAACTATGAAAATGAAAGGATTAAGAAATTGAGATAGCTTAATTTAGTTAAAGAAGAACTAAATATTGCAAAATGTGAGAGTAGAGTATGGATGGAAGGATCGGGCTATTTAATATCGGCGGATTCAGAAATTTTTTCAAGGTGGACAATTTTTTTTTTACTTGTTATTGACACTTATTGTGTTTTTGGAAGGAAGCAATTTTTTTATGGACACTTATTGAGAGAATATCTTAAAATTGTATATATCAAAATTTCCCCCCAAAAGATATATGTAATAATGAATAAAGATCTATTTTTTTTTATATTATAAAGACTAATTAAATTATAAGAATTTAAAGTAATGAAAAAGAAAAAATTTGGTGAAATATCCATTTCCAAAGTGTAATTAAGTAAGTGTCCATTTTTATTCAATAATTAAGTAAGTGTCCATAATAATTTGATAATACCAAAATACCCCTGTTTTAATTTTTCCAATTTAACCCACCCCTTTCCCCTTGTGTTTCTGTTCGGGCCAAGAGCTTTGATTTTTCTCCGGGCACAATGGAACCTCTTGGAAGGGCAAGGTGATTTTGCAAAAATCAAATTTACAGAAGTTACCATCGGCCTCCGTCTCTGGTGTCTTGTCGTCTTCTTCTCGTCCGACGTTCCCGTCCTTTCTCTTCGTCTCCGGTCATCGGCGATGGCAAGTGAGTCAGCGGAGGGTCCTACTGACGACTATGAATCATTGATGGATGGAGGCGGAGCCACAGAGGGTCGTGGCTGATTGTAGATGGTGCCAGAGGCTACGAACGAGGAGGCGAAGCCGCATATCGTCCCTCCGTGCTCCCTCTCGATCTCTCAGACTCATCTCCCATGGCACCTCCTTCGTCAATTCGTCGATGCCGACCCGGATCTCTCTCCTCCACGCTCATGGAGAGGCGCCAATGGATATCACTTTTCTTCCATCCCCGACTACTGAAGGCAAAACCTTCTCGGTTATTTTCACATTCCTATCAGTCCATGACAGTAATTGCAGCTGTTTTTGAAAACAAACTAGGACTCGTTTTTGGATGAGAATTCGCTATCAAATGGAGAGTTCGCCAAATAGGAACCATGGATGTCCTATGGTGCATCACTGCATCCAAGTTAGGAGTACAATTTACATATATTTGTAGGTCTTTTTACTCCTTTTCTGTTCCTCTTGTTCATGTTTATGGATTATGTTTGACTTTTCTTGGGGTGCTTGTAATTAGGTGCTATGTCTGTCTATTAGGTTATCTGGTTTGTTGTAGATTTTAGATGAATGAACTTGGATGTAATTGGTGTTGGGATTAATTCATATTTCCGGGCTGATTAATAAAATGCCAAAGTTCCAAATATGAGGTGGACTTGTGATGAATGAGCCGATCATCAAACCCAATTGGATGAAGGTGAGTGGAAGTGTGGAACTTTTCTAGAATTTAGTAGAATCTCAGCCTTGTGATTGGGCTAGAGAATTCTAGATTAATTAAGATGTGTATTGTAATATGTGTATGATAATTCTAGATTATACGTGAGTGGCCTTGGAGTAGGTGAATGTGGTGTATTGATGTATTATAAATAGGCATGGGTGGTAACGCGTGGAAGTGGAAGTGAAGTGTGAGTTGAAGAGTGAGAGTTGTAAGAAGGGAGACAAGTGAGTGTGTGGTGAGTTAAGTGCGAGTTGGTTTTGAGTGGTGTGTTAGTAAGAATATTGTATTTTGAGAGTTGCACAAAATATTTTTGTATATTAATACAAGTTTTCGTTTGTAAGGAGAGTTTATCCATCCGAGTCACACGTGATCGAGTGTTAGCTACCCGCATTTTTCCTAACAATTGAAACATAATTTTTGCCTTGAAAATATGTCATCATCATAACCAAACCTCCGTCCGCTCTTCTGTTTAATCCTCTCTCTTGTTCCTCTGTGAGTATCCCTCCGTCCGCTCTTTTAGATTAATGGAACGATTCACATCGTGTGATGGGCTGAGTTGTATTAGTGTACAGTGGAGCTCGAAATCGATCGTCACCGCCAAAGGAATATGAATGTTTCTTGTACCTGTTTTTGTTTGAAATCAAAGGATATCTGATGCCATAAGAATTAAGATTCTCTCGCGCAGGCCCATTGTGACAATGTTGATAATGTTCGAAATCGATCGTCACCGCTCTTTTGATGACAATATTTTATTGTTGGTGACAACAGATTACTACAGTAGGTTGGTGACAATAGGGGGTGTTGATAATGTTCTTTATTTAGGGACCATAGATTGATGACAATGTTGTGTAGTTGATAACAATTGGTTTGTGACAAAGTTTGGCGACAATAAGTTGGTGACGGTATTTTATTTAGGGACCATAGATTGATGACAATGCTGTGTAGTTGATAACAATTGGTTTGTGACAAAGTTTGGTGACAATAAGTTGGTGACTGTATTAGTGTACAGTGGAGCTCGAAATCGATCGTCACCGCTCTTTTGATGACAATATTTTATTGTTGGTGACAACAGATTACTACAGTAGGTTGGTGACAATAGGGGTGTTGATAATGTTCTTTATTTAGGGACCATAGATTGATGACAATGTTGTGTAGTTGATAACAATTGGTTTGTGATAAAGTTTGGTGACAATAAGTTGGTGAAAATAATTTGATGACAGTGTTTCGTAGTTGTTGACAATAGTTTGGTGACAATATTTTGCAGTTGGTGATAATATGTAGTTAGTGAAAATTAGTGGTGACAATATTTTATAATAGTTGACAAAAGTTGGTGACAATGTTATGTAATTGATGACAGTAGGTTGGTGACAGTGTTTACTAGTACGAGAAAAAAAAATTCTGTTAAATGTTACTAGAAAAAAAATAAAATGTCACCAAAAAAGTCAGTTGTCACCAAAAAACTGTCACCAAATGCAGGCGTTGACCGAAATGATCAATGTTGACCAGTCAATGTTAAAATTAAAAATGGTCAAGGGGAAGGAGGAAGGGTTAGAGATGGGAAGGAGGGGTATTTTTGAAAAAAATGGACATTTACTTAATATTCACATCTAAAATGGACATTCACCAAATTGAACCAATGAAAAATGAATTGAGGAAAAAAGAAATAAATATTCAGGGTGGGATTTGAACAAAAATTTATTTATGAACAAGATAGGTTCAACCAAGACCATTTAAAATATTTGTATTTAAACTTATATTTTTTTTATAATTTAAATTGGACATCAATATTCTTGTATTTTTTTTAATGGGGGTGGGTGACATTCCGATGTTACCCACCTCTGGATCTGTCTTTGACTATCGTGTCTAAAATAGTTTGAGCGCGCAATGAAATAAAATTTTCTATCGAAAATAAGTGAAGATTCCTTTCCGTATGTAGGGTGTAGAGGAGCCTATAGGTAGGGATACTGTGGTAGGAGGCGATGGGGGGTGGGTAGTTCTAGTCAGTCAGTTGTCAACATAGCTAACGTACGCCCCCATACGGTGGATGCGATGGTAGAGCCTGCGGTGGACCCTCGATTGACGTCGATAGAGGGGGAGCTGATGACAGATATTACCGGGGATGTCGTATTGCATATGGGTGAGCATGTGGGGGGCAGATCATGTGAGTGATCTGCCTAAGACTCAGCACCCGCTGTACGGGACATATTTTGGCAGTTCATTTGACAGTGATCAGCTTAACTCGTACGATGACACTGCACCGTTAGCCGGAGATGGGGGGTGGGTAGTTCTAGCCATGCTGCGGAGGCAGGACCAGATACTACCGATAGGATGATGCTAGAGCAGGAGATCAACCTCGATGACATTGATTGTTCGGGGTTGACACTGATGCAGGGTGAAGCCAGCCAGCCATTTGTCCAGCTTGAGGCTCAGCTTGTCCTCATCATATCTAAAGGAGCCTTTGTTGCCGGAGAGCATGAGAGGTATGACCCCATGGGTCAGCAGGATGCTGGACATCAGGAGATGAGGGAAGATGAGTCTGGAGATGGCCACGAGGAGGAGCAGGGGGTGGGGTCACAGCATGGGGAGGATGCATAACAGCAGGACGAGGTGAGCGGATTAGGGGCAGCTGCCCGTACATTTGGAGGAGGCCCGAGGACGATATCGTTGCTCTGAGATTACGCGGCGCATATTGTCGAGTCCATATGGAGACAGGATGCGGACTCTTTGGTAAGGGTTTTGCATGTGCACCATCGGGGGCTGATGATAGGACGTGCTGAGAAGTTGGTAGAGGTTGATGGAGAGGATACTTGGTTTACTGCCAAGGGATAGTGGGTTGTGGCAGTTACGGGACTTCTCATGGGAGTGTGTGGATCATAGTCTCATCAGTGCATTCATTGAGCACTGGCACCCTGAGACTAACAATTTTCACTTTGCTTGGGGAGAGATCACCATCACATTGCACGATGTGTTCTTCATTATGGGATTGGGGATGGACGGGGCAGAGTGTTCGTTCGTTCAGCCGGACGATGTGGGGAAGGCTCTCGTTGGACAGATGTATGAGTTCACGGCGCAACAGCAGCAAAACTTCAACAAGCACAGAGGTCCGAGCGTGACTGCACTCCTAGAGGCCATAGCACCGATGCGGCAGAGGGTTTGGGATGGTGTCCCCCGCCAGCATGATCGGGAGTGGATTGCGGCAACAATTATGGGGATTCTTGCGTCGGCGACGTTGTTCATTGAGAAGTCGAACAACAGAGTTCGGCCGGAGGTGATTCTTCAATGGACACAGCCTGAGCAGATTCCTCAATTATCTCTAGCGGCAGGTACTCTCTCCTACTTATATTGGGGCTTGGGCGAGGCAACGCGACAGTTGGCCAAGGACATGGACGGTTGTACGTTGCTCATACAGGTACTATCATCGGCTCCTTGATCAATAGCACGTGTACATATTTTCACTTATCTTAATTCATGGTCTGATGGTGGATGTCACTGTAGGTATGGATATGGCTGTACTTTTCGGTGTTTAGGGGGCACATGATGCTTGATCGAAGACTTGTGCGGGATCCACGTCATGGCGTGCGATACTTGGAGATAGCGATGTCGTGGACCTCGAGCAGAGATGGAGGACCCCAGGTTGTGCGGTTGTAGGAGCTGCGGCGAAGATTGGATGAGTTGCCTGTCGACGAGGTATGTGCATCTACTTACACTTCCTACATTTTGTTTGTATGTTGTTACATTATGTGTAGAACCTCACAAAAATTGTCTTATATTTTCAGACCGACTTCATGTCCTTCGGTCGGGACCTAGACTTTGATGACCTTCTCCGTTTGTCACCGTACAGGGGCACCATCTGTTGGATGTTCGAGGAGGAGCCATACATGCTCGACCGTGTGATGCGTCAATTCGGCCGGGTTGAGCGGATTCCCGCTGCCCCGATCAGACCCACCAGAGTATTCAGGCCGAAGTCGCTGAAGGGTAAGAAGGAGGCCACCTTCTCGCTTGACGACAACCACTGGGCGGACAGATTCTATCACTTAGTCGACATGTCCAACGTCCCGCAGACTAGCCGCGAGTACCCCTATGGTGTGGCTGATGGTTATCTACAGTGGCGTCACAAGATGAGTCACCCGTATATGCTTCCCGACACTGCACGAGCCAACGACATCATCCCGCCGCCACCACCGCCCCCTGCTGTAAGGCTGCCACCACCGCCCCCTGCTGCCGCACCGTCGACACTTGATGAGATTCGCTACCGCGCCGCCGGTGATGAGATCAACCGTCTACTGGCACAGAGAGTACATCTCACTGATGCCCATATGCGCCGCATCTACGAGCGATATTGGTTTGACCCTCTGCAATGATACATTGTTATAGTATTTGATGCTGTTTTCGGATTTATGACTTTGTGGTGGTTTTGAGTTATGCTTGTGTACATTTGGGTTTTCGTTGTGGATTTATGGACATTTGGTTTTACGGTGTCATGACTATTTTCGACTGACGGAATACATATATGTACAAACATTAGTCTTCACTGGTGTATTAGTCTTCACTAATGAATGAAAATGTTGTACTATTGGTTGTTTTTATAACGAGCGATTTCCACTGAAAAAATAAAAAAAAACATGTCGAAATTTGTTCGCACGTTACAAAAGACAACTACAAGTACAATTGTTACAGTAATGTATGTACAAACATCCACAATCATGACATTCACAATCACGCCGAATTGTTAATGATTTACAAATAGCATCATAAATGTGGCATTACTAATGTACACACGGACATCTGTTTCCCTGAACTATCTCTCGGTCGACAATGTGAAAATCGTGATGGTAGTACAAGGGTTTTCAGAAACTACAATCACGACTTTCACATGTTGAGTGAGAAATAGTTCGTACGGGTGCTCCGTCAAATACCCGCTTTGGGTTGGCGGGGAAATATATAACGTCCCCACCATTACTCTTGACGGTGGGTACAGAACGTACCCTAAACCCTAAACCCCAACCTACTCACCGCCGCTGGTGACGGTGGATACGTTGTTGATATAACGTCCCCACCGTCACTCCTAATGGTGGGTACGAAATGTACCCTAGACCCTAAACCCTAACCCGAACACGAACGGTGGCTCGATCTTCTTCTCTTTCTCCTCTTGTTGTGGTAAAAGAGTTGAATCAGAGGGCGGAGGCGAGTAGGTGAGTGTACCTGTGATGTTTGCATCAAAAGAAGCCTTGGTGGGTGGTCGGCGAGCTTGTTTGATGGGGCTACCATTGCCGATGAGATCCAAGGGATTGTGAGAGCACAAGAGGAGGAATAGATCTAGCGACAGTAGGAGAGAGTACGAAAGATAGAATTAGATTTGAAACAATGGCCTCATCATATTGCATGTACAATATAGATTTTAGTTGGTTGAGAGAGTATAAGATTGACTCTTTCCAATCAGCTAAAAGATTGTAAAATTGTAATTGAAATCTCGATCTGATAGTATAAAATAGAAGTCATGTCGAGTTTATTTTAACTTATCCTTATCTTTGTATTATTATTGCTCCAATATAATGTCGGACATAAAGTTATGAATCTCGATTAAAAAACTATTTTTCTAAACTAAAATGCATAAATCACCTCAAACCTATTGGGAAAAAAACATAAATAACTATATATTTTATATAAAATTTTGTACATCGAGTGTTTTAATTCATGCCTTATTAAGGTATATAAAAGCTAAAAAAAAATTCAATTAAATGTTATCAAACAGAGAATCCATACGAATCTAAGCACTCCAATCTTATCAAAAAAGAAAATCCAAACGAGTCAGATTTCCAATTGGCACTTGGCAGCAACTTGTCAAATTGCTAAAGAAAAATTTGAAACGAGATGAATTAAAAGAGTTATGGGATAATGACAAAGTGGTGTATCAGTAAGACTTGGAGTTGCTTGCATATAAGAACAAATTAAAGAGGTGTATCAGTAACGTACAGTGGCCTATGTACTGTACTGTACGCCTAACAGAGGGAGGAGATGGTCACATATGCATGATGTTTCATGTATCCATCCTCACATGATTCATTTTCCTTTGGCCGGCCTGCAGATTTTATCCTGCACTATAGTCTATACAAATTACAAAACACCAACTCCATTGTTTTGTGCAGCTCTATTATTGATCGATGAATATTTCAATACCTACTAAACGTACAATACTACATGTTACATGATGAGAATCGCTGGCGGAACCTTAGAATTTTCGAGTGAGGTTACAACTAGCGAGGGCGCGCGAGGGTTCGGTCAAAACAAAGGGAGAAATGGACGCAAATCGATTATAATTCTTCGTTGGCATTTTTTTTAAAAAAAAATGTCCAAATAACCATCAATAATAACAACAATTACTTTGGCAAAAAATATAGATGAGAGGATTTTAGGAATGCAATAATTCTATGGATTATTCTCTTAATTATATGCATTATAAATAATCTGTAACTACAATTACAAATTTTAAATACACATAATTTTCAAAATAAGTATTACTAGTACAGTTTCCGCGACATAATTTTTTAAACATAAAATCTTAAAAATAAAATAAATTAATATCATACAATTAAATAAAACATTAGTTTAATATTTTGAATTAAATTTATAAGACCAAACTTATAAGAGAAGAATGTAATAAATCCATTCAAGATGAACTCTAATAAGATCGTATATACAGATTTACATATATATATATATATATATATATGTTGTATTAATTTAATATTTTTGAATTATTCTTTTTTTATAAAGTAAAAATTCAAGATCAAACAGCCCTGAATCTCCTAAAATTTTGTCTTGTATCAAAAAAAAAATATTGTTAATTAGATGACAACAACAACTCGTTACATCCTATAATGAAGCAGGTTTTAAGGATCAAGATGTAAGCATTTTTATCCTCACTTGTTAAAAGAGTGTTCCTAATAGAACGAAAGGTTAAGGAACCGAAAAAAAAGGGATAATTTATAAGCAAATTGAATAAACAAATAGAACAAAACACGGATATTGATCCTATATATTTTTTGGATTTTTGGTTGGTAACTAAAACAACTCTTAGAACATATATTTGTGTAATAAAAGATTTCAATTAATCCTAAATCGCGTGTTAGGCAAGTCCAATAAGATTATATATAACATGTTAGTATAATACTTCTTAGGAGTTGTTAAAAGGGCTCCAGTTATAGAAGGTCTAACCCAACACTTTGGAGATTAAAACTAGTGTTTGTTTTGGACTAAGCAGACCAAATAATCATAATGGCTATCTTATGTTATCGACCACGTCTAAAAACGTCAACTATCATGCGAAGTTTCTCCGTTATAAAGTGGACATATCATATGGATACATGTTGATGGTCCCTCTTTATATGACAAAACATATAGCCTTCCTCCCTCGCGACAACTATCATCGAATTCACTCTCATCTGATAATCTTGAAGAGGATGGTTGGCTAAGAAAGTACACTATAAGGCTTCTATTTATAAACAAAAGCAAGTCGACTAATTATTCCAACATTTCTCACGGTTTTGAAAACCATAGTTCTTTTTATTTGACTAGGGAATATTCTCGATAAGTAGAAAAAATTCATAATCATGAGGTCGCCAAACATATTCCGATGGTTTTATTTTGACGGCTTTCAAACTGTTACTGAGAAAATCTCGACGGCTTTAGAGACCATTTCTCCACCGTGCCCTTTGTGAGAATTTGGTCGTGTGAAAAGAAAATCGAATCTTTAATGGTGGAGAATTATGTCTAATTGATAGTGCTATAATCGCACTATTTTGAAAAACCCAAAGTTTTTCTCAAGCTTGCAAATGAATAAAACTAATATAAATAACATTATAGAACAAGCAAACTTAATTATAGAAGGCTTTGGAAGAGCCTATATCTTGTTAATTGAAGAAACAATGATACAAATCAAGAATGTTCTACATTCAAGAAAATCACAAAGAAATTTATTAAGTTTCAAAGATATTCGAGAAAATGGTTATCATACAGAAACTAACAACAATGAACATGGCATTGAATACTTTTGGTTTTCGTCTCATGAGACTGACATTGCTAAATTTTCGTTGGGGGATGATAGATGTAAGGACCCCTTTGAGAGGTTGTGTTAATGTTTTTAGTAAACTAGGTGGAAGTAAACACAAATGAAGGAAAATTGATTTTAGATGAAAACCCTCAAACTACAAGCAAGTAGTGCGAGATAAAAACCACCACCTCTCTTTGCCTTGAGAAGGATTTTCAATAGGTGTATTTATTTTATTGATGTGAAAACCTACAACGCCCAAGTACAACTCATAGCACTATTGAAGGTCTATTAACCACTAATAAACCTAAAACATACCTATTACATAATATCGATTGAAAAAAAAATACAACGAAGAATACTCATAACTCTCGCAAACCTAAACTTGTGAAAGGGTCATTCTACACCAATGAGCTCCAAGGTGAAAGAGATGTCAATCCCCTCTTGATGTGTTGTCTTCTTTTCCTCCTTATTTTTTTTTCACAAGCTGATTTCTCAGCCTCTCTCATTATATGCATGCAGCTCTATCTCTTAGTCCTATCATATTATCCATACAAGAAAACAAAGCATCTTTTTTTCCAAACAAGACTTTCCCTAATCAAATATCCTCTTTTCATATGTGAGGGATCTCAAATCTTTCATATCTATACTCCGTAATCAGATCTTCCACCAGCATGGCAACTGAATAAATCCATGGGCATATGGGGACTAGCACAATCTATTTAACTTAGCATCCACCACACTCACATTATGTAAGGGTCATCAAGACCCTCAGGCCTCAACACAGTCTTTCTTGAGGTCTTCAAGACTCCTCTGTCTTTGTCAATATCGCATAGATGCACATATCCTGAACCGGGAGAGGTGTTTGTAAGTATCAAAACATTAAGATCCTTGAAAACCCTTAAGACCTCCAACAATAGACTCGGTCACCCACGTGAAACAATGATGCACAATATCATTGAAAATTCACCGGGACACCCCCTAAAGGACTTGAAGATCCTAGCAAAGGGTGGTTTGACATGCATATATAACTTGTTCAATTGACAAATTCATAACAAGGTTGTCGATAAAAAAATTAAGGTGAATGCATAATATCCAATGTTCATTGACCAAATTCAGGGTGAAATATGCAAATAAATATGCAAATCTATCCCTTATGGACCATTTTGATATTTTATTATATTGATTGATGCATCAACCAGATGGTTCATTAAACTTGCAATCAACATGGAATTTTGCATTTGTAGGACTTCTAGCCCAAATTATCAAATTAATGGAACACTTTCCTGATTATTCCATTAAAAGAATCATATTAATTAGACAATGAGGGAGAATTCACTTCAAAGTCATTTAATGACTATTGTTAATCAATCGTTATTGTTGTTGAGCATCCATTAGCTCACCAACACACATAAAATAGCATGTCAGAATCATTGTTAAGCGGTTACAAATGATAACAAGGCCAATGTTAATGAGATCCAAGTTGCCTCCCTCGGCTTGGGATATGCAATTTTGCACGACGGGGCTTTAATTAGACTAAGACCAACTGCTTATAACAAATTCTCTCCATTGCAACTTATCTTCGAAAGAGATCCGAATCTTTCTTACTTGAAATTTTTTGGATGCGCGGTGTATGTTCTGCGATATTAGGTTGAAGCTGAATGTGGTGCGAACAATTAAGCGATCATGAGGAACAGGACCGTGCCAATTTTTTCGGGGGCCCTGTGTTAAAAAAAATAATATTTAACCCCTATTTATATTATCATTAAATTAAGATTTTTCTATAGTTGTGCGAGATTAAATGTTTTATATAATTATATCACAACAACCTAAAGTATTTTTCAACTAAACAAATTGATCATGCTGATGCTCATAAAATATATTATAATATTTATTTATCAAATTCCCTATGTTTATTAATTGAAAATTTTAGGAATAAGGTGATAGCTTTTTTTCATTAAAATGTTATAAATGATTTTTGCAAAACTAATATATAGTGTAATTAGTGAGACACCCCAAAATCTAGGGATAAAAAACAAAAAATAGCATGATCTGGAAAAAAAAGGGGCAATGAGAATCGAACGCGGGAGAGTGCGGCCCAAGCCCGGAAGTCTCAAGAAAATGCTTAACAGGAAGCCAAAGCAATTCGTTTATTATTTTTGGAAAACATTTATTATATACAAATAATGTTTGATATTGGGCCCCAAAAATTTTGGGGCCCTGTTCTACCGGGCCTCTTGAACAGCCCCATGGCACGGACCTGATGAGAAAGCACTTCCACTATATGTGGTAGTGTGTTACTCGCTTGCGAGAAATACGGGTCGTACACATCAAGGAAATGAACAAAAATAATCTCAATATATCAACAATTTAGGAAATGATCACCATTTCTTCTTCTTATTCTCTATTTTGGAAAATATAATGAGAAAGTTGTTGGATAAAAAACAATCTCAATATTCTAAAAAAAAAAATCAAGACTGAGAATCTATTTGAGCTTGCACTTATGAAATTACAAGACAGATCTTCAAATTCCGGCATTTGCAATCTATCTATATACATATACTAAAACCGATGCATTGTTGCCTACGTGGCGGCGCGTGAGTGCATTTGCATATGTGGCGGCACGTGAGTGCATCTCGCAAAGCTTTCTCCGTCAAAAAGGAAATCTAATAAAAAAAATTAAAAAAATCTAATAAAAATAATTATTTTATTTTACCAATAACTCATATAATTAGATAGATGAAATATCTTATAAAAGAGTAAATATTATATAAGTAAAAAGTTATATCAATATAACACAACCAATATACTCCGTATATGGGACGAGATCTACACTAGTACAAGATAAATCTTTGAGCAAATTAAGGATCAACTAATCCTTTTAAGTTTTAACACGTTATTTTTCCAGAAATTCTCCCGAGCCATTTATGGGATTCGTCTAATTCCATGGCACTATATATTGCAGTAAAAACTAAAAAGGGGAAAAATAAACGTAAGAATTAACATATATTGCACCTAAAAGAATTCAAAGAACAAGAACAACAGCGCATTAAAACTCACGTGATTAAGGTTTTGGGTCACATGCATGGAATAATCTACCTAATGTTTATTTTATTATTTATTTTGGTCTTAGGAATTAGTGCTTGATTTTGTAAAAGGAATTTCTGGGTTAATTACCACTGAGATTAAAATAATATTTTTCATTAAATGTTTTACTCAACCACCCTCAAAGTCAAATAAAAAAATATTTTAAAGAGTAGATATAGATCAAGATCCACTTAATTAGTTAAATTCTGGCTAATTTGAACCGTTTGGTAGTACTCCAATATAATGTGCATTCATAATTTATACTTCAACATATCAGTTCATTTGTATATATAATATATCTATATACTTTGTCATTGGTGTTAGGCATATATACGCTAAAACTATAAAATAATTAATCAAAGAAATGATCGGAACTTGGAAAGTAATTAATCCGCTAATCAAGAATTCTCATATCTCTCGTATAACCAGTAGCGAATCATGAAACTGTTGATTGAGGGGCGGAAAATTACCATAAAAAATTTTCATGTAAAATTAAACCATAATTTTTCTTTTTAAAAAGGAAAAACTAATTAAAATATCCTCACCTTTGGGGGTATAGTAAAAATATATCCTCAACTTTCAAATGTAATAAAAATATCTCAACCTTTGAGGAAGTGGTAATATATTACCACGGGTTTACTCACAGATTAAAATACTAACAAGGCATCCTAAGTGGTTTCTAACCCTAAAAATTCCTCTCTTCATTAGACCTTTTTTTCCTCCTCTTGCTTCACAATTGCCATTTCCACTCTTTCTCCATTCTTCCTACTAAAAACTCCTCTCTTCATTAGACCTTCATTTTCACTTCTCCCTCATTTAATCTCTAGATCTAAGTTGAGCCCTAGAGCAACGTCATTTCTAACCCTAAAGGTTCCTCCTTTTGCCCCAAATTCTCACTACTCTCCCTCCCACTTTCAAACTTGTTTCTTTCCCTCATGGTGTTGCCCCTTCCCCTCACCACTGCCTCTCTCAAGCCCCAATTGACCCCATTGAAAGAACATTTACCAGATGCTTCCGAAATCGAAGACTCTGAAGATGAGCACGTATACAGAAGCATGTTATTATGATGGAGGGAGAGGGGGTAACATTAACCCTAGCATCGTCATAGAGGTGGAGCGCCTCCCGGTGCGCTTTCTTCCTCAACGAGATGCGATCATGCGAGAAGCCATTACAAAGACCGCCATTACAAAAGAAGAAGAAGAAGAAGAAGGGACCGCCATTATAGAGAACCGTGAGATCCTGACGTCACTAGCGGAGGAGATTGGAGGGGGTACGTAAGGGCGTTCATTGGGGTACCAGTGAAGGCGAAGCGCGATGAAGGAGCCTCACGGGCAGCATGTTCAGGAGATCCAAGCTAGAGATTTGAGGGAAGTGTACGAGCATTGCAGATGAACGGGTGTACTTGGAGAAAAAAGATCATGTAAATAGGGGTCCCCTATGTTTTTCAACAAATAGAGTAATTGAAATTGAATTTTAATCTCACTTTCTTTTTCTATGTTATGAGATTATCAAATCACCCCATGTTGAAGAGATACATAGCACTCACCCAATCATCTTATCAACACAAGTAGTATGATTTAAACTCACAATCTCTTTTTTTATATATAAATAAAGAATTCAAAGTACCAAACATACATGCTATTTTGATAGGCCAACAAAGTCGGCTGACAGTCAGACCATCATGGAAACAACAAACAAATAAGAGAACCAAAGGCAATTGGAATGAGCTGGATGAGATAGCTGTCGAGAAAACCATGCAGAACTAGATGGTCATACTTCTGTCGAAAACCCTAGCTGAAAATGAGTCAAATACTAATAAAGTAGCACGGCCAGAAAGTAAGTACAACAGAACACGATCTCTTAGTGGTGTGAACACAAACTTTATAGAAGACAAACTCACCACAATCCCTACAAGTAGTCATTAATAAGTGTAAACAGTAAACAACAACAACAACAACAACAAATCTAGCTAGTGTATTCCACAACTACGTTGAGCAGGTGTTTTCGAAAGATCCACAAAATAAACATATAAATAAATAAGTATACATATATATAGTATGGATCTATTTTTCACAAGCCTTAGGATGTACCTTGTCCACAAATATGGACCCTTGATCTAAACGGAATGGATGACCAAGATCATGCCACGTTAATATTTTTTTTAAAATGTGGGAAAGGAGGCCCGATTGCACTAGTAAGCGCATGTACAACTGATTAAAACCCTAACCCATGTTTTTTTGCTTTTTCATTGTGGAGTGGCAAGGCAGAGCTTGAAAAAGAAGGGGATGCACCGAGAGGGAGATTGAGGCCAGGGACGTGGGTGATGGTGGAGGCGGGATGGTGGCGGCGTCAGCAGACCGCCAACCCTCTTCCTCCCTATACCTTGCTCTCAGATCGCTCCCCGTTAGCGCCCCTCTCGCTGCTACTGCTCCCCGGTCACCTCTCTACTAGTCCGTCTCCGGGCAAGGCCGCTGTTGCGCTTGACTTAGGGAGGGAAGGGGCGATTACAAGAGGGGTTGAAGTCGGCGTCGAATCGAGGAGTACAGGAGGCCAACGATGAGAAGAGGTAGAAGGCGATGGCGGTTGCGAAAGCGAAGATGAAGGTTTTTAATGGTCTT
Organism: Persicaria maculosa; assembly: GCA_963922045.1. Lineage (NCBI taxonomy): Eukaryota > Viridiplantae > Streptophyta > Magnoliopsida > Caryophyllales > Polygonaceae > Persicaria > Persicaria maculosa. The sequence goes on from OY998260.1 coordinate 72,885,115, forward strand.
ATCTGTTGTGGTTTCTAATGCTTGTTAGATTAATTAATTTCAAGATGAAGAGTTTTTAGGAGTCATCGTGTTGGCTTCAAAGGTAATCGAAATCGCTTAGCAGATTTCGTGGACCTATTTGAATCAAGTGATGTATAATTTGCCTTCTTTTGCTCTTCATCTGCAAGCTACTTCAATCAGTTTTGTTTATGGTCACTTTGTAGGGCGATTTGTTGCAAGTGTGGATTCAAGCGATGTTGTTCAAACATAGAAAGAGGATGAGTTCGCCAGCTTTAAACATTAAAGGCCCTCTTTTTGTGCATCTCTCCATCTTGCTTCCTGTTTTAAAATTAGAAATATTTTGAATTAGAGATATTGTTCATATTTCATCGGGGAATCTCTAATGTCTATTCAATGGAATTAATACAGACATTATTCGGTGAATCTCTAATATTTTGTGATTGAGATATGAGATTATCGATATTATTCGTTGAATTCTGTATAATTATTCACCAAAATGTGTGTATTTTGTAATTCGAAATAAATGTGTGTTTGAGATCTTAGATTGTCGATCGATATTATTCGTTGAATTCTGAATAATTATTCAGTGGAATGCGTGTATTTTGTAATTCGAAATAAATGTGTGATTGGGATCTCAGGTTGTTGATCGATATTATTTGTTGAATTCTGAATAATTATTCCATGTAATCTGTGTATTTTATAATCTGAAATCAATGTGTGATTGAGTTTTGAGGTTTTTGATATTATTCGGTGAATTCTGAATATTTATTCAATGGAATATGTGTATGGAAAAAGGGGAAAAAATTAAAAATAAAAAAATTACAAACTCATCCAAATTTGAAAAAGGAGAAAAAAAAAATAAAAAAGGAAAAAATATCCTTGGAACTCAAGCACAATGAGGTGATATTTATGTGGGACCCACCCTCTTTTAATTAAAAAAAATCAGAAAATTTGGATTAATCTCCATCTTCCATTTATTTTAATCAATGATCTATAATTGTATACAAGGTATACCTTAAGAGTTATGTACATCCGAACCACACCATATATATATAATATATATATAAAGCAAGAAAAAATTCAATGAATGATTTTTTTAACATTAATGGTGCAAGCCAACTGGCATGAGAAAAGATAATCATCAAAAGTGTAGAACATGTACAACGCGTCAACCCTAGTCTCTGCATGTACACAAAAAGGAAAGATCATAAAAAATGACAAACCTATTTTGACATTTCGATCTTACATTTTTCTTATTTTTCAGGCACTAAGTATCCCCACCATCCCCACTAACGTATGTCATTCTCATCATCATCACAACTAAACATAATACGTAGTACATGATTGGATGGTACACTTCCATTTTTTTACATTCGGGAAAATTTGATTAAAGATTTAAAAAAAAACAATTATCGCATACTCCGTATATTATAGAATATTAAACTCAAAATTGTATAACATCATCTATATCTATATCTATATTTATATCTATTCTTAATTTAAAATACTTTACACTTATGTATCAATCCTACCTTTGATTTTAAAAATTTTCACCAATTACAAATTTTCATTTCACTTTTCTTACTCCTTTTCTTCTTTTCTTTTCTTTTTTTTTAATTCTCTCATTTATGTCTTTAAATTATTCACATTTATTTCTTTTATTTTTAACTCATTTACTAACTATTAGACTTAATTCAATACATAAAATCCAATCTAAATCAATCACATCTATTTTCTCAATAAATTAATCATCAATTTTTAAAACAAAGTTAAAATGATATTACTATTTCTTACTAACCAATAAAAGTGATTTAAAATATCTATATTTGTATATGCTACTTTCAAGAAAATTTAAAAAAAATAATTTTATGAAATTATTTCTAAGATACTTTTTATGTAGTGATTTTTTATTTTTATTCTAACTTTTATTAATATTTTATAATATTAATTTGCTATATTATTAAAGTTAGATTTTTAAAAAATCGCACGGCACGATAATTGTAATATTTTCCATTAATTTATCAATCCAAAACCCATTTTAATTTGAACCAAGGAAGAAACAAATCATAATAACTACTCTCTGTTTTTATTTATTTATTTATTATTTTTTAACACATGAAGCAATTAACTTTCATGTCTTAATACGCAGTTCTCTGTCTGTAGTCAAAGTTGCAGTAAAATCATCAATTACATAAAGCAGCATCTCATTTAACATATTTGATCATAGGCCTCACATTGAGGCTGAATTTGAGAGGTCTGAGAAACAAAAAAGGCTGAAATTGAAAGACAAAAACAACATCTTACTTCTACCAGGTGGAGAGGATGAAGTCGGCGACTATGGAGCATCACTTTCCCATGGAAGTGCTTGCCGAGGCGGAGGCGCTTGAGGACTTGAAGCTGGCGATGGAGCACCACTTGCAAAGGCCGAACACGCCATGGCGCTGGAGAAGGCAGGTGCTTTGCATCGAGAACCATTCGACGACATGATTAAAGATGATTTTGGGAGGAAATTGGGGGATTTGGTTTTGAGGAATACGGGTTGAAATCGGAAGAAATAAGTCTACTGCCAAATCGGTTTTGATCGAGTTTTGAGGAATTTGTGTCTCAGGCCAGAATGGAAAGGGCAAGGGCGAGCAAGGCGCCATGGGAACACTCCGAACGGAGGCAGAATGAAAGGGAGAATGAAAGGGAAAGTTGAACGGGGTACACATTGCTAATTAACATTAAAAGGGGATAATTACCTAATTAAATGTGTGAAAGGGTATAATATACCAAATTTTCTCTATTTTTTAATTATATCATGAAATAATTGTAGAAGAAAATCAACCCATAGGAAAATAACTAGAAAAATTAGACAGAAATGAACAAGAAATAAAAAGGATTATCTTATAAAATACTAAAACAGAGGTTTGAAACGACCTCTGATACGATTCACATATGTGGCATTTTCTGGATTTTATTTTTGCATACGAGGCATTTTCTGGATTAATATGGTGTTATTTTTCCATCTGTAAATATTCACCCATATATTTTAATTAGTTAGAAAATTTATCATTTTATACTTCATATGTAAGAAATAATCTTTTCAATATAATAACTTAAATTTTTATAATTTTATCTTAAGCAGTTCTAAATTCTATCATTTAAATTATTAAACTTATCAATATGAGTTGTTATAATTAATTTTTATATCTTAAGTGTTTACAAAATCTATCATTTTACCTTAAGTTATTTTATAAATACTTTACTGTGATAATATCATTCTCATACGATCAATCTCATAAAATTTACAAATTAATAATTCATTGATAGAGTTTAAAATATTTGAAACCGTTGATTCAAATTTTAATAATTCATTGATAGTCCTTTAAAGTTTAACCCCTCGCATATGAGATTAAAATATATAATAATCGAAAAACTTAAGTTTCCGTTTCTCACCTTTTAATTGAGTCACTACATGTGATTTTAAAAAAAAAAATAGCAGAAGCCCATTCTCTCTCTCTCTCTCTCTCTCTCTCTCTCTCTCTCTCTCTCTCTCTCTCTCTCTCTCTCTCTCTCTCTCTCTCTCTCTCTCTCTATATATATATATATATATATATATATATATACACAAAAAAAACATTATGCCTTCTAGTGCGATTCGCATACGTATTATATTTTGGATTAAAATGGTGTTAATATCGCATACATGTCATATTTTAGATTAATATGGTATTATTTTTTTATCTATATTTATTATGCTCCGTACATCCCAATTGGATAAAATATAAAATTGAATTTTTATTTCTCCCATTTACATAATTTATCTTTCCTTTTCTTTGTTAATACCTATCATTTATTGGAAATAGGTACCACATAAAATCTTTTCAATTTACAAAATCTTATCGAGAAAATAGTTTACATTTATAAAAGCATTACAAAAAAGTTCTTATTTTATATGACTATAAAATAGTCAAATTTAAAAAAAAATTATAAAGATTAAGAGAAAAGATACCTACATTAGTTGTTTACCGTTAGTATTTTTAATTCCATAAAATTATTCACCATCTTCATTTAAAATATATAGATTAATTTTCTATATCAATATCAATCAATCAATATTTATAATACTAAAATAGTATATTAATGTTAATTTGTATGTAAATTGAGTAATATATATACTTGAAACAAAGAATGTATATTTATAATATTTTCTAAATGATGAAGCCTTTTTAATAAATAAACTAGTATAATACTCGTGCCATGGCGCGATTTTTTTAATAAAATAAAATTTGAATAATATTAAAAATTAATGTTATACAATTTAATAAAAGTTAAGATAAAAGAAGAAAGGATTTGAATAAGTGAATAAACACTCGTAAAAATGTTTACCAAAAAAGTATTTTAGAAATCTTTTAGAAAATTATTTTTAAAATAATTTCTCCTTTAAACCAACATTTATAAATATAGATTTATTTTAAATCACTCTCATTGGTTTATAAAAGAAATATAAAAAGTCATAATAATAGTTAGATAATAGATATAGATATATATGTTTTGAATTAAACCCATTGTTTAGCAAATGGGTTAAATATAGATTAGATTTAATTCAATGTTTTGAATTTAACCCGTTGTTTAATAAATGAGTTAAATATAAAAGGGAATAATGTGATAGTTTAAAGAAATAAAGAGAAAAAGGAAATTAAATAATAAAAGGAAAAATTATGATTGGTTGAAAAACCTACAATTAATGTGGGTTTGACACCTCATAAAAAATGTTTCTAATATAGATGTTTAGTAAATGAGTTAAATATAAAAGGGAATAATACGATAGTTTAAAGAAATAAAGAGAAAAAGGAAATTAAATAATAAAAGGAAAAATTATTATTGGTTGAAAAAACTACAATTAATGTGGTTTTGACACCTCATAAAAAATGTTTCTCTTTTAATAGTTAGATATAGATAAACTACTCCCTCCGTTCGGCAAAACTTGTCGTTTACTATTCACGCACGCTTTTTTAGAATTATAAAAACTATATAAAATATTTATTTTTTTTAAAATTTTTTTAACAAGTTTGTACTTATTAATAATAACTACAAAATTGTTAAAAAAATTATTAAAAAAACTAGATATTTTATATAGTTTTTAGCTCCTAAAAAAGCGTGCATGAATAGTAAAATGTCAAGTTTTGCCGAACGGAGGGAGTATAAAATAAATAGGGTATTAAAAGTTTTTGACATGTGTAGATATATTTAGAAAAATAGATTTTAACCATTTTTTTAATAAGAGAACAAATATGATTGATCTAGATTTAAACATGTTTACATTCTAAAAAACATAACACAATTGAAAACTATGTATTTACTTTATATGGAGTAGTAATTTATATTAATTCAAAGATGTTTTATATAATAAAATTATTAAAAAATCGCACAACGGGCGAGTAATAAAACTAGTGTCAATAATATGACAAGACAAACATAGGTAATATGGTGGTGTCTCTAGACATCCAAAAATAAGAAAATCTTCGACAATGAAAACACTATGACAATCCAAAACATAGATAATATGATAAGACAAACAATTATGAATTGGGAAAAAATGAAAATTTTTGATAATCCAAACATTAATGCTACTACAAAAAGAACAAGAACCCGAAGAAAACGACACATGTGATGGAATAAACCACCTAAAGGAATATTCCAAATAAATTTTGATGGTAATAACAACTACTTTGATACTTCTGGTGGAGATCATTCACACCCACACAAGTTCGTTGATGTAGATAGATGTGTATGTGTATCTATCTATCTATGATAGATAGATAGATATAGATAGATGTGTATGTGTATAAATATAATTTAAAAATATATATTAAAATTTATCTCAATAAAATAAAAATATATTTTTTTTATTTTCCCCATTTATTATATCGGCTTTTCTATTTTATGTCTTTTTAAATTAGAAAATATTTTCTCTAAATACATTCAATTTAATCATTTTTAAATTAGATTGTGGGATTCACCAATTTTTCTCCAATTAAATATCTTTATTAGATTAGTAAAGAGTTTGTGGAGAGGAAATTATAATCGTCGGTTTGTGGCGACGCCAGTGGAGCTAGTGTGAAAAGAGTGATGCTTTTGTGATCAGTTGACACGTCACCGGATGTACTCAATACACCGACACCGTTACCTATTTGTTTATGAATAATGAAAGAGGTCAGGGGGATGTACTCAATACACCGACACCGTTACCTATTTGATCGATGTTGGTCTCAGTACTTTCATTAAGCAGGCCGAGGACATTCACTTTTAGTTGGGGTAACATGGTGCCATCCTAAGTAATCTTTTGTTGTTCCTTAAGTAAGTTGCACACTTTTGTTCATTACAATTACCATTTAATATGTAACACATTTATTCTTAACCTATAAGTGATATCCATCATACAAATTCATCCCTTCGTATAAATTAAAATTTTTTTTTTTCTAGGATATGCATGGACGAAGCCTAAAGCACCAACTTTGTGCCCTTAGTGAACACCTATGTCTTCCCCGAACAATATTATTGTATTAAAATTTTAGGACATTTTTTTAGATTGTTATTTGGTTCTTCCTTATAATAAATATTTATATTCTTTTTTTCTTTTGTCTTTCCTTGCAAACGCACCATGGCACGAGAATTTCACTACTATATTATTATACTAGTCTTATTACCCGCGTTTTGCGGGTTTTTTTAATAAACTATATTTCACCATAAAACATTGAATTATATAGAGGGAATTTAAATGAAGAAAAAAAATTATATATTAAACATACATATTGGTTTAAAATGTTGAGGTGCACAAGATTATTAGAATTTTGATTCTCTTCCTTAAAATCTTATTACTCCCTCTGATTAAGATTGTAAGATGTTTGACTTTGTTACACGTATTTTAAGGAGCTATGGTTGAATTTGCTTATGTGTCGTTTTTTTTGGTGTAATCTGACTATGCCTCTTTTTTGACACGTTAATTAATGATGATCCAATATATTTACATTACGTCAGACAATAATCTCATCTATGTTATCTATATGTCATCCTATGTGTCCACCTCAATTGATAATTATAAACAATTTTTATATAAATATTCAATCTCAAATCACATATCTTAAGTGGTTACAAAACCTATTAATTTACCTTAAGTTATTTTATAAATAATTTATATGAAACTATGTTATCTTTATTCAATAAAATTGGTTAAGTTAGTTCATTATATGTAATGATAAGATTTCATTCCCGAGCCTTAATTTTTTTTCTAATTAATTGACTAAAAAATAAGTTCACGTTTCTTACCATACCCTGGTATCTATAAACATATCCAATATCACACACAATTTCCCCTGTGCCTTTATAAAAAAACATACGTTTATTTAAAAATAATAATTAATTTCTATAATTATGAGTAGTTCTAAAATGATAAGAGAATTTTTTTTCAAAATATTCATTCAAAAATAAATATTTACTACAATATTCACACATTCAAAATATTTACACAAATATTCATATTTTGCAGATTTGACAGAGAAACGCGGTCTCAAACCGCATTTCTATCATTATATATATAAAATTTGAAACTGAAAAAAAATAAAAAAAATAAACAAATAAAACGCAGGTTCAAACCGCGTTTTATTTATTTAATTGTTTTTAATTGACAAAGAAAACCCAAAGAAAAAAAATAGGTAAAGCGCGGGTTGAACCCGCGCTTCACCTGTCCTCTTCTTCTTCCTTCCATTCAACGCCCCTATCCTCCATCATCAGTCCCCCGCTTCCCTGCCTTCTTCTTCCTGCATTTCCCTTCCTCTTCCCGACCTGGCGTCGGCCTCCGCCAAGACCAAGGCTACCATCGACGAGCATCGTGAACTACCCCCTCGAACCCTACCACAACCGTCGACGGAGGAGGAGATGCAGGGCCGTCCCGATGTTTTCGAAGGCCCGGTGCGATAATTAGAATTAGGCCCTTTTATTTTTATTTTTTTCATGCTTGTCACGGTCATAATTATATTTTTTTATAGTGAATTACATCAATTTATTGTATATGACATAAATGATGTTAAGAAAAAAATCTATATTTTATTTACATGAAAACAATGTTATATACTTCTTAATTTTTAAGTGTCACTAGATGACCTTTTTGAAAAGGATAATTAAAGAAATAAAATACTCTCAATATATTAAAAATTTAAAATTATATAAATATCAATTATATTATTTTTTTTAATTGTATAACTTATTGTATTAGGTAGTCATGCAATAATTAAATTTAAGTAATTAAAGAAAAAAATTAAGAGCAAAAAAGGGAAGGTAGGGGGAGTAGGGCCCAAAAAAAAAATCAATCCAAGGAAGAAAGAAGGGAAGAGAGCGGGAATTAGGCACAAAAGAAAAAATACAAGCTTGCAATTTTGAAGGAATCGAACCCGGGATGACTGTATCCCCTATCAGACTAGATACCACTGCACCACAATCTTTTACTTGTATTTGACTAATGCGTTTTATATATAAACTAACTTTAAGTGTATTGGGCCCCCAACAAAATTGGGCCCTGTGCAAACAGACCTCTTGAACCGCCCAATAACCGGCCCTGAGGAGATGGAATGTATGAAAGTAGCAATCTTTTCCGCCCTCAATTGACAAATTCGTTCAATTTCAGTTCCATCTGCAAATTGGCTGCACGGACATGGGGGTGTTGACAGCAATTGCGAACAATCGCTTTCTCAGAGGGAACCCCTTCCACGCAGCCTGCATCGTCTGTCCCCGTCCTCCCCGGCGTCATCCTCCTCGGATACCCCGGCGTCGTCCCCTGCCTCCCCAGATCCCCGGCGTCGTCCGCCCTTCCATTAGTCCCTCTCCGCCGCCTCTGGCTCCCTCCCTCTGCCTTGCCCGAGCACGGATCTGCAAGCGCCGACATCCATATCAGGGGAGGAAGAAGCAGTGAAGCGTGGTTTAAAACCACGCTTTACTTATTTTTTTTTATTTTGTGGTTTTATTGTCATTTTAAAACAAATAAACAAGTAAAACGCGGTTTGAGCCCACGTTTTATTCGGTTTTTCCCACTTTTTTTTTCCAATTTCAAAATTTATACCTTATAAATAAAAGGCGGTCTCAATCCGCGTTTCTCTGTCAAATTTGCAAAAAATGAATATTTTGTAAATATTTTTAATGTGTGAATATTATAGTAAATATTTATTTTTGAGTGAATATTTTGAAAAAAAATGCATGATAAGATAAACTAATTTGAAATATATTAGTTAAGTGTGGATATTTTGTATATATTTTTTACTTAATAATTTTGTATGACCATTTATTTTATGAGATGAAATTAAGAAAATTTTGGCACATAGCTTGACATAATTAGAAAATATATTTTTAATGTAACTAACTAACCTATCGAATTATGGATAACAACTAATATGAAGGTCAGGTGATAGATATCTTCTAGCATAGAAGATGAGCGGGATATGTCCTTCAAATAGAAGCGGCAACTTTCTGTCTAGGGGTTCAACTCGCCATGGATAAAGAGACGAGGAATGTTATCATCGAAGGTGATAGCTTGAAAGTTGTCAAAGCTAATAATGAAGACACCAAAGTATTGGGAAATCTACAGAGTAATCGAAAAGATCAAGTTCATGAAGATAAAGTTCGACATAATTGAATTTCGACACTGCTTCAGAGAATCAAACGCAGTAGCAGACTACATTGCAAAGTATAGAGGTGTTTGTAATGTGTCGAATCTCCCCTTGCATGGGGATTTATATAACATCATTTTTCGGGATGATTAAGGGTGAACCTTACTTTGGCAAGGCATCCTACTGTTTGTCGCTTTGCCCACTATAAAAAAAACAACTAATATGAAAAATTAATATAAATAATATGACAAAATCAAAAGAGGTCAAAAAGTGGATTTACATATATATATATATATACACACACATATACAGGGTGATTCGGATGTAAACAACCCTTAGGATGTATCTTGTAAATAAATATGGGCCGTTTACAGGGAGGAGATGGATGACTAAGATTAAAATATTTTTTTTTCAATTTTGTTGAAAAAAGGGTGGGACCCACGTTTTTTCTTTCCTCACTTCCCTTACCAGGCGTGTACCACACTTGTAGGAGTGGGACCCACTTCGTTTAATTTTTATTCAGTCAGTTTTGAAACATTATTCGGTAGAATATTTATATTTTTTCTGGAAACAGAAACAACATTATTTGGTAGAATATTTGATTATTCGATGGTATATGAATGATTATTTGCTCGTATATGAATGATTATTCACTCGTATATGTCTGTTTAGTTGTGTAGTTATAATCGTATTGTAATGGATGTGTGTAACCAATCCTGTTAATTTTTATTCATTCAGTTTTGAAACATTATTCGGTAGAATAGTTATATTTTTTGTCACCTTCTACCAAATAATGTTTGGGTTAGTTTTCACCATTAACCCAAACATTATTCGATGTCAAATCCCTAAAAAAATACTCATGATTTATGCGAATAATGCTTCATATGTCACCGAATAATGTTTTACATTTCATCTTTCATCAGATTATCGAGGATAATTGTAACCGTCGTATAATCTCATCCAAAATTTCATAAATTCTACCAAATAATGCACCAAAGTTAATTGAATAATCACGAAATTTTCCCTAAACGTCTCATAATATGTGTTGAGAATTTAAAAAATTGGCTTCAATAAACGAATAATCATTAGAGATTCACCGAAAATAATGCTTGTATTCCACTTAATAATGTTTCCTATACACTTTTCCCTACTCAATTTGCTATATTCTACGTAATAATAAACAAATTTAACATCAAATGATCATTATTCACTCGTATATGGCAAAACATGAACAACATACGATCCAACAAGCGTCTCTGAATCAAAATTTGCAAAAGTCAAGGCAAGATCGAATCTCCAAACACAAATCCTCCATGATCTCACCGAATTCCACAAGTAATCACCCAGATCAATCTACTTCCAAGGAAATTCGACTAGAACAATAAAAAATCACTTGAAAACATATCCAATCAAAGTACCTCCATCCTAGGTTGTTGTCTGCAACAAATGCGGAAGCCCTCTGATCAGCATCCTCCGTCGGAACCCACGGGGGGAGAACCGAAGCTCTCCAACTCCTTAGAATCGAAGGCAGGAAGCAGAAGGCCAAGCATTGCCAAGCACCGAACCAACAACAGAATTGCCAAGCCTTTGAAATCATACAGTCGTCTTCTTCATCATCGAATTCCAAAAGAAGATGAAGAAGTCTCTCCTAAATTGTATCCAAATCGAATCCCAGAGGATCTGTCTTGGAAATCTAGTCGTCCTCCCTCCTAGCCTCACCTCCATCGTCCTCCATCACCACCACTGGCCAGATTTGCCGCCATCGTACCTTCGTCGCCGACTCATCGTCATCCTCCCTTCGTCACCGCCATCCTACTCTCTCTCTCTCTCTCTCTCTCTCTCTCTCTCTCTCTCTCTCCCCGAGATGCCTTCTATCTCCATCGTCTTCTCTCATCCCGTCGTCGCCGCCCAAATCTCAATCCCATATTGCAATTGCAGGTAGGGATGACAATGGGTCGGGTGGTGGGTGGATGGACCCCCATTTCACCCGACCCACCATGGATGACCAATCACCCCACCCGACCCACCACCCATATCCACTTCACCCATATCCACTTTCACCCATATTCATCGGGTAAGCGGGTGAAATATGGATGACATATGGATGATTTTTACTAAATACACATCATTGAATTCCAATAAAACATGTAGAGTAAATATTGACTAAAATAACATTATCTTACACATTAAGTCTTAAATAAGTCATAAGTTTAAATAACATTGTCTTAAACACATAATCTAAGTCTTAAACATAAACGGGAGTTTAAATAGCATTTTCTTAAGGAAAATAAGTCGCTCAGCAATAGCAAGATAAGAGTGGTAGAGGACAAAGAGGGCAAGAGATTAGCAGAACAAAGTGCCAATTAGAAAGTTAGAGTTTAGGAACTTAGAAAGTTCATAGATTTTTATATAAGATATATAAATAATATTTTATAATGTAGATGGATGGTGGATCGGGTCGGGTGGTGGATGATGGGTCGGGTGGTGGATCGGGTGTGGGTGAAAAACATATCACCCCACCCGACCCACCACCCATATCCACTTTCCACTCGTTTTTTTTTCGGGTTTTCACCCACTTTTTCGGGTCGGGTGATTCGGGTTCGAGTCGGGTGCGGGTGAAATTGCCATCCCTATTTGCAGGCCTTCACTCTTTAGTAAACGCGCTATTAGATGCACTTGACCTTCCTTTCTCCAACTTTTATTTACAAAAATCTTCCATTAACGTGAGCGATCCTGTCCATCCATTTTATTTAGATCAACGGTTCAAATTTGCGTACAAGATACAACATAAGGACTGAGTGCATATTTTTCATATATTACTGTGCCCCCACTCTCATCGAGTTATGGCTCCGCAAATATATAGATATATATTGACATTGATTACTAAGCATTAATTTGTGCTCGTTAGTTTATTTTATTAATTTTTCCGTTTTTGGTGTTCGGTTGCTATTTAACTTATTTTGTCCCTTGTTGGTAGGAGCGGTAAAAGTATATTTTTGTTGCTAGACATTCCTTCCTGTACACATTCTCTAAATCGTCATCGTCTCCTTAAAAGTTAAAACATACAGCAGTTTATTTCCTAACTAAAACATATTCAAAGTGAAAATGAGTTTGATAAGATCCGATAGTATATAACAATGTGCTCTTATTATTTATTTATTAATTTCCCTAAAAAGTTTGGGTAATCTGTTTGTTAGAAATACACATTTTGTTTGTTGTTTCACAATTTTCATATAACTATGATCGATAAAATTTCATTTGGTAGAGACCTGAGATTCCACTTCATCGAGAAAAAAAAAGAGAGCATGCATGCAATTTCTTTAAGATAACTCAATCTCTAACAAATATAGAAGATACAATAAATATTACTAATCACAAATTGGTATAATGATTGTGGGACTATACCCTATATTTAGTGATTCGAAATTCGAATCCCTTTAATAACATAAAGTCGTTGGTAAGTGGGAGAATCAACCCCTTAAATAAGATACACAGTACTCGATTTAGATATAGAACAGCTGAACCGATCGAACTGGACTTTAATAAAAAAAAAAGAAGATATGATAAATAATTAAACCCTAAACTTAACTACTCCGTATATGGCTAGGGTAAAAGAGTGTTGCATTAGACCAAATCCAGAGACAAAAAGGTTGTGCAGAAATTTTATGATTCTCTTCCTCTCACACCGGCCCTACTTTTTCTATCAAATTTTATTTTGAGTAATAAATTACATCAAACATCTTAAAATTAGTGATTTTTCACATATCATCCATAGGTTAACAAATTATTGAGAATCACTCATAAATTTGGTTTTCTTTTAAACTCAATCTAACAATTATTACAAAATGCCAAATTATCACTTTGTTTATAAATATTTTATTAAATACTCTCTCCGTCTCAAAATACACGTTATTTCACTTTTGGCACACTTTTTTAAGAAATTAAAAACTACATAAAATATTAACTTTATATGTGTGTGTGAGTGAGATGATAGATCCTGTATAAGCAAACTTTATTGTGTAAGAAGATCAAACGAATGAGATTGAAAATAACTTGTGAACAATGACATTATTCGTAGGTACCAAGTGATTATTCGTATATACATACATATGAATAATCATTTGTTAAATACAAATAATTACACCTGTTTATACATACGAATAATTACATTATTTTACATGAATAATCGCTTGATACCTATGAATAATTTCATTGAACTCCCAAAGAATGCACCCTTAATTTTTCTCAAGCGCCCCCAAATGCTTTATATCGTATGGTATCACTAGTACAAAATTGGCCTAATATCACGGATATTTAGGGCCTAATATCACGGATATAAGCAAATACACGTCCGGGCTTTAGCTCAGTGGGCTAATAGATAGGGCACTCTAATATCACGGACCAAAAATGGACACGCCCGGGATATTAGAGGTGGGTTTTTTTCAAGCTTCCACCCTAATATCACGGACCATATGTGTGACACGCCCGGGATATTAGGGGTGAGATTTTTTCATGTTGGACCCTAATATCACGGACCATATAGGACACGCCCGGGATATTAGGGGTGAGGTTTTTTCATGATTCAATCCTAATATCACGGATGATGGGATACACAACCGGGATATTAGGGTTGTTTTTCTTTTCATGCTCATGAAAATGTTTTTTTATATATCTCAGTTTTGAATGTCCGGGCTATATGGTTATATATGATTTTTAATATATTTGTTTTATTTATGCAATTGCACCTATATGTTACACACATAAACAGCCTGCAAGAACATCTATCTGATCCAAAACCCATGACTTTTTAATTGAATCGAAAAATAGAAGAATTCTTCATTACAATCTAAATTGATCCATTACTAAACCAAAGTTGATTCTACTAACTAAAATCATGTGGCATCAACTCAAACTTAGCAAACTAATATCAAGTGGAAAGCTCCCAACATCAAAATATTTTTGACATGAGACAAATACAATACTGGATTTAACTACTTCTTTCCACTTCTCTTGGTTTCGGTTATCACATTGTCCCTTTTGTACTCCATTGTCATGCCTGCAAAGGTGAAGACCGCTCCAGTGAGTAATTATCAGAAAGTGACCAACAACACATAAAACAGTCAGAGCTGAGAGCCTTTTGTTAATAACTAATCATTTGAAATGCAGTGCTACCTGTGTAAATAAGGCTAAGCAAGTGATATCTTTGATGTGTTTTAGGCGCTATAGTGCAAGAAAAAAAATTTCTGAACTGATTCGAACTGAAGTTCTGCTCTAAATAATATTGATATCATCTATCAAACTTAAATTTGTTTATATGGATAAAGCCACAATCTCAGTATGCATCAAGAAATCCATCCAAAATAGTAGAACTGATATTAGTTGAGAAGCTAGGGGGAATTTCCTTGGTGCAAAGCTATGAATTGTTTTCTGAAAAATGGTCTTACCACTTGTAGATCGGGAGATGATAAGACATTAGTGTTTGCTCTAGGAAAAAGAATCTTGAGGCTGCAACGTCCATTAGCCACACTACATTTATAATATGCATCTATCAAGTCATATGTTGAAGATCGTACTTGAATCTTCAACTGAACCTGTTCAGCAAAGCCTCTAGAAGTGAATATGATTGTGTAGCAGAAGAATATTTTTAGTGAAATAGAAGAAGAAACAAGGACAATAACAAACGTATACAATTGCACGTGTACTGGATTAAAAAAATGGCATTAAGATAATCTTATAGGTATCTTCACTATCTAACATTTGCTGACTAGGTTGTTGGTATAAATGCATATACTTGTGTGACTATGAGGAACCGACTTTTTTCAAACCTTGCATTTCCTTTTCGAGAAAGTACCCAAAAAACACCATACACGAGCATCCATTAATCAGATTTTTTACTCCTAATCAACCGGGAAATAGAGCAAATAATAATTCCTAAGTCCACAGAGATAAGTCTGATTAAGAGAACTACCTCCACATTTTCAGTGTTGAGATTTCCCATTGCAACATAATAGTAAGCGGATTTGGATATATCATGTGTAATCACACCACTTCCTATGATAAAGAGAGGTAGTTGGCATCATAATTAGCTCAGGATGCAACAAAAAAGTATTAATATATTCCACCTTCTCCATCTTACCATGTATAACATTTCATGATAAAGTGGTACTGGGATATGATGGATCTCAAGCCATTCTGCCATTTCTAGTTTGTAAAAAAACTAAGTGGGGAGCTTAAAAGGTAATTACACATAGCAGCAAATTCTTAAATAAACACAATATGCTATCAGCTAATAATAGCAGAACATCAAGAACAGAAGCACTCGAGGAAAGAACCCTATTGAAGATCGTACACATATTCTGCTTGTAGCTCTTCAAGAACACATTCATACACATACAAAAGTAAAAAACCAGCAAGCATACACAGAAGACGTAATAAACAGGATGAATCTTTAAAAAATAAACTACCTTAGTTAGAATTATATTAAGGAGTTCTGCCCCCGCTTTTGAATCCAACTCCTCATGAATACTTTTGTTCAAATAAAAGAAAAACGTTCTTAAGAAAAAAAATTTAGAAAATCAACCAGAAAAGAAAACAAACAGATGTAGATTCCTTCCTAAAAAAAGGGAAATTGCTATTATTTGATTATTTCTTTCTATGTCAATTATTCATTTTGCTTTAATGAAGTTCCTGGAGATGCAACAATAAAATTGTTATGGAATGACTTTGGTCTTATGCTATTCACAAAGGAAGCATAAATAGTGGATATGAGAATGGAGTAATCACAATATTGTAATTATAGATATTGGATTGAATCTTAAATGTATATGATTAAACATACCTTTCGCTTTTTTTATGACAGTAAAAGACATGGGCCTTCTTTTTCATCCAAGTTCTTAATTGTTTGTTTATTTTTCACTTATTCCTCTGTCAATCCAAAAGGCCTTCTTCGGGATCGGAGGCTCCCAAGGATCAAGCACATAATTAATGTTGTTAAAAAATATATGAAAAATCATTTCTCTATATATCACCCTTTCTTCGGGAGATTTGAACCACCCCGTGGGGTTTTCATGGTTCCCAAGTTCTTGCTTCGACATAGGAAACTATTGATGGGGCTTGTGTCTTAGACTGTATTGATCTCGTTGTGCTTCTCCGAAAAAGGTAACACCATCCCGTACCAGATTTGATCCCCACTCTAAAAAAACCATCTAAAGGGCTACCAGTCTCGACAGATGTTGTTAACTTAGGATGTATTGATCTAGTTTCGAACACATGTATCGGGGTCCATGAACCCCAAGGACAAAACACAAACTTTTATCATGAAATTAACAACATTTACTACACATATATACTATGTTAATTATCCTACCTTGTTGGATTTCATAATTAATTTAATTATCCTACCTTGTTGGATTTCATAATTAATTGAATAATGATCCTGAACTAATCCTGTAAAATTGAAAACACTCTCACCCTATGTTCTCAGCATGGCTTCGCCGATAGGTTTTTGGTTGTTGAGGAGCTTTGTCTCGGTAGTTCGTGGTTAGTTCTTAATGAGAAGCATTCTTGCGGTCCTATTTGATTGAGTTAATTGTGGCAGTGTCTGTGTTCTTCGAAGATCCCTCATCTAGGTGGGGCGAACACACTTTCCCAAGAGTCATCCATTGACCAATGAAGATTTCTGCTTTCCGTCTCCTTGAGGGTGAGACATCGTGTCAACGTCAGCTTTTCCATGCGCTCACTACCCACATCCTCTTGCCGATTCTTCCTTCCTCACCCAACCGGACATTACTTGACTCTTAGATTTTTTAGGGTTGTTTTCCTCGTTTTGCCTTGTTAGATTAGTTCATAGATTGTGGATTGTTTTGATTGTCTGTTATATCTTGACGCTTTGATCGTTTGATTCTCTTTGCACCATCTTAATTTACTAGACTTACATCTGATATTTTGAATTTTTACCTAATAAAAAAAAACTACAAAAAAATCCATATACAAATATAATTGACAATAGAAAAAATTTCCACAACGACGACTTATTCATCTTATCTATTATCTATTATTATATATAATACAGGAGAAGTCGGCTGAGACACGTGACGCTTTCTCCTTAGTCGTAGTCATATGAACCAATGACAATTTTTTGAAATAATCAATAGATGCATAAGATAAAAATTTATTTTAACTCTATTTAATTAATATATCTATATATGCATGACACAATTTCATTAGATATGGATATTATTAGTCATATAAACCAATCAATTTTTTTTGAAATAATCTATATATGCATAAGATAAAATTTTATTCTTACTCTATTTAATCAATATATCTATATACGCATAAGATAAAATTTGACCCAATTTGATTAGATGGATATATTTTTAGAAGATATTAACTAATCTTAAAAATATCCATAAGATAAATTTTTATTCTAACTCTATTTAATCAATATATCTATATATGCATAAGATAAAATTTGACCCAATTTGATTAGATATGGATATATTTTTAGAAGATATTAACTAATTTTAAATACTACTCCCTCCGATTTTTAATATAAGGCATTTGACTTTTGTGCACGTGGTTTAAGAAGCTAAAAACTATATATAATATTAATTTTTCTAATTAAATTTTTTTATATTATAATACTTATTATTAATAAGTATTATAATGTAAAAAAATTATTTAAAAAAATCAATATTTTATATAGTTTTTAGGTTCTTAAACTACGTGCACAAAAGTCAAATGCCTTATATTAAAAATCGGAGGGAGTATTATATAAGATAAAATTTTACCTATTTTCACTATATATGAGCATATTTTTAGAAGATAATAACTTTATCAATATATTACATGGACATACTAATTAAATAACTTTATCAATAACTTCATCAATATGAACATATTTTTAGAAGATAATTTTTTTTTGACAAAATAGAAATAATACTTAGCATGGTCATAATAATTAAATAAATTTATCAGTAACTTTATCAATATGAAGAACATAAAAGGTTTTGGGTAAATTGAAATAATACTTAGCGGTGTAAAAGTTATCAACTTATGAAATTCAATAAGAAATAAAATTTTCCTATATATCTTGAAGGTATTGATATATTTATGAGATGTTGGCGTCTTTTCCCTTCTTTTTGTTGTTGTTATTGCAGGTTATTTACGACTTTGTTTACGATTTCCTTGGTAAGCTTTTCGAAATAACGTGTTGATTGGTTACAAGGTATGTTATTTGGTTGTTTCCACTAAAATATACTAGCTTTTCATATGTTGTCAATAAAGTATAAATTTATTCAAATTTGAGACATTATAAATTTTTATATATTGTTTCCACTAATATACACTAGTAAGGAGTAACGAGTAAGGTTGGAGTAAGAAGATATTAGCTTTAATACTAATTAAGTATTAATTTCATTCAGATTTGAGAAATCAGAAGTATGAAATAAATTAATTAATTGAATAAACGAGTTTTATTATAAAATTTATTTAAATAAAAAAAATCGCACACATTTCGGGTACTGAACCAGTTTCTTCTAAAAACCTAACACAAATTTTGCCATCTTTGTTCCCCTTTGTTACAACTTACAATTTGGGCTGTTAATCATTTTATTAGCATAAAATAAAAAATATTTTTACCATATCACATGCCAAACAGTTTTCCGATCTCGATTTTGGAAGTAGAAAAGGCTAAAAGCTTTACCTCTTGTATTTACTGAATGTATGTTGATGGAGAAGAGAAGGAAGAGTGTATAAATCTAGAGAGAGAAAGTTGAGGGATAGAGCTTGATAGAGCGGCAAATCCGGCAATTTGACGGGGATGTCAAACATCCTACAAATCCTTCAATAATTTCGCCTTCTCAGATCTAGATTTTACTCCCACCCTCTCCCAAGTCCCACCTCCACTCCTCCATATCCGCTCTTAAATTCAGTCTCCACCTACACAGCGAGTGTGTGTGTGGGAGCAACCAAAACTCCGAAATCCAGGAGCGAGCGAGTTTTGATACAATCAACTGATTCCGATTTCCATCAAAATTTCCCTCTTTTGCTGTTGATTCGCCAATTCCATCTCCCTCTCGCGTTCTCTCACTGTTCTGGTGTCGGTTAGATTCGCATTAATTAGTAATTAGTAATCCCTTTGTTTAATCCCTCCTCAATGTCAAAATGTCGAATTGTTTATTGTTCGGTGTAGCGCAGCGCTGATTTACGGTGTAGGCAAGTGATTAGGTTTCGAAAAGTTTAATATAATCTTGAATCCAGATTTGTTGCATCCAAGTAAGCACCTTTTTTTCGCATCTAATGTGAACTCGGCCATTGTCTACGCGGATATATAAATCGTGAATTTGCTCAATTTTTGATCCCAACTATCAAAATCCCAATTCCCACCCCAAAGCCCCCCCTTTTCCCTGTTTGTGTCTCTCTCCTACACCGTCACTCTCTTTTTCTCGCTCAAGGAATCAGATTACGCGCATTGGAGGAGAGATAGTTAGAGAGATTCCGTAGACAAAGCCGCAGCTGCTTAAAGGAAAAAGCCGAAGCTGCCAATCCATTAGCTCATGAATCCCGCGTTCTAATCTCCTGATTTTCAGGCTCGCCGTTTACTCCCCATAACCGGGTAATCTCTCTCTCTCTCTCTCTCTCTCTCTCTCTCTCTCTCTGGCGTCACCTTGTGTGCCAAATTGCAGATTTGTGGATTGATCTAAATGTGAAGTTGTCCATTATTGGTTGTGAGTGTTGGTGGCTGATTCAGTGATGTCCAGATAAGCTGAATTGGGTTTGTGTCCATCAATTTTTTATAGGTTCTTAAATGCCTAGTTAGGTGGTGGGATTGGGATTGTGTTTCTGCCGCTTAATGGATTTGATTCAGCACTTACACTCAAATCTAAATCAAATCTAATCAAGCCATGATGGTGCAGCTTTCAGAAAGGGGTTTTCTTTGAAACCGATTTTTTTTTTCCATAAAATTTGAAACTAGCAGGTGAACTATGCCTGTGTGCTGTGTTGTTGCTATTGCTTCACTTTTTTCGGTTTGCGTAGATTCAAACACTCTTCTTGGTGATCTTAACTTCATTGATTGGATCGTTTTATAAGGGACTCTGAATTTGATTTGTGGAATTTTTCTTCTGATAATCTGTTGGATAGTCTAAACTGCGAGTTACTTTTATGCAGGGATCTTATAATGACTCGGCCTTTACATAGTCGGCGGCTTTCAGGTACCAGCCATGCCAATTTAGAATGTCAAGATACTCAGATGAAGGATAAAATGGAGAAGGAAGATTCCCATATTAGTCGGTCTTCATCCGAGCATAGCTTCTTCTCTCTGAGGTTTCCTGCTGGACTGTTTTTCGATAATTCTTCAAAGCTAGGCACAAGCGAAAACGGGTTTGCGGCTGATCCATTTAGCGGTGTTAGTGCAAGGAGTCGACACAAGTTGACCTTGCATCTCCTCAAAATTAGTTTAATTGTTATTGTGATCCTGGCTTTAACTGGATCCTTTTGGTGGACACTATCAATAACTGCAACATCAAGAGGCCATATAATTCACAGCTATAGGAAGCTACAAGAACAGCTTGTATCAGACCTTTGGGATATAGGGGAGCTCTCCATGGGACCAAAAAAGGTCAAGGAATTAGAATTCTGCCCTGTGGAATACGAGAACTTCGCCCCGTGCTCTAATGTTTCAGAAAACCTTGCTTTGGGTCGCTCTAATGGTGAGGAGTTTGACCGTCTATGTAGCCCTGGGTCCAAGCAGAGTTGCTTAGTCTTACCTCCAGCAAACTACAGGATTCCTCTCCGGTGGCCTACTGGAAGAGATGTTATTTGGGTTGCAAATGTCAGAATCACGGCTGAGGAAGTGCGTTCCTCTGGAAGCTTAACCAAGAGGTAGGTGGATGAACTTTTGCTAAGTGAAAGCTGGAGAATCAAGGCTTTCAAACTTGTCTATGCACTTGTATTTTCTGTTTGTTGATTGATCATTGCTGAACTTGTGATTCCAGGATGATGATGTTAGAGGAAGAACAGATTTCCTTCCGCTCAGCTTCGTTGATGTTTGACGGTATCGAAGACTACTCGCACCAAATTGCAGAAATGATTGGCTTGAGAAATGAGTCCAGCTTTATACAAGCCGGGGTTAGTTTTTAGGCCACTCTCATCTTTTCTTTTTCAGTAACATCAACACGACACTGGAACCTGCCATGCCTGACCAATTACAAAATTATTTCTGCTGTGCTAATTTTATGTTTTTAATTGAATTGGTGCATTCCACACGGTTTGAACTCTTACTTCCTAGTTCCTTTGATGCAATTGGTTGGTTGAATGAACCTGAAAAAACTGACATAGTGGAACTCATGGCTTGGAGCATTGATCTGTTTGCTCATGTCCACATTACATTATGTTGTCTCACTTGGTAATGGTAATTAGTTGGACTAACTAGTGTAAAATTGGTGGAAATATATCAAAGACTATAAATGTGGTAAGTTGGATCAAGCATGGAGAATGAATGACCATTTTTAGATGTAATGATGTGAATGAATCGCCATGAACTCTCGTTGCATTTGTGATAATAATGATTTGACGAAGGATGACCTTTTCTACCTTCTCCGTCAAAGTCCTTGCCAGCGAAGAGTAACACACACACACAAACACATTTCATAAATGCTGCAAGATGCCTTTATAGTTAACCGGCCTATTGATGGGTTTCGCTTTTGTTGGCCTTTGCAGGTAAGGACGATCCTGGATATTGGATGTGGTTATGGTAGTTTTGGGGCACATCTCTTTTCCAAAGGGTTATTAACAATGTGTGTTGCTAACTATGAGGCGTCAGGCAGTCAAGTTCAACTAACTCTTGAAAGAGGTCTGCCGGCCATGATAGGCTCATTTGCATCACAACAGTTTCCATATCCAGCTCTATCTTATGATATGGTGCATTGTGCATGGTGTGGTGTTGACTGGGACAAAAAAGGTAAATGTCCAAGACACAAATATCTTTGGCTTTCTTCTTTTGGGATTTCCTTTTTTTTAATCCTTTTGCATTATTATGTTTTGTTGAGATATCTTTGGTATTCATGTGAAGTTTAAATACAATTGCAAACTACCTCTTAATTGATGGACCAAGTCCTGCAAGTTATTGGCATCTCCTGTATTCTGATCTTTTAGTTTACCATCTGTCTTGTTAACTGACGAGTCTAGAATTGTAATTCTTGTGTTCTATTCCATTTTCTTAATTTTCTTGTTGGATTGCTGAGTTTCTGGTTTCTATATCCTTTACAGATGGGGTTTTCTTGGTTGAGGTTGATCGACTCCTCAGGCCGGGTGGATATTTTGTCTGGACTTCACCTCTTACCAATGCCCGTAACAAAGAGAATCAGAAAAGATGGCTTTTTGTTCATGATTTTGCTGAGAGCCTTTGCTGGGAGCTACTATCCCAGCAGGATGAGACTGTCGTCTGGAGAAAGAGTAGCAAGCGGGGTTGTTATTTCTCTAGGTCAGGAATTTAAACAACTGAGTTGCTCAAACATATATGTTACTCACACCTGATATCTAAGAACTATATAATTACGGTCTGCATTTGAGATTCTGATTGTTGTGAAAACTGATTTTGTTTTCAGGAAACCTGGTTCTGTACCCGCTGTGTGTAGTAAGGCCCAAGATGTTGAAACTACTTACTACAAGCCCTTGCAAAACTGCATAGGTGGAACTCGGAGCCAGCGTTGGATTTCAATTGAACAAAGACCAAAATGGCCTTCTCGGGCTAAATTGAACAAAAAAGAGATTCAGATCCATGGTACATCTCATTCCTATGGTTTCTATCTCCCGGAGTAGCTTTGATTTTCTTGTGGTGTCTCGGATTATCCATTATTTATTATTAACATGGTAGTTTTTCCCGCCTATTTTTACTCAACAGGACTACATTCGGATGATTTGGCTGAGGACAGTGTGCACTGGAACTCAGTAGTCCGTAATTATTGGTCTCTCCTTTCCCCGCTGATTTTTTCAGATCATCCCAAAAGACCTGGTGACGAGGATCCTTCTCCACCCTACAACATGCTCAGAAACGTGCTTGACATGAACGCTCGTTTTGGTGGCTTCAATCACGCTCTACTAGAAGCTGGAAAATCTGTGTGGGTCATGAATGTAATCCCCACAAATGGGCCTAACTACTTACCATTGGTTGCGGATCGGGGATTTGTCGGTGTGATACATGACTGGTAAATTCTCTGTGACCAAAGCAAATAATTTAACTTCACATGTTATGCATTGTCAGTGTCATCCTGCAAACCATTTAATGAATTGCGTGAACAGCATGTTGCGCTATCTTTTCATTCAACCCTTCAATTGCTGTTTGAACTAAATGATTGCCCGTGTTCTTATGCAAATTATCCATGGAAGTTCCCATATTAATTTTGGCATTCAAAATTCCTACAAAAGATTGCTACATACAACTTAACTATTTTGTATCCGACTTGAGTGACTCCTTAGTAACCTCACCCTACTTTTTTGTTTCCCACTGTTTATTTTTTTTTGTTAATGGTATGGCATCTTTTTTATTTAGGTGTGAAGCATTCCCATCATACCCCCGTACTTATGATTTGGTGCATGCTGATGGACTTCTCACCCTTGAATCCCGTAAGAAGGGAAGCTGCTCCATGCTGGATATATTTGTTGAGATTGATCGGTTGCTTCGGCCTGAGGTATTTCCTTGGACTATATTCCTCGCATTCACGTCTTCTTCTCATTTGATATGCTTGTCCGTTCTCACTATGACCTTGAAACAACGTCGTACATATTCAAATGGATAGACTCGTCAGCTGAAGTAGCAGACATGACACTGGTTTAGGATTTAGTCGTGAGTTCAGAGGTACAATTAGTCGTGGTTGTAACCCAAAGACATGATGATCGTTTGTTGCAGGGGTGGGTGATAATCCGAGATGCAGCCTCACTAATAGACTCTGTTAGAGCCCTCACCACTCGGCTCAAGTGGGAAGCTCGAGTGGTAGAGGTGGAGAGCAACAACAGCGAGAAACTCCTCATATGCCAGAAGCCATTCTTCAAACAACACTGGAAGTAAATGTTAGTGACATCCATTGTATGCATAGCAACAGAAGTTGTTCCCGCTCTTTCTGATCATCGCTGTAATGCCTCTATACACAAACCCATAAGAGCTAGCAGTTTCACAATTTTGGAGCTTGGAAGCGAGACCCAAAAAAGGAACACAAGCAAAACAAGTTTATCTTCGAGTGGAATCAACCACAAATCTCCCATGGTACCACAAGACGGGGACAGGGAGACCGAAACAAGTATAGGGTTTACGAAAGATTCAACCTTTTGATTTTTTATTTCAGCTATTGATGTCTCATTCGAGTTGTACAAACCCACATCTTTTTTTTTTTTTTTTTGGGTCGTTTGAAACCTACAAAATCCATATTTATGAATCAAACTATGTGAAGGAAGATTACACACAATAAGCAAAAGTGAAATTTGGGTGGGTCTGTGTATCTATCTGTCAGACAATCTTGGGTAAACAACTGTTTTGTTTATCAATCTACAATTTGTATTCTATAAACCATTTACAGTTCAGCAAGGGTCATTGAAGATATGTTTTTGACTTGTTAAAGCATACGTTATAATTTCGTTGACCTATAATGTCTTATAAGCGAAAAATGCTTTATAAGCAGTTGGTTATTCCTGGCTAATTACACCATCTCTAACCGTTTTCCCAAAATTTCTCCAAAATAGGAAAACAAAATACATATTTTCAGATTATTTTTGCTTCGGCTCCAAAAACTTCTCCTTTTCGAAGAGTTGAAGAATGATTTAGTTTTGAAAAATGCTGCAGATTTAAGAAAAATCTCTCTATTTTTTTTTCTGTTGCTTCTCTATTTTGGAGAATGAGATGAAAAATCTGTTAAATTAAAAAATGCCTTAAAATTCTCCAAAAACTCCAAAATCTTTAAAATGGAAAATCTGTTAAAGGTGTTAGTTAGGAAACTAACTAATTAGTTTGTTTAGTGGGATGAGTAATATTGATTTCGACTAAATGAACCGGCCAAGAGATATCAGATATGGAGGGGGAAAAAATCTAATTAGCTGATCAGTTAGTAGTTAGTGGCTGTAATAAGGAATATTGAATATTTGTTGGAAGCAATAAATGAGTGGTAGAGGGAGGTGCAAAAATAGCATTAGATCACAATGAGAATCAATTTTCTTTTTAAACTCTTTGGTTCTTTTGAGTCTTGACCTTTTCCTTCTTCCTCCAGCGATTTGGTTGGATTGCTTATCTTTGGAATCTATATATATATACACACTAGTATTTCTTTCCCGCCCGTTGTGCGATTTTTTAATAAATAAAATAATATTTAAATTATATTTGCTTTAAATAATTGTCAATTTATTATTGGTGATAAAACTTTTTATTTTTAATTATAGTCATCAATTTAATTATTTTATCTTTAGTTATTAAGAATGATTA
This sequence comes from Persicaria maculosa, assembly GCA_963922045.1. Classification (NCBI taxonomy): domain Eukaryota; kingdom Viridiplantae; phylum Streptophyta; class Magnoliopsida; order Caryophyllales; family Polygonaceae; genus Persicaria; species Persicaria maculosa. The sequence goes on from OY998260.1 coordinate 72,911,227, forward strand.
TATTAGTTCATTATATGTCATGACTCATGATAAAGATTTTATTATTCAATACATATTTAATTATGGTTTTGAATAGCAATATAATAATTTATCACATGAAAATTTGAAAAAATTGTAAGACAACTTGAATATATAATAATTTACCTACCACTAAAAAAATCTATACTCCGTAGTTGGGAAAAAAAAAACCAAACACCGTATTAATTTGTTATTCAAAGCCACCATATTTATTTACAAAACATTCAACATTAATTTATAAATTATGTATATATGCATAGTCATGGAGATAATTAATTCATACAATTTATTCAAAAGAATTCTAGTCATGATTTATGAAATACGTACTTCATATTCATTTCAAAAAGGAAAAATACTCATTTAATTATATTGTTATATTCAATACTATAGAAAAGAAAAGGTTATACTTGTATATAGTGAATAATTAATTAAACAATATGAAAATATTTGGTGCCAGACATATGTTTTATCATTCAAACCCTTATATATAGTAATTCTATAGTAGTTGATTAAAAAAAAAGAATACAACTATATGTATAAATTTGCTTAAATGAATATTTAAGCTATTCGAAATGAATATTAAGTATATATTGGTTGACTAAATTAATTATAGAAATAAAGGGAGAGGCATGGAGAGAAAATCTAATGTTCAATTTTAATAAATTAATATTCATATATAAATATATCATGAGTGAACATAAATTTACATAAAATTTGAAACTTTTGTATGGGTTTATAATTTGTTACACCACAAAATATTCAAATTTGTAATTTTACTAAATCAATTATTCAAAGTAATTAATTAGATGAATGTTTACCCTTTTGTAAGCGAACAAGTAGATATCGATTGTTTAAAGTTAATTATAGAAAATATTAAGCTGCTTGTAGTTCCAAATATTAATTTAAAAGTTTTAATACGTTATTCATATTAGACATACTAAATATTCGTTTATAAAATGAAGTATATTCCTTGTAAATTCAATAAATTTAAATGACACTTTTTTTTGTCACATATTTCTTCTATACAAATTCGATTATAAAATTCTACATTATTAATGTAGTTTATTTCCATTCCCTTTTAAATATCATACATCCGACTCCTTCCCCATACAATAACTTCCTTGTATTTTAAGAAAGGTAGAAGAGCCTCCTGGAGGATACTGTCTTCGATTGAACAAAATGAGGATTTTCCAAAGGCAACGACCAGAACGCGAGGAGGATTAAGGATTATAGATGCAGGGTTGAAGAAGAGCTCTCCAAGATCTGCTTTGACATATTGGCTGTCATTGATGAGTATCTCATTCCCTCATCCTTCGCAGGAGAATCAATGGTGTTCTATCATAAGATGTGAGTTGCTACCTTTATTGGTCGCCTAAGAAGTGGAGCAATGTACTGATGTGCAACTGTCTTATTGCAAGAAAGGAGATTACTACCGATATCTAGCAGAATTTAAAGCAGGCGATGAACACAAGCATGTAACTGATCAGTCACTCAAAGCTTATGTGGTTATTCCTATTTGACATTCATTCCAGTAGTTTGGTTTTTATTTTTGGGGCTTTGCGAATTTTTAAATCTGGTAATGCAGGCTTTGCTCTGAACTTCTCAGTTTTCTATTATGAGATTCTCAACTCCCCTGAAAGGTTGGTCGTATTCCCATGTTCTTCCTTCTGATAAATATGTATTTGTGGATAGCGTGATTAATCATAAGCTATGCATTACTTTCGACATGTTGAATTGTTACTGTCATGGTTGTGTAAGGCATGCCATTTGGCTAAGCAAGCATTTGATGAGTCCATATAAGAACTCGATAGCCTCAACAAAGATTCCTACAAAGACAACACCTTGATTATGCAGCTACTCCGTGACAACCTCACTCTGTGGACTTCTGACCTCCCAGATGAGGAAATAAGTTTGTATATATATATATATATATATATATATATATGTGTGTGTGTGTGTGTCGATTTCAAGATCAAATCCATATTTGTTCTTGTTTTAATTTTTCACCAAGGTGTTTGCATGCTGAACACTGTGTCACTGCTTTGTTTACCTGAATATGGAGTAGGTGTTAAGTTAGTCACTTCTTTGACGATTTTGATCTTTGATTCAGTTTAACTTATGCCTTATAGTTTGAAATTCAAATCACTAGAATGTGTGGAAGAGTAGTGGTATTTGGTTAAGGTGGGCCTGCCAGAGGCTTAGATGCGCTCGCGGCAGCCTAGCCTCGGTCGGGTCATCCTCAGCCGTGCTCGCGGCTTTCCCAGACGCGCCTGTATTGCTCCTACAGAAGGTTGTTTGTGTTGGGTTCCTTTGTTTCTGCCGCTTCCACACCTTTACTACCTTCACGACATTCATTCCTACCAAGAGATATCAAAGAGCATTGAAAGATCGGGCCAACAACAAGTCGTTATTCTTAATTCAAAGCCCACACACTAAGGATTAAGAATAACATCGCATCAAGTGGTATCAAAGCCAGAGGCGAGCTCTGCAGGGTTGGTCTTCTCGGCCTTCCTTCCTTGTGATTTCAGAATGTGTTTGGGCGATTGTTTGGAACAAGATATCGAACTTATTGATGAAGAATCTGAATAGAACGAAAGGAAAGACTTAGGGTTGATATCGAAGAACAATTAGCCAAGTGTTCCTCAATTTTTTCAACCTATTTTTTATTGAATGAATGAAACGTTTAAATAGGAAAATAACTAGGGTTTGGTTGGCTTCCTTAGAGGCTAAGGATTGCTTTGCCAAACTTTATCCTGACTAGCTAAACTTATCCTAACTATAAAAATAATAAAATATGATAATTAAGAAAGCCTAAAGGATAGACATTCCTAATCATCTTATTTAACCTAACTAAGTAATACTAAAATAGGCAATTCCATAATTAGACTCCAACTAACATAGGAGTTACTAAAAATAGAATGTACTAAAAATAGGAAATATAAATAATAAACTAATTATTGTCGTTTCTTCAACGACTCCCAAGGTTGAACCTTCTTCTTCCGCTTGAGGATGACATCATTCTCCTCCATTTGAAATCGACTCGCCCTCGAGTCGTCGCCAGGATCAAGATCGTTATTTGACCCCTTGAAGACCATCTTGACCCGCATGATTCTCCCCCTCTTATCTTCGATTCCTCCTCGAATTGAGTCGATGATGATCAGCGAGGAAGGAGAAGAAACCTTCAAACAAGACGATGGAGGAATGGGTGAAATAGGTGCCCGAAGAATTTGAGGTCTAGAAACCACAAAAACAACATCTTTACGCGCGACCGTTGAAGGGACTTGATCTGCAATAAGAATAGGATCAATGATCACACAAATATCTGCAAATGTAACTTCAACAACATGCCTAAGAGGTACAATCGCTAACTCTTGAGACACGTCATCAAGTACCTCATCCTTGTCACTTGAGACATCCAACACATCTTGCTCACCATTGCAGTCCACTTGCAGATTAGATTCGGACACCTTCCCGGGAGAGTGGCAGTGTGTGACCCACTGTTGGAAAGCTTGTCGAGTCAGCTTCACAACAAGATCAAGTTGACTCAATTCTGAGGTAGGAGTCATCAGAAATCTGCAAAACAAAATTGTTGCGCTGAGCTGTTTCCAGGGCAACGAATTTGTCGACAACTTCCTCCTTACATGATTCCTCAGCCTCAGAATTTGTCAGCGACTCATCCACACATGGAGGAACGTCAATAGTAGATTCTACAGGACGTACAATGACTAGTTGGGAAATGATGTGGCGTAGATCTTCTTTGACCTCCTGTCGAAACTGTAGGTTACGACGTTTTTCATCCGCTTTGAACTCTCCCCAAAGTTGTTGGAATAGTTCTTTTTGACGCATGTCCTCCTCTATCTCCCTTTGACATTGGAGAAAAAGTTGACATTTTTTGGCTTCTTGTTGACCCTCTAGTTTTTTTTATTGTTGTTGTTAAGCTCTCCTCTGCAACTCTCGTTGGTGACGTTGTTGTGGAGCCCGTTCCAAAACAAAAGAAGTCATCCAATGGATCAGGATCCCCATTCCCATCTCCATAGGTAGCCCAAGACTGAATCAAAACATTAATAACTTCAAGAAAAGACAAGAACTTGCATACACCTATGGCTCTGAATACCACTTGATGTGTTGCTTGATGCGTGGCTATTCCTGATCCTTAGCATGTGGGCTTCGAATCAAGAATAACGACTTGTTGTTGGCTCAATCTTGCAATGCTCTTTGATATCTCTTGATAGGAACGAATTTCGTGAAGGTAGGAAAGGTGCGGAAGCGGCGGAAACAAAGGAGCCCAACACGAACAACCTTCTGCAGGAGTGACACGGGCGCGTCTGGGAAAGCCACGGGCGCGGGCGCGTCCAGCCCTCTGGCGAGCTTTACGGAGTTGATCATCTCGGCCTTCCTTCCTTGTGACTTCGGAATGTGTTTAGGCGATTGTTTGGAATAAGATATCAAACGTATTGATGAAGAATCTGATTAGAACGAAAGCAAAGGCTTAGGGTTGATATCGAAGAACACTTAGCCAAGTGTTCCTCTATTTCTTAAACCTAATTTTTATTGAATGAATGAAACATTTAAATAGGAAAATAACTAGTGTTTGGTTGGCTTCCTTAGAGGCTAAGGATTGCTTTGCCAAACTTTATCCTAACTAGAAAAATAATAAAATATGATAATTAAGAAAGCTTAAATGATAGACATTCCTAATCATCTTATTTAACCTAACTAAGTAATACTAAAATAGGTAATTCCATAATTAGACTCCAACTAACATAGGAGTTACTAAAAATAGAATGTATTAAAAAATAGAAAATATAAATAATAAACTAATTATTGTCGTTTCTTCAACGACTCCCAAGGTTGAGCCTTCTTCTTCCGCTTGAGGATGACATCATTCTCCTCCATTTGAAATCGACTCGCCCTCGAGTCATCGCCGGGATCAAGATCGTTATTTGACCCCTTGAAGGCCATCTTCACCCGCATGATTCTCCCCCTCTTATCTTCGATTCCTCCTCGAATCGAGTCGATGATGATCAGCAAGGAAGGAGAAGCAACCTTCAAACAAGACGATGGAGGAATGGGTGAAATAGGTGCCCGGAGAATTTGAGGTCTAGAAACCCCAAAAACATCATCTTTATGCTCGACCGGTTAAGGGAGTTGATCTTCAATAAGAATAGGATCAATGATCACACAAATATCCGCAAACAAGACGATGATGATCAGCAAGGAAGGAGAAAGAGAAGCAACCTTCAAACAAGACGATGGAGGAATGGGTGAAATAGATGTCCGGAGAATTTGAGGTCTAGAAACCCCAAAAACAACATCTTTATGCGCGACCGGTTAAGGGACTTGATCTTCAATAAGAATAGGATCAATGATCACACAAATATCTGCAAATGTAACTTCAACAACATGCCTAAGAGGTACAATCGCTAACTCTTGAGACACGTCATCAAGTACATCATCCTTGTCACTTGAGACATCCAACACATCTTGCTCACCATTGCAGTCCACTTGTAGATCAGATTCGGACACCTTCCTTGGAGAGTGGCAATGTGTGACCCACTGTTGGAAAGCTTGTCGAGTCAGCTTCACAACAAGACCAAGTTGACTCAATTCTGAGGTAGGAGTCATCGGAAATCTGCAAAACAAAATTGCTGCGCTGAGCTGTTTCCAGGGCAATGAATTTGTCGACAACTTCCTCCTTACTTGATTCCTGAGCCTCAGAATTTGTCAGCGACTCATCCACACATGGAGGAACGTCAATAGTGGATTCTACAGGACGTACAATGACTAGTGGGGAAAGGATGTGGCGTAGATCTTCTTTGACCTCCTGTCGAAACTGTAGGTTACGACGTTTTTCATCCGCTTTGAACTCTCCCCAAAGTTGTTGGAATAGTTCTTTTTGACGCTTGTCCTCCTCTATCTCCTTTTGACGTTGGAGACAAAGTTGACATTTTTTGGCTTCTTGTTGACCCTCTAGTTTTTGTTGTTGTTGTTGTTGTTGTTGTTGTTGTTGTTGTTGTCAAGCTCTCCTCTACAACTCTCGTTGGCGACGTTGTTGTGGAGCCCGTTCCAAAACAAAAGAAGTCATCCAATGGATCAGGATCCCCATCCCCATCTCCATAGGTAGCCCAAGACATTGAATCAATAAATTAATAACTTCAAGAAAAGACAAGAACTTGCATACACCTATGGCTCTAAATACCACTTGATGTGTTGCTTGATGTGTGGCTATTCCCGATCCTTAGCATGTGGGCTTTGAATCAAGAATAACGACTTGTTGTTGGCTCAATCTTGAAATGCTCTTTGATATCTCGTGATAGGAACGAATTTCGTGAAGGTAGGAAAGGTGCGGAAGCGGCGGAAACAAAGGAACCCAACACGAACAACCTTCTGCAGGTGTGACGCGGGCGCGTCTAGGAAAGCCACGGGTGTGGGTGCGTCCAGGCCTCTGGCTAGCTTTACGGAGTTGATCATCTCGGCCTTCCTTCCTTGTGACTTCGGAATGTGTTTAGGCGATTGTTTGGACCAAGATATCGAACGTATTGATGAAGAATCTGAATAGAACGAAAGAAAAGGCTTAGGGTTGATATCGAAGAACACTTAGCCAAGTGTTCCTCAATTTCTTAAACCTAATTTTTATTGAATGAATGAAACATTTAAATAGGAAAATAAATAGGGTTTGGTTGGCTTCCTTAGAGGCTAATGATTGCTTTGCCAAACTTTATCCTAACTAGCTAAACTTATCCTAACTAGAAAAATAATAAAATATGATAATTAAGAAAGCCTAAAGGATAGACTTTCCTAATCATCTTATTTAACCTAACTAAGTAATACTAAAATAGATGATTCCATAATTAGAATCCAACTAACATAGAAGTTACTAAAAATAAGATGTACTAAAAATAGGAAATATAAATAATAAACTAATTATTGTATTTTCTTCAACGACTCCTAAGGTGGAGCCTTCTTTTTTCGATGGAGGATGACATCAAGTTATATGATCAAGGCGACCAGTTAAACTGAACTATCAACACATTAGGGATAACTGAGGAGTTGGAGTTGGAGTTGGACGAAAGGGCAAAGAAAGATGCAGAAATAACACGTGGGAAGCAAGTCATTACTGCTAGTAGCGACAAGGAAGATGTAGTTACCGCTCTTGAAGGTGTTTGACCGGTCGCTGTTGTCCTGGGTAGCTCGTCTGACGATGATGACATAATCCCATTTGTTGTAAAAGGTGAGTATGGGGGATCATCTCGGACGAAGTCGTGGTCATGGGGTTTTGAGGCGGAGCGTGTGGTGAAGGAAGTCGAAGAAGCATACGAACGCCGAAAAGCCCAGTTGGGTGCGATGGACAAGTTACTCGAAAGTGAGCCACAATCAACCACGAATCTATTGGACCCGCGCCAGAATGTTGCAAAGCTCTGGGAGGGACAAGTTTTCCAAACCAAGGATGAGGTAAAACCGACGATAAGGTGGACGACTCTTTCTAGGTGCTTTGACACAAAGGTTAAGAGGTCGACAAAGAGCTTGTATGGGGTGGAGTGTCTGGGGGTAGTTGCAAGTGGGCATGTCGGGCTTCCACGTTCAGGAACTCGCAGTTATGGATGATTCGCAAGGTGGGTGATGAACACACTTGTGATGTCAATGAAATGGTCAGCCAAAAGCGTCGGGCGACATAGAGCTAGCTCGGATAGAGGCTAGTGGAAAGTTATGTCGTACATGTCCTTATCTTAATGAAGTCGCAATAATAATACCTATCAATATGTATATTTTACATGCCAACAATATGTACATTTTACATGCCAACAGTTAAAATCAACTGACCAGTCTATAATTTATCATTGAACATACTATGGTTGTCAACTAGACATATAGTTCGCTAACGGATTTGCGAATTCAATGGTGAAGTTTCGTTTGGTCGAAAAAACCCCTCCTTCTGGAATGAACAAGTCCATTCCATGATGAAGTCACAACTAGGTGTGAGCTGTAGCTACTGGAATGCACGCCAAGCACGTTGAATGCGAGAGATACTTTGTATGAGACGAATGAGGAAAGCTACCAGTCCTTGTTCTTGTACATGCACATGCTGGAGCAATCTAACCCGGGGACGTACACGAGGATTGAACGCGACCTGAATGACCAGTTCAAGTACGCCGTAACAAGTTGCGGTGGATTGTGATTAAACTTAATTAATTCACTGCATGATTCTGAGGTTGAGATGGTAACAATTAGCAATTTATATATCTTTTTTTTATTAAATTTTTTATTTATTTAAGCATTTTTGCTAGAAGGCACCGCAAGATTTTGCGGTGGAAATAGTAAAAATTAGCGGTTTTTATATCTTTTCGATTAAATTTGTTATTTAATTAAGCAATTTTAGTAGAAGAAAACTAAGAGAATAGTAAAAATTAGTGGTTTATATATCTTTTCTGATTAAATTTGTTATTTAATTAAGCATTTTTAGTACAAGAAAACTAAGAGAAATAAAAATTATTTGAAAAAGTGGAGGTAAAAGGGTTTGAATATATGACCTCAAAATACTAAATACCTCTTTTTACCAACTAAACTATGATGTCTTCGTGATTCGTTACTTGTTATAAACTTATCTAATTTTATATTTTCCTCCATGGGTCAATTTTGACAGGATAAAAACTACCTATAAATATTTATTTCTGATATATAATTTTTAATTTTATACTTGTTTGTCTTCGCTGGTAATTTACGCAACTCAATATTTATTTCCGACCTATAATTTTAATGAATCTAATAAAAAACATGAATGTCATTTTTTTAAAATATTATTTATGAAATGATGATCCAAATATGTCAAATATTATAGTCATATCGTAAAACTCGGGAATATCTTTACAATGCTATAACTTTTTTTAAATAAAAATCATAATTATAAATTTTATATATAACTCATTTTATTGCTTATAGATTTATATAAATATTTAAAAAATTAAAAATAAATAATAAATAAATATACTAATATTTGACCTTCCAAAATAACAAGCCAAATTTAGTATTTCATTTATAAATAGGCCTTTTTTTTTTGCCAAAATAGGTTTTGGCCTATAGTAGGAGCAAAATAGGCCAAAATATTGGCCTATAGTGGGACTCTAAAAATATTGAATTTAAAGAAATCTTTTTTTTTTGGTGAAAAGAAAGCCGACGCTTTCGCAACTTAAATAAAAAAGTCATTACAGAAATCGGGGGTAGATTGTCCCCGAGCATCGTCAATGATAAAATTAAAGCAACTTACAGGCGAGTCAACAAGAACATGAAAACCAAGAGGAAGAGAAAAAGCAAAAGAAGCAAGGGAGTCGGCGACAGAATTCGCTTCCCTAAAGACATGGCAGAATTGGATATTCCAATCCCGACCGAAGAAGCCTTGGCATTGATGAACCAGGCTATGACTTGGGTTGACCATCCCTTTTATAAGATTGACCACCATCAACGAGTCAGAAACGACCTGACGAAAACCCTTATCCCAAGCGAGCTTCAAACCTCCAAGAAATCTTCTGGATACAAAGCTTGAGTACCCTCCTAGAGAGATAGTCTCAAGTCTCAACTGAATGGATAAATGCAAGAGTAATAAACAAGTCTTAAAGATAATTAAATAAAAAATCAAAACTAATTATCTGACTTCAGATTCCTCCACATCATTAGAGCTCTCCCTAATATTATTGTCACTCTCCCCAACAAGCCCCTTTTAAGTTCTATAGGAGGGATATTATACACTAATACAGAATTAGGTGCCTTCTTGAAACAAACATCTAGGAGTCCTAGGACTTCTAATTAGCAGCCTCCAAAAATATGAACTCCAATACAAGCTCTGTTACAACTACCACAATTCCATATGTTTCTTACACGGTCTAGAAGAGATTATCATATGAATGGAAGTTCACACAATTTCAAACTCTAAAGACCAAGCTACATAAGGGAGGGATTTTATACTCTTGGATTGGTGAGCAGCAACAGGGAGAACCTGGAAGATAACAACTTGTAAATAGGAATATAATGTTGCTCTGACCTAAAAGAAATGGGCAAAACTTGACGCTGATCCATAAGTCTGATGAGAAGGTGGTCTCAGATTCGCAGTGATCCTTGATCAGTGAACTCTGCTGCAATAACAAAGGTGAAAGACCTGAGTAGGTATATTGATGGGCAAAATTCCTAGAAAGAAATGCAAACAGTGCACGAATTGATCTTTATCAGCAGACATGCAAAAACGAAAAAGGAATTTCATATATACCTCTTCACTTCCGAAACAGTAGGGCTCCATTCCCATTATTGTTATCGGTAGGAAGAACTAGTGCTAGATACAAGTCTATGTTAGCTTGGAAACATGTTGAAACTGAAGAATGAAACTGTCTTTTCCTCTCCTCGTAAGCGAAGCCTGAATTCTTAGAAGGATTTCCTCAAGACAAAATAATATTTGTCACATCAAGGATGGCTTCATATGTTTATCATAAATAATCAATAGTTTTGCCACTGGCTTAGCAACCATTGTCCAGTTTCAATCATCATCTCCGTTATTCCACTTTGAGCAAAATCTTCATGAACTCGTAGACGAAGAAACTTATAGAAGCAGATGGCAGTACCTGAAAAAGAAAGAAAGTAGAAAAAAACTAATAATAAGACCCATGCAATTTACAGCAAAAACCTAGTAATCCTCACAAGACTGACCAATTGACAATGCTAGAACCTTAAAAACAGGTCACTTAGCGACTCTCTCATCAGAATGTTTAATATGTTCAGTCAATTATGATGCAGTTACTTGGAGCATGCACCTTAAGAAACAATAAACTCCGCTTTCTCTAAACATTATTATGATGTGAAACAGAATAAAAAACTCAAATCTACTAAATTTTGAGCATTACCGTAAATCTTGACAAAAGAAAAACTTCATCATTTTTTAATAGTGAAATTTACAGAAAACCAGCCTTTAAACATGAAAGTTTTCAATTAACCAACCTTTAAATTAAAAATCACAGAAAGCTACCCTTTAAATGGTCTTTATTTACAACTCACCACCCATTCATCTATTTTCGCTAATTTATCATTAAATATACTACATTTTAATATTTTTAAACTCAAATTTGATTATAAATATATTCAAGTTTTGTATTTAAGCGCTTAATTATAATTTAGGGATCATTTTATTTATTTTTAAACAATAATAATAAGGCGAAACTAATTAAAATAACCCAACCTTTAAGGGAGTGTTAAAAATATATCTCAATCTTTCAAATGTAAGATAAATATCTCGACCTTTATAAGTGATGATAATATAATATCCTAATGATTTCTTTCCAATAAAATTCTTATTTTTTGTATTGTATTACTCATGTATTTTCAATTCAAATAAAACATATAAAATTAAATTAGATGAGTTTAAAAGTTTATTTAATAAACTTTCGTAGTTTTAGATTTAATTTGTACCTAACTTTTTATATCTTTTTTTAAATCAATATCTATAAAAAGCCAAATAAAAAAATGTAAAGCAAAATAACATATTTTCAATTAGTAAATGATTAGCTAGTGATTTAACTTATCAAACTGAAGAATATTCTGTCAATTATAAACTTTATGTTACTACGAAATTGAAATGAAAATTTAATTATTTATATTATTCAATGGTGTTAATTTATATATAAGAAGTAAATTATTATTATTAAAAAATATATAAAAGAATGTAATTTTTTTATTTTTATTTTTTCTTAAATCCAAAATAAAAAAATTAAGATAAACTTAAAAACCAATCTAATTTAATCTAATAAACTTGAATGATATTTTACACAATCAATATATTGAAAATTATATTTTAAATATTGACTTGTTTAATTATATTTGTTTTGTTTAAATTATAATCTATAAAAACGTATTAAATTGAATGATTTTTTTAGTTACAAAAGACTTATTTTTAAAAAAATTATCATGACAATCTAGACTATACTAATTCGAGCATTAAGATTCAAGGGCACGCTTGTGAATATGATCATTATTTTTTGCCACATATGTGCCATGTAAGCATTTTTGTGGGGGGAGAAAATTTTGAGATATTATATTACCATCCCTTAAAAAGGTCGAGATATTTATCTTACATTTGAAAGGTAGGGATATATTTTTAACACCCCTTTTAAGGTTGGATTATTTTAATTAGTTTCGCCTAATAAAAAACATAGTCTAGCATTCTTATCTTAATTTATGTTTGAAAATATTTATAAATTTTTAAAATAGTATGTAAATTACTCTTATTTATTTATATTTTAAATATTTTTAAAATATTATTATTTATTTATATATAATTTAGATATTTTTGTTCAATAATTATCTTTGATAAAAATTCAAAAAGGTCTATTGTTATATTTAAGATATACGATTAATCCATAAACTATTGTTTTTTTAAATTTGGGGGTAAAAGGAAGGTGAATTCCCCCATATATATAAAGTTTTTTATATGAAAAAGAAAGGTATATATTAAAAAATATTAATATTTTTCAACTTAAAATATGAGTTTAATCCATTTGATTTGTTATAGATAACTTTTTTCTTTGAATTTCCCTAATTAAAAAAATATTAGGTTATCGATTAATCGTATAGCTTAAATATAATTATAGACCTTTTTTGAATATTTAACAAAGTTTAATTATTGAATGAAAATTTCACATTATAAATAAATAATAATTTTAAGGTTATTTTTAACTTTATAAATAGAAATTATGATTTGTAATGATATTATAAAGAAAAGAGTAATTTACATAATATTTTAAAAAAGTATAAACATTTTCAAAGATATAATAAGATAATAATTCTAGGCTATATTTATTATTATTTTTTTTAAAATAAATAAAATGATCCCTAAAATGTAATCAAGCCCTTAAATTCAATATTTTAATATATTTATAGTCAACTTTGAGTTTAAAAATATTAAAATATAGTGTATTTAATGATAAATTAGTGAAAATAGATTAATGGGTGGTGAGTTGTAAATAAAGACCATTTAAAGGATGGTTTTATGTAATTTTGAATTTAACGGGTGGTTAAGTGAAAACTGCCATGTTTAAAGGGTGGTTTTCTGTAAATTTCCCTTTTTAATAAGCTTTCTATCACATGAAATCACAGAAGGTACAAATAAAAAGGAAATAAGGAAGCATCTATATATACCATACAACACTTAATGACTCTAGTGAATGTATCTAGTTCTACAAAACTACATTCAGTACCAGTTCAGTTCATACTAGAGAGCATCTATCATCTCCAATCAAATGAGTTCAGTTCATACTAGAGCGCATCTATCATCTTCAATCAAATGAATTTTTTTTTAATCACCAATAGAGAAGAAAAAAAATTAATAGCATAATCTGTTGCACACCTGTAGCAAGCTGGGAAGTAGCCCAGCATAGAGTCCTAGAACCCCTCTTTGTTGAACAATGTTTACAAAGGTGGCCAGAGTATTTGATTTGTTTCCCTTAATTTGCATTTGAAGTTGTCTCCTAAGAACTTCAAAGGGGTAAGTTGCAGCTTCAGCACAAGCGCCAGAAATAGCACCATAGAGTAACGTTCTTGCAGTGCCCAGTTCCAGTCGGTCGAAGGCAGTCATCTCTTGCCCCTGATCCTTCATTTTCTGTATTCTTCTACATCCTTCTGCTGATCGTAGGTATGCAGATTTCAATAAATCATACACACCATAAAAAACTGCACTTGATGGCGTTATGCTCATGATGGATGGAAGTAATCCCTTGTAGAGAGAAAAGAATCCTTCAGTTCGAACCATATGCATTAAAGCACCAATTACTCCACCCAACTGTTCCCCACCGTGTGCAACAATTCTAGTCCGTATCTGAATTAAGAGAGAAAGTACAATATGAGCATGTGCTTTCTCAAGAAACTTCAGTATTCAAACCTGAATAACCTGATAAGGCATATCAAGGAAAGTCAATGTTGTTCAAATACTCAAAATCAATGTATCGTTAAAAATATAGTGCAGACCAATTAAAAAACATTTGGAATTGGTATACTACTACATGTAAATTCTCAAGGTGCAAATGCATAATGGTAGTTTACACATTATAGTTTCATGAACACATTCCCGCCTTTGAACAAATGGAGTAATTCTAAAAGATATATGTAATAAAGTACTATCATTCCATTACTTATCACTAAAAGTGCAGGACAACTTCCTTTATGATCACTTTACTGCTTATAAAATATAATATTGGCACCACACTCAAAACGGACAGAATCACACATTCGTGCCTAGTAATATACTTAAAAGATAACTCAAAACAAACTTTTCTTCAATGATTTGCATCATAATAAAATAATGGTTCCAGATTATGGGTTTTTTGGGTTGAAGACTTGAAGATTACAGAAAAAAAAAAGAAGAGAAAATATATTAATCTAATCCATTTTTCAAATTATGATTCTTCAATAGTAATTTTAACCTGAACTCTGCTTCTCTATTGGTGATTAAAAAAACTTCATTTAATTGAAGATGATAGATGCTCTCTAGTATGAACTGAACTCATTTGATGTTGGAGGAAGCTGAACTCAAGGTGCCAGCTCAAGTTCACTCAAAGTGACGTCGTTTCAGCAGAAGTGACGTCGTTTCATTAGTTCCTCTGTATCTTGTCTTTGTATGTTTGTTTCAGGTATTGTGGTGTATAAATAAGGCAGCCTTTCATTTCAGTTGTAACTAACTCAGACAAACACAAGTTTTACAATTAAGATTGAGAGACAACCCTCTCAAGGGCTCTCGTGATTCATCATTTTCTGTTTCCAGTTCATGGTATTTTCTTCAGTTTGTTCTTGTTCTTCCGCACTGTAAACTTGAAATTCTTCAAGTTTAACATTTGATTGGAGATGATAGATGCTCTCTAGTATGAACTGAACTGGTGCTGAATGTAGTTTTGTAGAACTAGATACATTCACTAGAGTCATTAAGTGTTGTATGGTATATATAGATGCTTCCTTATTTCCTTATTTCCTTTTTATTTGTACCTTTTCTGTGGTTTCATGTGACAGAAAGCTTATTATAAAGGGAAATTTACAGAAAACCACCCTTTAAACATGGGAGTTTTCACTTAACCTCCCGTTAAATTCAAAATTACATAAAACCATCCTTTAAATGGGCTTTATTTACAACTCACCACCCATTCATCTATTTTCACTAATTTATCATTAAATACACTATATTTTAATATTTTTAAACTCAAATTTGACTATAATATATTAAATTTTGAATTTAAGGGCTTGATTATATTTTAGGGATCATTTTATTTATTTAAAAAAATAATAATAAATATAGTCTAGAATTATTATCTTAATTTATGTTTGAAAATGTTTATAATTTTTTAAAATATTATGTAAATTACTATTTTCTTTATAATATCATTAGAAATCATAATATCTATTTATGAAGTTAAAAATAACCTTAAAATTATTATTTATTTATAGTTTAAAATTTTCATTCAATAATTAAACTTTGTTAAATATTCAAAAAAGGTCTATAATTGTTTCTAAAAAAAGGTCTATAATTATATTTAAGCTATAAGATTAATCAATAATTTGAATTCACAAAAAACCCTCTAAATTCACAAAAAACAAGCAATTAGACAAGAAAATATTCACTCTTTATTTAAACAATGCAAGCTCATTTCACTTTCCATAAATTTCCCTAAACTTACAGTATCCAAAGGCAAACAGAGAACAGTTGCAGTAATCCCAGCAGCAGCACCAGCAACGAATCTCTCCAGATGCTGCATTTCCTCATTTCCAGGTATCTTGTGCAGTTGCTTCCTGTACATGTCATAGGCATAAAAGTTGATCGCCTTGAATGGAGCTGTACGAAGAATATTCAGCAAATTCCCCTTCCAGAAGCCTCCCAAACCCTGAGTGGTAGCGATTGTCCTAACGAGCTCCAACATCTGTCTCGTTTCTCCACGGACCATATACTCCAGCTTCAGCCTCTCAAGAGGCGCAACAAAAGTTCTGAAACAATTCAAACCAATTGATATTTGAAACAATTCAAACCAATTGATATTTGAAACAATTCAAGCAACTA
Source organism: Persicaria maculosa (assembly GCA_963922045.1). Lineage (NCBI taxonomy): Eukaryota > Viridiplantae > Streptophyta > Magnoliopsida > Caryophyllales > Polygonaceae > Persicaria > Persicaria maculosa. Next base: position 72,927,314 of record OY998260.1, read on the forward strand.
TGATTGTAAAAACATCACTGCAATCAGGAAGAGCTACCTGGAAACCATGGCAGCGACAGCGCCAGCCCAGAGATGCTTCGTGGAGTTCATCGCCCCCTTTCCCCGAGTCCGCTTCGCACTTCCACCAGTCGCGGGCGCCGGTGCCGCCTTATCTCCATCACCGGAACCCTCTCCACCGGCATTTTCGGCGGAAGGCGAGGAATCGGAGAAGTCCAGAATAATTCGTTCGCGCTTCAGAATTACGGAGAGGAATGGACAGGCAAAGCCCTTAGATTGAAGAGAAACCCTGGAATCGGCAAATACGGCGAAGGAATCGGATAAATTGGAAGTGAATGCGGGTGGAGAGAAATTGGAATGCGAAATGGAGTCGGAAGAAAGACAGTTGAGGAAGGAAGAAGGAAGAATGGGATCGATGAAGAGACCACCAACGAAGGTGGAGAGGCAGGAAGGAGTTGGGGGATAAGGGATGTCCATGGCGGAAGGAGAAACAAACACGCACCGCCAACTACAAAGGATTATTTTTTTAAATTGGTAAAAAAAAAAAGAGAGAGTAAACGGGATAAACTATTCCGAATAATTTTTGAATGGACCATTGGCTCGGCCATTCACCCCTAGTCACAATGATCATAAATGATCAATAGCTTGACGATATCACACTTCTTACGAGATGACAAGACATGGGTACAAAACTCCGTCTCACAACTCAAAATATGTTATCAAGAGGAACAATAGATTTTATATTAATGACCCCAATTCCAAAAAACATTCACATTGATAGATTTTATTGGAAATGGAGTAAAAATGGGTGGTTCTCTACGGGCTCCGCTATAGCAATGATCAATGCTATGAAACACCATAAAAAAACGGATATGAAATGGATTTCAACCTTGATGTACCTCCTAAGATAAAAACCCTACTTTGGAAGATCACAAAAAACGGTGTTCCCACGTCAGTCAGACTTACTTCCCAAAGAGTGGGAATTCCAACCACTTGCCCCACTGTGACTCAAATTATGAAGATCTCATCCATCTCCTTTGGGATTGTCCCATCTCGCGAGCCAAATTGCAACTATGGATTCATCACTAATGATGATACTAAACAGACACTTTGCCCCAGTAAATGACTTAAATAGTACCATCCAAGACATTAAAGACATGCACGACGAATACTAGACCATTTGGAGCCCCCGGAGTCAGGTTTTAGGGGTCCGACACGTTAGGTCGTGTTCCAAATCACACGTGGTGAGTGGATCGTATTGGCCTCCAAATTCTCGTTTTTTAGCATTTCCCGGCCTTATTAGACATACCAAAGCTACCCACAAAGTTTTAGCCCTTTTGGAGCACTAGAGATGACACTTCCTTCATTAACCATAAATCGCCCAAAATACAAGTCGGGGCCAAATGGTCAAAAAATGAAATGTTCCGAAACCCGGATTTTTTTAGCCCAATAAACCTCAAATACCATATGAAACATGCACGACGAATACTAGACCATTTGGAGCTCCCGGAGTCAGGTTTTAGGGGTCCGACACGTTAGGCCGTGTTGCAAATCACACGCGGTGAGTTGATCGTATTGGCCTCCAAATTCCCCTTTTTTAGCATTTCTTGGCCTTATTGAACATACCGAAGCTACCCACAAGGTTTCAGCCCTTTTGGAGCACAAGAGATGACACTTCCTTCATTAACCCGAAATCGCCCAAAATACAAGTCAGGGCCAAATGGTCAAAAAATAAAATATTCAGAAACCTAGATTTTTCAGCCCAATCAACCTCAAATACCATATGAAACATGCACAATGAATACTAGACCATTTGGAGCTCCTGAAGTCAGGTTTTAGGGGTCCGACACGTTAGGCCGTGTTGCAAATCACACGCGGTGAGTGGATCGTATTGGCCTCCAAATTCCCGTTTTTTAGCATTTCCAGGCTTTATTGGACATACCGAAGCTACCCACAAAGTTTCGGCCCTTTTGGAGCACTAGAGATGACACTTCCTTCATTAACCCGAAATCGCCCAAAATACAGGTCGAGGCCAAATGGTCAAAAAATGAAATGTTCCGAAACCCGGATTTTTTCAGCCCAATCAAATTCAAATAATATATGAAACATGCGCGACGAATACTAGACCATTTGGAGCCCCCAGAGTCAGGTTTTAAGGGTCCGACACGTTAGGCCGTGTTCCAAATCACACGTGGTGAATGGATCCTATTGGCCTTCAAATTTCCGTTTTTTAGCATTTCCTCGCCTTATTAGACATACCGAAGCTACCCATAAAATTTCAGCCTTTTTGGAGCACTAGAGATGACACTTCCTTCATTAACCCGAAATCGCCCAAAATACAAGTCGGGGCCAAATGGTCAAAAAATTAAATGTTCCGAAACCCGGATTTTTTCAGCCCAGTCAACCTCAAATACCATATAAAACATGCACGACGAATAATAGACCATTTGGAGCCCCCGGGGTCAGGTTTTAGGGGCCCGACACGTTAGGCCGTGTTGTAAATCACACGCGGTGAGTGGATCGTATTGGCCCCCAAATTCCCGTTTTTTTAGCATTTCCTGGCCTTATTAGACATACCGAAGCTACCCACAAAGTTTCAGCCCTTTTGAAGCACTAGAGATGACACTTCCTTCATTAACCCGAAATCGCCCAAAATAAAAGTCGGGGCCAAATGGTCAAAAAATGAAATGTTTCGAAACCCGAATTTCTTCAGCTTAATCAACCTCAAATACCATATGAAACATGCACGACGAATACTAGACCAGTTGGAGCCCCCGGAGTCAGGTTTTAGGGGTCTGACACGTTAGGCCGTGTTGCAAATCACACGCGGTGAGTGGATCGTATTGGCCTCCAAATTCCCATTTTTTAGCATTTCGCGGCCTTATTAGACATACAGAAGCTAACCACAAAGTTTCAGCTCTTTTGGAGCACTAGAGATGACACTTCCTTCATTAACCCGAAATCGCCCAAAATACAAGTCGGGGCCAAATGGTTAAAAAATGAAATAATTCGAAACCCGGACTTTTTCATCCCAATCAACCTCAAATACCATATGAAACATGCACGACAAATACTAGACCATTTGGAGCCCCCGAGGCCAGGTTTTAGGGGTCTGACACGTTAGGCCGTGTTCCAAATCACACGTGGTGAATGGATCCTATTGGCCTTCTAATTCCCGTTTTTTAGCATTTCCCGGCCTTACTGGACATACCAAAGCTACCCACAAAATTTCAGCCGTTTTGGAGCACTAGAGATGACATTTCCTTCGTTAACCCGAAATCGCCCAAAATACAAGTCGGGGCCAAATGGTCAAAAAATGAAATGTTTCGAAACCCGGATTTTTCAGCCCAATCAACCTCAAATAACATATGAAACATGCGCGATGAATACTAGACCATTTGGAGCCCCCAGAGTCAGGTTTTAAGGGTCCGACACGTTAGGCCGTGTTCCAAATCACACGTGGTGAATGGATCCTATTGGCCTCCAAATTCCCGTTTTTTAGCATTTTCCGGCCTTATTAGACATACCGAAGTTACCCACAAAGTTTCAGCCCTTTTGAAGCACTAGAGATGACACTTCCTTCATTAACCCGAAATCGCCCAAAATAAAAGTCGGGGCCAAATGGTCAAAAAATGAAATGTTCCGAAACCCGGATTTTTTAAGCTTAATTAACCTCAAATACCATATGAAACATGCACGACGAATACTAGACCATTTGGAGCTCTCGGAGTCAGGTTTTAGGGGTCCGACACGTTAGGTCGTGTTCTAAATCACACGTGGTGAGTGGATCGTATTGGCCTCTAAATTCCCGTTTTTTTATCATTTCCCGGCCTTATTGGACATACCAAAGCTATCCACCAAGTTTCAGCCCTTTTGGAGCACTAGAGATGACACTTCCTTCATTAATCCGAAATCGCCCAAAATACAAGTCGGGGCCAAATGGTCAAAAAATGAAATGTTCCGAAACCCGGATTTTTTCAGCTTAGTCAACCTAAAATACCATATGAAACATGCACGACGAATACTAGACCATTTGGAGCCCCCGGATTCAGGTTTTAAGGGTCTGACACTTTAGGCCGTGTTGCAAATCACACGCGATGAGTGGACCGTATTGGCCTCCAAAATCCCGTTTTTTAGAATTTCCCGGCCTTATTGGACATACCTAAGCTACCCAAAAAGTTTCAGCCCTTTTGGAGCACTAGAGATGACACTTCCTTCATTAACCCGAAATCGCCCAAAATACAAGTCGGGGCCAAATGGTCAAAAAAACAAAATGTTTCGAAACCCGGATTTTTTTAGCCCATTCAACCTCAAATACCATATGAAATATGCACGACAAATACTAGACCATTTGGAGCTCCCGGAGTCAGGTTTTAGGGGTCCGACACGTTAGGCCGTGTTGCAAATCACACGCGGTGAGTGGATCGTATTGGCCTCCAAATTCCCATTTTTTTAGCATTTCCAGGCCTTATTGGACATACCGAAGCTACCCACAAAGTTTCAACCCTTTTGGAGCACTAGAGATGACACTTCCTTCATTAACCCGAAATCGCCCAAAATACAAGTCGGGGCCAAATGGTCAAAAAATGAAATGTTCCGAAACCCGGATTTTTTCAGCACAATTAACCTCAAATACCATATGAAACATGCACGACGAATACTAGACCATTTGGAGCCCCTGGAGTAGGGTTTTAGGGGTCCGACACGATGGGCCGTGTTCCAAATCACATGTGGTGAGTGGATCGTATCTGCCTCCAAATTCCCGTTTTTAGCATTTCCGTGCCCTATTAGACATACCGAAGCTACCCACATAGTTTCATCCCTTTTGGAACACTAGAGATGACACTTCCTTCATTAACCCGAAATCGTCCAAAATACAAGTCGGGGCCAAATGGTCAAAAAATGAAATATTCCGAAACCCGGATTTTTTCAGCTTAATCAACCTCAAATACCATATGAAACATGCACGACGAATACTAGACCATTTGGAGTCCCCGGATTCAGGTTCTATGGGTCTGATACGTTAGGCCGTGTTGCAAATCACACGCGGTGAGTGGATCGTATTGGCCTCCAAAATCTCGTTTTTTAGAATTTCCCGTCCTTATTGGACATACCGAAGCTACCCACAAAGTTTCAGCCCTTTTGGAGCACTAGAGATGACACTTCCTTCATTAACCCGAAATCGCCCAAAATACAAGTCGGGGCCAAATGGTCAAAAAATAAAATATTTCGAAACCCGGATTTTTTAGCCCAATCCACCTCAAATACCATATGAAACATGCACGATGAATTCGAGACCATTTGGAGCTCCCGGAGTCAGGTTTTAGGGGTCCGACTCGTTAGGCCGTGTTGCAAATCACACGCGGTGAGTGGATCGTATTGGCCTCCAAATTCCCATTTTTTAGCATTTCCAAGCCTTATTGGACTTACCGAAGCTACCCACAAAGTTTCAACCCTTTTGGAGCACTAGAGATGACACTTACTTCATTAATCCGAAATCGCTCAAAATACAAGTCGGGGCCAAATGATCAAAAAATAAAATATTCCGAAACCCGGATTTTTTTAGCTTAATCAAACTCAAATACCATATGAAACATGCACGACGAATACTAGACCATTTGGAGCCCCCAGAATCAGGTTTTAGGGGTCTGACACGTTAGGCCGTGTTCCAAATCACACGCGGTGAGTGGATCGTATTGGCCTTCAAAATCCCGTTTTTTTTTTATCATTTTCCAGCCTTATTGGACATACCGAAGCTACTGTTAAGGAGGTAAGTCGAGTTCTCAAATTACAAATATAAATATGTAAATGTAAACCGAAATCGACTCCTAGCCTATGCAAATAATTACAAGACTTCCTCCCGTTGTAGTGGAAGGGTAGTCAGGATCGATCCACGAGGAGGCGTGTCAGCGGGATCCTAGTAGCTTTTGGAAATCTCAAGTCTTGCGTCAACCAGAAGCCTCGATTTTGACTTTGGAGCTCGATGTCGACCTCGGCTGTCGATGTTCTCTGCAACAGAAGACCTGCAGAAACAAAAAAATTGTAGTCGATATCGACTGGATGGGGTCGATATCGATGTTAGTCCACGAAATCAACCGGCTCAGAAGACTGCCTGTCGATACAGAAGGGTCGATATTGATGCTAGGGGTCGATATCGATGCTCAGCAAACTCCGCAGCGATGTTTGTCGTCGACTCAGAAAACTGTCGACGAACTCAGTGGTCGATATCGACGTCTGGGGTCGATATTGATGTCTTCCTGCAGTGGGTTAGTTTCTCGTCGGCAAAGAAAGGCCGAAGAATTGAGAATGGAGAGAGAAGCAATGAACAGAAATAAAACAGGGGTTTTTGTGAATTAAACTATGTAAAAAGCAACTCCTAGGATTAGGGTTTACCACAACGTTAACCAACGCATGCGATAAGATAAATAAGACGGACAATTGCGCTATTTCACCCGAGGGACAAGCTTTTGCCGTACTCCAACTCTTAAGATTACTCTTGCAAATAAACCTAATTGTCTCTACCAATTTTATGTTTATAACTCAAGTGGTTAGCATGAATCCCTTTTCTTTCGATTAGGACTAAACATAGAATCATAGGAGGAGAGATAGACACAACGATATCGACATCAAATACTTACCTCAAGCGTGCATGGCTAACATCGGGCTCACCTCGACCCTAAGAGTTTTGGGAACTACTCGCTTCTCATCATGGAAATCATTGTTGATTGAAAGAAAGAAACTTGCATTAAAATAAACTCCGAAGCTTTACAACTCAACGTCAACTTTCGCAAACGTCAAACCCTAAAACTTCTCTCTAACTCTAACTCTATTGTGTTGATTGATTGTTTGTTTCTTGGATGATTGAATGCCAGCCCCCTAGGGCTTTATTTATAGGCTACTAATCCTCGCTATCCAAGGATTGTAACTCCTATCTAAACTATGAACTCTATCCAAACAATTAGGATAGGTCTTTTATTTTGATAAAAACTTAAAGAAAAAGATAATAAACAGCTGCTAATATCTAAAAGAATGAGATAACTCATGGCTTTGATGATAGACTTCCCAGTCCGGGCCTCGAAATCGGATTTATCTTCTGTCGAGGTAGGGTCGATATCGACACCAGAGGTCGATATCGATGCTTGTGTTTCTGCTCGACTTGTCCAGCTCCAGTCGATGTCTATGATGATGGTCGATATCGAGGTAGTATGTCGATATCGATGCCTTCTTGTCTGGTCTATGTGGCCTATCTCGACACTCAGAAGTCGTGTCGAAATCTTGGGTCGATATCGACCTCTGCTCAGCTTCACTTGGTTTCTTTGTTTTGACTCCGATTTCATCGAATTCCTGCATGGTTAGCTCAAAACTCGTGCAGACTCTATTTTTTATACTTTAGCTCATTCTTACACTAGTTTATATACTTTTGAAACTTTTCTTTGGAAATCGAATGAAATACGAAGTCAAAAGATGCAATAAACAAAGGTACAAATGTGTACATCAAAATACCCCATACTTAGACTTGCTTGTCCTCAAGCAATAACCAAGCAATAACCAATACCTACAACACACCCTTCAAGTCTTCGCCCTTTTCAAAAGCAACATCATAAGCGGTAGCAAAGCAAAGCAAGTGAATTTAACGTCATAGCACATATTTTGGTGATCCATAGGCATATGCAATTTTGATCCAACCTCACAGGGATAATGTGTTTGCTCTCAACTCTCATGTGTTTAGGCTATGAAGATCAACTCTCACCTCAATTCCATATACAATCTCATAAACATTGCAATTTATAAAAATCCACTTCGCAACCAATTATGAAAATGCAATAAGAACTATCAGGAGGACTTTCGCTCAATGGAAGACTTCAAAGAAGACTCCATTCGGCGGGGTTGTAATGGGGCTTGGTATGAAATAAATGGGTATGGAATTATTTGGCTATGTGGTGCTTTTATAATTCGGGAATCAAGACTCCTAAATTTCAACACTTGCAATACCCAAACCATAACTCTTCAATGTTGCACTTTCCTAACTCAATCTCCTATAATGCTCTTTCCCAACTCATTTTTCCATAATATGCTTTAAAGATGCACTAAAAGATGTAAACCATGCTTATCAACCCTTCTTCCAAACTCTAATATACCTCTAAAAAATATAACACTTGTATGAATAAAAAACTTAAGGATTTTGGCTCATGCACTACATATATATATATATCTTTATTTTTTTCGGATTTTTTTTTTCGGAAATAATAAGTAAATATGTGCATTTATATGTTGAGCCATAAATCCTTTTACAAAATATGACAAAATGTAAATATGCACCAACCCATAATTTCCTTGCTCAAAACTGGACATTATGCTCTTTTCTTTCCACAAGGCATTAGTCCAGCCAATCTAAGTCTCAATTCCCAAATGGGGGTCAGGCTCAATTCGGCTAGGGATAATTCTGTGAAGTTTGCAATTTCAGGCTCAGGCTAATGTTCTGGCTTCAAGCAGGGATAATGCAGGGTAGGTAAAGAGAGGATAAAAATGGCTTAAAAGATGCCTCCATCATTTAATTCTCGTAAACATAAACATATATATGCATTGGTTTTGAATAACTATCACAACATTTAGAGATGCATAGGAAGAGTAAATTCACTCAAGAAAGCGGAGGGATTTTTGATGTTCTCCCTATAGGCCAAAATTCTCACAAGGACAATTTTTGTTGGATTTGTTTTTTGGCCTAGGATCATATGTGCTCAATTTCATCACAAGTTCACAATCTACATAAAAATTTGAAGGACTTAGGCTAAACCATCCAAATATGCCATATGGTTTACATGATCAAGTCAGCTATTGAGTTTTCATCATAGGATATCTAAGTAGGGTTTAAAACAAACTTAAAAATAAACATGCATTTTTTTTGTATTTTTGACATTTTTCTATTCTTTTTGGATTTTTTTTTGACATTTTATAAAAGAACAACTAAGAACAAAAATTAAAATATGAATGCAATGCGAAGAAGAAAACCAAGTTATGACCATAAGACATGTTTTTCCCCCACCCCATACTTAAAATATACAGTGTCCTCACTGTATTAAAAAGAAGAACAAGGGTAGAGAGAAACTCACAGTGCAACTTGTGGATTCAGGTCGATTTCAGGTTAGGTCGATGCCAAAAGTCGATATCTAGGTCAGTGGTCGATGTCGACTGCATCTGTCGAAGTCGAGGAAGAAAGTGAAGACAAGGGCTGCCTGATTGGGGTCGATATCGAGTATTAGGGTTGATATCGACCTCTCTTTTTCGCTCCCGAGTCCTCGATGTCGACTCCAGGAGGTGGCTTGACCCTGGGGGGTCGATTTCGACTGGCCTGGTCGATTTCGACTGCCTTTGTAGAAGCTTCTTTTCTTCTTCGTCGTTCCTTTTGCTTGATAACCTGAAATCTTTGTTAGAAATATAGATAAAGCCACGAATTATCTCAGTTTTAAAAGTCTCAAAAAACAAAAAGTCCTAAAAACCATCTATGAAAATTTTAAATGTTTTATGTACACGCTCTAGAGTTTTGAGTCGCTAGGCCGACTTCTCCGTCAATGCTTCATGACCCTTTTATGTAGGGACCCTTCGAGCTTGAGCCTTCTCCTGGATCATCTAGGTCCTTTTGACAGCATCTAAGTTCGGCGACCAAGGCTTCTTTGATGTTAAGTTCTTCTTTTGGCGTTTTCTTTCTCTTTCTTGACCTAACTTTAGCAATATAGGCAAACCATGGAGCTTTGACCCTCTCTTTAGTAGAATTATCAATAATGGGCTTAATTGATTCATCAATAAGGGACAGAGGAGGGTTAGGAGTCATACCTGGGCTTACTTGTTTGGGCCCGAAACAGAAATCTTCGGGCTGAAGGGTAGTCGATTTCGACCATGGTGGGTCGATTTCGAGTGAGTTGGTCGATGTCGATGTGTGGGGGTCGATATCGACCTCTGTGACCCCATACTTAAGCTCCTGGCAACAATCTGGCATGCTCAATTTTGACCAAGGGGGGTCGATTTCGATGTTGTTAGTCGATATCGACTGCTTCCAGTCGATGTCGACTCTGCTTGCTATTTCCGTCTTCGCCAACAAAAATTTTCTAAGCTTCTCCTTAGCCGACGAGAGAACTACTTGCTCCAGGTGCTTTGTTTCGCTCATGGTCGGGTTGAAAGAGAATTCTATTATTTCATTCCCTATAGTAAAGGTTAGTACTCCTCGACGTACATTGATATTGGCATCATCAGTAGCTAAGAAAGGCCTACCAAGGATAATAGGCACTACAGGATCTTCAGGAATCTCCAATACAATGAAATCAGTAGGCACAAAGAACTTACCTACCTTTACAGGAACGTCATCAACTATACCTGTGGGCTTGACGAATGAGTTGTCAGCCATATAAAGTTTCATGTCCACAGGTTCAAGTGCGCCAATGTTCACCTTTTGCCAAATAGAGAGAGGCATGAGACTTACACTTGCCCCTAGGTCACATAGGGCTTTGTAGCGATGTTGGCCAAGTCCCACGGTGATTGCAAACTTCCCTGGATCACTTTTCTTCTCAGGGAAGTCCATCTTCGAGCACTCCTCTGCGATCTCTGCCATGGATCTCTTCTTACTGAGGATGTCTTTGAGGAATCGCACATAGGCGGGCATCTCGCTTAGGGCTTCTGTAAGAGGGATAGTAACGTCAAGTCCTTGAAGTATTTTTACAAAGCGCCTAAACTTACCTTTGGTGGGATCCTCCATTGCTTTGGATGGGAATTGCAACGTCTTCTTTGGCGTAGGGGCCAAAACGGTGGTCGGAGGGGCCTGCTGGACATCGACATCGACTGGGATATGGTCGATATCGACTGGGATGGTCGATTTCGACCTCTGTTGTGGCTCTGATGGCTCTGCAGGGGCCTCGATATCGACCTATGGGTCGATCTGGGGGTCGATATCGACCTCATCCTCGACATCGACTGGTCTGTCGATGTCGACTGGATCTGCTGCTTTCTCCGATTCCGTTCGTGGCTTATGTACTTTGGTGCCACTCCTCAATTGTATGGCTGCGACATGGCCCATCCTGGAATATCCCTTAGGATTTGTAGTGGGTTGCCCAGGGAGTGTTCCGGACGGTCTAGGGATTTGTGCCGCCAATTGACCCAGTTGGGTCTCTACGTTCTTTTTCCATATATCCTTCTCCCCAATCCTTGTGGTAAGGTGATTGAGTTGAGAATGGATGGCATTGTTGGATTGATCATTCTTAGCTTGATTCCTCCTTATCTCATTTAGCACAAGTTGAAGATCATCCTTCTTTTGGTCTCTCTCCGGGTGCCCAGGAGCTCTATAAGGCGGAGGGTCCCTAGGGTTAACCGGGTTCCGTTGTGGTTGATGGAACCTTTGGTCTCCCCAATATTGGTGATTGGGCCCCCTCATGTAGCGTGCCTCCTGGTGAGGCTCCGCTAGGTGTACTTGTTCGGCATGGGGGCACTCGACAGTGGTGTGCCGCTGCGATCCACATTCAATGCAATCTTGGTTCTCTGAAAGGAACCTCACTTGCTTTTGGAGCTTTCTAAGTTGATCTCTATGGAATTGCTCCTTCACATCCGGATCGATTACATTGGAGGGTTCATATAAGGGCATAGATGGGGCAGGCCTCGACGATGATGGTGTGTCAAAAGCCTCAGGAGTCCCATATGTGTTGTCGAACTCCACCAACCTCTCTATGGTTTCCCAAGCCTCTTGTGGAGCGAGTTCAAGGTAGCCATAGGAGGTGTAAGTGTTGATCCTCTCCTTAGTTGCAGCGTCAAGAGCATTGTATATGATCTCCTGAATTACATACGGTGGTTGGCCATGCGTCGGGCATGATCGTAGCAGGTCCTTAAACCTTTCCCAAACAGTTGCCAGAGCCTCACCAGGCTTTTGTTTGAAAGCCGTGATTTTCTGTCGGATCAACGCCGTCTTAGAAGGAGGAAAGAACTTGTTGAGGAACGTGTCCTTGACTTAATTCCAGGTGCGGAGCAATCTTGGGGCTAAGCTTTCCAACCACTGCAATGCTTTCCCTGTAAGAGACCATCGAAAGGCTTTTAGTTGGACATATACAAGACTTCGTCCATCAGCAATAGTATCACAAAGGTCTAAGAAGGTTGAAATATGTGCCATAGGGCATTCGTTAGGTTTTCCTTCATATTGGTGCCTTCTAATCTCAGTTAGGAAGTTAGGTTTAATTTCAAAATTAGAGGCAGGGACAAGAATTGCCGATTCAGGCACTGTGAGAGAGGGGTGCATATATTGCTTGGCATTCCTAGGGAGGGCATTGATTTGGGCTTCTATTTGCCTCCGACCTTCCTCCTCCCTATCCGCACGCTCCTTAAGTGCCGCCTCTCTAGTCGTTAGGTCCTCAACCTGCTTCCTTAGTTGCTCAATAAGTTCAGCTTGGTTCACGTTGTCCGCCATGATTCTTTGAGCTTGGGCCCTTAGATGGAAATAACGCTCAGGGTCGTCTACTCCTTCAAATTTAGGTGGGCGATCAGCGTGTCGCATACACCTGCAAAACCAAACTAGGTAGAGACGTGAGATAGACTACTAGGGCACGAATGATTGCCTCCCCGGCAACGGCGCCAATTTGTTAAGGAGGTAAGTCGAGTTCTCAAATTACAAATATAAATATGTAAATGTAAACCGAAATCGACTCCTAGCCTATGCAAATAATTACAAGACTTCCTCCCGTTGTAGTGGAAGGGTAGTCAGGATCGATCCACGAGGAGGCGTGTCAGCGGGATCTTAGTAGCTTTTGGAAATCTCAAGTCTTGCGTCGACCAGAAGCCTCGATTTCGACCTTGGAGCTCGATGTCGACCTCGGCTGTCGATGTTCTCTGCGACAAAAGACCTGCAGAAACAAAAAAACTGTAGTCGTTATCGACTAGATGGGATCGATATCGATGTTAGTCCACGAAATCAACCGGCTCAGAAGACTGCCTGTCGATAGAGAAGGGTCGATATCGATGCTAGGGGTCGATATCGATGCTCAGCAAACTCCGCAGCGATGTTCGTCGTCGACTCAGAAAACTGTCAACGAACTAAGTGGTCGATATCGACGTCTGGGGTCGATATCGATGTCTTCCTGTTGTGGGTTAGTTTTTCGTCGGCAAAGAAAGGCCGAAGAATTGAGTATGGAGAGAGAAGCAATGAACAGAAATAAAACAGGGGTTTTTGTGAATTAAACTATGTAAAAAGCAACTCCTAGGATTAGGGTTTACTACAACGTTAACCAATGCATGCGATAAGATAAATAAGACGGACAATTGCGCTATTTCACCCGAGGGACAAACTTTCGCCGTACACCAACTCTTAGGATTACTCTTGCAAATAAACCTAATTGTCTCTACCAATTTTATGTTTATAACTCAAGTGGTTAGCATGAATCCCTTTTCCTTCAATTAGGACTAAACACACAATCGTAGGAGGAGAGATAGACACAACGATATCGACATCAAATACTTACCTCAAGCGTGCATGGCTAACGTCGGGCTCACCCCGACCCTAAGAGTTTTGGGGAACTACTCGCTTCTCATCATGGAAATCATTGTTGATTGAAAGAAAGAAACTTGCATTAAAATAAACTCCGAAGCTTTACAACTCAACGTCAACTTTCGCAAACGTCAAACCCTAAAAATTCTCTCTAACTCTAACTCTATTGTGTTGATTGATTGTTTGTTTCTTGGATGATTGAATGCCAGCCCCCTATGGCTTTATTTATAAGCTACTAATCCTCGCTATCCAAGGATTGTAACTCCTATCTAAACTATGAACTCTATCCAAACAATTAGGATAGGTCTTTTATTTTGATAAAAACTTAAAGAAAAAGATAATAAACAACTGCTAATATCTAAAAGAACGAGATAACTCATGGCTTTGATGATAGACTTCCCAATCCGGGCCTCGAAATCGGATTTATCTTCTGTCGAGGTAGGGTCGATATCGACACCAGAGGTCGATATCGATGCTTGTGTTTCTGCTCGACTTGTCCAGCTCCAGTCGATGTCTATAACGATGGTCGATATCGAGGTAGTATGTCGATATTGATGCCTTGTTATCTGGTCTATGTGGCCTATCTCGACACTCAGAAGTCGTGTCGAAATCTTGGGTCGATATCGATGTTTCAGGTCGATATCGACCTCTACTCAGCTTCACTTGGTTTCTTTGTTTTGACTCCGATTTCATCGAATTCCTGCATGGTTAGCTCAAAACTCGTGCAGACTCTATTTCTTATACTTTAGCTCATTCTTACAAAAGTTTATATACTTTTGAAACTTTTCTTTGGAAATCGAATGAAATATGAAGTCAAAAGATGCAATAAACAAAGGTACAAATAAACAAAGGTACAAATATGGCCTCCAAAATCCCGTTTTCTAGAATTTCCCGGCCTCATTGGACATACCGAAGCTACCCACAAAGTTTCAGCCCTTTTGGAGCACTAGAGATGACACTTCCTTCATTAACCCGAAATCGCCCAAAATACAAGTCGGGGCCAAATGGTAAAAAAACAAAATTTTTCGAAACCCGGATTTTTTCAGCCCAATCACCCTCAAATACCATATGAAACATGCACGACGAATACTAGACCATTTGGAGCTCCCGGAGTCAGGTTTTAGGGGTCCGACACGTTAGGCCGTGTTGCAAATCACACGCGGTGAGTGGATCGTATTGGCCTTCAAATTCCCATTTTTTTAGCATTTTCAGGCCTTATTGGACATACCGAAGCTACCCACAAAGTTTCAACCCATTTGGAGCACTAGAGATGACACTTCCTTCATTAACCCGAAATCGCCCAAAATACAAGTCGGGGCAAAATGATCAAAAAATAAAATGTTCCGAAACCCGGATTTTTTCAGCTTAATCAAACTCAAATACCATATGAAACATGCACGGCGAATACTAGACCATTTGGAGCCCCTGGAATCAGATTTTATGGGTCTGACAGGTTAGGCCGTGTTCCAAATCACACGCGGTGAGTAGAACGTATTGGCCTCCAAAATCCCATTTTTTAGCATTTTCCAGCCTTATTGGACATACCGAAGCTACCCACAAAGTTTCAGCCCTTTTGGAGCACTAGAGATGACACTTCCTTCATTAACCCGAAACCGTCCAAAATACAAGTCTGGGCCAAATGGTCAAAAAATAAAATGTTCCGAAACCCGGATTTTTTCCAGCTTATTCAAACTCAAATACCATATGAAACATGCACGACGAATACTAGACCATTTGGAGCCCTCGGAATCAGGTTTTAGGGGTCTGACACGTTAGGCCGTGTTGCAAATCACACGCGGTGAGTGGATCGTATTGGCCTCCAAAATCCCGTTTTTTTATCTTTTCCGGCCTATTGGACATATCGAAGCTACCCACAAAGTTTCAGCCCTTTTGGAGCACTATAGATGACACTTCGTTCATTACTCCGAAATCGCCCAAAATACAAGTCGGGGCCAAATGGTCACAAAATGAAATGTTCCGAAACCCGGATTTTCTCAATTTAATCAACCTCAAATACCATATGAAACATGCACGACGAATACTAGACCATTTGTAAACCCCGGAATCAGGTTTTAGGGGTCCGACACGTTAGGCCGTGTTCCAAATCACACGTGGTGAGTGGATTGTATTGGCCTCCAAATTCCCCTTTTTTAGCATTTCCTTGCCTTATTGGACAAACCGAAGATACCCACAAAGTTTCATCCCTTTTGGAGCCCTAGAGATGACACTTCCTTCATTAAACCGAAATCACCCAAAATACAAGTCGGGGCCAAATGGTCAAAAAAATGAAATGATCCGAAACCCGGATTTTTCAGCCCAATCAACCTCAAATACCATATGAAACATGCACGACGAATACTAGACCATTTGGAGCTCCCGGAGTCAGGTTTTAGGGGCCTAACACGTTAGGCCGTGTTGCAAATCACACGCGGTGAGTTGATCGTATTGGCCTCCGAATTCCCTTTTTAGCATTTCCCGGCCTTATTGGACATACTGAAGCTACCCACAAAGTTTCAGCGCTTTTTGGAGAATTGGAGGATACACTTCCTTCATTAACCCGAAATCGCCCAAAATACAAATCGGGGCCAAATGGTCAAAAAATGAAATATTCCAAAACCTAGATTTTTTCAGCCCAATCAACCTCAAATACCATATGAAACATGCACGACGAATACTAGACCATTTGGAGCCCCCAGAGTCAGGTTTTAGGGGTCTGACACGTTAGGCCGTTTTCCAAATCACACGTGGTGAGTAGATCGTATTAGCCTCCAAATTCCAATTTTTTAGCATTTCCTGGCCTTATTAGACATACTGAAGCTACCCACAAAGTTTTATCCCTTTTGGAGCACTAGAGATGACACTTCCTTCATTAACCATAAATCGCCCAAAATACAAGTCGGGGCCAAATGGTCAAAAAATGAAATGTTCCGAAACCCGGAATTTTTCAGCCCAATCAACCTCAAATACCATATGAAACATGCACGACGAATACTAGACCATTTTGAGCCCCCGGGGTCAGGGTTTAGGGGTCCGACACGTTAGGCCGGTTTGCAAATCATACGCGGTGAGTGGATCGTATTGTCCTCCAAATTCCCGTTTTTTAGCATTTCCCAGCCTTATTGGACATACCAAAGCTACCCACAAAGTTTCATCCCTTTTGGAGCACTAGAGATGACACTTCCTTCATTAACCCGAAATCGCCCAAAATACAAGTCGGGACCAAACGGTCAAAAAATGAAATAATTCGAAACCCGGATTTTTTCACCCCAATCAACCTCAAATACAATGTGAAACATGCACGGCGAATACTAGACCATTTGGAGCCCCCGGGGTCAGGTTTTAGGGGTCCGACCCGTTAGGCCGGTTTGCAAATCACACGCGGTGAGTGGATCGTATTGTCCCCCAAATTCCCGTTTTTTAGAATTTCCCGGCCTCATTGGACATACCGAAGCTACGCACAAAGTTTCAGCCCTTTTGGAGCAATAGAGATGACACTTCCTTCATTAACCCGAAATCGCCCAAAATACAAGTCGTGGCCAAATGGCCAAAAAACAAAATTTTTCGAAACCCGGATTTTTTCATCCCAATCACCCTCAAATACCATATGAAACATGCACGACGAATACTAGACCATTTGGAGCTCCCGGAGTCAGGTTTTAGGGGTCCGACACGTTAGGCCGTGTTGCAAATCACACGCGGTGAGTGGATCGTATTGGCCTCCAAATTCCCATTTTTTAGCATTTCCAGGCCTTATTGGACATACCGAAGCTACCCACAAAGTTTCAACCCATTTGGAGCACTAGAGATGACACTTCCTTCATTAACCCGAAATCGCCCAAAATACAAGTCGGGGCCAAATGATCAAAAAATAAAATGTTCCGAAACCCGGATTTTTTCAGCTTAATCAAACTCAAATACCATATGAAACATGCACGACGAATACTAGACCATTTGGAGCCCCTGGAATAAGGTTTTAGGGGTCTGACAGGTTAGGCCGTGTTCCAAATCACACGCGGTGAGTGGAACGTATTGGCCTCCAAAATCCCGTTTTTTAGCATTTTCCAGCCTTATTAGACATACCGAAGCTACCCACAAAGTTTCAGCCCTTTTGGAGCACTAGAGATGACACTTCCATCATTAACCCGAAACCGCCCAAAATACAAGTCTGGGCCAAATGGTCAAAAAATAAAATCTTCCGAAACCCGGATTTTTTCAGCTTAATCAAACTCAAATACCATATGAAACATGCATGACGAATACTAGACCATTTGGAGCCCCCGGATTCAGGTTTTAGGGGTCTGACACGTTAGGCCGAGTTGCAAATCACACGCGGTGAGTGGATCGTATTGGCCTCCAAAATCCCGTTTTTTTAGCTTTTCCGGCCTTATTGGACATACCGAAGCTACCCACAAAGTTTCAGCCCTTTTGGAGCACTAGAGATGACACTTCGTTCATTACCCCGAAATCACCCAAAATACAAGTCGGGGCCAAATGGTCACAAAATGAAATGTTCCGAAACCCGGATTTTTTCAATTTAATCAACCTCAAATACCATATGAAACATGCACGACGAATACTAGACCATTTGTAGCCCCCGGAATAAAGGTTTTAGGGGTCCGACACGTTAGGTCGTGTTCCAAATCACACGTGGTGAGTGGATTGTATTGGCCTCCAAATTCCCCCTTTTTAGCATTTCCTTGCCTTATTGGACAAACCGAAGATACCCACAAAGTTTATTCACTTTTGGAGCCCTAGAGATGACACTTCCTTCATTAACCCGAAATCACCCAAAATACAAGTCGGGGCCAAATGGTCAAAAAAATGAAATGATCCGAAACCCGGATTTTTCAGCCCAATCAACCTCAAATACCATATGAAACATGCACGACGAATACTAGACCATTTGGAGCTCCCGGAGTCAGGTTTTAGGGGCCTAACACGTTAGGCCGTGTTGCAAATCACACGCGGTGAGTGGATCGTATTGGCCTCCGAATTCCCTTTTTAGCATTTCCCGGCCTTATTGGACATACTGAAGCTACCCACAAAGTTTCAGCCCTTTTTGGAGCATTGGAGGATACACTTCCTTCATTAACCCGAAATCGCCCAAAATACAAATCGGGGCCTAATGGTCAAAAAATGAGATATTCCAAAACCTGGATTTTTTCAGCCCAATCAACCTCAAATACCATATGAAACATGCACGACGAATACTAGACCATTTGGAGCCCCCGGAGTCAGGTTTTAGGGGTCTGACATGTTAGGCCGTTTTCCAAATCACACGTTGTGAGTAGATCGTATTAGCCTCCAAATTCCAATTTTTTTAGCATTTCCTGGCCTTATTAGACATACCGAAGCTACCCACAAAGTTTTAGCCCTTTTGGAGCACTAGAGATGACACTTCCTTCATTAACCATAAATCACCCAAAATACAAGTCGGGGCCAAATGGTCAAAAAATGAAATGTTCCGAAACCCGGAATTTTTCAGCCCAAACAACCTCAAATACCATATGAAAAATGCACGACGAATACTAGACCATTTGGAGCTTCCGGAGTCAGGTTTTAGGGGTCCGACACGTTAGGCCGTGTTGCAAATCACACGCGGTGAGTTGATTGTATTGGCCTCCAAATTCCCCTTTTTTTAGCATTTCCTTGCCTTATTGGACAAACCGAAGATACCCACAAAGTTTATTCCCTTTTGGAGCACTAGAGATGACACTTCCTTCATTAACTCGAAATCGCCCAAAATACAAGTCGGGGCCAAATGGTCAAAAAATGAAATGTTCCGAAACCTGGATTTTTCAGCCCAATCAACCTCAAATACCATATGAAACATGCACGACGAATACTAGGCCATTTGGAGCTCCCGGAGTCAGGTTTTAGGGGTCCGAAACGTTAGACCGTGTTGCAAATCACACGCGGTGAGTTGATTGTATTGGCCTCCAAATTCCCGTTTTTTAGCATTTCCCGGCCTTATTGGACATACCGAAGCTACCCGCAAAGTTTTAGCCCTTTTGGAGCATTAGAAATGACATGTTGTGATGCTAGTTAGTCGATAGGTCCATGAAAGGCCCACCTGAGATGTTCAAATGGCCCAGGAATGAAGGTAGTGTGCCTTTCTATAGGGGTTTCGCACGCGAGCTTGGTATTTTGGTCTTAACAAGAGTTGTGTTTGTTTGATCGGGCCATTTGAGAGCTCGTTGGAAAGCTAACTTCAAGGCCTATGACTTTAACAAGGACTTCTCCTGAGAATTCCTCCTCAAAGATGTCCAAAAAAATCATTTTCCCACCTGCTTGGATCCTCGACTTTTTTCAAAGGGGTTTGTCCACAAAAAATCTCAAAATCTCAAAAAATTTAAATCCCCAAATTCTTTTCCCTAGGCATGTTGTGATGCTAGTTAGTCGATAGGTCCATGAAAGGCCCACCTGAGATGTTCAAATGGCCCAGGAATGAAGGTAGTGTGCGTTTCTATAGGTGTTTCGGACGCGAGCTTGGTATTTTGGTCTTAACATGAGTTGTGTTTGTCTGATCGGGCCATTTGAGAGCTCGTTGGAAAGCTAACTTCAAGGCCTATGACTTTAACTTGGACTTCTCCTGAGAATTCCTCCTCAAAGATGTCCAAAAAAATCATTTTCCCACCTGCTTGGATCCTCAACTTTTTTCAAAGGGGGTATTCCACAAAAAATCTCAAAAAATTTAAAACCCCAAATTCTTTTCCCTAGGCATGTTGTGATGCTAGTTAGTCGATAGGTCCATGAAAGGCCCACCTGAGATGTTCAAATGGCCCAGGAATGAAGGTAGTGTGCCTTTCTATAGGTGTTTCGGACGCGAGCTTGGTATTTTGGTCTTAACAAGAGTTGTGTTTGTCTGATCGGGCCATTTGAGAGCTTGTTGGAAAGCTAAATTCAAGGCCTATGACTTTAACAAGGACTTCTCCTGAGAATTCCTCCTCAAAGATGTCCAAAAAAATCATTTTCCCACCTGCTAGGATCCTCGACTTTTTCCAAAGGGGGTAGTCCACAAAAAATCTCAAAATCTCAAAAAATTTAAAACCCCAAATTCTTTTCCCTAGGCATTATGTGATGATAGTTAGTCGATAGGTCCATGAAAGGCCCACCTGAGATGTTCAAATGGCCCAGGAATGAAAGTAGTTTGCCTTTCTATAGGTGTTTCGGACGCGAGCTTGGTATTTTGGTCTTAACAAGAGTTGTGTTTGTCTTATCGGGCCATTTGAGAGCTCGTTGGAAAGCTAAGTTCAAGGCCTATGACTTTAACAGGGACTTCTCCTGAGAATTCCTCCTCAAAGATGTCCAAAAAAATCATTTTCCCACCTGCTTGGATCCTCGACTTTTTTCAAAGGGGGTAGTCCACAAAAAATCTCAAAAAATTTAAAACCCCAAATTCTTTTACCTAGGCATGTTATGATGCTAGTTAGTCGATAGGTCCATGAAAAGCCCACCTGAGATGTTCAAATGGCCCAGGAATGAAGGTAGTGTGCGTTTCTATAGGTGTTTCGGACGCGAGCTTGGTATTTTGGTCTTAACAAGTGTTGTGTTTGTCTGATCGGGCCATTTGAGAGCTCGTTGGAAAGCTAACTTCAAGGCCTATGACTTTAACAAGGACTTCTCCTGAGAATTCCTCCTCAAAGATGTCCAAAAAAATCATTTTCCCACCTGCTTGGATCCTCAACTTTTTTCAAAGGGGGTAGTCCACAAAAAATCTCAAAAAATATAAAACCCCAAATTCTTTTCCCTAGGCATGTTGTGATGCTAGTTAGTCGATAGGTCCATGAAAGGCCCACCTGAGATGTTCAAATGGCCCAGGAATGAAGGTAGTGTGCGTTTCTATAGGTGTTTCGGACGCGAGCTTGGTATTTTGGTCTTAACAAGTGTTGTGTTTGTCTGATCGGGCCATTTGAGAGCTCGTTGGAAAGCTAACTTCAAGGCCTATGACTTTAACAAGGACTTCTCCTGAGAATTCCTCCTCAAAGATGTCCAAAAAAATCATTTTCCTACCTGCTTGGATCCTCAACTTTTTTCAAAGGGGGTAGTCCACAAAAAATCTCAAAAAATATAAAACCCCAAATTCTTTTCCCTAGGCATGTTGTGATGCTAGTTAATCGATAGGTCCATGAAAGGCCCACCTGAGATGTTCAAATGGCCCAGGAATGAAGGTAGTGTGCCTTTCTATAGGTGTTTCGGACGCGAGCTTGGTATTTTGGTCTTAACAAGAGTTGTGTTTGTCTGATCGGGCCATTTGAGAGCTCGTTGGAAAGCTAACTTCAAGGCCTATGACTTTAACATGGACTTCTCCTGAGAATTCCTCCTCAACGATGTCCAAAAAAATCATTTTCCCACCTGCTTGGATCCTCAACTTTTTTCAAAGGGGGTTGTCCACAAAAAATCTCAAAATCTTAAAAAATTTAAAACCCCAAATTCTTTTCCCTTGGCATGTTGTGATGCTAGTTAGTCGATAGGTCCATTAAAAGGCCCACTTGAGATGTTCAAATGGCCCAGGAATGAAGGTAGTGTGCCTTTCTATAGGTGTTTCGGACGCGAGCTTGGTATTTTGGTCTTAACACGAGTTGTGTTTGTCTGATCGGGCCATTTGAGAGCTCGTTGGAAAGCTAACTTCAAGGCCTATGACTTTAACATGGACTTCTCCTTAGAATTCCTCCTCAAAGATGTCCAAAAAAATCATTTTCCTACCTGCTTGGATCCTCGACTTTTTTCAAAGGGGTTAGTCCACAAAAAATCTCAAAATCTCAAAAAATTTAAAACCCCAAATTCTTTTCCCTAGGCATGTTGTGATGCTAGTTAGTCGGTAGGTCCATGAAAGGCCCACCTGAGATGTTCAAATGGCCCAGGAATGAAGGTAGTGTGCCTTTCTATAGGTGTTTCGGACGCGAGCTTGGTATTTTGGTCTTAACAAGAGTTGTGTTTGTCTGATCGGGCCATTTGAGAGCTCGTTGGAAAGCTAACTTCAAGGCCTATGACTTTAGCATGGACTTCTCCTAAGAATTCCTCCTCAAAGATGTCCAAAAAAATCATTTTCCCACCTACTTGGATCCTCGACTTTTTTCAAAGGGGTTAGTCCACAAAAAATCTCAAAATCCCAAAAAATTTAAAACCCCAAATTCTTTTCCCTAGGCATGTTGTGATGCTAGTTAGTCGATAGGTCCATGAAAGGCCCACCTGAGATGTTCAAATGGCCCAGGAATGAAGGTAGTGTGCCTGTTTATAGGTGTTTCGGACGCTAGCTTGGTATTTTGGTCTTAACAAGAGTTGTGTTTGTCTGATCGGGCCATTTGAGAGCTCGTTGGAAAGCTAACTTCAAGGCCTATGACTTTAACAAGGACTTCTCCTGAGAATTCCTCCTCAAAGATGTCCAAAAAAATCATTTTCCCACCTGCTTGGATCCTCAACTTTTTTCAAAGGGGGTAGTCCACAAAAAATCTCAAAAAATTTAAAACCCCAAATTCTTTTCCCTAGGCATGTTGTGATGCTAGTTAGTCGATAGGTCCATGAAAGGCCCACCTGAGATGTTTAAATGGCCCAGGAATGAAGGTAGTGTGCCTTTCTATAGGTGTTTCAGACGCGAGCTTGGTATTTTGGTCTTAACAAGAGTTGTGTTTGTCTGATCGGGCCATTTGAGAGCTCGTTGGAAAGCTAACTTCAAGGCCTATGACTTTAACAGGGACTTCTCCTGAGAATTCCTCCTCAAAGATGTCCAAAAAAATAATTTTCCCACCTGCTTGGATCCTCAACTTTTTTCAAAGGGTGTAGTCCACAAAAAATCACAAAAAATTTAAAACCCCAAATTCTTTTCCCTAGGCATGTTGTGATGCTAGTTAGTCGATAGGTCCATGAAAGGCCCACCTGAGATGTTCAAATGGCCCAGGAATGAAGGTAGTGTGCCTTTCTATAGGTGTTTCGGATGCGAGCTTGGTATTTTGGTCTTAACAAGAGTTGTGTTTGTCTGATCGGGCCATTTGAGAGCTCGTTGGAAAGGTAACTTCAAGGCCTATGACTTTAACATGGACATCTCCTGAGAATTCCTCCTCAAAGATGTCCAAAAAAATCATTTTCCCACCTGCTTGGATCCTCGACTTTTTTCAAAGGGGTTAGTCCAAAAAAAATCTCAAAATATCAAAAAAATTTAAAACCCCAAATTCTTTTCCTTAGGCATGTTGTGATGCTAGTTAGTCGATAGGTCCATGAAAGGCCCACCTGAGATGTTCAAATGGCCCAGGAATGAAGGTAGTGTGCCTTTCTATAGGTGTTTCGGACGCGAGCTTGGTATTTTGGTCTTAACAAGAGTTGTGTTTGTCTGATCGGGCCATTTGAGAGCTCGTTGGAAAGCTAACTTCAAGGCCTATGACTTTAACAAGGACTTCTCCTGAGAATTCCTCCTCAAAGACGTCCAAAAAATCATTTTCTCACCTGCTTGGATCCTCAACTTTTTTCAAAGGGGGTAGTCCACAAAAAATCTCAAAAAATTTAAAACCCCAAATTCTTTTCCCTAGGCATGTTATGATGCTAGTTAGTCGATAGGTCCATTAAAAGGCCCACCTGAGATGTTCAAATGGCCCAGGAATGAAGGTAGTGTGCCTTTCTATAGGTGTTTCGGACGCGAGCTTGGTATTTTGGTCTTAACAAGAGTTGTGTTTGTCTGATCGGGCCATTTGAGAGCTCGTTGGAAAGCTAACTTCAAGGACTATGACTTTAACATGGACTTCTCCTGAGAATTCCTCCTCAAAGATGTGCAAAAAAGTCATTTTCCCAGCTGCTTGGATCCTCGACTTTTTTCAAAGGGGTTAGTCCACAAAAAATCTCAAAATCTCAAAAAATTTAAAACCCCAAATTCTTTTCCCTAGGCATGTTGTGATGCTAGTTAGTCGATAGGTCCATAAAAGGCCCACCTGAGACGTTCAAATGGCCCAGGAATGAAGGTAGTGTGCCTTTCTATAGGTGTTTCGGACGCGAGCTTGGTGTTTTGGTCTTAACAAGAGTTGTGTTTGTCTGATCGGGCCATTTGAGAGCTCGTTGGAAAGCTAACTTCAAGGCCTATGACTTTAACAAGGACTTCTCCTGAGAATTCCTCCTCAAAGATGTCCAAAAAAATCATTTTCCCACCTGCTTGGATCCTCAACTTTTTTCAAAGGGTGTAGTCCACAAAAAATCTCAAAAAATTTAAAACCCCAAATTCTTTTCCCTAGGCATGTTGTGATGCTAGTTAGTCGATAGTATCATTAAAAGGCCCACCTGAGATGTTCAAATGGCCCAGGAATGAAGGTAGTGTGTCTTTCTATAGGTGTTTCGGACGCGAGCTTGGTATTTTGGTCTTAACAAGAGTTGTGTTTGTCTGATCGGCTCATTTGAGAGCTCGTTGGAAAGCTAACTTCAAGGCCTATGACTTCAACAAGGACTTCTCCTGAGAATTCCTCCTCATAGATGTCCAAAAAAATCATTTTCCCACCTGCTTGGATCCTCGACTTTTTTCAAAGGGGTTAGTCCACAAAAAATCTCAAAATCTCAAAAAATTTAAAACCCCAAATTCTTTTCCCTAGGCATGTTGTGATGCTAGTTAGTCGATAGGTCCATGAAAGGCCCACTTGAGATGTTCAAATGGCCCAGGAATGAAGGTAGTGTGCCTTTTTATAGGTGTTTCGGACGCGAGCTTGGTATTTTGGTCTTAACAAGAGTTGTGTTTGTCTGATCGGGCCATTTGAGAGCTCGTTGGAAAGCTAACATCAAGGCCTATGACTTTAACAGGGAGTTCTCCTGAGAATTCCTCCTCAAAGATGTCCAAAAAAATCATTTTCCCACCTGCTTGGATCCTCCACTTTTTTCAAAGGGGGTAGTCCACAAAAAATCTCAAAAAATTTAAAACCCCAAATTCTTTTACCTAGGCATGTTGTGATGCTAGTTAGTCGATAGGTCCATGAAAGGCCCACCTGAGATGTTCAAATGGCCCAGGAATGAAGGTAGTGTGCGTTTCTATAGGTGTTTCGGACGCGAGCTTGGTATTTTGGTCTTAACAAGAGTTGTGTTTGACTGATCGGGCCATTTGAGAGCTCGTTGGAAAGCTAACTTCAAGTCCTATGACTTTAACAAGGACTTCTCATGAGAATTCCTCCTTAAAGATGTCCAAAAAAATCATTTTCCCACCTGCTTGGATCCTCAACTTTTTTCAAAGGGGGGTAGTCCACAAAAAATCTCAAAAAATTTAAAACCCCAAATTCTTTTCCCTAGGCATGTTGTGATGCTAGTTAGTCGATAGGTCCATGAAAGGCCCACCTGAGATGTTCAAATGGCCCAGGAATGAAGGTAGTGTGCGTTTCTATAGGTGTTTCGGACGCGAGCTTGGTATTTTGGTCTTAACAAGAGTTGTGTTTTTCTTATCGGGCCATTTGAGCTCGTTGGAAAGCTAACTTCAAGGCCTATGACTTTAACAAGGACTTCTCCTGAGAATTCCTCCTCAAAGATGTCCAAAAAAATCATTTTCCCACCTGCTTGGATCCTCAACTTTTTTCAAAGGGGGTAGTCCAAAAAAAATCTCAAAAAATTTAAAACCCCAAATTCTTTTACCTAGGCATGTTGTGATGCTAGTTAGTCGATAGGTCCATGAAAGGCCCACCTGAGATGTTCAAATGGCCCAGGAATGAAGGTAGTGTGTGTTTCTATAGGTGTTTCGGACGCGAGCTTGGTATTTTGGTCTTAACAAGAGTTGTGTTTTTCTTATCGGGCCATTTGAGAGCTCGTTGGAAAGCTAACTTCAAGGCCTATGACTTTAACAAGGACTTCTCCTTAGAATTCCTCCTCAAAGATGTCCAAAAAAATCATTTTCCCACCTGCTTGGATCCTCAACTTTTTTCAAAGGGGGTAGTCCAAAAAAAATCTCAAAAAATTTAAAACCCCAAATTCTTTTACCTAGGCATGTTGTGATGCTAGTTAGTCGATAGGTCCATGAAAGGCCCACCTGATATGTTCAAATGGCCCAGTAATGAAGGTAGTGTGCGTTTCTATAGGTGTTTCGGACGCGAACTTGGTATTTTGGTCTTAACAAGAGTTGTGTTTGTCTGATCGGGCCATTTGAGAGCTCGTTGGAAAGATAACTTCAAGGCCTATGACTTTAACAGGGACTTCTCTTGAGAATTCCTCCTCAAAGATGTCCAAAAAAATCATTTTCCCACCTGCTTGGATCCTCAACTTTTTTCAAAGGGGGTAGTCCACAAAAAATTTCAAAAAATTTAAAACCCCAAATTCTTTTCCCTAGGCATGTTGTGATGCTAGTTAGTCGATAGGTCCATGAAAGGCCCACCTGAGATGTTCAAATGGCCCAGGAATGAAGGTAGTGTGCCTTTCTATAGGTGTTTCGGACGCGAGCTTGGTATTTTGGTCTTAACAAGAGTTGTGTTTGTCTGATCGGGCCATTTGAGAGCTCGTTGGAAAGCTAACTTCAAGGCCTATGACTTTAACAAGGACTTCTCCTGAGAATTCCTCCTCAAAGATGTCCAAAAAAATAATTTTCCCACCTGCTTGGATCCTCAACTTTTTTCAAAGGGGGTAGTCCACAAAAAATCTCAAAAAATTTAAAACCCCAAATTCTTTTCCCTAGGCATGTTGTGATGCTAGTTAGTCGATAGGTCCATGAAAGGCCCACCTGAGATGTTCAAATGGCCCAGGAATGAAGGTAGTGTGCCTTTCTATAGGTGTTTCGGACGCGAGCTTGGTATTTTGGTCTTAACAAGAGTTGTGTTTGTCTGATCGGGCCATTTGGGAGCTCGTTGGAAAGCTAACTTCAAGGCCTATGACTTTAACAGGGACTTCTCCTGAGAATTCCTCCTCAAAGATGTCCAAAAAAATCATTTTCCCACCTGCTTGGATCCTCCACTTTTTTCAAAGGGGGTAGTCCACAAAAAATCTCAAAAAATTTAAAACCCCAAATTCTTTTCCCTAGGCATGTTGTGATGCTATTTAGTCGATAGGTCCATGAAAGGCCCACCTGAGATGTTCAGATGGCCCAGGAATGAAGGTAGTGTGCCTTTCTATAGGTGTTTCGGACGCGAGCTTGGTATTTTGGTCTTAACAAGAGTTGTGTTTGACTGATCGGGCCATTTGAGAGCTCGTTGGAAAGCTAACTTCAAGTCCTATGACTTTAACAAGGACTTCTCATGAGAATTCCTCCTTAAAGATGTCCAAAAAAATCATTTTCCCATCTGCTTGGATCCTCAACTTTTTTCAAAGGGGGGTAGTCCACAAAAAATCTCAAAAAATTTAAAACCCCAAATTCTTTTCCCTAGGCATGTTGTGATGCTAGTTAGTCGATAGGTCCATGAAAGGCCCACCTGAGATGTTCAAATGGCCCAGGAATGAAGGTAGTGTGTGTTTCTATAGGTGTTTCGGACGCGAGCTTGGTATTTTGGTCTTAACAAGAGTTGTGTTTGTCTTATCGGGCCATTTGAGAGCTCGTTGGAAAGCTAACTTCAAGGCCTATGACTTTAACAAGGACTTCTCCTGAGAATTCCTCCTCAAAGATGTCCAAAAAAATCATTTTCCCACCTGCTTGGATCCTCAACTTTTTTCAAAGGGGGTAGTCCACAAAAAATCTCAAAAAATTTAAAACCCCAAATTCTTTTACCTAGGCATGTTGTGATGCTAGTTAGTCGATAGGTCCATGAAAGGCCCACCTGAGATGTTCAAATGGCCCAGGAATGAAGGTAGTGTGCGTTTCTATAGGTGTTTCGGACGCGAGCTTGGTATTTTGGTCTTAACAAGAGTTGTGTTTGACTGATCGGGCCATTTGAGAGCTCGTTGGAAAGCTAACTTCAAGTCCTATGACTTTAACAAGGACTTCTCATGAGAATTCCTCCTTAAAGATGTCCAAAAAAATCATTTTCCCACCTGCTTGGATCCTCAACTTTTTTCAAAGGGGGGTAGTCCACAAAAAATCTCAAAAAATTTAAAACCCCAAATTCTTTTCCCTAGGCATGTTGTGATGCTAGTTAGTCGATAGGTCCATGAAAGGCCCACCTGAGATGTTCAAATGGCCCAGGAATGAAGGTAGTGTGTGTTTCTATAGGTGTTTCGGACGCGAGCTTGGTATTTTGGTCTTAACAAGAGTTGTGTTTGTCTTATCGGGCCATTTGGGAGCTCGTTGGAAAGCTAACTTCAAGGCCTATGACTTTAACAAGGACTTCTCCTGAGAATTCCTCCTCAAAGATGTCCAAAAAAATCATTTTCCCACCTGCTTGGATCCTCAACTTTTTTCAAAGGGGGTAGTCCACAAAAAATCTCAAAAAATTTAAAACCCCAAATTCTTTTACCTAGGCATGTTGTGATGCTAGTTAGTCGATAGGTCCATGAAAGGCCCACCTGAGATGTTCAAATGGCCCAGGAATGAAGGTAGTGTGCGTTTCTATAGGTGTTTCGGACGCGAGCTTGGTATTTTGGTCTTAACAAGAGTTGTGTTTGACTGATCGGGCCATTTGAGAGCTCGTTGGAAAGCTAACTTCAAGTCCTATGACTTTAACAAGGACTTCTCATGAGAATTCCTCCTTAAAGATGTCCAAAAAAATCATTTTCCCACCTGCTTGGATCCTCAACTTTTTTCAAAGGGGGGTAGTCCACAAAAAATCTCAAAAAATTTAAAACCCCAAATTCTTTTCCCTAGGCATGTTGTGATGCTAGTTAGTCGATAGGTCCATGAAAGGCCCACCTGAGATGTTCAAATGGCCCAGGAATGAAGGTAGTGTGTGTTTCTATAGGTGTTTCGGACGCGAGCTTGGTATTTTGGTCTTAACAAGAGTTGTGTTTGTCTTATCGGGCCATTTGGGAGCTCGTTGGAAAGCTAACTTCAAGGCCTATGACTTTAACAAGGACTTCTCCTGAGAATTCCTCCTCAAAGATGTCCAAAAATATCATTTTCCCACCTGCTTGGATCCTCAACTTTTTTCAAAGGGGGTAGTCCACAAAAAATCTCAAAAAATTTAAAACCCCAAATTCTTTTACCTAGGCATGTTGTGATGCTAGTTAGTCGATAGGTCCATGAAAGGCCCACCTGAGATGTTCAAATGGCCCAGGAATGAAGGTAGTGTGCGTTTCTATAGGTGTTTCGGACGCGAACTTGGTATTTTGGTCTTAACAAGAGTTGTGTTTGTCTGATCGGGCCATTTGAGAGCTCGTTGGAAAGATAACTTCAAGGCCTATGACTTTAACAGGGACTTCTCCTGAGAATTCCTCCTCAAAGATGTCCAAAAAAATCATTTTCCCACCTGCTTGGATCCTCAACTTTTTTCAAAGGGGGTAGTCCACAAAAAATCTCAAAAAATTTAAAACCCCAAATTCTTTTCCCTAGGCATGTTGTGATGCTAGTTAGTCGATAGGTCCATGAAAGGCCCACCTGAGATGTTCAAATGGCCCAGGAATGAAGGTAGTGTGCCTTTCTATAGGTGTTTCAGACGCGAGCTTGGTATTTTGGTCTTAACAAGAGTTGTGTTTGTCTGATAGGGCCATTTGAGAGCTCGTTGGAAAGCTAACTTCAAGGCCTATGACTTTAACAAGGACTTCTCCTGAGAATTCCTCCTCAAAGATGTCCAAAAAAATCATTTTCCCACCTGCTTGGATCCTCAACTTTTTTCAAAGGGGGTAGTCCACAAAAAATCTCAAAAAATTTAAAACCCCAAATTCTTTTCCCTAGGCATGTTGTGATGCTAGTTAGTCGATAGGTCCATGAAAGGCCCACCTGAGATGTTCAAATGGCCCAGGAATGAAGGTAGTGTGCCTTTCTATAGGTGTTTCGGACGCGAGCTTGGTATTTTGGTCTTAACAAGAGTTGTGTTTGTCTGATCGGGCCATTTGGGAGCTCGTTGGAAAGCTAACTTCAAGGCCTATGACTTTAACAGTGACTTCTCCTGAGAATTCCTCCTCAAAGATGTCCAAAAAAATCATTTTCCCACCTGCTTGGATCCTCCACTTTTTTCAAAGGGGGTAGTCCACAAAAAATCTCAAAAAATTTAAAACCCCAAATTCTTTTCCCTAGGCATGTTGTGATGCTAGTTAGTCGATAGGTCCATGAAAGGCCCACCTGAGATGTTCAAATGGCCCAGGAATGAAGGTAGTGTGCCTTTCTATAGGTGTTTCGGACGCGAGCTTGGTATTTTGGTCTTAACAAGAGTTGTGTTTGACTGATCGGGCCATTTGAGAGCTCGTTGGAAAGCTAACTTCAAGTCCTATGACTTTAACAAGGACTTCTCATGAGAATTCCTCCTTAAAGATGTCCAAAAAAATCGTTTTCCCACCTGCATGGATCCTCAACTTTTTTCAAAGGGGGGTAGTCCACAAAAAATCTCAAAAAATTTAAAACCCCAAATTCTTTTCCCTAGGCATGTTGTGATGCTAGTTAGTCGATAGGTCCATGAAAGGCCCACCTGAGATGTTCAAATGGCCCAGGAATGAAGGTAGTGTGTGTTTCTATAGGTGTTTCGGACGCGAGCTTGGTATTTTGGTCTTAACAAGAGTTGTGTTTGTCTTATCGGGCCATTTGAGAGCTCGTTGGAAAGCTAACTTCAAGGCCTATGACTTTAACATGGACTTCTCATGAGAATTCCTCCCCAAAGATGTCCAAAAAAATCATTTTCCCACCTGCTTGGATCCTCAACTTTTTTCAAAGGGGGTAGTCCACAAAAAATCTCAAAAAATTTAAAACCCCAAATTCTTTTCCCTAGGCATGTTGTGATGCTAGTTAGTCGATAGGTCCATGAAAGGCCCACCTGAGATGTTCAAATGGCCCAGGAATGAAGGTAGTGTGCCTTTCTATAGGTGTTTCGGACGCGAGCTTGGTATTTTGGTCTTAACAAGAGTTGTGTTTGACTGATCGGGCCATTTGAGAGCTCGTTGGAAAGCTAACTTCAAGTCCTATGACTTTAACAAGGACTTCTCATGAGAATTCCTCCTTAAAGATGTCCAAAAAAATCATTTTCCCACCTGCTTGGATCCTCAACTTTTTTCAAAGGGGGGTAGTCCACAAAAAATCTCAAAAAATTTAAAACCCCAAATTCTTTTCCCTAGGCATGTTGTGATGCTAGTTAGTCGATAGGTCCATGAAAGGCCCACCTGAGATGTTCAAATGGCCCAGGAATGAAGGTAGTGTGTGTTTCTATAGGTGTTTCGGACGCGAGCTTGGTATTTTGGTCTTAACAAGAGTTGTGTTTGTCTTATCGGGCCATTTGGGAGCTCGTTGGAAAGCTAACTTCAAGGCCTATGACTTTAACAAGGACTTCTCCTGAGAATTCCTCCTCAAAGATGTCCAAAAAAATCATTTTCCCACCTGCTTGGATCCTCAACTTTTTTCAAAGGGGGTAGTCCACAAAAAATCTCAAAAAATTTAAAACCCCAAATTCTTTTACCTAGGCATGTTGTGATGCTAGTTAGTCGATAGGTCCATGAAAGGCCCACCTGAGATGTTCAAATGGCCCAGGAATGAAGGTAGTGTGCGTTTCTATAGGTGTTTCGGACGCGAACTTGGTATTTTGGTCTTAACAAGAGTTGTGTTTGTCTGATCGGGCCATTTGAGAGCTCGTTGGAAAGATAACTTCAAGGCCTATGACTTTAACAGGGACTTCTCCTGAGAATTCCTCCTCAAAGATGTTCAAAAAAATCATTTTCCCACCTGCTTGGATCCTCAACTTTTTTCAAAGGGGGTAGTCCACAAAAAATTTCAAAAAATTTAAAACCCCAAATTCTTTTCCCTAGGCATGTTGTGATGCTAGTTAGTCGATAGGTCCATGAAAGGCCCACCTGAGATGTTCAAATGGCCCAGGAATGAAGGTAGTGTGCCTTTCTATAGGTGTTTCAGACGCGAGCTTGGTATTTTGGTCTTAACAAGAGTTGTGTTTGTCTGATAGGGCCATTTGAGAGCTCGTTGGAAAGCTAACTTCAAGGCCTATGACTTTAACAAGGACTTCTCCTGAGAATTCCTCCTCAAAGATGTCCAAAAAAATCATTTTCCCACCTGCTTGGATCCTCAACTTTTTTCAAAGGGGGTAGTCCACAAAAAATCTCAAAAAATTTAAAACCCCAAATTCTTTTCCCTAGGCATGTTGTGATGCTAGTTAGTCGATAGGTCCATGAAAGGCCCACCTGAGATGTTCAAATGGCCCAGGAATGAAGGTAGTGTGCCTTTCTATAGGTGTTTCAGACGCGAGCTTGGTATTTTGGTCTTAATAAGAGTTGTGTTTGTCTGATAGGGCCATTTGAGAGCTCGTTGGAAAGCTAACTTCAAGGCCTATGACTTTAACAAGGACTTCTCCTGAGAATTCCTCCTCAAAGATGTCCAAAAAAATCATTTTCCCACCTGCTTGGATCCTCAACTTTTTTCAAAGGGGGTAGTCCACAAAAAATCTCAAAAAATTTAAAACCCCAAATTCTTTTCCCTAGGGATGTTGTGATGCTAGTTAGTCGATAGGTCCATGAAAGGCCCACCTGAGATGTTCAAATGGCCCAGGAATGAAGGTAGTGTGCCTTTCTATAGGTGTTTCGGACGCGAGCTTGGTATTTTGGTCTTAACAAGAGTTGTGTTTGTCTGATCGGGCCATTTGGGAGCTCGTTGGAAAGCTAACTTCAAGGCCTATGACTTTAACAGGGACTTCTCCTGAGAATTCCTCTTCAAAGATGTCCAAAAAAATCATTTTCCCACCTGCTTGGATCCTCAACTTTTTTCAAAGGGGGTAGTCCACAAAAAATCTCAAAAAATTTAAAACCCCAAATTCATTTCCCTAGGCATGTTGTGATGCTAGTTAGTCGATAGGTCCATGAAAGGCCCACCTGAGATGTTCAAATGGCCCAGGAATGAAGGTAGTGTGCCTTTCTATAGGTGTTTCAGACGCGAGCTTGGTATTTTGGTCTTAACAAGAGTTGTGTTTGTCTGATAGGGCCATTTGAGAGCTCGTTGGAAAGCTAACTTCAAGGCCTATGACTTTAACAAGGACTTCTCCTGAGAATTCCTCCTCAAAGATGTCCAAAAAAATCATTTTCCCACCTGCTTGGATCCTCAACTTTTTTCAAAGGGGGTAGTCCACAAAAAATCTCAAAAAATTTAAAACCCCAAATTCTTTTCCCTAGGGATGTTGTGATGCTAGTTAGTCGATAGGTCCATGAAAGGCCCACCTGAGATGTTCAAATGGCCCAGGAATGAAGGTAGTGTGCCTTTCTATAGGTGTTTCGGACGCGAGCTTGGTATTTTGGTCTTAACAAGAGTTGTGTTTGTCTGATCGGGCCATTTGGGAGCTCGTTGGAAAGCTAACTTCAAGGCCTATGACTTTAACAGGGACTTCTCCTGAGAATTCCTCTTCAAAGATGTCCAAAAAAATCATTTTCCCACCTGCTTGGATCCTCAACTTTTTTCAAAGGGGGTAGTCCACAAAAAATCTCAAAAAATTTAAAACCCCAAATTCATTTCCCTAGGCATGTTGTGATGCTAGTTAGTCGATAGGTCCATGAAAGGCCCACCTGAGATGTTCAAATGGCCCAGGAATGAAGGTAGTGTGCCTTTCTATAGGTGTTTCAGACGCGAGCTTGGTATTTTGGTCTTAACAAGAGTTGTGTTTGTCTGATAGGGCCATTTGAGAGCTCGTTGGAAAGCTAACTTCAAGGCCTATGACTTTAACAAGGACTTCTCCTGAGAATTCCTCCTCAAAGATGTCCAAAAAAATCATTTTCCCACTTGCTTGGATCCTCAACTTTTTTCAAAGGGGGTAGTCCACAAAAAATCTCAAAAAATTTAAAACCCCAAATTCTTTTCCCTAGGCATGTTGTGATGCTAGTTAGTCGATAGGTCCATGAAAGGCCCACCTGAGATGTTCAAATGGCCCAGGAATGAAGGTAGTGTGCCTTTCTATAGGTGTTTCGGACGCGAGCTTGGTATTTTGGTCTTAACAAGAGTTGTGTTTGTCTGATCGGGCCATTTGGGAGCTCGTTGGAAAGCTAACTTCAAGGCCTATGACTTTAACAAGGACTTCTCCTGAGAATTCCTCCTCAAAGATGTCCAAAAAAATCATTTTCCCACATGCTTGGATCCTCAACTTTTTTCAAAGGGGGTAGTCCACAAAAAATCTCAAAATATTTAAAACCCCAAATTCTTTTCCCTAGGCATGTTGTGATGCTAGTTAGTCGATAGGTCCATGAAAGGCCCACCTGAGATGTTCAAATGGCCCAGGAATGAAGGTAGTGTGTGTTTCTATAGGTGTTTCGGACGCGAGCTTGGTATTTTGGTCTTAACAAGAGTTGTGTTTGTCTTATCGGGCCATTTGAGAGCTCGTTGGAAAGCTAACTTCAAGGCCTATGACTTTAACAAGGACTTCTCCTGAGAATTTCTCCTCAAAGATGTCCAAAAAAATCATTTTCCCACCTGCTTGGATCCTCAACTTTTTTCAAAGGGGGTAGTCCACAAAAAATCTCAAAAAATTTAAAACCCCAAATTCTTTTCCCTAGGGATGTTGTGATGCTAGTTAGTCGATAGGTCCATGAAAGGCCCACCTGAGATGTTCAAATGGCCCAGGAATGAAGGTAGTGTGCCTTTCTATAGGTGTTTCGGACGCGAGCTTGGTATTTTGGTCTTAACAAGAGTTGTGTTTGTCTGATCGGGCCATTTGGGAGCTCGTTGGAAAGCTAACTTCAAGGCCTATGACTTTAACAGGGACTTCTCCTGAGAATTCCTCTTCAAAGATGTCCAAAAAAATCATTTTCCCACCTGCTTGGATCCTCAACTTTTTTCAAAGGGGGTAGTCCACAAAAAATCTCAAAAAATTTAAAACCCCAAATTCTTTTCCCTAGGCATGTTGTGATGCTAGTTAGTCGATAGGTCCATGAAAGGCCCACCTGAGATGTTCAAATGGCCCAGGAATGAAGGTAGTGTGCCTTTCTATAGGTGTTTCAGACGCGAGCTTGGTATTTTGGTCTTAACAAGAGTTGTGTTTGTCTGATAGGGCCATTTGAGAGCTCGTTGGAAAGCTAACTTCAAGGCCTATGACTTTAACAAGGACTTCTCCTGAGAATTCCTCCTCAAAGATGTCCAAAAAAATCATTTTCCCACTTGCTTGGATCCTCAACTTTTTTCAAAGGGGGTAGTCCACAAAAAATCTCAAAAAATTTAAAACCCCAAATTCTTTTCCCTAGGCATGTTGTGATGCTAGTTAGTCGATAGGTCCATGAAAGGCCCACCTGAGATGTTCAAATGGCCCAGGAATGAAGGTAGTGTGCCTTTCTATAGGTGTTTCGGACGCGAGCTTGGTATTTTGGTCTTAACAAGAGTTGTGTTTGTCTGATCGGGCCATTTGGGAGCTCGTTGGAAAGCTAACTTCAAGGCCTATGACTTTAACAAGGACTTCTCCTGAGAATTCCTCCTCAAAGATGTCCAAAAAAATCATTTTCCCACATGCTTGGATCCTCAACTTTTTTCAAAGGGGGTAGTCCACAAAAAATCTCAAAATATTTAAAACCCCAAATTCTTTTCCCTAGGCATGTTGTGATGCTAGTTAGTCGATAGGTCCATGAAAGGCCCACCTGAGATGTTCAAATGGCCCAGGAATGAAGGTAGTGTGTGTTTCTATAGGTGTTTCGGACGCGAGCTTGGTATTTTGGTCTTAACAAGAGTTGTGTTTGTCTTATCGGGCCATTTGAGAGCTCGTTGGAAAGCTAACTTCAAGGCCTATGACTTTAACAAGGACTTCTCCTGAGAATTTCTCCTCAAAGATGTCCAAAAAAATCATTTTCCCACCTGCTTGGATCCTCAACTTTTTTCAAAGGGGGTAGTCCACAAAAAATCTCAAAAAATTTAAAACCCCAAATTCTTTTCCCTAGGGATGTTGTGATGCTAGTTAGTCGATAGGTCCATGAAAGGCCCACCTGAGATGTTCAAATGGCCCAGGAATGAAGGTAGTGTGCCTTTCTATAGGTGTTTCGGACGCGAGCT
Organism: Persicaria maculosa; assembly: GCA_963922045.1. Taxonomy (NCBI): domain Eukaryota; kingdom Viridiplantae; phylum Streptophyta; class Magnoliopsida; order Caryophyllales; family Polygonaceae; genus Persicaria; species Persicaria maculosa. Next base: position 72,963,793 of record OY998260.1, read on the forward strand.
TGGTATTTTGGTCTTAACAAGAGTTGTGTTTGTCTGATCGGGCCATTTGGGAGCTCGTTGGAAAGCTAACTTCAAGGCCTATGACTTTAACAGGGACTTCTCCTGAGAATTCCTCTTCAAAGATGTCCAAAAAAATCATTTTCCCACCTGCTTGGATCCTCAACTTTTTTCAAAGGGGGTAGTCCACAAAAAATCTCAAAAAATTTAAAACCCCAAATTCTTTTCCCTAGGCATGTTGTGATGCTAGTTAGTCGATAGGTCCATGAAAGGCCCACCTGAGATGTTCAAATGGCCCAGGAATGAAGGTAGTGTGCCTTTCTATAGGTGTTTCAGACGCGAGCTTGGTATTTTGGTCTTAACAAGAGTTGTGTTTGTCTGATAGGGCCATTTGAGAGCTCGTTGGAAAGCTAACTTCAAGGCCTATGACTTTAACAAGGACTTCTCCTGAGAATTCCTCCTCAAAGATGTCCAAAAAAATCATTTTCCCACTTGCTTGGATCCTCAACTTTTTTCAAAGGGGGTAGTCCACAAAAAATCTCAAAAAATTTAAAACCCCAAATTCTTTTCCCTAGGCATGTTGTGATGCTAGTTAGTCGATAGGTCCATGAAAGGCCCACCTGAGATGTTCAAATGGCCCAGGAATGAAGGTAGTGTGCCTTTCTATAGGTGTTTCGGACGCGAGCTTGGTATTTTGGTCTTAACAAGAGTTGTGTTTGTCTGATCGGGCCATTTGGGAGCTCGTTGGAAAGCTAACTTCAAGGCCTATGACTTTAACAAGGACTTCTCCTGAGAATTCCTCCTCAAAGATGTCCAAAAAAATCATTTTCCCACTTGCTTGGATCCTCAACTTTTTTCAAAGGGGGTAGTCCACAAAAAATCTCAAAAAATTTAAAACCCCAAATTCTTTTCCCTAGGCATGTTGTGATGCTAGTTAGTCGATAGGTCCATGAAAGGCCCACCTGAGATGTTCAAATGGCCCAGGAATGAAGGTAGTGTGTGTTTCTATAGGTGTTTCGGACGCGAGCTTGGTATTTTGGTCTTAACAAGAGTTGTGTTTGTCTTATCGGGCCATTTGAGAGCTCGTTGGAAAGCTAACTTCAAGGCCTATGACTTTAACAAGGACTTCTCCTGAGAATTTCTCCTCAAAGATGTCCAAAAAAATCATTTTCCCACCTGCTTGGATCCTCAACTTTTTTCAAAGGGGGGTAGTCCACAAAAAATCTCAAAAAATTTAAAACCCCAAATTCTTTTCCCTAGGCATGTTGTGATGCTAGTTAGTCGATAGGTCCATGAAAGGCCCACTTGAGATGTTCAAATGGCCCAGGAATGAAGGTAGTGTGCCTTTCTATAGGTGTTTCGGACGCGAGCTTGGTATTTTGGTCTTAACAAGAGTTGTGTTTGTCTGATCGGGCCATTTGAGAGCTCGTTGGAAAGCTAACTTCAAGTCCTATGACTTTAACAAGGACTTCGCATGAGAATTCCTCCTTAAAGATGTCCAAAAAAATCATTTTCCCACCTGCTTGGATCCTCAACTTTTTTCAAAGGGGGTAGTCCACAAAAAATCTCAAAAAATTTAAAACCCCAAATTCTTTTCCCTAGGCATGTTGTGATGCTAGTTAGTCGATAGGTCCATTAAAGGCCCACCTGAGATGTTCAAATGGCCCAGGAATGAAGGTAGTGTGCCTTTCTATAGGTGTTTCGGACGCGAGCTTGGTATTTTGGTCTTAACAAGAGTTGTGTTTGTCTGATCGGGCCATTTGAGAGCTCGTTGGAAAGCTAACTTCAAGTCCTATGACTTTAACAAGGACTTCTCATGAGAATTCCTCCTTAAAGATGTCCAAAAAAATCATTTTCCCACCTGCTTGGATCCTCAACTTTTTTCAAAGGGGGTAGTCCACAAAAAATTTCAAAAAATTTAAAACCCCAAATTCTTTTCCCTAGGCATGTTGTGATGCTAGTTAGTCGATAGGTCCATGAAAGGCCCACCTGAGATGTTCAAATGGCCCAGGAATGAAGGTAGTGTGCCTTTCTATAGGTGTTTCGGACGCGAGCTTGGTATTTTGGTCTTAACAAGAGTTGTGTTTGACTGATCGGGTCATTTGAGAGCTCGTTGGAAAGCTAACTTCAAGTCCTATGACTTTAACAAGGACTTCTCATGAGAATTCCTCCTTAAAGATGTCCAAAAAAATCATTTTCCCACCTGCTTGGATCCTCAACTTTTTTCAAAGGGGGTAGTCCACAAAAAATCTCAAAAAATTTAAAACCCCAAATTCTTTTCCCTAGGCATGTTGTGATGCTAGTTAGTCGATAGGTCCATGAAAGGCCCACCTGAGATGTTCAAATGGCCCAGGAATGAAGGTAGTGTGCCTTTCTATAGGTGTTTCGGACGCGAGCTTGGTATTTTGGTCTTAACAAGAGTTGTGTTTGTCTGATCGGGCCATTTGGGAGCTCGTTGGAAAGCTAACTTCAAGGCCTATGACTTTAACAGGGACTTCTCCTGAGAATTCCTCCTCAAATATGTCCAAAAAAATCATTTTCCCACCTGCTTGGATCCTCCACTTTTTTCAAAGGGGGTAGTCCACAAAAAATCTCAAAAAATTTAAAACCCCAAATTCTTTTCCCTAGGCATGTTGTGATGCTAGTTAGTCGATAGGTCCATGAAAGGCCCACCTGAGATGTTCAAATGGCCCAGGAATGAAGGTAGTGTGCCTTTCTATAGGTGTTTCGGACGCGAGCTTGGTATTTTGGTCTTAACAAGAGTTGTGTTTGACTGATCGGGCCATTTGAGAGCTCGTTGGAAAGCTAACTTCAAGTCCTATGACTTTAACAAGGACTTCTCATGAGAATTCCTCCTTAAAGATGTCCAAAAAAATCATTTTCCCACCTGCTTGGATCCTCAACTTTTTTCAAAGGGGGGTAGTCCACAAAAAATCTCAAAAAATTTAAAACCCCAAATTCTTTTCCCTAGGCATGTTGTGATGCTAGTTAGTCGATAGGTCCATGAAAGGCCCACCTGAGATGTTCAAATGGCCCAGGAATGAAGGTAGTGTGCGTTTCTATAGGTGTTTCGGACGCGAGCTTGGTATTTTGGTCTTAACAAGAGTTGTGTTTGTCTTATCGGGCCATTTGAGAGCTCGTTGGAAAGTTAACTTCAAAGCCTATGACTTTAACAAGGACTTCTCCTGAGAATTCCTCCTCAAAGATGTCCAAAAAAATCATTTTCCCACCTGCTTGGATCCTCAACTTTTTTCAAAGGGGGGTAGTCCACAAAAAATCTCAAAAAATTTAAAACCCCAAATTCTTTTACCTAGGCATGTTGTGATGCTAGTTAGTCGATAGGTCCATGAAAGGCCCACCTGAGATGTTCAAATGGCCCAGGAATGAAGGTAGTGTGCGTTTCTATAGGTGTTTCGGACGCGAACTTGGTATTTTGGTCTTAACAAGAGTTGTGTTTGTCTGATCGGGCCATTTGAGAGCTCGTTGGAAAGATAACTTCAAGGCCTATAACTTTAACAGGGACTTCTCCTGAGAATTCCTCCTCAAAGATGTCCAAAAAAATCATTTTCCCACCTGCTTGGATCCTCAACTTTTTTCAAAGGGGGTAGTCCACAAAAAATTTCAAAAAATTTAAAACCCCAAATTCTTTTCCCTAGGCATGTTGTGATGCTAGTTAGTCGATAGGTCCATGAAAGGCCCACCTGAGATGTTCAAATGGCCCAGGTATGAAGGTAGTGTGCCTTTCTATAGGTGTTTCGGACGCGAGCTTGGTATTTTGGTCTTAACAAGAGTTGTGTTTGTCTGATCGGGCCATTTGAGAGCTCGTTGGAAAGATAACTTCAAGGCCTATGACTTTAACAGGGACTTCTCCTGAGAATTCCTCCTCAAAGATGTCCAAAAAAATCATTTTCCCACCTGCTTGGATCCTCAACTTTTTTCAAAGGGGGGTAGTCCACAAAAAATCTCAAAAAATTTAAAACCCCAAATTCTTTTACCTAGGCATGTTGTGATGCTAGTTAGTCGATAGGTCCATGAAAGGCCCACCTGAGATGTTCAAATGGCCCAGGAATTAAGGTAGTGTGCCTTTCTATAGGTGTTTCGGACGCGAACTTGGTATTTTGGTCTTAACAAGAGTTGTGTTTGTCTGATCGGGCCATTTGAGAGCTCGTTGGAAAGATAACTTCAAGGCCTATGACTTTAACAAGGACTTCTCCTGAGAATTCCTCCTCAAAGATGTCCAAAAAAATCATTTTCCCACCTGCTTGGATCCTCAACTTTTTTCAAAGGGGGTAGTCCACAAAAAATTTCAAAAAATTTAAAACCCCAAATTCTTTTCCCTAGGCATGTTGTGATGCTAGTTAGTCGATAGGTCCATGAAAGGCCCACCTGAGATGTTCAAATGGCCCAGGAATGAAGGTAGTGTGCCTTTCTATAGGTGTTTCGGACGCGAGCTTGGTATTTTGGTCTTAACAAGAGTTGTGTTTGACTGATCGGGCCATTTGAGAGCTCGTTGGAAAGCTAACTTCAAGTCCTATGACTTTAACAAGGACTTCTCATGAGAATTCCTCCTTAAAGATGTCCAAAAAAATCATTTTCCCACCTGCTTGGATCCTCAACTTTTTTCAAAGGGGGGTAGTCCACAAAAAATCTCAAAAAATTTAAAACCCCAAATTCTTTTCCCTAGGCATGTTGTAATGCTAGTTAGTCGATAGGTCCATGAAAGGCCCACCTGAGATGTTCAAATGGCCCAGGAATGAAGGTAGTGTGCCTTTCTATAGGTGTTTCGGACGCGAGCTTGGTATTTTGGTCTTAACAAGAGTTGTGTTTGTCTGATAGGGCCATTTGAGAGCTCGTTGGAAAGCTAACTTCAAGGCCTATGACTTTAACAAGGACTTCTCCTGAGAATTCCTCCTCAAAGATGTCCAAAAAAATCATTTTCCCACCTGCTTGGATCCTCAACTTTTTTCAAAGGGGGTAGTCCACAAAAAATCTCAAAAAATTTAAAACCCCAAATTCTTTTCCCTAGGCATGTTGTGATGCTAGTTAGTCGATAGGTCCATGAAAGGCCCACCTGAGATGTTCAAATGGCCCAGGAATGAAGGTAGTGTGCCTTTCTATAGGTGTTTCGGACGCGAGCTTGGTATTTTGGTCTTAACAAGAGTTGTGTTTGTCTGATCGGGCCATTTGGGAGCTCGTTGGAAAGCTAACTTCAAGGCCTATGACTTTAACAGGGACTTCTCCTGAGAATTCCTCCTCAAAGATGTCCAAAAAAATCATTTTCCCACCTGCTTGGATCCTCCACTTTTTTCAAAGGGGGTAGTCCACAAAAAATTTCAAAAAATTTAAAACCCCAAATTCTTTTCCCTAGGCATGTTGTGATGCTAGTTAGTCGATAGGTCCATGAAAGGCCCACTTGAGATGTTCAAATGGCCCAGGAATGAAGGTAGTGTGCCTTTCTATAGGTGTTTCGGACGCGAGCTTGGTATTTTGGTCTTAACAAGAGTTGTGTTTGTCTGATCGGGCCATTTGAGAGCTCGTTGGAAAGCTAACTTCAAGTCCTATGACTTTAACAAGGACTTCGCATGAGAATTCCTCCTTAAAGATGTCCAAAAAAATCATTTTCCCACCTGCTTGGATCCTCAACTTTTTTCAAAGGGGGTAGTCCACAAAAAATCTCAAAAAATTTAAAACCCCAAATTCTTTTCCCTAGGCATGTTGTGATGCTAGTTAGTCGATAGGTCCATTAAAGGCCCACCTGAGATGTTCAAATGGCCCAGGAATGAAGGTAGTGTGCCTTTCTATAGGTGTTTCGGACGCGAGCTTGGTATTTTGGTCTTAACAAGAGTTGTGTTTGTCTGATCGGGCCATTTGAGAGCTCGTTGGAAAGCTAACTTCAAGTCCTATGACTTTAACAAGGACTTCTCATGAGAATTCCTCCTTAAAGATGTCCAAAAAAATCATTTTCCCACCTGCTTGGATCCTCAACTTTTTTCAAAGGGGGTAGTCCACAAAAAATTTCAAAAAATTTAAAACCCCAAATTCTTTTCCCTAGGCATGTTGTGATGCTAGTTAGTCGATAGGTCCATGAAAGGCCCACCTGAGATGTTCAAATGGCCCAGGAATGAAGGTAGTGTGCCTTTCTATAGGTGTTTCGGACGCGAGCTTGGTATTTTGGTCTTAACAAGAGTTGTGTTTGACTGATCGGGTCATTTGAGAGCTCGTTGGAAAGCTAACTTCAAGTCCTATGACTTTAACAAGGACTTCTCATGAGAATTCCTCCTTAAAGATGTCCAAAAAAATCATTTTCCCACCTGCTTGGATCCTCAACTTTTTTCAAAGGGGGTAGTCCACAAAAAATCTCAAAAAATTTAAAACCCCAAATTCTTTTCCCTAGGCATGTTGTGATGCTAGTTAGTCGATAGGTCCATGAAAGGCCCACCTGAGATGTTCAAATGGCCCAGGAATGAAGGTAGTGTGCCTTTCTATAGGTGTTTCGGACGCGAGCTTGGTATTTTGGTCTTAACAAGAGTTGTGTTTGTCTGATCGGGCCATTTGGGAGCTCGTTGGAAAGCTAACTTCAAGGCCTATGACTTTAACAGGGACTTCTCCTGAGAATTCCTCCTCAAATATGTCCAAAAAAATCATTTTCCCACCTGCTTGGATCCTCCACTTTTTTCAAAGGGGGTAGTCCACAAAAAATCTCAAAAAATTTAAAACCCCAAATTCTTTTCCCTAGGCATGTTGTGATGCTAGTTAGTCGATAGGTCCATGAAAGGCCCACCTGAGATGTTCAAATGGCCCAGGAATGAAGGTAGTGTGCCTTTCTATAGGTGTTTCGGACGCGAGCTTGGTATTTTGGTCTTAACAAGAGTTGTGTTTGACTGATCGGGCCATTTGAGAGCTCGTTGGAAAGCTAACTTCAAGTCCTATGACTTTAACAAGGACTTCTCATGAGAATTCCTCCTTAAAGATGTCCAAAAAAATCATTTTCCCACCTGCTTGGATCCTCAACTTTTTTCAAAGGGGGGTAGTCCACAAAAAATCTCAAAAAATTTAAAACCCCAAATTCTTTTCCCTAGGCATGTTGTGATGCTAGTTAGTCGATAGGTCCATGAAAGGCCCACCTGAGATGTTCAAATGGCCCAGGAATGAAGGTAGTGTGCGTTTCTATAGGTGTTTCGGACGCGAGCTTGGTATTTTGGTCTTAACAAGAGTTGTGTTTGTCTTATCGGGCCATTTGAGAGCTCGTTGGAAAGTTAACTTCAAAGCCTATGACTTTAACAAGGACTTCTCCTGAGAATTCCTCCTCAAAGATGTCCAAAAAAATCATTTTCCCACCTGCTTGGATCCTCAACTTTTTTCAAAGGGGGGTAGTCCACAAAAAATCTCAAAAAATTTAAAACCCCAAATTCTTTTACCTAGGCATGTTGTGATGCTAGTTAGTCGATAGGTCCATGAAAGGCCCACCTGAGATGTTCAAATGGCCCAGGAATGAAGGTAGTGTGCGTTTCTATAGGTGTTTCGGACGCGAACTTGGTATTTTGGTCTTAACAAGAGTTGTGTTTGTCTGATCGGGCCATTTGAGAGCTCGTTGGAAAGATAACTTCAAGGCCTATAACTTTAACAGGGACTTCTCCTGAGAATTCCTCCTCAAAGATGTCCAAAAAAATCATTTTCCCACCTGCTTGGATCCTCAACTTTTTTCAAAGGGGGTAGTCCACAAAAAATTTCAAAAAATTTAAAACCCCAAATTCTTTTCCCTAGGCATGTTGTGATGCTAGTTAGTCGATAGGTCCATGAAAGGCCCACCTGAGATGTTCAAATGGCCCAGGTATGAAGGTAGTGTGCCTTTCTATAGGTGTTTCGGACGCGAGCTTGGTATTTTGGTCTTAACAAGAGTTGTGTTTGTCTGATCGGGCCATTTGAGAGCTCGTTGGAAAGATAACTTCAAGGCCTATGACTTTAACAGGGACTTCTCCTGAGAATTCCTCCTCAAAGATGTCCAAAAAAATCATTTTCCCACCTGCTTGGATCCTCAACTTTTTTCAAAGGGGGTAGTCCACAAAAAATTTCAAAAAATTTAAAACCCCAAATTCTTTTCCCTAGGCATGTTGTGATGCTAGTTAGTCGATAGGTCCATGAAAGGCCCACCTGAGATGTTCAAATGGCTCAGGAATGAAGGTAGTGTGCCTTTCTATAGGTGTTTCGGACGCGAGCTTGGTATTTTGGTCTTAACAAGAGTTGTGTTTGACTGATCGGGCCATTTGAGAGCTCGTTGGAAAGCTAACTTCAAGTCCTATGACTTTAACAAGGACTTCTCATGAGAATTCCTCCTTAAAGATGTCCAAAAAAATCATTTTCCCACCTGCTTGGATCCTCAACTTTTTTCAAAGGGGGGTAGTCCACAAAAAATCTCAAAAAATTTAAAACCCCAAATTCTTTTCCCTAGGCATGTTGTAATGCTAGTTAGTCGATAGGTCCATGAAAGGCCCACCTGAGATGTTCAAATGGCCCAGGTATGAAGGTAGTGTGTGTTTCTATAGGTGTTTCGGACGCGAGCTTGGTATTTTGGTCTTAACAAGAGTTGTGTTTGTCTTATCGGGCCATTTGAGAGCTCGTTGGAAAGCTAACTTCAAGGCCTATGACTTTAACAAGGACTTCTCCTGAGAATTCCTCCTCAAAGATGTCCAAAAAAATCATTTTCCCACCTGCTTGGATCCTCAACTTTTTTCAAAGGGGGTAGTCCACAAAAAATCTCAAAAAATTTAAAACCCCAAATTCTTTTACCTAGGGATGTTGTGATGCTAGTTAGTCGATAGGTCCATGAAAGGCCCACCTGAGATGTTCAAATGGCCCAGGAATTAAGGTAGTGTGCGTTTCTATAGGTGTTTCGGACGCGAACTTGGTATTTTGGTCTTAACAAGAGTTGTGTTTGTCTGATCGGGCCATTTGAGAGCTCGTTGGAAAGATAACTTCAAGGCCTATGACTTTAACAAGGACTTCTCCTGAGAATTCCTCCTCAAAGATGTCCAAAAAAATCATTTTCCCACCTGCTTGGATCCTCAACTTTTTTCAAAGGGGGTAGTCCACAAAAAATTTCAAAAAATTTAAAACCCCAAATTCTTTTCCCTAGGCATGTTGTGATGCTAGTTAGTCGATAGGTCCATGAAAGGCCCACCTGAGATGTTCAAATGGCCCAGGAATGAAGGTAGTGTGCCTTTCTATAGGTGTTTCGGACGCGAGCTTGGTATTTTGGTCTTAACAAGAGTTGTGTTTGACTGATCGGGCCATTTGAGAGCTCGTTGGAAAGCTAACTTCAAGTCCTATGACTTTAACAAGGACTTCTCATGAGAATTCCTCCTTAAAGATGTCCAAAAAAATCATTTTCCCACCTGCTTGGATCCTCAACTTTTTTCAAAGGGGGGTAGTCCACAAAAAATCTCAAAAAATTTAAAACCCCAAATTCTTTTCCCTAGGCATGTTGTAATGCTAGTTAGTCGATAGGTCCATGAAAGGCCCACCTGAGATGTTCAAATGGCCCAGGAATGAAGGTAGTGTGCCTTTCTATAGGTGTTTCGGACGCGAGCTTGGTATTTTGGTCTTAACAAGAGTTGTGTTTGTCTGATAGGGCCATTTGAGAGCTCGTTGGAAAGCTAACTTCAAGGCCTATGACTTTAACAAGGACTTCTCCTGAGAATTCCTCCTCAAAGATGTCCAAAAAAATCATTTTCCCACCTGCTTGGATCCTCAACTTTTTTCAAAGGGGGTAGTCCACAAAAAATCTCAAAAAATTTAAAACCCCAAATTCTTTTCCCTAGGCATGTTGTGATGCTAGTTAGTCGATAGGTCCATGAAAGGCCCACCTGAGATGTTCAAATGGCCCAGGAATGAAGGTAGTGTGCCTTTCTATAGGTGTTTCGGACGCGAGCTTGGTATTTTGGTCTTAACAAGAGTTGTGTTTGTCTGATCGGGCCATTTGGGAGCTCGTTGGAAAGCTAACTTCAAGGCCTATGACTTTAACAGGGACTTCTCCTGAGAATTCCTCCTCAAAGATGTCCAAAAAAATCATTTTCCCACCTGCTTGGATCCTCCACTTTTTTCAAAGGGGGTAGTCCACAAAAAATCTCAAAAAATTTAAAACCCCAAATTCTTTTCCCTAGGCATGTTGTGATGCTAGTTAGTCGATAGGTCCATGAAAGGCCCACCTGAGATGTTCAAATGGCCCAGGAATGAAGGTAGTGTGCCTTTCTATAGGTGTTTCGGACGCGAGCTTGGTATTTTGGTCTTAACAAGAGTTGTGTTTGACTGATCGGGCCATTTGAGAGCTCGTTGGAAAGCTAACTTCAAGTCCTATGACTTTAACAAGGACTTCTCATGAGAATTCCTCCTTAAAGATGTCCAAAAAAATCATTTTCCCACCTGCTTGGATCCTCAACTTTTTTCAAAGGGGGGTAGTCCACAAAAAATCTCAAAAAATTTAAAACCCCAAATTCTTTTCCCTAGGCATGTTGTGATGCTAGTTAGTCGATAGGTCCATGAAAGGCCCACTTGAGATGTTCAAATGGCCCAGGAATGAAGGTAGTGTGCCTTTCTATAGGTGTTTCGGACGCGAGCTTGGTATTTTGGTCTTAACAAGAGTTGTGTTTGTCTGATCGGGCCATTTGAGAGCTCGTTGGAAAGCTAACTTCAAGTCCTATGACTTTAACAAGGACTTCTCATGAGAATTCCTCCTTAAAGATGTCCAAAAAAATCATTTTCCCACCTGCTTGGATCCTCAACTTTTTTCAAAGGGGGTAGTCCACAAAAAATCTCAAAAAATTTAAAACCCCAAATTCTTTTCCCTAGGCATGTTGTGATGCTAGTTAGTCGATAGGTCCATTAAAGGCCCACCTGAGATGTTCAAATGGCCCAGGAATGAAGGTAGTGTGCCTTTCTATAGGTGTTTCGGACGCGAGCTTGGTATTTTGGTCTTAACAAGAGTTGTGTTTGTCTGATCGGGCCATTTGAGAGCTCGTTGGAAAGCTAACTTCAAGTCCTATGACTTTAACAAGGACTTCTCATGAGAATTCCTCCTTAAAGATGTCCAAAAAAATCATTTTCCCACCTGCTTGGATCCTCAACTTTTTTCAAAGGGGGGTAGTCCACAAAAAATCTCAAAAAATTTAAAACCCCAAATTCTTTTACCTAGGCATGTTGTGATGCTAGTTAGTCGATAGGTCCATAAAAGGCCCACCTGAGATGTTCAAATGGCCCAGGAATGAAGGTAGTGTGCGTTTCTATAGGTGTTTCGGACGCGAACTTGGTATTTTGGTCTTAACAAGAGTTGTGTTTGTCTGATCGGGCCATTTGAGAGCTCGTTGGAAAGATAACTTCAAGGCCTATGACTTTAACAGGGACTTCTCCTGAGAATTCCTCCTCAAAGATGTCCAAAAAAATCATTTTCCCACCTGCTTGGATCCTCAACTTTTTTCAAAGGGGGTAGTCCACAAAAAATTTCAAAAAATTTAAAACCCCAAATTCTTTTCCCTAGGCATGTGGTGATGCTAGTTAGTCGATAGGTCCATGAAAGGCCCACCTGAGATGTTCAAATGGCCCAGGAATGAAGGTAGTGTGCCTTTCTATAGGTGTTTCGGACGCGAGCTTGGTATTTTGGTCTTAACAAGAGTTGTGTTTGACTGATCGGGCCATTTGAGAGCTCGTTGGAAAGCTAACTTCAAGTCCTATGACTTTAACAAGGACTTCTCATGAGAATTCCTCCTTAAAGATGTCCAAAAAAATCATTTTCCCACCTGCTTGGATCCTCAACTTTTTTCAAAGGGGGTAGTCCACAAAAAATCTCAAAAAATTTAAAACCCCAAATTCTTTTCCCTAGGCATGTTGTGATGCTAGTTAGTCGATAGGTCCATGAAAGGCCCACCTGAGATGTTCAAATGGCCCAGGAATGAAGGTAGTGTGCCTTTCTATAGGTGTTTCGGACGCGAGCTTGGTATTTTGGTCTTAACAAGAGTTGTGTTTGTCTGATCGGGCCATTTGGGAGCTCGTTGGAAAGCTAACTTCAAGGCCTATGACTTTAACAGGGACTTCTCCTGAGAATTCCTCCTCAAATATGTCCAAAAAAATCATTTTCCCACCTGCTTGGATCCTCCACTTTTTTCAAAGGGGGTAGTCCACAAAAAATCTCAAAAAATTTAAAACCCCAAATTCTTTTCCCTAGGCATGTTGTGATGCTAGTTAGTCGATAGGTCCATGAAAGGCCCACCTGAGATGTTCAAATGGCCCAGGAATGAAGGTAGTGTGCCTTTCTATAGGTGTTTCGGACGCGAGCTTGGTATTTTGGTCTTAACAAGAGTTGTGTTTGACTGATCGGGCCATTTGAGAGCTCGTTGGAAAGCTAACTTCAAGTCCTATGACTTTAACAAGGACTTCTCATGAGAATTCCTCCTTAAAGATGTCCAAAAAAATCATTTTCCCACCTGCTTGGATCCTCAACTTTTTTCAAAGGGGGGTAGTCCACAAAAAATCTCAAAAAATTTAAAACCCCAAATTCTTTTCCCTAGGCATGTTGTAATGCTAGTTAGTCGATAGGTCCATGAAAGGCCCACCTGAGATGTTCAAATGGCCCAGGTATGAAGGTAGTGTGTGTTTCTATAGGTGTTTCGGACGCGAGCTTGGTATTTTGGTCTTAACAAGAGTTGTGTTTGTCTTATCGGGCCATTTGAGAGCTCGTTGGAAAGCTAACTTCAAGGCCTATGACTTTAACAAGGACTTCTCCTGAGAATTCCTCCTCAACGATGTCCAAAAAAATCATTTTCCCACCTGCTTGGATCCTCAACTTTTTTCAAAGGGGGTAGTCCACAAAAAATCTCAAAAAATTTAAAACCCCAAATTCTTTTACCTAGGGATGTTGTGATGCTAGTTAGTCGATAGGTCCATGAAAGGCCCACCTGAGATGTTCAAATGGCCCAGGAATTAAGGTAGTGTGCGTTTCTATAGGTGTTTCGGACGCGAACTTGGTATTTTGGTCTTAACAAGAGTTGTGTTTGTCTGATCGGGCCATTTGAGAGCTCGTTGGAAAGATAACTTCAAGGCCTATGACTTTAACAAGGACTTCTCCTGAGAATTCCTCCTCAAAGATGTCCAAAAAAATCATTTTCCCACCTGCTTGGATCCTCAACTTTTTTCAAAGGGGGTAGTCCACAAAAAATTTCAAAAAATTTAAAACCCCAAATTCTTTTCCCTAGGCATGTTGTGATGCTAGTTAGTCGATAGGTCCATGAAAGGCCCACCTGAGATGTTCAAATGGCCCAGGAATGAAGGTAGTGTGCCTTTCTATAGGTGTTTCGGACGCGAGCTTGGTATTTTGGTCTTAACAAGAGTTGTGTTTGACTGATCGGGCCATTTGAGAGCTCGTTGGAAAGCTAACTTCAAGGCCTATGACTTTAACAAGGACTTCTCCTGAGAATTCCTCCTCAAAGATGTCCAAAAAAATCATTTTCCCACCTGCTTGGATCCTCAACTTTTTTCAAAGGGGGTAGTCCACAAAAAATCTCAAAAAATTTAAAACCCCAAATTCTTTTACCTAGGCATGTTGTGATTCTAGTTAGTCGATAGGTCCATGAAAGGCCCACCTGAGATGTTCAAATGGCCCAGGAATGAAGGTAGTGTGCGTTTCTATAGGTGTTTCGGACTCGAGCTTGGTATTTTGGTCTTAACAAGAGTTGTGTTTGTCTTATCGGGCCATTTGAGAGCTCGTTGGAAAGCTAACTTCAAGGCCTATGACTTTAACAAGGACTTCTCCTGAGAATTCCTCCTCAAAGATGTCCAAAAAAATCATTTTCCCACCTGCTTGGATCCTCAACTTTTTTCAAAGGGGGTAGTCCACAAAAAATCTCAAAAAATTTAAAACCCCAAATTCTTTTACCTAGGCATGTTGTGATGCTAGTTAGTCGATAGGTCCATGAAAGGCCCACCTGAGATGTTCAAATGGCCCAGGAATGAAGGTAGTGTGCGTTTCTATAGGTGTTTCGGACGTGAACTTGGTATTTTGGTCTTAACAAGAGTTGTGTTTGTCTGATCGGGCCATTTGAGAGCTCGTTGGAAAGATAACTTCAAGGCCTATGACTTTAACAGTGACTTCTCCTGAGAATTCCTCCTCAAAGATGTCCAAAAAAATCATTTTCCCACCTGCTTGGATCCTCAACTTTTTTCAAAGGGGGTAGTCCACAAAAAATTTCAAAAAATTTAAAACCCCAAATTCTTTTCCCTAGGCATGTTGTGATGCTAGTTAGTCGATAGGTCCATGAAAGGCCCACCTGAGATGTTCAAATGGCCCAGGAATGAAGGTAGTGTGCCTTTCTATAGGTGTTTCGGACGCGAGCTTGGTATTTTGGTCTTAACAAGAGTTGTGTTTGTCTGATCGGGCCATTTGAGAGCTCGTTGGAAAGATAACTTCAAGGCCTATGACTTTAACAGGGACTTCTCCTGAGAATTCCTCCTCAAAGATGTCCAAAAAAATCATTTTCCCACCTGCTTGGATCCTCAACTTTTTTCAAAGGGGGTAGTCCACAAAAAATTTCAAAAAATTTAAAACCCCAAATTCTTTTCCCTAGGCATGTTGTGATGCTAGTTAGTCGATAGGTCCATGAAAGGCCCACCTGAGATGTTCAAATGGCCCAGGAATGAAGGTAGTGTGCCTTTCTATAGGTGTTTCGGACGCGAGCTTGGTATTTTGGTCTTAACATGAGTTGTGTTTGTCTGATCGGGCCATTTGAGAGCTCGTTGGAAAGCTAACTTCAAGGCCTATGACTTTAACAGGGACTTCTCCTGAGAATTCCTCCTCAAAGATGTCCAAAAAAATCATTTTCCCACCTGCTTGGATCCTCAACTTTTTTCAAAGGGGGTAGTCCACAAAAAATTTCAAAAAATTTAAAACCCCAAATTCTTTTCCCTAGGCATGTTGTGATGCTAGTTAGTCGATAGGTCCATGAAAGGCCCACCTGAGATGTTCAAATGGCCCAGGAATGAAGGTAGTGTGCCTTTCTATAGGTGTTTCGGACGCGAGCTTGGTATTTTGGTCTTAACAAGAGTTGTGTTTGTCTGATCGGGCCATTTGAGAGCTCGTTGGAAAGATAACTTCAAGGCCTATGACTTTAACAGGGACTTCTCCTGAGAATTCCTCCTCAAAGATGTCCAAAAAAATCATTTTCCCACCTGCTTGGATCCTCAACTTTTTTCAAAGGGGGTAGTCCACAAAAAATTTCAAAAAATTTAAAACCCCAAATTCTTTTCCCTAGGCATGTTGTGATGCTAGTTAGTCGATAGGTCCATGAAAGGCCCACCTGAGATGTTCAAATGGCCCAGGAATGAAGGTAGTGTGCCTTTCTATAGGTGTTTCGGACGCGAGCTTGGTATTTTGGTCTTAACATGAGTTGTGTTTGTCTGATCGGGCCATTTGAGAGCTCGTTGGAAAGCTAACTTCAAGGCCTATGACTTTAACAGGGACTTCTCCTGAGAATTCCTCCTCAAAGATGTCCAAAAAAATCATTTTCCCACCTGCTTGGATCCTCAACTTTTTTCAAAGGGGGTAGTCCACAAAAAATTTCAAAAAATTTAAAACCCCAAATTCTTTTCCCTAGGCATGTTGTGATGCTAGTTAGTCGATAGGTCCATGAAAGGCCCACCTGAGATGTTCAAATGGCCCAGGAATGAAGGTAGTGTGCCTTTCTATAGGTGTTTCGGACGCGAGCTTGGTATTTTGGTCTTAACAAGAGTTGTGTTTGACTGATCGGGCCATTTGAGAGCTCGTTGGAAAGCTAACTTCAAGTCCTATGACTTTAACAAGGACTTCTCATGAGAATTCCTCCTTAAAGATGTCCAAAAAAATCATTTTCCCACCTGCTTGGATCCTCCACTTTTTTCAAAGGGGGTAGTCCACAAAAAATCTCAAAAAATTTAAAACCCCAAATTCTTTTCCCTAGGCATGTTGTGATGCTAGTTAGTCGATAGGTCCATGAAAGGCCCACCTGAGATGTTCAAATGGCCCAGGAATGAAGGTAGTGTGCCTTTCTATAGGTGTTTCGGACGCGAGCTTGGTATTTTGGTCTTAACAAGAGTTGTGTTTGACTGATCGGGCCATTTGAGAGCTCGTTGGAAAGCTAACTTCAAGTCCTATGACTTTAACAAGGACTTCTCATGAGAATTCCTCCTTAAAGATGTCCAAAAAAATCATTTTCCCACCTGCTTGGATCCTCAACTTTTTTCAAAGGGGGGTAGTCCACAAAAAATCTCAAAAAATTTAAAACCCCAAATTCTTTTCCCTAGGCATGTTGTAATGCTAGTTAGTCGATAGGTCCATGAAAGGCCCACCTGAGATGTTCAAATGGCCCAGGTATGAAGGTAGTGTGTGTTTCTATAGGTGTTTCGGACGCGAGCTTGGTATTTTGGTCTTAACAAGAGTTGTGTTTGTCTTATCGGGCCATTTGAGAGCTCGTTGGAAAGCTAACTTCAAGGCCTATGACTTTAACAAGGACTTCTCCTGAGAATTCCTCCTCAATGATGTCCAAAAAAATCATTTTCCCACCTGCTTGGATCCTCAACTTTTTTCAAAGGGGGTAGTCCACAAAAAATCTCAAAAAATTTAAAACCCCAAATTCTTTTACCTAGGGATGTTGTGATGCTAGTTAGTCGATAGGTCCATGAAAGGCCCACCTGAGATGTTCAAATGGCCCAGGAATTAAGGTAGTGTGCGTTTCTATAGGTGTTTCGGACGCGAACTTGGTATTTTGGTCTTAACAAGAGTTGTGTTTGTCTGATCGGGCCATTTGAGAGCTCGTTGGAAAGATAACTTCAAGGCCTATGACTTTAACAAGGACTTCTCCTGAGAATTCCTCCTCAAAGATGTCCAAAAAAATCATTTTCCCACCTGCTTGGATCCTCAACTTTTTTCAAAGGGGGTAGTCCACAAAAAATTTCAAAAAATTTAAAACCCCAAATTCTTTTCCCTAGGCATGTTGTGATGCTAGTTAGTCGATAGGTCCATGAAAGGCCCACCTGAGATGTTCAAATGGCCCAGGAATGAAGGTAGTGTGCCTTTCTATAGGTGTTTCGGACGCGAGCTTGGTATTTTGGTCTTAACAAGAGTTGTGTTTGACTGATCGGGCCATTTGAGAGCTCGTTGGAAAGCTAACTTCAAGTCCTATGACTTTAACAAGGACTTCTCATGAGAATTCCTCCTTAAAGATGTCCAAAAAAATCATTTTCCCACCTGCTTGGATCCTCAACTTTTTTCAAAGGGGGGTAGTCCACAAAAAATCTCAAAAAATTTAAAACCCCAAATTCTTTTCCCTAGGCATGTTGTAATGCTAGTTAGTCGATAGGTCCATGAAAGGCCCACCTGAGATGTTCAAATGGCCCAGGAATGAAGGTAGTGTGCCTTTCTATAGGTGTTTCGGACGCGAGCTTGGTATTTTGGTCTTAACAAGAGTTGTGTTTGTCTTATCGGGCCATTTGAGAGCTCGTTGGAAAGCTAACTTCAAGGCCTATGACTTTAACAAGGACTTCTCCTGAGAATTCCTCCTCAAAGATGTCCAAAAAAATCATTTTCCCACCTGCTTGGATCCTCAACTTTTTTCAAAGGGGGTAGTCCACAAAAAATCTCAAAAACTTTAAAACCCCAAATTCTTTTCCCTAGGCATGTTGTGATGCTAGTTAGTCGATAGGTCCATGAAAGGCCCACCTGTGATGTTCAAATGGCCCAGGAATGAAGGTAGTGTGCCTTTCTATAGGTGTTTCGGACGTGAGCTTGGTATTTTGGTCTTAACAAGAGTTGTGTTTGACTGATCGGGCCATTTGAGAGCTCGTTGGAAAGCTAACTTCAAGGCCTATGACTTTAACAAGGACTTCTCCTGAGAATTCCTCCTCAAAGATGTCCAAAAAAATCATTTTCCCACCTGCTTGGATCCTCAACTTTTTTCAAAGGGGGTAGTCCACAAAAAATCTCAAAAAATTTAAAACCCCAAATTCTTTTACCTAGGCATGTTGTGATTCTAGTTAGTCGATAGGTCCATGAAAGGCCCACCTGAGATGTTCAAATGGCCCAGGAATGAAGGTAGTGTGCGTTTCTATAGGTGTTTCGGACTCGAGCTTGGTATTTTGGTCTTAACAAGAGTTGTGTTTGTCTTATCGGGCCATTTGAGAGCTCGTTGGAAAGCTAACTTCAAGGCCTATGACTTTAACAAGGACTTCTCCTGAGAATTCCTCCTCAAAGATGTCCAAAAAAATCATTTTCCCACCTGCTTGGATCCTCAACTTTTTTCAAAGGGGGTAGTCCACAAAAAATCTCAAAAAATTTAAAACCCCAAATTCTTTTACCTAGGCATGTTGTGATGCTAGTTAGTCGATAGGTCCATGAAAGGCCCACCTGAGATGTTCAAATGGCCCAGGAATGAAGGTAGTGTGCGTTTCTATAGGTGTTTCGGACGTGAACTTGGTATTTTGGTCTTAACAAGAGTTGTGTTTGTCTGATCGGGCCATTTGAGAGCTCGTTGGAAAGATAACTTCAAGGCCTATGACTTTAACAGTGACTTCTCCTGAGAATTCCTCCTCAAAGATGTCCAAAAAAATCATTTTCCCACCTGCTTGGATCCTCAACTTTTTTCAAAGGGGGTAGTCCACAAAAAATTTCAAAAAATTTAAAACCCCAAATTCTTTTCCCTAGGCATGTTGTGATGCTAGTTAGTCGATAGGTCCATGAAAGGCCCACCTGAGATGTTCAAATGGCCCAGGAATGAAGGTAGTGTGCCTTTCTATAGGTGTTTCGGACGCGAGCTTGGTATTTTGGTCTTAACAAGAGTTGTGTTTGTCTGATCGGGCCATTTGAGAGCTCGTTGGAAAGATAACTTCAAGGCCTATGACTTTAACAGGGACTTCTCCTGAGAATTCCTCCTCAAAGATGTCCAAAAAAATCATTTTCCCACCTGCTTGGATCCTCAACTTTTTTCAAAGGGGGTAGTCCACAAAAAATTTCAAAAAATTTAAAACCCCAAATTCTTTTCCCTAGGCATGTTGTGATGCTAGTTAGTCGATAGGTCCATGAAAGGCCCACCTGAGATGTTCAAATGGCCCAGGAATGAAGGTAGTGTGCCTTTCTATAGGTGTTTCGGACGCGAGCTTGGTATTTTGGTCTTAACATGAGTTGTGTTTGTCTGATCGGGCCATTTGAGAGCTCGTTGGAAAGCTAACTTCAAGGCCTATGACTTTAACAAGGACTTCTCCTAAGAATTCCTCCTCAAAGATGTCCAAAAAAAAAATTTTCCCACCTGCTTGGATCCTCAACTTTTTTCAAAGGGGGTAGTCCACAAAAAATCTCAAAAAATTTAAAACCCCAAATTCTTTTACCTAGGCATGTTGTGATGCTAGTTAGTCGATAGGTCCATGAAAGGCCCACCTGAGATGTTCAAATGGCCCAGGAATGAAGGTAGTGTGCGTTTCTATAGGTGTTTCGGACGTGAACTTGGTATTTTGGTCTTAACAAGAGTTGTGTTTGTCTGATCGGGCCATTTGAGAGCTCGTTGGAAAGATAACTTCAAGGCCTATGACTTTAACAGGGACTTCTCCTGAGAATTCCTCCTCAAAGATGTCCAAAAAAATCATTTTCCCACCTGCTTGGATCCTCAACTTTTTTCAAAGGGGGTAGTCCACAAAAAATTTCAAAAAATTTAAAACCCCAAATTCTTTTCCCTAGGCATGTTGTGATGCTAGTTAGTCGATAGGTCCATGAAAGGCCCACCTGAGATGTTCAAATGGCCCAGGAATGAAGGTAGTGTGCCTTTCTATAGGTGTTTCGGACGCGAGCTTGGTATTTTGGTCTTAACAAGAGTTGTGTTTGTCTGATCGGGCCATTTGAGAGCTCGTTGGAAAGATAACTTCAAGGCCTATGACTTTAACAGGGACTTCTCCTGAGAATTCCTCCTCAAAGATGTCCAAAAAAATCATTTTCCCACCTGCTTGGATCCTCAACTTTTTTCAAAGGGGGTAGTCCACAAAAAATTTCAAAAAATTTAAAACCCCAAATTCTTTTCCCTAGGCATGTTGTGATGCTAGTTAGTCGATAGGTCCTTGAAAGGCCCACCTGAGATGTTCAAATGGCCCAGGAATGAAGGTAGTGTGCCTTTCTATAGGTGTTTCGGACGCGAGCTTGGTATTTTGGTCTTAACATGAGTTGTGTTCGTCTGATCGGGCCATTTGAGAGCTCGTTGGAAAGCTAACTTCAAGGCCTATGACTTTAACATGGACTTCTCCTGAGAATTCCTCCTCAAAGATGTCCAAAAAAATCATTTTCCCACCTGCTTGGATCCTCAACTTTTTTCAAAGGGGGTAGTCCACAAAAAATTTCAAAAAATTTAAAACCCCAAATTCTTTTCCCTAGGCATGTTGTGATGCTAGTTAGTCGATAGGTCCATGAAAGGCCCACCTGAGATGTTCAAATGGCCCAGGAATGAAGGTAGTGTGCCTTTCTATAGGTGTTTCGGACGCGAGCTTGGTATTTTGGTCTTAACAAGAGTTGTGTTTGTCTGATCGGGCCATTTGAGAGCTCGTTGGAAAGATAACTTCAAGGCCTATGACTTTAACAGGGACTTCTCCTGAGAATTCCTCCTCAAAGATGTCCAAAAAAATCATTTTCCCACCTGCTTGGATCCTCAACTTTTTTCAAAGGGGGTAGTCCACAAAAAATTTCAAAAAATTTAAAACCCCAAATTCTTTTCCCTAGGCATGTTGTGATGCTAGTTAGTCGATAGGTCCTTGAAAGGCCCACCTGAGATGTTCAAATGGCCCAGGAATGAAGGTAGTGTGCCTTTCTATAGGTGTTTCGGACGCGAGCTTGGTATTTTGGTCTTAACATGAGTTGTGTTCGTCTGATCGGGCCATTTGAGAGCTCGTTGGAAAGCTAACTTCAAGGCCTATGACTTTAACAAGGACTTCTCCTAAGAATTCCTCCTCAAAGATGTCCAAAAAAAAAATTTTCCCACCTGCTTGGATCCTCAACTTTTTTCAAAGGGGGTAGTCCACAAAAAATCTCAAAAAATTTAAAACCCCAAATTCTTTTCCCTAGGCATGTTGTGATGCTAGTTAGTCGATAGTATCATTAAAAGGCCCACCTGAGATGTTCAAATGGCCCAGGAATGAAGGTAGTGTGTCTTTCTATAGGTGTTTCGGACGCGAGCTTGGTATTTTGGTCTTAACAAGAGTTGTGTTTGTCTGATCGGCCCATTTGAGAGCTCGTTGGAAAGCTAACTTCAAGGCCTATGACTTCAACACGGACTTCTCCTGAGAATTCCTCCTCATAGATGTCCAAAAAAATCATTTTCCCACCTGCTTGGATCCTCGACTTTTTTCAAAGGGGTTAGTCCACAAAAAATCTCAAAATCTCAAAAAATTTAAAACCCCAAATTCTTTTCCCTAGGCATGTTGTGATGCTTGTTAGTCGATAGGTCCATGAAAGGCCCACCTGAGATGTTCAAATGGCCCAGGAATGAAGGTAGTGTGCCTTTCTATAGGTGTTTCGGACGCGAGCTTGGTATTTTTGTCTTAACAAGAGTTGTGTTTGTCTGATCGGGCCATTTGAGAGCTCGTTGGAAAGCTAACTTCAAGGCCTATGACTTTAACAAGGACTTCTCCTAAGAATTCCTCCTCAAAGATGTCCAAAAAAAAATTTTCCCACCTGCTTGGATCCTCAACTTTTTTCAAAGGGGGTAGTCCACAAAAAATCTCAAAAAATTTAAAACCCCAAATTCTTTTCCCTTGCATGTTGTGATGCTAGTTAGTCGATAGGTCCATGAAAGGCCCACCTGAGATGTTCAAATGGCCCAGGAATGAAGGTAGTGTGCGTTTCTATAGGTGTTTCGGACGCGAGCTTGGTATTTTGGTCTTAACAAGAGTTGTGTTTGTCTTATCGGGCCATTTGAGAGCTCGTTGGAAAGCTAACTTCAAGGCCTATGACTTTAACAAGGACTTCTCCTGAGAATTCCTCCTCAAAGATGTCCAAAAAAATCATTTTCCCACCTGCTTGGATCCTCAACTTTTTTCAAAGGGGGTAGTCCACAAAAAATCTCAAAAAATTTAAAACCCCAAATTCTTTTACCTAGGCATATTGTGATGCTAGTTAGTCGATAGGTCCATGAAAGGCCCACCTGAGATGTTCAAATGGCCCAGGAATGAAGGTAGTGTGCGTTTCTATAGGTGTTTCGGACGCGAACTTGGTATTTTGGTCTTAACAAGAGTTGTGTTTGTCTGATCGGGCCATTTGAGAGCTCGTTGGAAAGATAACTTCAAGGCCTATGACTTTAACAGGGACTTCTCCTGAGAATTCCTCCTCAAAGATGTCCAAAAAAATCATTTTCCCACCTGCTTGGATCCTCAACTTTTTTCAAAGGGGGTAGTCCACAAAAAATCTCAAAAATTTAAAACCCCAAATTCTTTTCCCTAGGCATGTTGTGATGCTAGTTAGTCGATAGGTCCATGAAAGGCCCACCTGAGATGTTCAAATGGCCCAGGAATGAAGGTAGTGTGCCTTTCTATAGGTGTTTTGGATGCGAGCTTGGTATTTTGGTCTTAACAAGAGTTGTGTTTGTCTGATCGGGCCATTTGAGAGCTCGTTGGAAAGCTAACTTCAAGGCCTATGACTTTAACAGGGACTTCTCCTGAGAATTCCTCCTCAAAGATGTCCAAAAAAATCATTTTCCCACCTGCTTGGATCCTCCACTTTTTTCAAAGGGGGTAGTCCACAAAAAATCTCAAAAAATTTAAAACCCCAAATTCTTTTCCCTAGGCATGTTGTGATGCTAGTTAGTCGATAGGTCCATGAAAGGCACACCTGAGATGTTCAAATGGCCCAGGAATGAAGGTAGTTTGCCTTTCTATAGGTGTTTCGGACGCGAGCTTGGTATTTTGGTCTTAACAAGAGTTGTGTTTGTCTTATCGGGCCATTTGAGAGCTCGTTGGAAAGCTAACTTCAAGGCCTATGACTTTAACAGGGAGTTCTCCTGAGAATTCCTCCTCAAAGATGTCCAAAAAAATCATTTTCCCACCTACTTGGATCCTCGACTTTTTTCAAAGGGGGTAGTCCACAAAAAATCTCAAAAAATTTAAAACCCCAAATTCTTTTACCTAGGCATATTGTGATGCTAGTTAGTCGATAGGTCCATGAAATGCCCACCTGAGATGTTCAAATGGCCCAGGAATGAAGGTAGTGTGCGTTTCTATAGGTGTTTCGGACGCGAGCTTGGTATTTTGGTCTTAACAAGAGTTGTGTTTGACTGATCGGGCCATTTGAGAGCTCGTTGGAAAGCTAACTTCAAGTCCTATGACTTTAATAAGCACTTCTCATGAGAATTCCTCCTTAAAGATGTCCAAAAAAATCATTTTCCCACCTGCTTGGATCCTCAACTTTTTTCAAAGGGGGGTAGTCCACAAAAAATCTCAAAAAATTTAAAACCCCAAATTCTTTTCCCTAGGCATGTTGTGATGCTAGTTAGTCGATAGGTCCATGAAAGGCCCACCTGAGATGTTCAAATGGCCCAGGAATGAAGGTAGTGTGCGTTTCTATAGGTGTTTCGGACGCGAGCTTGGTATTTTGGCCTTAACAAGAGTTGTGTTTGTCTTATCGGGCCATTTGAGAGCTCGTTGGAAAGCTAACTTCAAGGCCTATGACTTTAACAAGGACTTCTCCTGAGAATTCCTCCTCAAAGATGTCCAAAAAAATCATTTTCCCACCTGCTTGGATCCTCAACTTTTTTCAAAGGGGGTAGTACAAAAAAAATCTCAAAAAATTTAAAACCCCAAATTCTTTTACCTAGGCATGTTGTGATGCTAGTTAGTCGATAGGTCCATGAAAGGCCCACCTGAGATGTTCAAATGGCCCAGGAAAGAAGGTAGTGTGCGTTTCTATAGGTGTTTCGGACGCGAACTTGGTATTTTGGTCTTAACAAGAGTTGTGTTTGTCTGATCGGGCCATTTGAGAGCTCGTTGGAAAGATAACTTCAAGGCCTATGACTTTAACAGGGACTTCTCCTGAGAATTCCTCCTCAAAGATGTCCAAAAAAATCATTTTCCCACCTGCTTGGATCCTCAACTTTTTTCAAAGGGGGTAGTCCACAAAAAATCTCAAAAAATTTAAAACCCCAAATTCTTTTCCCTAGGCATGTTGTGATGCTAGTTAGTCGATAGGTCCATTAAAGGCCCACCTGAGATGTTCAAATGGCCCAGGAATGAAGGTAGTGTGCCTTTCTATAGGTGTTTCGAACGCGAGCTTGGTATTTTGATCTTAACAAGAGTTGTGTTTTTCTGATCGGGCCATTTGAGAGCTCGTTGGAAAGCTAACTTCAAGACCTATGACTTTAACATGGACTTCTCCTGAGAATTCCTCCTCAAAGATGTCCAAAAAAATCATTTTCCCACCTGCTTGGATCCTCCACTTTTTTCAAAGGGGGTAGTCCACAAAAAATCTCAAAAAATTTAAAACCCCAAATTCTTTTCCCTAGGCATGTTGTGATGCTAGTTAGTCGATAGGTCCATGAAAGGCCCACCTGAGATGTTCAAATGGCCCAGGAATGAAGGTAGTGTGCCTTTCTATAGGTGTTTCGGACGCGAGCTTGGTATTTTGGTCTTAACAAGAGTTGTGTTTGTCTGATCGGGCCATTTGAGAGCTCGTTGGAAAGCTAACTTCAAGGTCTATGACTTTAACAAGGACTTCTCCTGAGAATTCCTCCTCAAAGATGTCCAAAAAAATCATTTTCCCACCTGCTTGGATCCTCAACTTTTTTCAAAGGGGGTAGTACAAAAAAAATCTCAAAAAATTTAAAACCCCAAATTCTTTTACCTAGGCATGTTGTGATGCTAGTTAGTCGATAGGTCCATGAAAGGCCCACCTGAGATGTTCAAATGGCCCAGGAAAGAAGGTAGTGTGCGTTTCTATAGGTGTTTCGGACGCGAACTTGGTATTTTGGTCTTAACAAGAGTTGTGTTTGTCTGATCGGGCCATTTGAGAGCTCGTTGGAAAGATAACTTCAAGGCCTATGACTTTAACAGGGACTTCTCCTGAGAATTCCTCCTCAAAGATGTCCAAAAAAATCATTTTCCCACCTGCTTGGATCCTCAACTTTTTTCAAAGGGGGTAGTCCACAAAAAATCTCAAAAAATTTAAAACCCCAAATTCTTTTCCCTAGGCATGTTGTGATGCTAGTTAGTCGATAGGTCCATTAAAGGCCCACCTGAGATGTTCAAATGGCCCAGGAATGAAGGTAGTGTGCCTTTCTATAGGTGTTTCGGACGCGAGCTTGGTATTTTGATCTTAACAAGAGTTGTGTTTTTCTGATCGGGCCATTTGAGAGCTCGTTGGAAAGCTAACTTCAAGACCTATGACTTTAACATGGACTTCTCCTGAGAATTCCTCCTCAAAGATGTCCAAAAAAATCATTTTCCCACCTGCTTGGATCCTCCACTTTTTTCAAAGGGGGTAGTCCACAAAAAATCTCAAAAAATTTAAAACCCCAAATTCTTTTCCCTAGGCATGTTGTGATGCTAGTTAGTCGATAGGTCCATGAAAGGCCCACCTGAGATGTTCAAATGGCCCAGGAATGAAGGTAGTGTGCCTTTCTATAGGTGTTTCGGACGCGAGCTTGGTATTTTGGTCTTAACAAGAGTTGTGTTTGTCTGATCGGGCCATTTGAGAGCTCGTTGGAAAGCTAACTTCAAGGTCTATGACTTTAACAAGGACTTCACCTGAGAATTCCTCCTCAAAGATGTCCAAAAAAATCATTTTCCCACCTGCTTGGATCCTCAACTTTTTTCAAAGGGGGTAGTCCACAAAAAATCTCAAAAAATTTAAAACCCCAAATTCTTTTCCCTAGGCATGTTGTGATGCTAGTTAGTCGATAGGTCCATGAAAGGCCCACCTGAGATGTTCAAATGGCCCAGGAATGAAGGTAGTGTGCCTTTCTATAGGTGTTTCGGACGCGAGCTTGGTATTTTGGTCTTAACAAGAGTTGTGTTTGTCTGATCGGGCCATTTGAGAGCTTGTTGGAAAGCTAACTTCAAGGCCTATGACTTTAACAGGGACTTCTCTTGAGAATTCCTCCTCAAAGATGTCCAAAAAAATCATTTTCCCACCTGCTTGGATCCTCCACTTTTTTCAAAGGGGGTAGTCCACAAAAAATCTCAAAAAATTTAAAACCCCAAATTCTTTTCCCTAGGCATGTTGTGATGCTAGTTAGTCGATAGGTCCATGAAAGGCCCACCTGAGATGTTCAAATGGCCCAGGAATGAAGGTAGTGTGCCTTTCTATAGGTGTTTCGGACGCGAACTTGGTATTTTGGTCTTAACAAGAGTTGTGTTTGTCTGATCGGGCCATTTGAGAGCTCGTTGGAAAGCTAACTTCAAGGCCTATGACTTTAACATGGACTTCTCCTGAGAATTCCTCCTCAAAAATGTCCAAAAAAATCATTTTCCCACCTGCTTGGATCCTCGACTTTTTTCAAAGGGGTTAGTCCACAAAAAAACTCAAAATCTCAAAAAAATTTAAAACCCCAAATTCTTTTCCTTAGGCATGTTGTGATGCTAGTTAGTGGATAGGTCCATGAAAGGCCCACCTGAGATGTTCAAATGGCCCAGAAATGAAGGTAGTGTGCCTTTCTATAGGTGTTTCGGACGCGAGCTTGGTATTTTGGTCTTAACAAGAGTTGTGTTTGTCTTATCGGGCCATTTGAGAGCTCGTTGGAAAGCTAACTTCAAGGCCTATGACTTTAACAAGGACTTCTCCTGAGAATTCCTCCTCAATGATGTCCAAAAAAATCATTTTCCCACCTGCTTGGATCCTCAACTTTTTTCAAAGGGGGTAGTGCACAAAAAATCTCAAAAAATTTAAAACCCCAAATTCTTTTCCCTAGGCATGTTGTGATGCTAGTTAGTCGATAGGTCCATGAAAGGCCCACCTGAGATGTTCAAATGGCCCAGGAATGAAGGTAGTGTGCGTTTCTATAGGTGTTTCGGACGCGAGCTTGGTATTTTGGCCTTAACAAGAGTTGTGTTTGTCTTATCGGGCCATTTGAGAGCTCGTTGGAAAGCTAACTTCAAGGCCTATGACTTTAACAAGGACTTCTCCTGAGAATTCCTCCTCAAAGATGTCCAAAAAAATCATTTTCCCACCTGCTTGGATCCTCAACTTTTTTCAAAGGGGGTAGTACAAAAAAAATCTCAAAAAATTTAAAACCCCAAATTCTTTTACCTAGGCATGTTGTGATGCTAGTTAGTCGATAGGTCCATGAAAGGCCCACCTGAGATGTTCAAATGGCCCAGGAATGAAGGTAGTGTGCGTTTCTATAGGTGTTTCGGACGCGAACTTGGTATTTTGGTCTTAACAAGAGTTGTGTTTGTCTTATCGGGCCATTTGAGAGCTCGTTGGAAAGCTAACTTCAAGGACTATGACTTTAACAGGGACTTCTCCTGAGAATTCCTCCTCAAAGATGTCCAAAAAAATCATTTTCCCACCTGCTTGGATCCTCAACTTTTTTCAAAGGGGGTAGTCCACAAAAAATTTCAAAAAATTTAAAACCCCAAATTCTTTTCCCTAGGCATGTTGTGATGCTAGTTAGTCGATAGGTCCATGAAAGGCCCACCTGAGATGTTCAAATGGCCCAGGAATGAAGGTAGTGTGCCTTTCTATAGGTGTTTCGGACGCGAGCTTGGTATTTTGGTCTTAACAAGAGTTGTGTTTGTCTGATCGGGCCTTTTGAGAGCTCGTTGGAAAGCTAACTTCAAGGCCTATGACTTTAACAAGGACTTTTCCTGAGAATTCCTCCTCAAAGATGTCCAAAAAAATCATTTTCCCACCTGCTTGGATCCTCAACTTTTTTCAAAGGGGGTAGTCCACAAAAAATCTCAAAAAATTTAAAACCCCAAATTCTTTTCCCTAGGCATGTTGTGATGCTAGTTAGTCGATAGGTCCATGAAAGGCCCACCTGAGATGTTCAAATGGCCCAGGAATGAAGGTAGTGTGCCTTTCTATAGGTGTTTCGGACGCGAGCTTGGTATTTTGGTCTTAACAAGAGTTGTGTTTGTCTGATCGGGCCATTTGAGAGCTCGTTGGAAAGATAACTTCAAGCCCTATGACTTTAACAGGGACTTCTCCTGAGAATTCCTCCTCAAAGATGTCCAAAAAAAT
This sequence comes from Persicaria maculosa, assembly GCA_963922045.1. Taxonomy (NCBI): domain Eukaryota; kingdom Viridiplantae; phylum Streptophyta; class Magnoliopsida; order Caryophyllales; family Polygonaceae; genus Persicaria; species Persicaria maculosa. The sequence goes on from OY998260.1 coordinate 72,992,003, forward strand.
CATTTTCCCACCTGCTTGGATCCTCAACTTTTTTCAAAGGGGGTAGTCCACAAAAAATCTCAAAAAATTTAAAACCCCAAATTCTTTTCCCTAGGCATGTTGTGATGCTAGTTAGTCGATAGGTCCATTAAAGACCCACCTGAGATGTTCAAATGGCCCAGGAATGAAGGTAGTGTGCCTTTCTATAGGTGTTTCGGACGCGAGCTTGGTATTTTGGTCTTAACAAGAGTTGTGTTTGTCTGATCGGGCCATTTGAGAGCTCGTTGGAAAGCTAACTTCAAGGCCTATGACTTTAACAGGGACTTCTCCTGAGAATTCCTCCTCAAAGATGTCCAAAAAAATCATTTTCCCACCTGCTTGGATCCTCCACTTTTTTCAAAGGGGGTAGTCCACAAAAAATCTCAAAAAATTTAAAACCCCAAATTCTTTTCCCTAGGCATGTTGTGATGCTAGTTAGTCGATAGGTCCATGAAAGGCCCACCTGAGATGTTCAAATGGCCCAGGAAGGAAGGTAGTGTGCCTTTCTATAGGTGTTTCGGACGCGAGCTTGGTATTTTGGTCTTAACAAGAGTTGTGTTTGTCTGATCGGGCCATTTGAGAGCTCGTTGGAAAGCTAACTTCAAGGCCTATGACTTTAACAAGGACTTCTCCTGAGAATTCCTTCTCAAAGATGTCCAAAAAAATCATTTTCCCACCTGCTTGGATCCTCAACTTTTTTCAAAGGGGGTAGTCCATAATAAATCTCAAAAAATTTAAACACCCAAATTCTTTTCCCTAGGCATGTTGTGATGCTAGTTAGTCGATAGGTCCATGAAAGGCCCACCTGAGATGTTCAAATGGCCCAGGAATGAAGGTAGTGTGCCTTTCTATAGGTGTTTCGGACGCGAGCTTGGTATTTTGATCTTAACAAGAGTTGTGTTTTTCTGATCGGGCCATTTGAGAGCTCGTTGGAAAGCTAACTTCAAGACCTATGACTTTAACATGGACTTCTCCTGAGAATTCCTCCTCAAAGATGTCCAAAAAAATCATTTTCCCACCTGCTTGGATCCTCGACTTTTTTCAAAGGGGTTAGTCCACAAAAAATCTCTAAATCTCAAAAAATTTAAAACCCCAAATTCTTTTCCCTAGGCATGTTGTGATGCTAGTTAGTCGATAGGTCCATGAAAGGCCCACCTGAGATGTTCAAATGGCCCAGGAATGAAGGTAGTGTGCCTTTCTATAGGTGTTTCGGACGCGAGCTTGGTATTTTGGTCTTAACAAGAGTTGTGTTTGTCTGATCGGGCCATTTGAGAGCTCGTTGGAAAGCTAACTTCAAGGTCTATGACTTTAACAAGGACTTCACCTGAGAATTCCTCCTCAAAGATGTCCAAAAAAATCATTTTCCCACCTGCTTGGATCCTCAACTTTTTTCAAAGGGGGTAGTCCACAAAAAATCTCAAAAAATTTAAAACCCCAAATTCTTTTCCCTAGGCATGTTGTGATGCTAGTTAGTCGATAGGTCCATGAAAGGCCCACCTGAGATGTTCAAATGGCCCAGGAATGAAGGTAGTGTGCCTTTCTATAGGTGTTTCGGACGCGAGCTTGGTATTTTGGTCTTAACAAGAGTTGTGTTTGTCTGATCGGGCCATTTGAGAGCTTGTTGGAAAGCTAACTTCAAGGCCTATGACTTTAACAGGGACTTCTCTTGAGAATTCCTCCTCAAAGATGTCCAAAAAAATCATTTTCCCACCTGCTTGGATCCTCCACTTTTTTCAAAGGGGGTAGTCCACAAAAAATCTCAAAAAATTTAAAACCCCAAATTCTTTTCCCTAGGCATGTTGTGATGCTAGTTAGTCGATAGGTCCATGAAAGGCCCACCTGAGATGTTCAAATGGCCCAGGAATGAAGGTAGTGTGCCTTTCTATAGGTGTTTCGGACGCGAACTTGGTATTTTGGTCTTAACAAGAGTTTTGTTTGTCTGATCGGGCCATTTGAGAGCTCGTTGGAAAGCTAACTTCAAGGCCTATGACTTTAACATGGACTTCTCCTGAGAATTCCTCCTCAAAAATGTCCAAAAAAATCATTTTCCCACCTGCTTGGATCCTCGACTTTTTTCAAAGGGGTTAGTCCACAAAAAAACTCAAAATCTCAAAAAAATTTAAAACCCCAAATTCTTTTCCTTAGGCATGTTGTGATGCTAGTTAGTCGATAGGTCCATGAAAGGCCCACCTGAGATGTTCAAATGGCCCAGAAATGAAGGTAGTGTGCCTTTCTATAGGTGTTTCGGACGCGAGCTTGGTATTTTGGTCTTAACAAGAGTTGTGTTTGTCTTATCGGGCCATTTGAGAGCTCGATGGAAAGCTAACTTCAAGGCCTATGACTTTAACAAGGACTTCTCCTGAGAATTCCTCCTCAAAGATGTCCAAAAAAATCATTTTCCCACCTGCTTGGATCCTCAACTTTTTTCAAAGGGGGTAGTACACAAAAAATCTCAAAAAATTTAAAACCCCAAATTCTTTTACCTAGGCATGTTGTGATGCTAGTTAGTCGATAGGTCCATGAAAGGCCCACCTGAGATGTTCAAATGGCCCAGGAATGAAGGTAGTGTGCGTTTCTATAGGTGTTTCGGACGCGAACTTGGTATTTTGGTCTTAACAAGAGTTGTGTTTGTCTGATCGGGCCATTTGAGAGCTCGTTGGAAAGATAACTTCAAGGCCTATGACTTTAACAGGGACTTCTCCTGAGAATTCCTCCTCAAAGATGTCCAAAAAAATCATTTTCCCACCTGCTTGGATCCTCAACTTTTTTCAAAGGGGGTAGTCCACAAAAAATTTCAAAAAATTTAAAACCCCAAATTCTTTTCCCTAGGCATGTTGTGATGCTAGTTAGTCGATAGGTCCATGAAAGGCCCACCTGAGATGTTCAAATGGCCCAGGAATGAAGGTAGTGTGCCTTTCTATAGGTGTTTCGGACGCGAGCTTGGTATTTTGGTCTTAACAAGAGTTGTGTTTGTCTGATCGGGCCTTTTGAGAGCTCGTTGGAAAGCTAACTTCAAGGCCTATGACTTTAACAAGGACTTCTCCTGAGAATTCCTCCTCAAAGATGTCCAAAAAAATCATTTTCCCACCTGCTTGGATCCTCAACTTTTTTCAAAGGGGGTAGTCCACAAAAAATCTCAAAAAATTTAAAACCCCAAATTCTTTTCCCTAGGCATGTTGTGATGCTAGTTAGTCGATAGGTCCATTAAAGGCCCACCTGAGATGTTCAAATGGCCCAGGAATGAAGGTAGTGTGCCTTTCTATAGGTGTTTCGGACGCGAGCTTGGTATTTTGGTCTTAACAAGAGTTGTGTTTGTCTGATCGGGCCATTTGAGAGCTCGTTGGAAAGCTAACTTCAAGGCCTATGACTTTAACAGGGACTTCTCCTGAGAATTCCTCCTCAAAGATGTCCAAAAAAATCATTTTCCCACCTGCTTGGATCCTCAACTTTTTTCAAAGGGGGTAGTCCACAAAAAATCTCAAAAAATTTAAAACCCCAAATTCTTTTCCCTAGGCATGTTGTGATGCTAGTTAGTCGATAGGTCCATTAAAGGCCCACCTGAGATGTTCAAATGGCCCAGGAATGAAGGTAGTGTGCCTTTCTATAGGTGTTTCGGACGCGAGCTAGGTATTTTGGTCTTAACAAGAGTTGTGTTTGTCTGATCGGGCCATTTGAGAGCTCGTTGGAAAGCTAACTTCAAGGCCTATGACTTTAACAAGGACTTCTCCTGAGAATTCCTTCTCAAAGATGTCCAAAAAAATCATTTTCCCACCTGCTTGGATCCTCAACTTTTTTCAAGTGGGGTAGTCCATAATAAATCTCAAAAAATTTAAACACCCAAATTCTTTTCCCTAGGCATGTTGTGATGCTAGTTAGTCGATAGGTCCATGAAAGGCCCACCTGAGATGTTCAAATGGCCCAGGAATGAAGGTAGTGTGCCTTTCTATAGGTGTTTCGGACGCGAGCTTGGTATTTTGGTCTTAACAAGAGTTGTGTTTGTCTGATCGGGCCATTTGAGAGCTCGTTGGAAAGCTAACTTCAAGGCCTATGACTTTAACAGGGACTTCTCCTGAGAATTCCTCGTCAAAGATGTCCAAAAAAATCATTTTCCCACCTGCTTGGATCCTCCACTTTTTTCAAAGGGGGTAGTCCACAAAAAATCTCAAAAAATTTAAAACCCCAAATTCTTTTCCCTAGGCATGTTGTGATGCTAGTTAGTCGATAGGTCCATGAAAGGCCCACCTGAGATGTTCAAATGGCCCAGGAATGAAGGTAGTGTGCCTTTCTATAGGTGTTTCGGACGCGAGCTTGGTATTTTGGTCTTAACAAGAGTTGTGTTTGTCTGATCGGGCCATTTGAGAGCTCGTTGGAAAGCTAACTTCAAGGCCTATGACTTTAACAAGGACTTCTCCTGAGAATTCCTTCTCAAAGATGTCCAAAAAAATCATTTTCCCACCTGCTTGGATCCTCAACTTTTTTCAAAGGGGGTAGTCCATAATAAATCTCAAAAAATTTAAACACCCAAATTCTTTTCCCTAGGCATGTTGTGATGCTAGTTAGTCGATAGGTCCATGAAAGGCCCACCTGAGATGTTCAAATGGCCCAGGAATGAAGGTAGTGTGCCTTTCTATAGGTGTTTCGGACGCGAGCTTGGTATTTTGGTCTTAACAAGAGTTGTGTTTTTCTGATCGGGCCATTTGAGAGCTCGTTGGAAAGCTAACTTCAAGACCTATGACTTTAACATGGACTTCTCCTGAGAATTCCTCCTCAAAGATGTCCAAAAAAATCATTTTCCCACCTGCTTGGATCCTCGACTTTTTTCAAAGGGGTTAGTCCACAAAAAATCTCTAAATCTCAAAAAATTTAAAACCCCAAATTCTTTTCCCTAGGCATGTTGTGATGCTAGTTAGTCGATAGGTCCATGAAAGGCCCACCTGAGATGTTCAAATGGCCCAGGAATGAAGGTAGTGTGCCTTTCTATAGGTGTTTCGGACGCGAGCTTGGTATTTTGGTCTTAACAAGAGTTGTGTTTGTCTGATCGGGCCATTTGAGAGCTCGTTGGAAAGCTAACTTCAAGGCCTATGACTTTAACAAGGACTTCTCCTGAGAATTCCTCCTCAAAGATGTCCAAAAAAATCATTTTCCCACCTGCTTGGATCCTCAACTTTTTTCAAAGGGGGTAGTCCACAAAAAATCTCAAAAAATTTAAAACCCCAAATTCTTTTCCCTAGGCATGTTGTGATGCTAGTTAGTCGATAGGTCCATGAAAGGCCCACCTGAGATGTTCAAATGGCCCAGGAATGAAGGTAGTGTGCCTTTCTATAGGTGTTTCGGACGCGAGCTTGGTATTTTGGTCTTAACAAGAGTTGTGTTTGTCTGATCGGGCCATTTGAGAGCTTGTTGGAAAGCTAACTTCAAGGCCTATGACTTTAACAAGGACTTCTCTTGAGAATTCCTCCTCAAAGATGTCCAAAAAAATCATTTTCCCACCTGCTTGGATCCTCCACTTTTTTCAAAGGGGGTAGTCCACAAAAAATCTCAAAAAATTTAAAACCCCAAATTCTTTTCCCTAGACATGTTGTGATGCTAGTTAGTCGATAGGTCCATGAAAGGCCCACCTGAGATGTTCAAATGGCCCAGGAATGAAGGTAGTGTGCCTTTCTATAGGTGTTTCGGACGCGAACTTGGTATTTTGGTCTTAACAAGAGTTGTGTTTGTCTGATCGGGCTATTTGAGAGCTCGTTGGAAAGCTAACTTCAAGGCCTATGACTTTAACATGGACTTCTCCTGAGAATTCCTCCTCAAAAATGTCCAAAAAAATCATTTTCCCACCTGCTTGGATCCTCGACTTTTTTAAAAGGGGTTAGTCCACAAAAAATCTCTAAATCTCAAAAAATTTAAAACCCCAAATTCTTTTCCCTAGGCATGTTGTGATGCTAGTTAGTCGATAGGTCCATGAAAGGCCCACCTGAGATGTTCAAATGGCCCAGGAATGAAGGTAGTGTGCGTTTCTATAGGTGTTTCGGACGCGAGCTTGGTATTTTGGTCTTAACAAGAGTTGTGTTTGTCTGATCGGGCCATTTGAGAGCTCGTTGGAAAGCTAACTTCAAGGCCTATGACTTTAACAAGGACTTCTCCTGAGAATTCCTCCTCAAAGATGTCCAAAAAAATTATTTTCCCACCATCTTGGATCCTCAACTTTTTTCAAAGGGGGTAGTCCACAAAAAATCTCAAAAAATTTAAAACCCCAAATTCTTTTCCCTAGGCATGTTGTTTTGCTAGTTAGTCGATAGGTCAATGAAAGGCCCACCTGAGATGTTCAAATGGCCCAGGAATGAAGGTAGTGTGCCTTTCTATAGGTGTTTCGGACGCGAGCTTGGTATTTTGGTCTTAACAAGAGTTGTGTTTGTCTGATCGGGCCATTTGAGAGCTCGTTGGAAAGCTAACTTCAAGGCCTATGACTTTAACATGGACTTCTCCTGAGAATTCCTCCTCAAAGATGTCCAAAAAAATCATTTTCCCACCTGCTTGGATCCTCGACCTTTTTCAAAGGGGTTAGTCCACAAAAAATCTCTAAATCTCAAAAAATTTAAAACCCCAAATTCTTTTCCCTAGGCATGTTGTGATGCTAGTTAGTCGATAGGTCCATGAAAGGCCCACCTGAGATGTTCAAATGGCCCAGGAATGAAGGTAGTGTGCCTTTCTATAGGTGTTTCGGACGCGAGCTTGGTATTTTGGTCTTAACAAGAGTTGTGTTTGTCTGATCGGGCCATTTGAGAGCTCGTTGGAAAGCTAACTTCAAGGCCTATGACTTTAACAAGGACTTCTCCTGAGAATTCCTCCTCAAAGATGTCCAAAAAAATCATTTTCCCACCTGCTTGGATCCTCAACTTTTTTCAAAGGGGGTAGTCCACAAAAAATCTCAAAAAATTTAAAACCCCAAATTCTTTTCCCTAGGCATGTTGTGATGCTAGTTAGTCGATAGGTCCATGAAAGGCCTACCTGAGATGTTCAAATGGCCCAGGAATGAAGGTAGTGTGCCTTTCTATAGGTGTTTCGGACGCGAGCTTGGTATTTTGGTCTTAACAAGAGTTGTGTTTGTCTGATCGGGCCATTTGAGAGGTCGTTGGAAAGCTAACTTCAAGGCCTATGACTTTAACAGGGACTTCTCCTGAGAATTCCTCGTCAAAGATGTCCAAAAAAATCATTTTCCCACTTGCTTGGATCCTCCACTTTTTTCAAAGGAGGTAGTCCATAAAAAATGTCAAAAAATTTAAAACCCCAAATTCTTTTCCCTAGGCATGTTGTGATGCTAGTTAGTCGATAGGTCCATGAAAGGCCCACCTGAGATGTTCAAATGGCCCAGGAAGGAAGGTAGTGTGCCTTTCTATAGGTGTTTCGGACGCGAGCTTGGTATTTTGGTCTTAACAAGAGTTGTGTTTGTCTGATCGGGCCATTTGAGAGCTCGTTGGAAAGCTAACTTCAAGGCCTATGACATTAACAGGGACTTCTCCTGAGAATTCCTTCTCAAAGATGTCCAAAAAAAATCATTTTCCCACCTGCTTGGATCATAAACTTTTTTCAAAGGGGGTAGTCCATAATAAATCTCAAAAAATTTAAACACCCAAATTCTTTTCCCTAGGCTTGTTGTGATGCTAGTTAGTCGATAGGTCCATGAAAGGCCCACCTGAGATGTTCAAATGGCCCAGGAATGAAGGTAGTGTGCCTTTCTATAGGTGTTTCGGACGCGAGCTTGGTATTTTGGTCTTAACAAGAGTTGTGTTTGTCTGATCGGGCCATTTGAGAGCTCGTTGGAAAGCTAACTTCAAGGCCTATGACTTTAACATGGACTTCTCCTGAGAATTCCTCCTCAAAGATGTCCAAAAAAATCATTTTCCCACCTGCTTGGATCCTCGACTTTTTTCAAAGGTGTTAGTCCACAAAAAATCTCTAAATCTCAAAAAATTTAAAACCCCAAATTCTTTTCCCTAGGCATGTTGTGATGCTAGTTAGTCGATAGGTCCATGAAAGGCCCACCTGAGATGTTCAAATGGCCCAGGAATGAAGGTAGTGTGCCTTTCTATAGGTGTTTCGGACGCGAGCTTGGTATTTTGGTCTTAACAAGAGTTGTGTTTGTCTGATCGGGCCATTTGAGAGCTCGTTGGAAAGCTAACTTCAAGGCCTATGACTTTAACAAGGACTTCTCCTGAGAATTCCTCCTCAAAGATGTCCAAAAAAATCATTTTCCCACCTGCTTGGATCCTCAACTTTTTTCAAAGGGGGTAGTCCACAAAAAATCTCAAAAAATTTAAAACCCCAAATTCTTTTCCCTAGGCATGTTGTGATGCTAGTTAGTCGATAGGTCCATGAAAGGCCCACCTGAGATGTTCAAATGGCCCAGGAATGAAGGTAGTGTGCCTTTCTATAGGTGTTTCGGACGCGAGCTTGGTATTTTGGTCTTAACAAGAGTTGTGTTTGTCTGATCGGGCCATTTGAGAGCTCGTTGGAAAGCTAACTTCAAGGCCTATGACTTTAACAGGGACTTCTCCTGAGAATTCCTCCTCAAAGATGTCCAAAAAAATCATTTTCCCACCTGCTTGGATCCTCCACTTTTTTCAAAGGAGGTAGTCCACAAAAAATCTCAAAAAATTTAAAACCCCAAATTCTTTTCCCTAGGCATGTTGTGATGCTAGTTAGTCGATAGGTCCATGAAAGGCCCACCTGAGATGTTCAAATGGCCCAGGAAGGAAGGTAGTGTGCCTTTCTATAGGTGTTTCGGACGCGAGCTTGGTATTTTGGTCTTAACAGGAGTTGTGTTTGTCTGATCGGGCCATTTGAGAGCTCGTTGGAAAGCTAACTTCAAGGCCTATGACTTTAGCAGGGACTTCTCCTGAGAATTCCTTCTCAAAGATGTCCAAAAAAAACATTTTCCCACCTGCTTGGATCCTCAACTTTTTTCAAAGGGGGTAGTCCATAATAAATCTCAAAAAATTTAAACACCCAAATTCTTTTCCCTAGGCTTGTTGTGATGCTAGTTAGTCGATAGGTCCATGAAAGGCCCACCTGAGATGTTCAAATGGCCCAGGAATGAAGGTAGTGTGCCTTTCTATAGGTGTTTCGGACGCGAGCTTGGTATTTTGGTCTTAACAAGAGTGGTGTTTGTCTGATCGGGCCATTTGAGAGCTCGTTGGAAAGCTAACTTCAAGGCCTATGACTTTAACATGGACTTCTCCTGAGAATTCCTCCTCAAAGATGTCCAAAAAAATCATTTTCCCACCTGCTTGGATCCTCGACTTTTTTCAAAGGGGTTAGTCCACAAAAAATCTCTAAATCTCAAAAAATTTAAAACCCCAAATTCTTTTCCCTAGGCATGTTGTGATGCTAGTTAGTCGATAGGTCCATGAAAGGCCCACCTGAGATGTTCAAATGGCCCAGGAATGAAGGTAGTGTGCCTTTCTATAGGTGTTTCGGACGCGAGCTTGGTATTTTGGTCTTAACAAGAGTTGTGTTTGTCTGATCGGGCCATTTGATATCTCGTTGGAAAGCTAACTTCAAGGCCTATGACTTTAACAAGGACTTCTCCTGAGAATTCCTCCTCAAAGATGTCCAAAAAAATCATTTTCCCACCTGCTTGGATCCTCAACTTTTTTCAAAGGGGGTAGTCCACAAAAAATCTCAAAAAATTTAAAACCCCAAATTCTTTTCCCTAGGCATGTTGTGATGCTAGTTAGTCGATAGGTCCATGAAAGGCCCACCTGAGATGTTCAAATGGCCCAGGAATGAAGGTAGTGTGCCTTTCTATAGGTGTTTCGGACGCGAGCTTGGTATTTTGGTCTTAACAAGAGTTGTGTTTGTCTGATCGGGCCATTTGAGAGCTCGTTGGAAAGCTAACTTCAAGGCCTATGACTTTAACAGGGACTTCTCCTGAGAATTCCTCCTCAAAGATGTCCAAAAAAATCATTTTCCCACCTGCTTGGATCCTCGACTTTTTTCAAAGGGGTTAGTCCACAAAAAATCTCTAAATCTCAAAAAATTTAAAACCCCAAATTCTTTTCCCTAGGCATGTTGTGATGCTAGTTAGTCGATAGGTCCATGAAAGGCCCACCTGAGATGTTCAAATGGCCCAGGAATGAAGGTAGTGTGCCTTTCTATAGGTGTTTCGGACGCGAGCTTGGTATTTTGGTCTTAACAAGAGTTGTGTTTGTCTGATCGGGCCATTTGAGAGCTCGTTGGAAAGCTAACTTCAAGGCCTATGACTTTAACCTGGACTTCTCCTGAGAATTCCTCCTCAAAGATGTCCAAAAAAATCATTTTCCCACCTGCTTGGATCCTCCACTTTTTTCAAAGTGGGTAGTCCACAAAAAATCTCAAAAAATTTAAAACCCCAAATTCTTTTCCCTAGGCATGTTGTGATGCTAGTTAGTCGATAGGTCCATGAAAGGCCCACCTGAGATGTTCAAATGGCCCAGGAATGAAGGTAGTGTGCCTTTCTATAGGTGTTTCGGACGCGAGCTTGGTATTTTGGTCTTAACAAGAGTTGTGTTTGTCTGATCGGGCCATTTGAGAGCTCGTTGGAAAGCTAACTTCAAGGCCTATGACTTTAACAAGGACTTCTCCTGAGAATTCCTCCTCAAAGATGTCCAAAAAAATCATTTCCCACCTGCTTGGATCCTCCACTTTTTTCAAAGGGGGTAGTCCACAAAAAATCTCAAAAAATTTAAAACCCCAAATTCTTTTCCCTAGGCATGTTGTGATGCTAGTTAGTCGATAGGTCCATGAAAGGCCCACCTGAGATGTTCAAATGGCCCAGGAATGAAGGTAGTGTGCCTTTCTATAGGTGTTTCGGACGCGAGCTTGGTGTTTTGGTCTTAACAAGAGTTGTGTTTGTCTGATCGGGCCATTTGAGAGCTCGTTGGAAAGCTAACTTCAAGGCCTATGACTTTAACATGGACTTCTCCTGAGAATTCCTCCTCAAAGATGTCCAACAAAATCATTTTCCCACCTTCTTTGATCCTCGACTTTTTTCAAAGGGGTTAGTCCACAAAAAATCTCAAAATCTCAAAAAAATTTAAAACCCCAAATTCTTTTCCTTAGGCATGTTGTGATGCTAGTTAGTCGATAGGTCCATGAAAGGCCCACCTGAGATGTTCAAATGGCCCAGGAATGAAGGTAGTGTGCCTTTCTATAGGTGTTTCGGACGCGAGCTTGGTATTTTGGTCTTAACAAGAGTTGTGTTTGTCTGATCGGGCCATTTGAGAGCTCGTTGGAAAGCTAACTTCAAGGCCTATGACTTTAACAAGGACTTCTCCTGAGAATTCCTCCTCAAAGATGTCCAAAAAAATCATTTTCCCACCTGCTTGGATCCTCAACTTTTTTCAAAGGGGGTAGTCCACAAAAAATCTCAAAAAATTTAAAACCCAAATTCTTTTCCCTAGGCATGTTGTGATGCTAGTTAGTCGATAGGTCCATGAAAGGCCCACCTGAGATGTTCAAATGGCCCAGGAATGAAGGTAGTGTGCCTTTCTATAGGTGTTTCGGACGCGAGCTTGGTATTTTGGTCTTAACAAGAGTTGTGTTTGTCTGATCGGGCCATTTGAGAGCTCGTTGGAAAGCTAACTTCAAGGCCTATGACTTTAACAGGGACTTCTCCTGAGAATTCCTTCTCAAAGATGTCCAAAAAAATCATTTTCCCACCTGCTTGGATCCTCAACATTTTTCAAAGGGGGTAGTCCATAATAAATCTCAAAAAATTTAAACACCCAAATTCTTTTCCCTAGGCTTGTTGTGATGCTAGTTAGTCGATAGGTCCATGAAAGGCCCACCTGAGATGTTCAAATGGCCCAGGAATGAAGGTAGTGTGCCTTTCTATAGGTGTTTCGGACGCGAGCTTGGTATTTTGGTCTTAACAAGAGTTGTGTTTGTCTGATCGGGCCATTTGAGAGCTCGTTGGAAAGCTAACTTCAAGGCCTATGACTTTAACATGGACATCTCTTGAGAATTCCTCCTCAAAGATGTCCAAAAAAATCATTTTCCCACCTGCTTGGATCCTCGACTTTTTTCAAAGGGGTTAGTCCACAAAAAATCTCTAAATCTCAAAAAATTTAAAACCCCAAATTCTTTTCCCTAGGCATGTTGTGATGCTAGTTAGTCGATAGGTCCATGAAAGGCCCACCTGAGATGTTCAAATGGCCCAGGAATGAAGGTAGTGTGCCTTTCTATAGGTGTTTCGGACGCGAGCTTGGTATTTTGGTCTTAACAAGAGTTGTGTTTGTCTGATCGGGCCATTTGAGAGCTCGTTGGAAAGCTAACTTCAAGGCCTATGACTTTAACAAGGACTTCTCCTAAGAATTCCTCCTCAAAGATGTCCAAAAAAATCATTTTCCCACCTGCTTGGATCCTCAACTTTTTTCAAAGGGGGTAGACCACAAAAAATCTCAAAAAATTTAAAACCCCAAATTCTTTTCCCTAGGCATGTTGTGATGCTAGTTAGTCGATAGGTCCATGAAAGGCCCACCTGAGATGTTCAAATGGCCCAGGAATGAAGGTAGTGTGCCTTTCTATAGGTGTTTCGGACGCGAGCTTGGTATTTTGGTCTTAACAAGAGTTGTGTTTGTCTGATCGGGCCATTTGAGAGCTTGTTGGAAAGCTAACTTCAAGGCCTATGACTTTAACAGGGACTTCTCCTGAGAATTCCTCCTCAAACATGTCCAAAAAAATCATTTCCCACCTGCTTGGATCCTCCACTTTTTTCAAAGAGGGTAGTCCACAAAAAATCTCAAAAAATTTAAAACCCCAAATTCTTTTCCCTAGGCATGTTGTGATGCTAGTTAGTCGATAGGTCCATGAAAGGCCCACCTGAGATGTTCAAATGGCCCAGGAATGAAGGTAGTGTGCCTTTCTATAGGTGTTTCGGACGCGAGCTTGGTATTTTGGTCTTAACAAGAGTTGTGTTTGTCTGATCGGGCCATTTGAGAGCTCGTTGGAAAGCTAACTTCAAGGCCTATGACTTTAACATGGACTTCTCTTGAGAATTCCTCCTCAAAGATGTCCAAAAAAATCATTTTCCCACCTGCTTGGATCCTCGACTTTTTTCAAAGGGGTTAGTCCACAAAAAATCTCTAAATCTCAAAAAATTTAAAACCCCAAATTCTTTTCCCTAGGCATGTTGTGATGCTAGTTAGTCGATAGGTCCATGAAAGGCCCACCTGAGATGTTCAAATGGCCCAGGAATGAAGGTAGTGTGCCTTTCTATAGGTGTTTCGGACGCGAGCTTGGTATTTTGGTCTTAACAAGAGTTGTGTTTGTCTGATCGGGCCATTTGAGAGCTCGTTGGAAAGCTAACTTCAAGGCCTATGACTTTAACAAGGACTTCTCCTAAGAATTCCTCCTCAAAGATGTCCAAAAAAATCATTTTCCCACCTGCTTGGATCCTCAACTTTTTTCAAAGGGGGTAGACCACAAAAAATCTCAAAAAATTTAAAACCCCAAATTCTTTTCCCTAGGCATGTTGTGATGCTAGTTAGTCGATAGGTCCATGAAAGGCCCACCTGAGATGTTCAAATGGCCCAGGAATGAAGGTAGTGTGCCTTTCTATAGGTGTTTCGGACGCGAGCTTGGTATTTTGGTCTTAACAAGAGTTGTGTTTGTCTGATCGGGCCATTTGAGAGCTTGTTGGAAAGCTAACTTCAAGGCCTATGACTTTAACAGGGACTTCTCCTGAGAATTCCTCCTCAAACATGTCCAAAAAAATCATTTCCCACCTGCTTGGATCCTCCACTTTTTTCAAAGAGGGTAGTCCACAAAAAATCTCAAAAAATTTAAAACCCCAAATTCTTTTCCCTAGGCATGTTGTGATGCTAGTTAGTCGATAGGTCCATGAAAGGCCCACCTGAGATGTTCAAATGGCCCAGGAATGAAGGTAGTGTGCCTTTCTATAGGTGTTTCGGACGCGAGCTTGGTATTTTGGTCTTAACAAGAGTTGTGTTTTTCTGATCGGGCCATTTGAGAGCTCGTTGGAAAGCTAACTTCAAGGCCTATGACTTTAACATGGACTTCTCTTGAGAATTCCTCCTCAAAGATGTCCAAAAAAATCATTTTCCCACCTGCTTGGATCCTCGACTTTTTTCAAAGGGGTTAGTCCACAAAAAATCTCTAAATCTCAAAAAATTTAAAACCCCAAATTCTTTTCCCAAGGCATGTTGTGATGCTAGTTAGTCGATAGGTCCATGAAAGGCCCACCTGAGATGTTCAAATGGCCCAGGAATGAAGGTAGTGTGCCTTTCTATAGGTGTTTCGGACGCGAGCTTGGTATTTTGGTCTTAACAAGAGTTGTGTTTGTCTGATCGGGCCATTTGAGAGCTCGTTGGAAAGCTAACTTCAAGGCCTATGACTTTAACAAGGACTTCTCCTAAGAATTCCTCCTCAAAGATGTCCAAAAAAATCATTTTCCCACCTGCTTGGATCCTCAACTTTTTTCAAAGGGGGTAGACCACAAAAAATCTCAAAAAATTTAAAACCCCAAATTCTTTTCCCTAGGCATGTTGTGATGCTAGTTAGTCGATAGGTCCATGAAAGGCCCACCTGAGATGTTCAAATGGCCCAGGAATGAAGGTAGTGTGCCTTTCTATAGGTGTTTCGGACGCGAGCTTGGTATTTTGGTCTTAACAAGAGTTGTGTTTGTCTGATCGGGCCATTTGAGAGCTTGTTGGAAAGCTAACTTCAAGGCCTATGACTTTAACAGGGACTTCTCCTGAGAATTCCTCCTCAAACATGTCCAAAAAAATCATTTCCCACCTGCTTGGATCCTCCACTTTTTTCAAAGAGGGTAGTCCACAAAAAATCTCAAAAAATTTAAAACCCCAAATTCTTTTCCCTAGGCATGTTGTGATGCTAGTTAGTCGATAGGTCCATGAAAGGCCCACCTGAGATGTTCAAATGGCCCAGGAATGAAGGTAGTGTGCCTTTCTATAGGTGTTTCGGACGCGAGCTTGGTATTTTGGTCTTAACAAGAGTTGTGTTTGTCTGATCGGGCCATTTGAGAGCTCGTTGGAAAGCTAACTTCAAGGCCTATGACTTTAACATGGACTTCTCCTGAGAATTCCTCCTCAAAGATGTCCAACAAAATCATTTTCCCACCTGCTTTGATCCACGACTTTTTTCAAAGGGGTTAGTCCACAAAAAATCTCAAAATCTCAAAAAAATTTAAAACCCCAAATTCTTTTCCTTAGGCATGTTGTGATGCTAGTTAGTCGATAGGTCCATGAAAGGCCCACCTGAGATGTTCAAATGGCCCAGGAATGAAGGTAGTGTGCCTTTCTATAGGTGTTTCGGACGCGAGCTTGGTATTTTGGTCTTAACAAGAGTTGTGTTTGTCTGATCGGGCCATTTGAGAGCTCGTTGGAAAGCTAACTTCAAGGCCTATGACTTTAACAAGGACTTCTCCTGAGAATTCCTCCTCAAAGATGTCCAAAAAAATCATTTTCCCACCTGCTTGGATCCTCAACTTTTTTCAAAGGGGGTAGTCCACAAAAAATCTCAAAAAATTTAAAACCCAAATTCTTTTCCCTAGGCATGTTGTGATGCTAGTTAGTCGATAGGTCCATGAAAGGCCCACCTGAGATGTTCAAATGGCCCAGGAATGAAGGTAGTGTGCCTTTCTATAGGTGTTTCGGACGCGAGCTTGGTATTTTGGTCTTAACAAGAGTTGTGTTTGTCTGATCGGGCCATTTGAGAGCTCGTTGGAAAGCTAACTTCAAGGCCTATGACTTTAACATGGACTTCTCTTGAGAATTCCTCCTCAAAGATGTCCAAAAAAATCATTTTCCCACCTGCTTGGATCCTCGACTTTTTTCAAAGGGGTTAGTCCACAAAAAATCTCTAAATCTCAAAAAATTTAAAACCCCAAATTCTTTTCCCTAGGCATGTTGTGATGCTAGTTAGTCGATAGGTCCATGAAAGGCCCACCTGAGATGTTCAAATGGCCCAGGAATGAAGGTAGTGTGCCTTTCTATAGGTGTTTCGGACGCGAGCTTGGTATTTTGGTCTTAACAAGAGTTGTGTTTGTCTGATCGGGCCATTTGAGAGCTCGTTGGAAAGCTAACTTCAAGGCCTATGACTTTAACAAGGACTTCTCCTAAGAATTCCTCCTCAAAGATGTCCAAAAAAATCATTTTCCCACCTGCTTGGATCCTCAACTTTTTTCAAAGGGGGTAGACCACAAAAAATCTCAAAAAATTTAAAACCCCAAATTCTTTTCCCTAGGCATGTTGTGATGCTAGTTAGTCGATAGGTCCATGAAAGGCCCACCTGAGATGTTCAAATGGCCCAGGAATGAAGGTAGTGTGCCTTTCTATAGGTGTTTCGGACGCGAGCTTGGTATTTTGGTCTTAACAAGAGTTGTGTTTGTCTGATCGGGCCATTTGAGAGCTCATTGGAA
The DNA here is from genome assembly GCA_963922045.1 of Persicaria maculosa. Lineage (NCBI taxonomy): Eukaryota > Viridiplantae > Streptophyta > Magnoliopsida > Caryophyllales > Polygonaceae > Persicaria > Persicaria maculosa. Next base: position 73,008,456 of record OY998260.1, read on the forward strand.
AGCTAACTTCAAGGCCTATGACTTTAACATGGACTTCTCCTGAGAATTCCTCCTCAAAGATGTCCAACAAAATCATTTTCCCACCTGCTTTGATCCTCGACTTTTTTCAAAGGGGTTAGTCCACAAAAAATCTCAAAATCTCAAAAAAATTTAAAACCCCAAATTCTTTTCCTTAGGCATGTTCTGATGGTAGTTAGTCGATAGGTCCATGAAAGGCCCACCTGAGATGTTCAAATGTCCCAGGAATGAAGGTAGTGTGCCTTTCTATAGGTGTTTCGGACGCGAGCTTGGTATTTTGGTCTTAACAAGAGTTGTGTTTGTCTGATCGGGCCATTTGAGAGCTCGTTGGAAAGCTAACTTCAAGGCCTATGACTTTAACATGGACTTCTCCTGAGAATTCCTCCTCAAAGATGTCCAAAAAAATCATTTTCCCACCTGCTTTGATCCTCGACTTTTTTCAAAGGGGTTAGTCCACAAAAAATCTCAAAATCTCAAAAAAATTTAAAACCCCAAATTCTTTTCCTTCGGCATGTTGTGATGCTAGTTAGTCGATAGGTCCATGAAAGGCCCACCTGAGATGTTCAAATGGCCCAGGAATGAAGGTAGTGTTCCTTTCTATAGGTGTTTCGGACGCGAGCTTGGTATTTTGGTCTTAACAAGAGTTGTGTTTGTCTGATCGGGCCATTTGAGAGCTCGTTGGAAAGCTAACTTCTAGGCCTATGACTTTAACAAGGACTTCTCCTGAGAATCCCTCCTCAAAGATGTCCAAAAAAATCATTTTCCCACCTGCTTGGATCCTCAACTTTTTTCAAAGGGGGTAGTCCACAAAAAATCTCAAAAAATTTAAAACCCCAAATTCTTTTCCCTAGGCATGTTGTGATGCTAGTTAGTCGATAGGTCCATGAAAGGCCCACCTGAGATGTTCAAATGGCCCGGAATGAAGGTAGTGTGCCTTTCTATAGGTGTTTCGGACGCGAGCTTGGTATTTTGGTCTTAACAAGAGTTGTGTTTGTCTGATCGGGCCATTTGAGAGCTCGTTGGAAAGCTAACTTCAAGGCCTATGACTTTAACCTGGACTTCTCCTGAGAATTCCTCCTCAAAGATGTCCAAAAAAATCATTTTCCCACCTGCTTGGATCCTCCACTTTTTTCAAAGTGGGTAGTCCACAAAAAATCTCAAAAAATTTAAAACCCCAAATTCTTTTCCCTAGGCATGTTGTGATGCTAGTTAGTCGATAGGTCCATGAAAGGCCCACCTGAGATGTTCAAATGGCCCAGGAATGAAGGTAGTGTGCCTTTCTATAGGTGTTTCGGACGCGAACTTGGTATTTTGGTCTTAACAAGAGTTGTGTTTGTCTGATCGGGCCATTTGAGAGCTCGTTGGAAAGCTAACTTCAAGGCCTATGACTTTAACAAGGACTTCTCCTGAGAATTCCTCCTCAAAGACGTCCAAAAAAATCATTTTCCCACCTGATTGGATTCTCATCTTTTTTCAAAGGGGGTAGTCCACAAAAAATCTCAAAAAATTTAAAACCCCAAATTCTTTTCCCTAGGCATGTTGTGATGCTAGTTAGTCGATAGGTCCATTAAAAGGCCCACCTGAGATGTTCAAATGGCCCAGGAATGAAGGTAGTGTGCCTTTCTATAGGTGTTTCGGACGCGAGCTTGGTATTTTGGTCTTAACAAGAGTTGTGTTTGTCTGATCGGACCATTTGAGAGCTCGTTGGAAAGCTAACTTCAAGGCCTATGACTTTAACATGGACTTCTCCTTAGAATTCCTCCTCAAAGATGTCCAAAAAAGTCATTTTCCCACCTGCTTGGATCCTCGACTTTTTTCAAAGGGGTTAGTCCACAAAAAATCTCAAAATCTCAAAATATTTAAAACCCCAAATTCTTTTACCTAGGCATGTTGTGATGCTAGTTAGTCGATAGGTCCATAAAAGGCCCACCTGAGATGTTCAAATGGCCCAGGAATGAAGGTAGTGTGCCTTTCTATAGGTGTCTCGGACGCGAGCTTGGTATTTTGGTCTTAACAAGAGTTGTGTTTGTCTGATCGGGCCATTTGAGAGCTCGTTGGAAAGCTAACTTCAAGGCCTATGACTTTAACAAGGACTTCTCAAGAGAATTCCTCCTCAAAGATGTCCAAAAAAATCATTTTCCCACCTGCTTGGATCCTCAACTTTTTTCAAAGGGGGTAGTCCACAAAAAATCTCAAAAAATTTAAAACCCCAAATTCTTTTCCCTAGGCATGTTGTGATGCTAGTTAGTCGATAGGTCCATGAAAGGCCTACCTGAGATGTTCAAATGGCCCAGGAATGAAGGTAGTGTGCGTTTCTATAGGTGTTTCGGACGCGAGCTTGGTATTTTGGTCTTAACAAGAGTTGTGTTTGTCTGATCGGGCCATTTGAGAGCTCGTTGGAAAGCTAACTTCAAGGCCTATGACTTTAACAAGGACTTCTCCTGAGAATTCCTCCTCAAAGATGTCCAAAAAAATTATTTTCCCACCTGCTTGGATCCTCAACTTTTTTCAAAGGGGGTAGTCCACAAAAAATCTCAAAAAATTTAAAACCCCAAATTCTTTTACCTAGGCATGTTGTGATGCTAGTTAGTCGATAGGTCCATGAAAGGCCCACCTGAGATGTTCAAATGGCTCAGGAATGAAGGTAGTGTGCCTTTCTATAGGTGTTTCGGACGCGAGCTTGGTATTTTGGTCTTAACAAGAGTTGTGTTTGTCTGATCGGGCCATTTGAGAGCTTGTTGGAAAGCTAACTTCAAGGCCTATGACTTTAACAAGGACTTCTCCTGAGAATTCCTCCTCAAAGATGTCCAAAAAAATCATTTTCCCACCTGCTTGGATCCTCCACTTTTTTCAAAGTGGGTAGTCCACAAATAATCTCAAAAAATTTAAAACCCCAAATTCTTTTCCCTAGGCATGTTGTGATGCTAGTTAGTCGATAGGTCCATGAAAGGCCCACCTGAGATTTTCAAATGGCCCAGGAATGAAGGTAGTGTGCCTTTCTATAGGTGTTTCGGACGCGAGCTTGGTATTTTGGTCTTAACAAGAGTTGAGTTTGTCTGATCGGGCCATTTGAGAGCTCGTTGGAAAGCTAACTTCAAGGCCTATGACTTTAACATGGACTTCTCCTGAGAATTCCTCCTCAAAGATGTCCAAAAAAATCATTTTCCCACCTGCTTGGATCCTCCACTTTTTTCAAAGTGGGTAGTCCACAAAAAATCTCAAAAAATTTAAAACCCCAAATTCTTTTCCCTAGGCATGTTGTGATGCTAGTTAGTCGATAGGTCCATGAAAGGCCCACCTGAGATGTTCAAATGGCCCAGGAATGAAGGTAGTGTGCCTTTCTATAGGTGTTTCGGACGCGAGCTTGGTATTTTGGTCTTAACAAGAGTTGTGTTTGTCTGATCGGGCCATTTGAGAGCTCGTTGGAAAGCTAACTTCAAGGCCTATGACTTTAACAAGGACTTCTCCTGAGAATTCCTCCTCAAAGATGTCGAAAAAAATAATTTTCCCACCTGATTGGATTCTCAACTTTTTTCAAAGGGGGTAGTCCACAAAAAATCTCAAAAAATTTAAAACCCCAAATTCTTTTTCCTAGGCATGTTGTGATGCTAGTTAGTCGATTGGTCCATTAAAAGGCCCACCTGAGATGTTCAAATGGCCCAGGAATGAAGGTAGTGTGCCTTTCTATAGGTGTTTCGGACGCGAGCTTGGTATTTTGGTCTTAACAAGAGTTGTGTTTGTCTGATCGGGCCATTTGAGAGCTCGTTGGAAAGCTAACTTCAAGGCCTATGACTTTAACATGGACTTCTCTTGAGAATTCCTCCTCAAAGATGTCCAAAAAAGTCATTTTCCCACCTGCTTGGATCCTCGACTTTTTTCAAAGGGGTTAGTCCACAAAAAATCTCAAAATCTCAAAAAATTTAAAACCCCAAATTCTTTTACCTAGGCATGTTGTGATGCTAGTTAGTCGATAGGTCCATAAAAGGCCCACCTGAGATGTTCAAATGGCCCAGGAATGTAGGTAGTGTGCCTTTCTATAGGTGTTTCGGACGCGAGCTTGGTATTTTGGTCTTAACAAGAGTTGTGTTTGTCTGATCGGGCCATTTGAGAGCTCGTTGGAAAGCTAACTTCAAGGCCTATGACTTTAACAAGGACTTCTCCTGAGAATTCCTCCTCAAAGTTGTCCAAAAAAATCATTTTCCCACCTGCTTGGATCCTCAACTTTTTTCAAAGGGGGTAGTCCACAAAAAATCTCAAAAAATTTAAAACCCAAATTCTTTTCCCTAGGCATGTTGTGATGCTAGTTAGTGACTGATAGGTCCATGAAAGGCCCACCTGAGATGTTCAAATGTCCCAGGAATGAAGGTAGTGTACCTTTCTATAGGTGTTTCGGACGCGAGCTTGGTATTTTGGTCTTAACAAGAGTTGTGTTTGTCTGATCGGGCCATTTGAGAGCTCGTTGGAAAGCTAACTTCAAGGCCTATGACTTTAACAAGGAATTCTCCTAAGAATTCCACCTCAAAGATGTCCAAAAAAATCATTTTCCCACCTGCTTGGATCCTCGACTTTTTTCAAAGGGGTTAGTCCACAAAAAATCTCTAAATCTCAAAAAATTTAAAACCCCAAATTCTTTTCCCTAGGCATGTTGTGATGCTAGTTAGTCGATAGGTCCATGAAAGGCCCAACTGAGATGTTCAAATGGCCCAGGAATGAAGGTAGTGTGCCTTTCTATAGGTGTTTCGGACGCGAGCTTGGTATTTTGGTCTTAACAAGAGTTGTGTTTGTCTGATCGGGCCATTTGAGAGCTCGTTGGAAAGCTAACTTCAAGGCCTATGACTTTAACAAGGACTTCTCCTAAGAATTCCTCCTCAAAGATGTCCAAAAAAATCATTTTCCCACCTGATTGGATTCTCAACTTTTTTCAAAGGGGGTAGTCCACAAAAAATCTCAAAAAATTTAAAACCCCAAATTCTTTTCCCTAGGCATGTTGTGATGCTAGTTAGTCGATAGGTCCATTAAAAGGCCCACCTGAGATGTTCAAATGGCCCAGGAATGAAGGTAGTGTGCCTTTCTATAGGTGTTTCGGACGCGAGCTTGGTATTTTGGTCTTAACAAGAGTTGTGTTTGTCTGATCGGGCCATTTGAGAGCTCGTTGGAAAGCTAACTTCAAGGCCTATGACTTTAAGATGGACTTCTCCTGAGAATTCCTCGTCAAAGATGTCCAAAAAAGTCATTTTCCCACCTGCTTGGATCCTCGCCTTTTTTCAAAGGGGTTAGTCCACAAAAAATCTCAAAATCTCAAAAAATTTAAAACCCCAAATTCTTTTACCTAGGCATGTTGTGATGCTAGTTAGTCGATAGGTCCATAAAAGGCCCACCTGAGATGTTCAAATGGCCCAGGAATGAAGGTAGTGTGCCTTTCTATAGGTGTTTCGGACGCGAGCTTGGTATTTTGGTCTTAACAAGAGTTGTGTTTGTCTGATCGAGCCATTTGAGAGCTCGTTGGAAAGCTAACTTCAAGGCCTATGACTTTATCAAGGACTTCTCCTGAGAATTCCTCCTCAAAGTTGTCCAAAAAAATCATTTTCCCACCTGCTTGGATCCTCAACTTTTTTCAAAGGGGGTAGTCCACAAAAAATCTCAAAAAATTTAAAACCCAAATTCTTTTCCCTAGGCATGTTGTGATGCTAGTTAGTCGATAGGTCCATGAAAGGCCCACCTGAGATGTTCAAATGGCCCAGGAATGAAGGTAGTGTGCCTTTCTATAGGTGTTTCGGACGCGAGCTTGGTATTTTGGTCTTAACAAGAGTTGTGTTTGTCTGATCGGGCCATTTGAGAGCTCGTTGGAAAGCTAACTTCAAGGCCTATGACTTTAACATGGACTTCTCCTGAGAATTCCTCCTCAAAGATGTCCAAAAAAATCATTTTCCCACCTGCTTGGATCCTCCACTTTTTTCAAAGTGGGTAGTCCACAAAAAATCTCAAAAAATTTAAAACCCCAAATTCTTTTCCCTAGGCATGTTGTGATGCTAGTTAGTCGATAGGTCCATGAAAGGCCCACCTGAGATGTTCAAATGGCCCAGGAATGAAGGTAGTGTGCCTTTCTATAGGTGTTTCGGACGCGAGCTTGGTATTTTGGTCTTAACAAGAGTTGTGTTTGTCTGATCGGGCCATTTGAGAGCTCGTTGGAAAGCTAACTTCAAGGCCTATGACTTTAACAAGGACTTCTCCTGAGAATTCCTCCTCAAAGATGTCGAAAAAAATAATTTTCCCACCTGATTGGATTCTCAACTTTTTTCAAAGGGGGTAGTCCACAAAAAATCTCAAAAAATTTAAAACCCCAAATTCTTTTTCCTAGGCATGTTGTGATGCTAGTTAGTCGATTGGTCCATTAAAAGGCCCACCTGAGATGTTCAAATGGCCCAGGAATGAAGGTAGTGTGCCTTTCTATAGGTGTTTCGGACGCGAGCTTGGTATTTTGGTCTTAACAAGAGTTGTGTTTGTCTGATCGGGCCATTTGAGAGCTCGTTGGAAAGCTAACTTCAAGGCCTATGACTTTAACATGGACTTCTCTTGAGAATTCCTCCTCAAAGATGTCCAAAAAAGTCATTTTCCCACCTGCTTGGATCCTCGACTTTTTTCAAAGGGGTTAGTCCACAAAAAATCTCAAAATCTCAAAAAATTTAAAACCCCAAATTCTTTTACCTAGGCATGTTGTGATGCTAGTTAGTCGATAGGTCCATAAAAGGCCCACCTGAGATGTTCAAATGGCCCAGGAATGTAGGTAGTGTGCCTTTCTATAGGTGTTTCGGACGCGAGCTTGGTATTTTGGTCTTAACAAGAGTTGTGTTTGTCTGATCGGGCCATTTGAGAGCTCGTTGGAAAGCTAACTTCAAGGCCTATGACTTTAACAAGGACTTCTCCTGAGAATTCCTCCTCAAAGTTGTCCAAAAAAATCATTTTCCCACCTGCTTGGATCCTCAACTTTTTTCAAAGGGGGTAGTCCACAAAAAATCTCAAAAAATTTAAAACCCAAATTCTTTTCCCTAGGCATGTTGTGATGCTAGTTAGTGACTGATAGGTCCATGAAAGGCCCACCTGAGATGTTCAAATGTCCCAGGAATGAAGGTAGTGTACCTTTCTATAGGTGTTTCGGACGCGAGCTTGGTATTTTGGTCTTAACAAGAGTTGTGTTTGTCTGATCGGGCCATTTGAGAGCTCGTTGGAAAGCTAACTTCAAGGCCTATGACTTTAACAAGGAATTCTCCTAAGAATTCCACCTCAAAGATGTCCAAAAAAATCATTTTCCCACCTGCTTGGATCCTCGACTTTTTTCAAAGGGGTTAGTCCACAAAAAATCTCTAAATCTCAAAAAATTTAAAACCCCAAATTCTTTTCCCTAGGCATGTTGTGATGCTAGTTAGTCGATAGGTCCATGAAAGGCCCAACTGAGATGTTCAAATGGCCCAGGAATGAAGGTAGTGTGCCTTTCTATAGGTGTTTCGGACGCGAGCTTGGTATTTTGGTCTTAACAAGAGTTGTGTTTGTCTGATCGGGCCATTTGAGAGCTCGTTGGAAAGCTAACTTCAAGGCCTATGACTTTAACAAGGACTTCTCCTAAGAATTCCTCCTCAAAGATGTCCAAAAAAATCATTTTCCCACCTGATTGGATTCTCAACTTTTTTCAAAGGGGGTAGTCCACAAAAAATCTCAAAAAATTTAAAACCCCAAATTCTTTTCCCTAGGCATGTTGTGATGCTAGTTAGTCGATAGGTCCATTAAAAGGCCCACCTGAGATGTTCAAATGGCCCAGGAATGAAGGTAGTGTGCCTTTCTATAGGTGTTTCGGACGCGAGCTTGGTATTTTGGTCTTAACAAGAGTTGTGTTTGTCTGATCGGGCCATTTGAGAGCTCGTTGGAAAGCTAACTTCAAGGCCTATGACTTTAAGATGGACTTCTCCTGAGAATTCCTCGTCAAAGATGTCCAAAAAAGTCATTTTCCCACCTGCTTGGATCCTCGCCTTTTTTCAAAGGGGTTAGTCCACAAAAAATCTCAAAATCTCAAAAAATTTAAAACCCCAAATTCTTTTACCTAGGCATGTTGTGATGCTAGTTAGTCGATAGGTCCATAAAAGGCCCACCTGAGATGTTCAAATGGCCCAGGAATGAAGGTAGTGTGCCTTTCTATAGGTGTTTCGGACGCGAGCTTGGTATTTTGGTCTTAACAAGAGTTGTGTTTGTCTGATCGAGCCATTTGAGAGCTCGTTGGAAAGCTAACTTCAAGGCCTATGACTTTATCAAGGACTTCTCCTGAGAATTCCTCCTCAAAGTTGTCCAAAAAAATCATTTTCCCACCTGCTTGGATCCTCAACTTTTTTCAAAGGGGGTAGTCCACAAAAAATCTCAAAAAATTTAAAACCCAAATTCTTTTCCCTAGGCATGTTGTGATGCTAGTTAGTCGATAGGTCCATGAAAGGCCCACCTGAGATGTTCAAATGTCCCAGGAATGAAGGTAGTGTGCCTTTCTATAGGTGTTTCGGACGCGAGCTTGGTATTTTGGTCTTAACAAGAGTTGTGTTTGTCTGATCGGGCCATTTGAGAGCTCGTTGGAAAGCTAACTTCAAGGCCTATGACTTTAACAAGGACTTCTCCTAAGAATTCCTCCTCAAAGATGTCCAAAAAAATCATTTTCCCACCTGCTTGGATCCTCAAATTTTTTCAAAGGGGGTAGTCCACAAAAAATCTCAAAAAATTTAAAACCCCAAATTCTTTTCCCTAGGCATGTTGTGATGCTAGTTAGTCGATAGGTCCATGAAAGGCCCACCTGAGATGTTCAAATGGCCCAGGAATGAAGGTAGTTTGCCTTTCTATAGGTGTTTCGGACGCGAGCTTGGTATTTTTGTCTTAACAAGAGTTGTGTTTGTCTGATCGGGCCATTTGAGAGCTCGTTGGAAAGCTAACTTCAAGGCCTATGACTTTATCAAGGACTTCTCCTGAGAATTCCTCCTCAAAGTTGTCCAAAAAAATCATTTTCCCACCTGCTTGGATCCTCGACTTTTTTCAAAGGGGTTAGTCCACAAAAAATCTCAAAATCTCAAAAAATTTAAAACCCCAAATTCTTTTACCTAGGCATGTTGTGATGCTAGTTAGTCGATAGGTCCATAAAAGGCCCACCTGATATGTTCAAATGGCCCAGGAATGAAGGTAGTGTGCCTTTCTATAGGTGTTTCGGACGCGAGCTTGGTATTTTGGTCTTAACAAGAGTTGTGTTTGTCTGATCGGGCCATTTGAGAGCTCGTTGGAAAGCTAACTTCAAGGCCTATGACTTTAACAAGGACTTCTCCTGAGAATTCCTCCTCAAAGATGTCCAAAAAAATCATTTTACCACCTGCTTGGATCCTCAACTTTTTTCAAAGGGGGTAGTCCACAAAAAATCTCAAAAAATTTAAAACCCAAATTCTTTTCCCTAGGCATGTTGTGATGCTAGTTAGTCGATAGGTCCATGAAAGGCCCACCTGAGATGTTCAAATGTCCCAGGAATGAAGGTAGTGTGCCTTTCTATAGGTGTTTCGGACGCGAGCTTGGTATTTTGGTCTTAACAAGAGTTGTGTTTGTCTGATCGGGCCATTTGAGAGCTCGTTGGAAAGCTAACTTCAAGGCCTATGACTTTAACAAGGACTTCTCCTATGAATTCCTCCTCAAAGATGTCCAAAAAAATCATTTTCCCACCTGCTTGGATCCTCAAATTTTTTCAAAGGGGGTAGTCCACAAAAAATCTCAAAAAATTTAAAACCCCAAATTCTTTTCCCTAGGCATGTTGTGATGCTAGTTAGTCGATAGGTCCATGAAAGGCCCACCTGAGATGTTCAAATGGCCCAGGAATGAAGGTAGTGTGCCTTTCTATAGGTGTTTCGGACGCGAGCTTGGTATTTTGGTCTTAACAAGAGTTGTGTTTGTCTGATCGGGCCATTTGAGAGCTTGTTGGAAAGCTAACTTCAAGGCCTATGACTTTAACAGGGACTTCTCCTGAGAATTCCTCCTCAAAGATGTCCAAAAAAATCATTTTCCCACCTGCTTGGATCCTCCACTTTTTTCAAAGTGGGTAGTCCACAAAAAATCTCAAAAAATTTAAAACCCCAAATTCTTTTCCCTAGGCATGTTGTGATGCTAGTTAGTCGATAGGTCCATGAAAGGCCCACCTGAGATGTTCAAATGGCCCAGGAATGAAGGTAGTGTGCCTTTCTATAGGTGTTTCGGACGCGAGCTTGGTATTTTGGTCTTAACAAGAGTTGTGTTTGTCTGATCGGGCCATTTGAGAGCTCGTTGGAAAGCTAACTTCAAGGCCTATGACTTTAACATGGACTTCTCCTGAGAATTCCTCCTCAAAGATGTCCAAAAAATCATTTTCCCACCTGCTTGGATCCTCCACTTTTTTCAAAGTGGGTAGTCCACAAAAAATCTCAAAAAATTTAAAACCCCAAATTCTTTTCCTTCGGCATGTTGTGATGCTAGTTAGTCGATAGGTCCATGAAAGGCCCACCTGAGATGTTCAAATGGCCCAGGAATGAAGGTAGTTTGCCTTTCTATAGGTGTTTCGGACGCGAGCTTGGTATTTTGGTCTTAACAAGAGTTGTGTTTGTCTGATCGGGCCATTTGAGAGCTCGTTGGAAAGCTAACTTCAAGGCCTATGATAACATGGACTTCTCCTGAGAATTCCTCCTCAAAGATGTCCAAAAAAGTCATTTTCCCACCTGCTTGGATCCTCGACTTTTTTCAAAGGGGTTAGTCCACAAAAAATCTCAAAATCTCAAAAAATTTAAAACCCCAAATTCTTTTACCTAGGCATGTTGTGATGCTAGTTAGTCGATAGGTCCATAAAAGGCCCACCTGAGATGTTCAAATGGCCCAGGAATGAAGGTAGTGTGCCTTTCTATAGGTGTTTCGGACGCGAGCTTGGTATTTTGGTCTTAACAAGAGTTGTGTTTGTCTGATCGGGCCATTTGAGAGCTCGTTGGAAAGCTAACTTCAAGGCCTATGACTTTAACAAGGACTTCTCCTGAGAATTCCTCCTCAAAGATGTCCAAAAAAATCATTTTCCCACCTGCTTGGATCCTCAACTTTTTTCAAAGGGGGTAGTCCACAAAAAATCTCAAAAAATTTAAAACCCAAATTCTTTTCCCTAGGCATGTTGTGATGCTAGTTAGTCGATAGGTCCATGAAAGGCCCACCTGAGATGTTCAAATGTCCCAGGAATGAAGGTAGTGTGCCTTTCTATAGGTGTTTCGGACGCGAGCTTGGTATTTTGGTCTTAACAAGAGTTGTGTTTGTCTGATCGGGCCATTTGAGAGCTCGTTGGAAAGCTAACTTCAAGGCCTATGACTTTAACAAGGACTTCTCCTAAGAATTCCTCCTCAAAGATGTCCAAAAAAATCATTTTCCCACCTGCTTGGATCCTCAAATTTTTTCAAAGGGGGTAGTCCACAAAAAATCTCAAAAAATTTAAAACCCCAAATTCTTTTCCCTAGGCATGTTGTGATGCTTGTTAGTCGATAGGTCCATGAAAGGCCCACCTGAGATGTTCAAATGGCCCAGGAATGAAGTTAGTTTGCCTTTCTATAGGTGTTTCGGACGCGAGCTTGGTATTTTTGTCTTAACAAGAGTTGTGTTTGTCTGATCCGGCCATTTGAGAGCTCGTTGGAAAGCTAACTTCAAGGCCTATGACTTTAACAAGGACTTCTCATGAGAATTCCTCCTCAAAGATGTCCAAAAAAATCATTTTCCCACCTGCTTGGATCCTCAACTTTTTTCAAAGGGGGTAGTCCACAAAAAATCTCAAAAAATTTAAAACCCCAAATTCTTTTCCCTAGGCATGTTGTGATGCTAGTTAGTTGATAGGTCCATGAAAGGCCTACCTGAGATGTTCAAATGGCCCAGGAATGAAGGTAGTGTGCGTTTCTATAGGTGTTTCGGACGCGAGCTTGGTATTTTGGTCTTAACAAGAGTTGTGTTTGTCTGATCGGGCCATTTGAGAGCTCGTTGGAAAGCTAACTTCAAGGCCTATGACTTTAACAAGGACTTCTCCTGAGAATTCCTCCTCAAAGATGTCCAAAAAAATTATTTTCCCACCTGCTTGGATCCTCAACTTTTTTCAAAGGGGGTAGTCCACAAAAAATCTCAAAAAATTTAAAACCACAAATTCTTTTACCTAGGCATGTTGTGATGCTAGTTAGTCGATAGGTCCATGAAAGGCCCACCTGAGATGTTCAAATGGCCCAGGAATGAAGGTAGTGTGCGTTTCTATAGGTGTTTCGGACGCGAGCTTGGTATTTTGGTCTTAACAACAGTTGTGTTTGTCTGATCGGGCCATTTGAGAGCTCGTTGGAAAGCTAACTTCAAGGCCTATGACTTTAACAAGGACTTCTCCTAAGAATTCCTCCTCAAAGATGTCCAAAAAAATCATTTTCCCACCTGCTTGGATCCTCAAATTTTTTCAAAGGGGGTAGTCCACAAAAAATCTCAAAAAATTTAAAACCCCAAATTCTTTTCCCTAGGCATGTTGTGATGCTAGTTAGTCGATAGGTCCATGAAAGGCCCACCTGAGATGTTCAAATGGCCCAGGAATGAAGGTAGTTTGCCTTTCTATAGGTGTTTCGGACGCGAGCTTGGTATTTTTGTCTTAACAAGAGTTGTGTTTGTCTGATCGGGCCATTTGAGAGCTCGTTGGAAAGCTAACTTTAAGGCCTATGACTTTAACAAGGACTTCTCATGAGAATTCCTCCTCAAAGATGTCCAAAAAAATCATTTTCCCACCTGCTTGGATCCTCAACTTTTTTCAAAGGGGGTAGTCCACAAAAAATCTCAAAAAATTTAAAACCCCAAATTCTTTTACCTAGGCATGTTGTGATGCTAGTTAGTCGATAGGTCCATAAAAGGCCCACCTGAGATGTTCAAATGGCCCAGGAATGAAGGTAGTGTGCCTTTCTATAGGTGTTTCGGACGCGAGCTTGGTATTTTGGTCTTAACAAGAGTTGTGTTTGTCTGATCGAGCCATTTGAGAGCTCGTTGGAAAGCTAACTTCAAGGCCTATGACTTTATCAAGGACTTCTCCTGAGAATTCCTCCTCAAAGTTGTCCAAAAAAATCATTTTCCCACCTGCTTGGATCCTCAACTTTTTTCAAAGGGGGTAGTCCACAAAAAATCTCAAAAAATTTAAAACCCAAATTCTTTTCCCTAGGCATGTTGTGATGCTAGTTAGTCGATAGGTCCATGAAAGGCCCACCTGAGATGTTCAAATGTCCCAGGAATGAAGGTAGTGTGCCTTTCTATAGGTGTTTCGGACGCGAGCTTGGTATTTTGGTCTTAACAAGAGTTGTGTTTGTCTGATCGGGCCATTTGAGAGCTCGTTGGAAAGCTAACTTCAAGGCCTATGACTTTAACAAGGACTTCTCCTAAGAATTCCTCCTCAAAGATGTCCAAAAAAATCATTTTCCCACCTGCTTGGATCCTCAAATTTTTTCAAAGGGGGTAGTCCACAAAAAATCTCAAAAAATTTAAAACCCCAAATTCTTTTCCCTAGGCATGTTGTGATGCTTGTTAGTCGATAGGTCCATGAAAGGCCCACCTGAGATGTTCAAATGGCCCAGGAATGAAGTTAGTTTGCCTTTCTATAGGTGTTTCGGACGCGAGCTTGGTATTTTTGTCTTAACAAGAGTTGTGTTTGTCTGATCCGGCCATTTGAGAGCTCGTTGGAAAGCTAACTTCAAGGCCTATGACTTTAACAAGGACTTCTCATGAGAATTCCTCCTCAAAGATGTCCAAAAAAATCATTTTCCCACCTGCTTGGATCCTCAACTTTTTTCAAAGGGGGTAGTCCACAAAAAATCTCAAAAAATTTAAAACCCCAAATTCTTTTCCCTAGGCATGTTGTGATGCTAGTTAGTTGATAGGTCCATGAAAGGCCTACCTGAGATGTTCAAATGGCCCAGGAATGAAGGTAGTGTGCGTTTCTATAGGTGTTTCGGACGCGAGCTTGGTATTTTGGTCTTAACAAGAGTTGTGTTTGTCTGATCGGGCCATTTGAGAGCTCGTTGGAAAGCTAACTTCAAGGCCTATGACTTTAACAAGGACTTCTCCTGAGAATTCCTCCTCAAAGATGTCCAAAAAAATTATTTTCCCACCTGCTTGGATCCTCAACTTTTTTCAAAGGGGGTAGTCCACAAAAAATCTCAAAAAATTTAAAACCACAAATTCTTTTACCTAGGCATGTTGTGATGCTAGTTAGTCGATAGGTCCATGAAAGGCCCACCTGAGATGTTCAAATGGCCCAGGAATGAAGGTAGTGTGCGTTTCTATAGGTGTTTCGGACGCGAGCTTGGTATTTTGGTCTTAACAACAGTTGTGTTTGTCTGATCGGGCCATTTGAGAGCTCGTTGGAAAGCTAACTTCAAGGCCTATGACTTTAACAAGGACTTCTCCTAAGAATTCCTCCTCAAAGATGTCCAAAAAAATCATTTTCCCACCTGCTTGGATCCTCAAATTTTTTCAAAGGGGGTAGTCCACAAAAAATCTCAAAAAATTTAAAACCCCAAATTCTTTTCCCTAGGCATGTTGTGATGCTAGTTAGTCGATAGGTCCATGAAAGGCCCACCTGAGATGTTCAAATGGCCCAGGAATGAAGGTAGTTTGCCTTTCTATAGGTGTTTCGGACGCGAGCTTGGTATTTTTGTCTTAACAAGAGTTGTGTTTGTCTGATCGGGCCATTTGAGAGCTCGTTGGAAAGCTAACTTTAAGGCCTATGACTTTAACAAGGACTTCTCATGAGAATTCCTCCTCAAAGATGTCCAAAAAAATCATTTTCCCACCTGCTTGGATCCTCAACTTTTTTCAAAGGGGGTAGTCCACAAAAAATCTCAAAAAATTTAAAACCCCAAATTCTTTTACCTAGGCATGTTGTGATGCTAGTTAGTCGATAGGTCCATAAAAGGCCCACCTGAGATGTTCAAATGGCCCAGGAATGAAGGTAGTGTGCCTTTCTATAGGTGTTTCGGACGCGAGCTTGGTATTTTGGTCTTAACAAGAGTTGTGTTTGTCTGATCGAGCCATTTGAGAGCTCGTTGGAAAGCTAACTTCAAGGCCTATGACTTTATCAAGGACTTCTCCTGAGAATTCCTCCTCAAAGTTGTCCAAAAAAATCATTTTCCCACCTGCTTGGATCCTCAACTTTTTTCAAAGGGGGTAGTCCACAAAAAATCTCAAAAAATTTAAAACCCAAATTCTTTTCCCTAGGCATGTTGTGATGCTAGTTAGTCGATAGGTCCATGAAAGGCCCACCTGAGATGTTCAAATGTCCCAGGAATGAAGGTAGTGTGCCTTTCTATAGGTGTTTCGGACGCGAGCTTGGTATTTTGGTCTTAACAAGAGTTGTGTTTGTCTGATCGGGCCATTTGAGAGCTCGTTGGAAAGCTAACTTCAAGGCCTATGACTTTAACAAGGACTTCTCCTAAGAATTCCTCCTCAAAGATGTCCAAAAAAATCATTTTCCCACCTGCTTGGATCCTCAAATTTTTTCAAAGGGGGTAGTCCACAAAAAATCTCACAAAATTTAAAACCCCAAATTCTTTTCCCTAGGCATGTTGTGATGCTTGTTAGTCGATAGGTCCATGAAAGGCCCACCTGAGATGTTCAAATGGCCCAGGAATGAAGTTAGTTTGCCTTTCTATAGGTGTTTCGGACGCGAGCTTGGTATTTTTGTCCTAACAAGAGTTGTGTTTGTCTGATCCGGCCATTTGAGAGCTCGTTGGAAAGCTAACTTCAAGGCCTATGACTTTAACAAGGACTTCTCATGAGAATTCCTCCTCAAAGATGTCCAAAAAAATCATTTTCCCACCTGCTTGGATCCTCAACTTTTTTCAAAGGGGGTAGTCCACAAAAAATCTCAAAAAATTTAAAACCCCAAATTCTTTTCCCTAGGCATGTTGTGATGCTAGTTAGTTGATAGGTCCATGAAAGGCCTACCTGAGATGTTCAAATGGCCCAGGAATGAAGGTAGTGTGCGTTTCTATAGGTGTTTCGGACGCGAGCTTGGTATTTTGGTCTTAACAAGAGTTGTGTTTGTCTGATCGGGCCATTTGAGAGCTCGTTGGAAAGCTAACTTCAAGGCCTATGACTTTAACAAGGACTTCTCCTGAGAATTCCTCCTCAAAGATGTCCAAAAAAATTATTTTCCCACCTGCTTGGATCCTCAACTTTTTTCAAAGGGGGTAGTCCACAAAAAATCTCAAAAAATTTAAAACCACAAATTCTTTTACCTAGGCATGTTGTGATGCTAGTTAGTCGATAGGTCCATGAAAGGCCCACCTGAGATGTTCAAATGGCCCAGGAATGAAGGTAGTGTGCGTTTCTATAGGTGTTTCGGACGCGAGCTTGGTATTTTGGTCTTAACAACAGTTGTGTTTGTCTGATCGGGCCATTTGAGAGCTCGTTGGAAAGCTAACTTCAAGGCCTATGACTTTAACAAGGACTTCTCCTAAGAATTCCTCCTCAAAGATGTCCAAAAAAATCATTTTCCCACCTGCTTGGATCCTCAAATTTTTTCAAAGGGGGTAGTCCACAAAAAATCTCAAAAAATTTAAAACCCCAAATTCTTTTCCCTAGGCATGTTGTGATGCTAGTTAGTCGATAGGTCCATGAAAGGCCCACCTGAGATGTTCAAATGGCCCAGGAATGAAGGTAGTTTGCCTTTCTATAGGTGTTTCGGACGCGAGCTTGGTATTTTGGTCTTAACAAGAGTTGTGTTTGTCTGATCGGGCCATTTGAGAGCTCGTTGGAAAGCTAACTTCAAGGCCTATGACTTTAACAAGGACTTCTCCTGAGAATTCCTCCTCAAAGATGTCCAAAAAAATTATTTTCCCACCTGCTTGGATCCTCAACTTTTTTCAAAGGGGGTAGTCCACAAAAAATCTCAAAAAATTTAAAACCACAAATTCTTTTACCTAGGCATGTTGTGATGCTAGTTAGTCGATAGGTCCATGAAAGGCCCACCTGAGATGTTCAAATGGCCCAGGAATGAAGGTAGTGTGCGTTTCTATAGGTGTTTCGGACGCGAGCTTGGTATTTTGGTCTTAACAACAGTTGTGTTTGTCTGATCGGGCCATTTGAGAGCTCGTTGGAAAGCTAACTTCAAGGCCTATGACTTTAACAAGGACTTCTCCTAAGAATTCCTCCTCAAAGATGTCCAAAAAAATCATTTTCCCACCTGCTTGGATCCTCAAATTTTTTCAAAGGGGGTAGTCCACAAAAAATCTCAAAAAATTTAAAACCCCAAATTCTTTTCCCTAGGCATGTTGTGATGCTAGTTAGTCGATAGGTCCATGAAAGGCCCACCTGAGATGTTCAAATGGCCCAGGAATGAAGGTAGTTTGCCTTTCTATAGGTGTTTCGGACGCGAGCTTGGTATTTTTGTCTTAACAAGAGTTGTGTTTGTCTGATCGGGCCATTTGAGAGCTCGTTGGAAAGCTAACTTTAAGGCCTATGACTTTAACAAGGACTTCTCATGAGAATTCCTCCTCAAAGATGTCCAAAAAAATCATTTTCCCACCTGCTTGGATCCTCAACTTTTTTCAAAGGGGGTAGTCCACAAAAAATCTCAAAAAATTTAAAACCCCAAATTCTTTTACCTAGGCATGTTGTGATGCTAGTTAGTCGATAGGTCCATAAAAGGCCCACCTGAGATGTTCAAATGGCCCAGGAATGAAGGTAGTGTGCCTTTCTATAGGTGTTTCGGACGCGAGCTTGGTATTTTGGTCTTAACAAGAGTTGTGTTTGTCTGATCGGGCCATTTGAGAGCTCGTTGGAAAGCTAACTTCAAGGCCTATGACTTTAACAAGGACTTCTCCTAAGAATTCCTCCTCAAAGATGTCCAAAAAAATCATTTTCCCACCTGCTTGGATCCTCAAATTTTTTCAAAGGGGGTAGTCCACAAAAAATCTCAAAAAATTTAAAACCACAAATTCTTTTACCTAGGCATGTTGTGATGCTAGTTAGTCGATAGGTCCATGAAAGGCCCACCTGAGATGTTCAAATGGCCCAGGAATGAAGGTAGTGTGCGTTTCTATAGGTGTTTCGGACGCGAGCTTGGTATTTTGGTCTTAACAACAGTTGTGTTTGTCTGATCGGGCCATTTGAGAGCTCGTTGGAAAGCTAACTTCAAGGCCTATGACTTTAACAAGGACTTCTCCTAAGAATTCCTCCTCAAAGATGTCCAAAAAAATCATTTTCCCACCTGCTTGGATCCTCAAATTTTTTCAAAGGGGGTAGTCCACAAAAAATCTCAAAAAATTTAAAACCCCAAATTCTTTTCCCTAGGCATGTTGTGATGCTAGTTAGTCGATAGGTCCATGAAAGGCCCACCTGAGATGTTCAAATGGCCCAGGAATGAAGGTAGTTTGCCTTTCTATAGGTGTTTCGGACGCGAGCTTGGTATTTTTGTCTTAACAAGAGTTGTGTTTGTCTGATCGGGCCATTTGAGAGCTCGTTGGAAAGCTAACTTTAAGGCCTATGACTTTAACAAGGACTTCTCATGAGAATTCCTCCTCAAAGATGTCCAAAAAAATCATTTTCCCACCTGCTTGGATCCTCAACTTTTTTCAAAGGGGGTAGTCCACAAAAAATCTCAAAAAATTTAAAACCCCAAATTCTTTTACCTAGGCATGTTGTGATGCTAGTTAGTCGATAGGTCCATAAAAGGCCCACCTGAGATGTTCAAATGGCCCAGGAATGAAGGTAGTGTGCCTTTCTATAGGTGTTTCGGACGCGAGCTTGGTATTTTGGTCTTAACAAGAGTTGTGTTTGTCTGATCGAGCCATTTGAGAGCTCGTTGGAAAGCTAACTTCAAGGCCTATGACTTTATCAAGGACTTCTCCTGAGAATTCCTCCTCAAAGTTGTCCAAAAAAATCATTTTCCCACCTGCTTGGATCCTCAACTTTTTTCAAAGGGGGTAGTCCACAAAAAATCTCAAAAAATTTAAAACCCAAATTCTTTTCCCTAGGCATGTTGTGATGCTAGTTAGTCGATAGGTCCATGAAAGGCCCACCTGAGATGTTCAAATGTCCCAGGAATGAAGGTAGTGTGCCTTTCTATAGGTGTTTCGGACGCGAGCTTGGTATTTTGGTCTTAACAAGAGTTGTGTTTGTCTGATCGGGCCATTTGAGAGCTCGTTGGAAAGCTAACTTCAAGGGGGTAGTCCACAAAAAATCTCAAAAAATTTAAAACCCCAAATTCTTTTCCCTAGGCATGTTGTGATGCTAGTTAGTCGATAGGTCCATGAAAGGCCCACCTGAGATGTTCAAATGGCCCAGGAATGAAGGTAGTTTGCCTTTCTATAGGTGTTTCGGACGCGAGCTTGGTATTTTTGTCTTAACAAGAGTTGTGTTTGTCTGATCGGGCCATTTGAGAGCTCGTTGGAAAGCTAACTTCAAGGCCTATGACTTTAACAAGGACTTCTCCTAAGAATTCCTCCTCAAAGATGTCCAAAAAAATCATTTTCCCACCTGCTTGGATCCTCAAATTTTTTCAAAGGGGGTAGTCCACAAAAAATCTCAAAAAATTTAAAACCCCAAATTCTTTTCCCTAGGCATGTTGTGATGCTAGTTAGTCGATAGGTCCATGAAAGGCCCACCTGAGATGTTCAAATGGCCCAGGAATGAAGGTAGTTTGCCTTTCTATAGGTGTTTCGGACGCGAGCTTGGTATTTTTGTCTTAACAAGAGTTGTGTTTGTCTGATCGGGCCATTTGAGAGCTCGTTGGAAAGCTAACTTTAAGGCCTATGACTTTAACAAGGACTTCTCATGAGAATTCCTCCTCAAAGATGTCCAAAAAAATCATTTTCCCACCTGCTTGGATCCTCAACTTTTTTCAAAGGGGGTAGTCCACAAAAAATCTCAAAAAATTTAAAACCCCAAATTCTTTTACCTAGGCATGTTGTGATGCTAGTTAGTCGATAGGTCCATAAAAGGCCCACCTGAGATGTTCAAATGGCCCAGGAATGAAGGTAGTGTGCCTTTCTATAGGTGTTTCGGACGCGAGCTTGGTATTTTGGTCTTAACAAGAGTTGTGTTTGTCTGATCGAGCCATTTGAGAGCTCGTTGGAAAGCTAACTTCAAGGCCTATGACTTTATCAAGGACTTCTCCTGAGAATTCCTCCTCAAAGTTGTCCAAAAAAATCATTTTCCCACCTGCTTGGATCCTCAACTTTTTTCAAAGGGGGTAGTCCACAAAAAATCTCAAAAAATTTAAAACCCAAATTCTTTTCCCTAGGCATGTTGTGATGCTAGTTAGTCGATAGGTCCATGAAAGGCCCACCTGAGATGTTCAAATGTCCCAGGAATGAAGGTAGTGTGCCTTTCTATAGGTGTTTCGGACGCGAGCTTGGTATTTTGGTCTTAACAAGAGTTGTGTTTGTCTGATCGGGCCATTTGAGAGCTCGTTGGAAAGCTAACTTCAAGGCCTATGACTTTAACAAGGACTTCTCCTAAGAATTCCTCCTCAAAGATGTCCAAAAAAATCATTTTCCCACCTGCTTGGATCCTCAAATTTTTTCAAAGGGGGTAGTCCACAAAAAATCTCAAAAAATTTAAAACCCCAAATTCTTTTCCCTAGGCATGTTGTGATGCTTGTTAGTCGATAGGTCCATGAAAGGCCCACCTGAGATGTTCAAATGGCCCAGGAATGAAGTTAGTTTGCCTTTCTATAGGTGTTTCGGACGCGAGCTTGGTATTTTTGTCTTAACAAGAGTTGTGTTTGTCTGATCCGGCCATTTGAGAGCTCGTTGGAAAGCTAACTTCAAGGCCTATGACTTTAACAAGGACTTCTCATGAGAATTCCTCCTCAAAGATGTCCAAAAAAATCATTTTCCCACCTGCTTGGATCCTCAACTTTTTTCAAAGGGGGTAGTCCACAAAAAATCTCAAAAAATTTAAAACCCCAAATTCTTTTCCCTAGGCATGTTGTGATGCTAGTTAGTTGATAGGTCCATGAAAGGCCTACCTGAGATGTTCAAATGGCCCAGGAATGAAGGTAGTGTGCGTTTCTATAGGTGTTTCGGACGCGAGCTTGGTATTTTGGTCTTAACAAGAGTTGTGTTTGTCTGATCGGGCCATTTGAGAGCTCGTTGGAAAGCTAACTTCAAGGCCTATGACTTTAACAAGGACTTCTCCTGAGAATTCCTCCTCAAAGATGTCCAAAAAAATTATTTTCCCACCTGCTTGGATCCTCAACTTTTTTCAAAGGGGGTAGTCCACAAAAAATCTCAAAAAATTTAAAACCACAAATTCTTTTACCTAGGCATGTTGTGATGCTAGTTAGTCGATAGGTCCATGAAAGGCCCACCTGAGATGTTCAAATGGCCCAGGAATGAAGGTAGTGTGCGTTTCTATAGGTGTTTCGGACGCGAGCTTGGTATTTTGGTCTTAACAACAGTTGTGTTTGTCTGATCGGGCCATTTGAGAGCTCGTTGGAAAGCTAACTTCAAGGCCTATGACTTTAACACGGACTTCTCCTAAGAATTCCTCCTCAAAGATGTCCAAAAAAATCATTTTCCCACCTGCTTGGATCCTCAAATTTTTTCAAAGGGGGTAGTCCACAAAAAATCTCAAAAAATTTAAAACCCCAAATTCTTTTCCCTAGGCATGTTGTGATGCTAGTTAGTCGATAGGTCCATGAAAGGCCCACCTGAGATGTTCAAATGGCCCAGGAATGAAGGTAGTTTGCCTTTCTATAGGTGTTTCGGACGCGAGCTTGGTATTTTTGTCTTAACAAGAGTTGTGTTTGTCTGATCGGGCCATTTGAGAGCTCGTTGGAAAGCTAACTTTAAGGCCTATGACTTTAACAAGGACTTCTCATGAGAATTCCTCCTCAAAGATGTCCAAAAAAATCATTTTCCCACCTGCTTGGATCCTCAACTTTTTTCAAAGGGGGTAGTCCACAAAAAATCTCAAAAAATTTAAAACCCCAAATTCTTTTACCTAGGCATGTTGTGATGCTAGTTAGTCGATAGGTCCATAAAAGGCCCACCTGAGATGTTCAAATGGCCCAGGAATGAAGGTAGTGTGCCTTTCTATAGGTGTTTCGGACGCGAGCTTGGTATTTTGGTCTTAACAAGAGTTGTGTTTGTCTGATCGAGCCATTTGAGAGCTCGTTGGAAAGCTAACTTCAAGGCCTATGACTTTATCAAGGACTTCTCCTGAGAATTCCTCCTCAAAGTTGTCCAAAAAAATCATTTTCCCACCTGCTTGGATCCTCAACTTTTTTCAAAGGGGGTAGTCCACAAAAAATCTCAAAAAATTTAAAACCCAAATTCTTTTCCCTAGGCATGTTGTGATGCTAGTTAGTCGATAGGTCCATGAAAGGCCCACCTGAGATGTTCAAATGTCCCAGGAATGAAGGTAGTGTGCCTTTCTATAGGTGTTTCGGACGCGAGCTTGGTATTTTGGTCTTAACAAGAGTTGTGTTTGTCTGATCGGGCCATTTGAGAGCTCGTTGGAAAGCTAACTTCAAGGCCTATGACTTTAACAAGGACTTCTCCTAAGAATTCCTCCTCAAAGATGTCCAAAAAAATCATTTTCCCACCTGCTTGGATCCTCAAATTTTTTCAAAGGGGGTAGTCCACAAAAAATCTCAAAAAATTTAAAACCCCAAATTCTTTTCCCTAGGCATGTTGTGATGCTTGTTAGTCGATAGGTCCATGAAAGGCCCACCTGAGATGTTCAAATGGCCCAGGAATGAAGTTAGTTTGCCTTTCTATAGGTGTTTCGGACGCGAGCTTGGTATTTTTGTCCTAACAAGAGTTGTGTTTGTCTGATCCGGCCATTTGAGAGCTCGTTGGAAAGCTAACTTCAAGGCCTATGACTTTAACAAGGACTTCTCATGAGAATTCCTCCTCAAAGATGTCCAAAAAAATCATTTTCCCACCTGCTTGGATCCTCAACTTTTTTCAAAGGGGGTAGTCCACAAAAAATCTCAAAAAATTTAAAACCCCAAATTCTTTTCCCTAGGCATGTTGTGATGCTAGTTAGTTGATAGGTCCATGAAAGGCCTACCTGAGATGTTCAAATGGCCCAGGAATGAAGGTAGTGTGCGTTTCTATAGGTGTTTCGGACGCGAGCTTGGTATTTTGGTCTTAACAAGAGTTGTGTTTGTCTGATCGGGCCATTTGAGAGCTCGTTGGAAAGCTAACTTCAAGGCCTATGACTTTAACAAGGACTTCTCCTGAGAATTCCTCCTCAAAGATGTCCAAAAAAATTATTTTCCCACCTGCTTGGATCCTCAACTTTTTTCAAAGGGGGTAGTCCACAAAAAATCTCAAAAAATTTAAAACCACAAATTCTTTTACCTAGGCATGTTGTGATGCTAGTTAGTCGATAGGTCCATGAAAGGCCCACCTGAGATGTTCAAATGGCCCAGGAATGAAGGTAGTGTGCGTTTCTATAGGTGTTTCGGACGCGAGCTTGGTATTTTGGTCTTAACAACAGTTGTGTTTGTCTGATCGGGCCATTTGAGAGCTCGTTGGAAAGCTAACTTCAAGGCCTATGACTTTAACAAGGACTTCTCCTAAGAATTCCTCCTCAAAGATGTCCAAAAAAATCATTTTCCCACCTGCTTGGATCCTCAAATTTTTTCAAAGGGGGTAGTCCACAAAAAATCTCAAAAAATTTAAAACCCCAAATTCTTTTCCCTAGGCATGTTGTGATGCTAGTTAGTCGATAGGTCCATGAAAGGCCCACCTGAGATGTTCAAATGGCCCAGGAATGAAGGTAGTTTGCCTTTCTATAGGTGTTTCGGACGCGAGCTTGGTATTTTTGTCTTAACAAGAGTTGTGTTTGTCTGATCGGGCCATTTGAGAGCTCGTTGGAAAGCTAACTTTAAGGCCTATGACTTTAACAAGGACTTCTCATGAGAATTCCTCCTCAAAGATGTCCAAAAAAATCATTTTCCCACCTGCTTGGATCCTCAACTTTTTTCAAAGGGGGTAGTCCACAAAAAATCTCAAAAAATTTAAAACCCCAAATTCTTTTACCTAGGCATGTTGTGATGCTAGTTAGTCGATAGGTCCATAAAAGGCCCACCTGAGATGTTCAAATGGCCCAGGAATGAAGGTAGTGTGCCTTTCTATAGGTGTTTCGGACGCGAGCTTGGTATTTTGGTCTTAACAAGAGTTGTGTTTGTCTGATCGAGCCATTTGAGAGCTCGTTGGAAAGCTAACTTCAAGGCCTATGACTTTATCAAGGACTTCTCCTGAGAATTCCTCCTCAAAGTTGTCCAAAAAAATCATTTTCCCACCTGCTTGGATCCTCAACTTTTTTCAAAGGGGGTAGTCCACAAAAAATCTCAAAAAATTTAAAACCCAAATTCTTTTCCCTAGGCATGTTGTGATGCTAGTTAGTCGATAGGTCCATGAAAGGCCCACCTGAGATGTTCAAATGTCCCAGGAATGAAGGTAGTGTGCCTTTCTATAGGTGTTTCGGACGCGAGCTTGGTATTTTGGTCTTAACAAGAGTTGTGTTTGTCTGATCGGGCCATTTGAGAGCTCGTTGGAAAGCTAACTTCAAGGGGGTAGTCCACAAAAAATCTCAAAAAATTTAAAACCCCAAATTCTTTTCCCTAGGCATGTTGTGATGCTAGTTAGTCGATAGGTCCATGAAAGGCCCACCTGAGATGTTCAAATGGCCCAGGAATGAAGGTAGTTTGCCTTTCTATAGGTGTTTCGGACGCGAGCTTGGTATTTTTGTCTTAACAAGAGTTGTGTTTGTCTGATCGGGCCATTTGAGAGCTCGTTGGAAAGCTAACTTCAAGGCCTATGACTTTAACAAGGACTTCTCATGAGAATTCCTCCTCAAAGATGTCCAAAAAAATCATTTTCCCACCTGCTTGGATCCTCAACTTTTTTCAAAGGGGGTAGTCCACAAAAAATCTCAAAAAATTTAAAACCCCAAATTCTTTTCCCTAGGCATGTTGTGATGCTAGTTAGTTGATAGGTCCATGAAAGGCCTACCTGAGAAGTTCAAATGGCCCAGGAATGAAGGTAGTGTGCGTTTCTATAGGTGTTTCGGACGCGAGCTTGGTATTTTGGTCTTAACAAGAGTTGTGTTTGTCTGATCGGGCCATTTGAGAGCTCGTTGGAAAGCTAACTTCAAGGCCTATGACTTTAACAAGGACTTCTCCTGAGAATTCCTCCTCAAAGATGTCCAAAAAAATCATTTTCCCACCTGATTGGATTCTCAACTTTTTTCAAAGGGGGTAGTCCACAAAAAATCTCAAAAAATTTAAAACCCCAAATTCTTTTCCCTAGGCATGTTGTGATGCTAGTTAGTCGATAGGTCCATTAAAAGGCCCACCTGAGATGTTCAAATGGCCCAGGAATGAAGGTAGTGTGCCTTTCTATAGGTGTTTCGGACGCGAGCTTGGTATTTTGGTCTTAACAAGAGTTGTGTTTGTCTGATCGGGCCATTTGAGAGCTCGTTGGAAAGCTAACTTCAAGGCCTATGACTTTAACATGGACTTCTCCTGAGAATTCCTCCTCAAAGATGTCCAAAAAAATCATTTTACCACCTGCTTGGATCCTCAACTTTTTTCAAAGGGGGTAGTCCACAAAAAATCTCAAAAAATTTAAAACCCAAATTCTTTTCCCTAGGCATGTTGTGATGCTAGTTAGTCGATAGGTCCATGAAAGGCCCACCTGAGATGTTCAAATGTCCCAGGAATGAAGGTAATGTGCCTTTCTATAGGTGTTTCGGACGCGAGCTTGGTATTTTGGTCTTAACAAGAGTTGTGTTTGTCTGATCGGGCCATTTGAGAGCTTGTTGGAAAGCTAACTTCAAGGCCTATGACTTTAACAGGGACTTCTCCTGAGAATTCCTCCTCAAAGATGTCCAAAAAAATCATTTTCCCACCTGCTTGGATCCTCCACTTTTTTCAAAGGGGGTAGTCCACAAAAAATCTCAAAAAATTTAAAACCCAAATTCTTTTCCCTAGGCATGTTGTGATGCTAGTTAGTCGATAGGTCCATGAAAGGCCCACCTGAGATGTTCAAATGTCCCAGGAATGAAGGTAATGTGCCTTTCTATAGGTGTTTCGGACGCGAGCTTGGTATTTTGGTCTTAACAAGAGTTGTGTTTGTCTGATCGGGCCATTTGAGAGCTCGTTGGAAAGCTAACTTCAAGGCCTATGACTTTAACAAGGACTTCTCCTATGAATTCCTCCTCAAAGATGTCCAAAAAAATCATTTTCCCACCTGCTTGGATCCTCAAATTTTTTCAAAGGGGGTAGTCCACAAAAAATCTCAAAAAATTTAAAACCCCAAATTCTTTTCCCTAGGCATGTTGTGATGCTAGTTAGTCGATAGGTCCATGAAAGGCCCACCTGAGATGTTCAAATGGCCCAGGAATGAAGGTAGTGTGCCTTTCTATAGGTGTTTCGGACGCGAGCTTGGTATTTTGGTCTTAACAAGAGTTGTGTTTGTCTGATCGGGCCATTTGAGAGCTTGTTGGAAAGCTAACTTCAAGGCCTATGACTTTAACAGGGACTTCTCCTGAGAATTCCTCCTCAAAGATGTCCAAAAAAATCATTTTCCCACCTGCTTGGATCCTCCACTTTTTTCAAAGTGGGTAGTCCACAAAAAATCTCAAAAAATTTAAAACCCCAAATTCTTTTCCCTAGGCATGTTGTGATGCTAGTTAGTCGATAGGTCCATGAAAGGCCCACCTGAGATGTTCAAATGGCCCAGGAATGAAGGTAGTGTGCCTTTCTATAGGTGTTTCGGACGCGAGCTTGGTATTTTGGTCTTAACAAGAGTTGTGTTTGTCTGATCGGGCCATTTGAGAGCTCGTTGGAAAGCTAACTTCAAGGCCTATGACTTTAACATGGACTTCTCCTGAGAATTCCTCCTCAAAGATGTCCAAAAAAATCATTTTCCCACCTGCTTGGATCCTCCACTTTTTTCAAAGTGGGTAGTCTACAAAAAATCTCAAAAAATTTAAAACCCCAAATTCTTTTCCTTCGGCATGTTGTGATGCTAGTTAGTCGATAGGTCCATGAAAGGCCCACCTGAGATGTTCAAATGGCCCAGGAATGAAGGTAGTTTGCCTTTCTATAGGTGTTTCGGACGCGAGCTTGGTATTTTGGTCTTAACAAGAGTTGTGTTTGTCTGATCGGGCCATTTGAGAGCTCGTTGGAAAGCTAACTTCAAGGCCTATGATAACATGGACTTCTCCTGAGAATTCCTCCTCAAAGATGTCCAAAAAAGTCATTTTCCCACCTGCTTGGATCCTCGACTTTTTTCAAAGGGGTTAGTCCACAAAAAATCTCAAAATCTCAAAAAATTTAAAACCCCAAATTCTTTTACCTAGGCATGTTGTGATGCTAGTTAGTCGATAGGTCCATAAAAGGCCCACCTGAGATGTTCAAATGGCCCAGGAATGAAGGTAGTGTGCCTTTCTATAGGTGTTTCGGACGCGAGCTTGGTATTTTGGTCTTAACAAGAGTTGTGTTTGTCTGATCGGGCCATTTGAGAGCTCGTTGGAAAGCTAACTTCAAGGCCTATGACTTTAACAAGGACTTCTCCTGAGAATTCCTCCTCAAAGATGTCCAAAAAAATCATTTTCCCACCTGCTTGGATCCTCAACTTTTTTCAAAGGGGGTAGTCCACAAAAAATCTCAAAAAATTTAAAACCCAAATTCTTTTCCCTAGGCATGTTGTGATGCTAGTTAGTCGATAGGTCCATGAAAGGCCCACCTGAGATGTTCAAATGTCCCAGGAATGAAGGTAGTGTGCCTTTCTATAGGTGTTTCGGACGCGAGCTTGGTATTTTGGTCTTAACAAGAGTTGTGTTTGTCTGATCGGGCCATTTGAGAGCTCGTTGGAAAGCTAACTTCAAGGCCTATGACTTTAACAAGGACTTCTCCTAAGAATTCCTCCTCAAAGATGTCCAAAAAAATCATTTTCCCACCTGCTTGGATCCTCAAATTTTTTCAAAGGGGGTAGTCCACAAAAAATCTCAAAAAATTTAAAACCCCAAATTCTTTTCCCTAGGCATGTTGTGATCCTAGTTAGTCGATAGGTCCATGAAAGGCCCACCTGAGATGTTCAAATGGCCCAGGAATGAAGTTAGTTTGCCTTTCTATAGGTGTTTCGGACGCGAGCTTGGTATTTTTGTCTTAACAAGAGTTGTGTTTGTCTGATCCGGCCATTTGAGAGCTCGTTGGAAAGCTAACTTCAAGGCCTATGACTTTAACAAGGACTTCTCATGAGAATTCCTCCTCAAAGATGTCCAAAAAAATCATTTTCCCACCTGCTTGGATCCTCAACTTTTTTCAAAGGGGGTAGTCCACAAAAAATCTCAAAAAATTTAAAACCCCAAATTCTTTTCCCTAGGCATGTTGTGATGCTAGTTAGTTGATAGGTCCATGAAAGGCCTACCTGAGATGTTCAAATGGCCCAGGAATGAAGGTAGTGTGCGTTTCTATAGGTGTTTCGGACGCGAGCTTGGTATTTTGGTCTTAACAAGAGTTGTGTTTGTCTGATCGGGCCATTTGAGAGCTCGTTGGAAAGCTAACTTCAAGGCCTATGACTTTAACAAGGACTTCTCCTGAGAATTCCTCCTCAAAGATGTCCAAAAAAATTATTTTCCCACCTGCTTGGATCCTCAACTTTTTTCAAAGGGGGTAGTCCACAAAAAATCTCAAAAAATTTAAAACCCCAAATTCTTTTACCTAGGCATGTTGTGATGCTAGTTAGTCGATAGGTCCATGAAAGGCCCACCTGAGATGTTCAAATGGCCCAGGAATGAAGGTAGTGTGCGTTTCTATAGGTGTTTCGGACGCGAGCTTGGTATTTTGGTCTTAACAAGAGTTGTGTTTGTCTGATCGGGCCATTTGAGAGCTCGTTGGAAAGCTAACTTCAAGGCCTATGATAACATGGACTTCTCCTGAGAATTCCTCCTCAAAGATGTCCAAAAAAGTCATTTTCCCACCTGCTTGGATCCTCGACTTTTTTCAAAGGGGTTAGTCCACAAAAAATCTCAAAATCTCAAAAAATTTAAAACCCCAAATTCTTTTACCTAGGCATGTTGTGATGCTAGTTAGTCGATAGGTCCATAAAAGGCCCACCTGAGATGTTCAAATGGCCCAGGAATGAAGGTAGTGTGCCTTTCTATAGGTGTTTCGGACGCGAGCTTGGTATTTTGGTCTTAACAAGAGTTGTGTTTGTCTGATCGGGCCATTTGAGAGCTCGTTGGAAAGCTAACTTCAAGGCCTATGACTTTAACAAGGACTTCTCCTGAGAATTCCTCCTCAAAGATGTCCAAAAAAATCATTTTCCCACCTGCTTGGATCCTCAACTTTTTTCAAAGGGGGTAGTCCACAAAAAATCTCAAAAAATTTAAAACCCAAATTCTTTTCCCTAGGCATGTTGTGATGCTAGTTAGTCGATAGGTCCATGAAAGGCCCACCTGAGATGTTCAAATGTCCCAGGAATGAAGGTAGTGTGCCTTTCTATAGGTGTTTCGGACGCGAGCTTGGTATTTTGGTCTTAACAAGAGTTGTGTTTGTCTGATCGGGCCATTTGAGAGCTCGTTGGAAAGCTAACTTCAAGGCCTATGACTTTAACAAGGACTTCTCCTAAGAATTCCTCCTCAAAGATGTCCAAAAAAATCATTTTCCCACCTGCTTGGATCCTCAAATTTTTTCAAAGGGGGTAGTCCACAAAAAATCTCAAAAAATTTAAAACCCCAAATTCTTTTCCCTAGGCATGTTGTGATCCTAGTTAGTCGATAGGTCCATGAAAGGCCCACCTGAGATGTTCAAATGGCCCAGGAATGAAGTTAGTTTGCCTTTCTATAGGTGTTTCGGACGCGAGCTTGGTATTTTTGTCTTAACAAGAGTTGTGTTTGTCTGATCCGGCCATTTGAGAGCTCGTTGGAAAGCTAACTTCAAGGCCTATGACTTTAACAAGGACTTCTCATGAGAATTCCTCCTCAAAGATGTCCAAAAAAATCATTTTCCCACCTGCTTGGATCCTCAACTTTTTTCAAAGGGGGTAGTCCACAAAAAATCTCAAAAAATTTAAAACCCCAAATTCTTTTCCCTAGGCATGTTGTGATGCTAGTTAGTTGATAGGTCCATGAAAGGCCTACCTGAGATGTTCAAATGGCCCAGGAATGAAGGTAGTGTGCGTTTCTATAGGTGTTTCGGACGCGAGCTTGGTATTTTGGTCTTAACAAGAGTTGTGTTTGTCTGATCGGGCCATTTGAGAGCTCGTTGGAAAGCTAACTTCAAGGCCTATGACTTTAACAAGGACTTCTCCTGAGAATTCCTCCTCAAAGATGTCCAAAAAAATTATTTTCCCACCTGCTTGGATCCTCAACTTTTTTCAAAGGGGGTAGTCCACAAAAAATCTCAAAAAATTTAAAACCCCAAATTCTTTTACCTAGGCATGTTGTGATGCTAGTTAGTCGATAGGTCCATGAAAGGCCCACCTGAGATGTTCAAATGGCCCAGGAATGAAGGTAGTGTGCGTTTCTATAGGTGTTTCGGACGCGAGCTTGGTATTTTGGTCTTAACAACAGTTGTGTTTGTCTGATCGGGCCATTTGAGAGCTCGTTGGAAAGCTAACTTCAAGGCCTATGACTTTAACAAGGACTTCTCCTAAGAATTCCTCCTCAAAGATGTCCAAAAAAATCATTTTCCCACCTGCTTGGATCCTCAAATTTTTTCAAAGGGGGTAGTCCACAAAAAATCTCAAAAAATTTAAAACCCCAAATTCTTTTCCCTAGGCATGTTGTGATGCTAGTTAGTCGATAGGTCCATGAAAGGCCCACCTGAGATGTTCAAATGGCCCAGGAATGAAGGTAGTTTGCCTTTCTATAGGTGTTTCGGACGCGAGCTTGGTATTTTTGTCTTAACAAGAGTTGTGTTTGTCTGATCGGGCCATTTGAGAGCTCGTTGGAAAGCTAACTTTAAGGCCTATGACTTTAACAAGGACTTCTCATGAGAATTCCTCCTCAAAGATGTCCAAAAAAATCATTTTCCCACCTGCTTGGATCCTCAACTTTTTTCAAAGGGGGTAGTCCACAAAAAATCTCAAAAAATTTAAAACCCCAAATTCTTTTCCCTAGGCATGTTGTGATGCTAGTTAGTTGATAGGTCCATGAAAGGCCTACCTGAGATGTTCAAATGGCCCAGGAATGAAGGTAGTGTGCGTTTCTATAGGTGTTTCGGACGCGAGCTTGGTATTTTGGTCTTAACAAGAGTTATGTTTGTCTGATCGGGCCATTTGAGAGCTCGTTGGAAAGCTAACTTCAAGGCCTATGACTTTAACAAGGACTTCTCCTGAGAATTCCTCCTCAAAGATGTCCAAAAAAATTATTTTCCCACCTGTTTGGATCCTCAACTTTTTTCAAAGGGGGTAGTCCACAAAAAATCTCAAAAAATTTAAAACCCCAAATTCTTTTACCTAGGCATGTTGTGATGCTAGTTAGTCGATAGGTCCATGAAAGGCCCACCTGAGATGTTCAAATGGCCCAGGAATGAAGGTAGTGTGCGTTTCTATAGGTGTTTCGGACGCGAGCTTGGTATTTTGGTCTTAACAACAGTTGTGTTTGTCTGATCGGGCCATTTGAGAGCTCGTTGGAAAGCTAACTTCAAGGCCTATGACTTTAACAAGGACTTCTCCTGAGAATTCCTCCTCAAAGATGTCCAAAAAAATCATTTTCCCACCGGCTTGGATCCTCAACTTTTTTCAAAGGGGGTAGTCCACAAAAAATCTCAAAAAAATTAAAACCCCAAATTCTTTTCCCTAGGCATGTTGTTTTGCTAGTTAGTCGATAGGTCCATGAAAGGCCCACCTGAGATGTTCAAATGGCCCAGGAATGAATGTAGTGTGCCTTTCTATAGGTGTTTCGGACGCGACCTTGGTATTTTGGTCTTAACAAGAGTTGTGTTTGTCTGATCGGGCCATTTGAGAGCTCGTTGGAAAGCTAACTTCAAAGCCTATGACTTTAACAGGGACTTCTCCTGAGAATTCCTTCTCAAAGATGTCCAAAAAAATAATTTTCCCACCTGCTTGGATCCTCAACTTTTTTCAAAGGGGGTAGTCCACAATAAATCTCAAAAAATTTAAACCCCCAAATTCTTTTCCCTAGGCATGTTGTGATGCTAGTTAGTCGATAGGTCCATGAAAGGCCCACCTGAGATGTTCAAATGGCCCAGGAATGAAGGTAGTGTGCCTTTCTATAGGTAATTCGGACGCGAGCTTGGTATTTTGGTCTTAACAAGAGTTGTGTTTGTCTGATCGGGCCATTTGAGAGCTCGTTGGAAAGCTAACTTCAAGGCCTATGACTTTAACAAGGACTTCTCCTGAGAATTCCTCCTCAAAGATGTCCAAAAAAATCATTTTCCCACCTGCTTGGATCCTCAACTTTTTTCAAAGGGGGTAGTCCACAAAAAATCTCAAAAAATTTAAAACCCCAAATTCTTTTCCCTAGGCATGTTGTGATGCCAGTTAGTCGATAGGTCCATTAAAAGGCCCAACTGAGATGTTCAAATGGCCCAGGAATGAAGGTAGTGTGCCTTTATATAGGTGTTTCGGACGCGAGCTTGGTATTTTGGTCTTAACAAGAGTTGTGTTTGTCTGATCGGGCCATTTGAGAGCTCGTTGGAAAGCTAACTTCAAAGCCTATGACTTTAACAGGGACTTCTCCTGAGAATTCCTTCTCAAAGATGTCCAAAAAAATAATTTTCCCACCTGCTTGGATCCTCAACTTTTTTCAAAGGGGGTAGTCCACAATAAATCTCAAAAAATTTAAACCCCCAAATTCTTTTCCCTAGGCATGTTGTGATGCTAGTTAGTCGATAGGTCCATGAAAGGCCCACCTGAGATGTTCAAATGGCCCAGGAATGAAGGTAGTGTGCCTTTCTATAGGTAATTCGGACGCGAGCTTGGTATTTTGGTCTTAACAAGAGTTGTGTTTGTCTGATCGGGCCATTTGAGAGCTCGTTGGAAAGCTAACTTCAAGGCCTATGACTTTAACAAGGACTTCTCCTGAGAATTCCTCCTCAAAGATGTCCAAAAAAATCATTTTCCCACCTGCTTGGATCCTCAACTTTTTTCAAAGGGGGTAGTCCACAAAAAATCTCAAAAAATTTAAAACCCCAAATTCTTTTCCCTAGGCATGTTGTGATGCCAGTTAGTCGATAGGTCCATTAAAAGGCCCAACTGAGATGTTCAAATGGCCCAGGAATGAAGGTAGTGTGCCTTTATATAGGTGTTTCGGACG
Organism: Persicaria maculosa; assembly: GCA_963922045.1. Lineage (NCBI taxonomy): Eukaryota > Viridiplantae > Streptophyta > Magnoliopsida > Caryophyllales > Polygonaceae > Persicaria > Persicaria maculosa. The sequence continues at coordinate 73,041,798 of OY998260.1, forward strand.
CGAGCTTGGTATTTTGGTCTTAACAAGAGTTGTGTTTGTCTGATCGGGCCATTTGAGAGCTCGTTGGAAAGCTAACTTCAAGGCCTATGATTTTAACATGGACTTCTCCTGAGAATTCCTCCTCAAAGATGTCCAAAAAAATCATTTTCCCACCTGCTTGGATCCTCCACTTTTTTCAAAGGGGGTAGTCAACAATAAATCTCAAAAAATTTAAACCCCCAAATTCTTTTCCCTAGGCATGTTGTGATGCTAGTTAGTCGATAGGTCCATGAAAGGCCCACCTGAGATGTTCAAATGGCCCAGGAATGAAGGTAGTGTGCCTTTCTATAGGTGTTTCGGACGCGAGCTTGGTATTTTGGTCTTAACAAGAGTTGTGTTTGTCTGATCGGGCCATTTGAGAGCTCGTTGGAAAGCTAACTGCAAGGCCTATGACTTTAACAAGGACTTCTCCTGAGAATTCCTCCTCAAAGGTGTCCAAAAAAATCATTTTCCCACCTGCTTGGATCCTCAACTTTTTTCAAAGGGGGTAGTCCACAAAAAATCTCAAAAAATTTAAAACCCCAAATTCTTTTCCCTAGGCATGTTGTGATGCCAGTTAGTCGATAGGTCCATTAAAAGGCCCAACTGAGATGTTCAAATGGCCCAGGAATGAAGGTAGTGTGCCTTTATATAGGTGTTTCGGACGCGAGCTTGGTATTTTGGTCTTAACAAGAGTTGTGTTTGTCTGATCGGGCCATTTGAGAGCTCGTTGGAAAGCTAACTTCAAGGCCTATGATTTTAACATGGACTTCTCCTGAGAATTCCTCCTCAAAGATGTCCAAAAAAATCATTTTCCCACCTGCTTGGATCCTCCACTTTTTTCAAAGGGGGTAGTCAACAATAAATCTCAAAAAATTTAAACCCCCAAATTCTTTTCCCTAGGCATGTTGTGATGCTAGTTAGTCGATAGGTCCATGAAAGGCCCACCTGAGATGTTCAAATGGCCCAGGAATGAAGGTAGTGTGCCTTTCTATAGGTGTTTCGGACGCGAGCTTGGTATTTTGGTCTTAACAAGAGTTGTGTTTGTCTGATCGGGCCATTTGAGAGCTCGTTGGAAAGCTAACTTCAAGGCCTATGACTTTAACAAGGACTTCTCCTGAGAATTCCTCCTCAAAGATGTCCAAAAAAATTATTTTCCCACCTGCTTGGATCCTCAACTTTTTTCAAAGGGGGTAGTCCACAAAAAATCTCAAAAAATTTAAAACCCCAAATTCTTTTACCTAGGCATGTTGTGATGCTAGTTAGTCGATAGGTCCATGAAAGGCCCACCTGAGATGTTCAAATGGCCCAGGAATGAAGGTAGTGTGCGTTTCTATAGGTGTTTCGGACGCGAGCTTGGTATTTTGGTCTTAACAACAGTTGTGTTTGTCTGATCGGGCCATTTGAGAGCTCGTTGGAAAGCTAACTTCAAGGCCTATGACTTTAACAAGGACTTCTCCTGAGAATTCCTCCTCAAAGATGTCCAAAAAAATCATTTTCCCACCGGCTTGGATCCTCAACTTTTTTCAAAGGGGGTAGTCCACAAAAAATCTCAAAAAAATTAAAACCCCAAATTATTTTCCCTAGGCATGTTGTTTTGCTAGTTAGTCGATAGGTCCATGAAAGGCCCACCTGAGATGTTCAAATGGCCCAGGAATGAATGTAGTGTGCCTTTCTATAGGTGTTTCGGACGCGACCTTGGTATTTTGGTCTTAACAAGAGTTGTGTTTGTCTGATCGGGCCATTTGAGAGCTCGTTGGAAAGCTAACTTCAAAGCCTATGACTTTAACAGGGACTTCTCCTGAGAATTCCTTCTCAAAGATGTCCAAAAAAATAATTTTCCCACCTGCTTGGATCCTCAACTTTTTTCAAAGGGGGTAGTCCACAATAAATCTCAAAAAATTTAAACCCCCAAATTCTTTTCCCTAGGCATGTTGTGATGCTAGTTAGTCGATAGGTCCATGAAAGGCCCACCTGAGATGTTCAAATGGCCCAGGAATGAAGGTAGTGTGCCTTTCTATAGGTAATTCGGACGCGAGCTTGGTATTTTGGTCTTAACAAGAGTTGTGTTTGTCTGATCGGGCCATTTGAGAGCTCGTTGGAAAGCTAACTTCAAGGCCTATGACTTTAACAAGGACTTCTCCTGAGAATTCCTCCTCAAAGATGTCCAAAAAAATCATTTTCCCACCTGCTTGGATCCTCAACTTTTTTCAAAGGGGGTAGTCCACAAAAAATCTCAAAAAATTTAAAACCCCAAATTCTTTTCCCTAGGCATGTTGTGATGCCAGTTAGTCGATAGGTCCATTAAAAGGCCCAACTGAGATGTTCAAATGGCCCAGGAATGAAGGTAGTGTGCCTTTATATAGGTGTTTCGGACGCGAGCTTGGTATTTTGGTCTTAACAAGAGTTGTGTTTGTCTGATCGGGCCATTTGAGAGCTCGTTGGAAAGCTAACTTCAAAGCCTATGACTTTAACAGGGACTTCTCCTGAGAATTCCTTCTCAAAGATGTCCAAAAAAATAATTTTCCCACCTGCTTGGATCCTCAACTTTTTTCAAAGGGGGTAGTCCACAATAAATCTCAAAAAATTTAAACCCCCAAATTCTTTTCCCTAGGCATGTTGTGATGCTAGTTAGTCGATAGGTCCATGAAAGGCCCACCTGAGATGTTCAAATGGCCCAGGAATGAAGGTAGTGTGCCTTTCTATAGGTAATTCGGACGCGAGCTTGGTATTTTGGTCTTAACAAGAGTTGTGTTTGTCTGATCGGGCCATTTGAGAGCTCGTTGGAAAGCTAACTTCAAGGCCTATGACTTTAACAAGGACTTCTCCTGAGAATTCCTCCTCAAAGATGTCCAAAAAAATCATTTTCCCACCTGCTTGGATCCTCAACTTTTTTCAAAGGGGGTAGTCCACAAAAAATCTCAAAAAATTTAAAACCCCAAATTCTTTTCCCTAGGCATGTTGTGATGCCAGTTAGTCGATAGGTCCATTAAAAGGCCCAACTGAGATGTTCAAATGGCCCAGGAATGAAGGTAGTGTGCCTTTATATAGGTGTTTCGGACGCGAGCTTGGTATTTTGGTCTTAACAAGAGTTGTGTTTGTCTGATCGGGCCATTTGAGAGCTCGTTGGAAAGCTAACTTCAAGGCCTATGATTTTAACATGGACTTCTCCTGAGAATTCCTCC